>CM023628.1:10708790-11308790 GCA_013358685.1 Antennarius maculatus
TCCGATTGGTCGACCCACGCCCATTCCCAGACGGCTGCTGGCGGGATGACCCGGTGACCCTTAAGTGGATAACGGGGCACGAGGCCCCGCCTTCATCCGTCACAGCGGTCTTCAAATGAAACGTCTTCCTTTTTCGATGGCGGAGAGGAAGAGACTTCTGGGATAATCGGGAAACAAACAGCCGCCGCCCTCTTCTGTTTTAACGCAAACAGCTGGACGCCACACCAGCCGCGTCATGACTCACCCCCCCCCCCAAAGGAACGTCCATTCAGTCCGCATCGGACTCGGAATGCCGACGAGAAAACGCGCAGAACTCGGAATGAGGGCGGGGGGGACAAGGGCGAGGTGTTTTTGTGCAGCTCGTTCCTGGAATTTTAATTAGCGCCGGTCGGAATGCGGGACGCGTCCCACGCGCTGGTGCACCCCCGTCCTGAGCCGACCCCCCCGTACATTCATTATTCATCCGCATGCAGTCGGACGCTTCCCTTCATCTCTCTGCACCGGATCCTCCCTCTGCCTGTAATCGAGGAGGCGGGGGGGGGCTCCGTCCTGGATTCTCTTGCACCCCCCCGACCTCCGTTCATCCCTCTCTTCCTCCCATCATCCAGAGCAGTAATCACTTCGCTCAATCTCTCCTCCCTCCCTCGCTCCTGTGCCTCCTCCGTCACCCCTGCTTTGTTCACGTCCCCCCCCCTCAGTGACGAAGCAATTAACAGAACTCCACATGTCTGTTCTGCTCACTCTCTCCGCGACCTCTCCTTCCCCCCCTCTCCACGTTCTCCCACGGTATCTCTTTGTCTTGACGGAACTTTGAGAGCGAATTAATTTGTCTTTAAGCCGTGGGTTTGTTTGTTCCATCGGCCGCGGTGCGGACGCACGCGCCCGTGGATTTAATCGACGCGCATCGACGACACTCGTCCAGTCGGACGACAACACGGATGAAAGTGGCCCCGGGAGCTTTCTGCCGCCACGTGCCCAGAATGACGAACGAGGGATCTGCAGCAGGAACGATTTCAACTCAGAGTGTTGGGTTTATAGGTAGAGACAGGAGACCCCCAGGGGCCCGAACTCGATCCCCTTCTGTTCAAGTGAACCAGAGCCTCTGGGACAACTTCCTGGTATCGGTGGGCGGGTGTCACCGAGGCGGTCAGGTGACCGCCAACCAAACCGCGCTAACGGCTAACACACTTAGTAGTGCTAACACATTTAGCAACGCTAACACAGTTAGCGTGGCGTCCGCCTCCCTCTTGTCTCTCTGTCTTTGTCCGTCTACGTTTAGTGTTCCCTCCTGGATTGTCTCGCTGCTTCATCGGCATCTTTCGGATCGCACTCATCAAATGTGTGTGTGTGTGTGTATTTGTGTGTGTGTGTGTGTGTGTATGCTGCTAATGAGTTCTGTTCTTGTGCTTCGGTGGGTATGAAGAAGAGGATCCTGAGTTCTTCTCGTTAGCATCCGGTGCTACCTGCTGCGGTTCTAGTCTCTTTTAGCTTAGCTTTCCGGAGAGACGTCAAAATGTCGGCCTGACCCTTTAACCTCGTGGTTTCGGTCTGCGCTCAATATTTACTGTCATCTCTGACCCGCCCGCTCCAGCTGGCGGCTGGGCGAACGGAGGCCCCGCCTCCTCGCCGGAGCCTCAGAGACACTTTCTGCTGCTTGTTCTCTTTGAAATTCCAGCTTGTCACTCAGCGGTTGTGGAAGTAGAAATCTAAGTTCACCTCATTAAAACATGTCAGTCCTTCATCGGCAGCCAAACGACGCCATCAATCAAAGCGGATGGATTCGTTCTGGAGGTGCGGCGTCTCGTCGCACAGGAGGACGTCCCTCTGAACAGATGGATTCTTATGGAATAATATTTGGAGGCTAAGACAAAATCAGAGAGGTTTAAAGAGGCCGTCTGATGCCGGCTGGAGTCTGAAGGGGGCAAATAAAACAAACTGAAGTTGCGTGATGTTCTTGACTTGGTGACGCCGCCGCCGTGACGCCGCTCTGTCCCCCGCAGGCATCGCCCTGGAGAAGGTGTTCGACTACAGCGAGTACTGGGAGGTGGCCCGAGGTCTGTACGCACCGTTCGACTGCACCGCCACCATGAAGTCCGGGAACGCCGACGTCTACGAGAACGAGATTCCCGGAGGACAATACACCAACCTGCACTTCCAGGTGAGTCCCGGATGGAAAGGCGCCGCGTCAGCGCGGGTCAGCGCTGCTCGGCGTGCGTTTTCATCCAGTGTGTGTGTGTGTGTGTGTGTGTGTGTGTGTTCTCTGCAGGCTCACAGCATGGGACTGGGGAACAAGTTCAAGGAGGTGAAGAAGGCGTACACAGAAGCCAACAAGCTGCTGGGAGACCTCATTAAGGTGAGAGCGCCGGTGGGCGGCGGCCTTCCAGGCGGCGCCCATGCTGAGAGGTTCCCTGCATAAGATGGGCTTCATTAGAGGCATCCTGGGCCGGGGTGGGCGGGTCCAAACGGGGACGCGACCCCCATCAGCGGCGCTTTAACTTGATCTGTTGGATCGTGTTCTGAAGGAGCGATCGCCACGGTGGCGGCGCTGAAGCGGTCCCTTCCTCGGCCTGACTCCGCCTTCGTCCTGCCTCTTTGTTTTTCATTACCTTTCATTAATTCTGTTGTTTTCTCCCTCATTATTTACCATCACAGCCCCGTAATAGATTCATCCCTCGCTCGCCGGCTTCACAAACACGTCGTAATTATTTCGGTCTGGTTTGCAGGCTGCTTATTTTCTTCACGTTTCTCATCGCCGCCGCTTCAGCTCGTTCATTTCCGAGCCGTCGTTTCTCATTTCGCTCCCGTCGCAGACGAGCTCGCAGGGATTCGCAGAAGCTCGACCTCCTTCCTCCTCTCCTCCTGTTGAAATTCTCTCCGTGTCTGTTCTCCCTCTCCACTCCTCTCATCTCGCTCTCCGCTCCATTCTGAGGCAATGTGCGTCGCTACGCTAACCGATGTTAGCTTAGCGTGACTACACTCATCCCCTGATGAACATTCAGATTGCTGGGCTGGAATTCAAGAGGAAATGGGGAGGTGTATAAATATCCCCGCAGATGGTTAGCATGACGTTAGCGTGATGTTAGCATAATGTTGGCATGATGTTAGCGTGACGTTGGCGTGACGTTAACGCAATGTTAGTGTGACATTAGCGTGACATGAAAGTTACGGTAGCATGATGTTCGCGTGATGGTAACGTGATATGAGTGTGACGTTAGCATGATATTAGGGTGACGTTATCATCGGGCGTGAGATTGGGCGTGTCGGGCGTGTTCAGAGTGGTAGCATGATGATAGCGTAATATTAGTGTAACGTTAGCGTGATGTTGGGGTGATGTTAGCATGGCGGTAGTGTGAAATTAGCGTGATATTAGTGTGACATAAATGTGACCTTAGCGTCATGTTAGCATGACGTTAGCATAATATTAATGTGACGTTAGTGTGATATTAGTGTGATGTTAGAGTGATGTTAGTGAGACATTAGCGTGACATTGTGATGTTAGCATGATGTTAGCGTGATATTAATGTGACATTAGGTTATATTAGTGTGACGTTAGTGTGATATTAGTGTGACATTTGGTTATATTAGTGTGACGTTAGCATGATATTAGTGTGACATTAGTGTGATATTAGTGTAACGTTAGCGTGATGTTAATGTGACGTTAGTGTGGCATTAGTGTGATGTTAGGTAATATTAGTGTGACTTTGTGACGTTAGCATGATGTTAGCGTGACGTTTGTGCGACATAAATGTGAACAAGGAGCCCCCAACTTCCCTTTACCCGGCCACATCCACCAGCTCTGACTGGGGGATCTCAAGGCGTTCCCAGGCCAGTATTGAGATATAATCCCTCCACCTGGTCCTGGCTCTGCCCCAGGGTCTCCTCCCAGCTGGACGTGCCAGAAACACCTCCCTAGGGAGGCGCCCCGGAGGCATCCGCTCATCCGCTAGATGCTCAAACCACCTCAACTGACTCCTTTCCACGCGAAGGAGCAGCGGCTCTACTCTACTCTACCCCTCCCGAACAGAAGTGTTTCTCACCCTATCTCTAAGGGAGACACCAGCTATCCGCCTGAGAAAGCTCATTTCAGCCGCTTGTATCCGTGATCTCGGTCTTTCGGTCATGAATGGTTCCAGAACATCCCATGAAAAATGGAAAAGGGAAAAACGTGACCCTGCCCGGAGGAAGCCCGGGGCCCACATCTGGACAGAGGGCCCGTCAGCAAGCGCCCGGTGGCCGTGTCAGCCCGAAAAGGCAACGTGGACTCTTCCTACCCCTGTGGACCCACCACCCGCAGGGCAGACCGATGGAGTGCGCTGCCCTATGGGTGGCAGTGACGACAGGGGGTCACGACAGACCAGACCCGAGCAGCAAAAGCTGGCTTTGGGGACGTGGAATGTCACCTCACTGGCGAGGAAGGAGCCGGAGCTTGTGTTGGAGGTGCAGCGTTACCAGTTGGATCTGGTGGGGCTTACCTCCATTCATAGCCTCGCTTCTGGATCCAAACTCCTGGATAGGGGTTGGACGTTAGCGTGATGTTAGCGTAACGTTGGTGTGATATTAGCATGACGTTAGCGCGTGCACTTAATGAAGATGTGATCGTGTCATCAGGAGGAGAACCTAGTTTCTGGGGCAGTTATTCATCTGAGATCAGGTGATCGGATGAAGGTGGGGTCAGGGGTCACAGGAACAGGTTCAGACCCAGTTGCTGCTTCATCAGCTCCGTTACTTCCTGTCTAAACCAATCCCTTCCTCCCGGTCTTGATGTTTCTAAAATGTCAGGTGACAGACGAGCGTTAGCGTCTGATGCTATCTCTAAAGGAGACGCTTGACATTTTGGGAAGGTTTGATGAGAGGATCGGCGCTCCGGGAAGGAGAACGGATCCATTTCCTGTGACCGCTGCTTCCAACACCTGGAATTAGAGGAACTTTAAAGACGAATAAATCAAACGTTTATCCTCCACCGCTGGGCGAGGGGCGGAGCTTATTTCACACAGGCCCTAGGGGCGTGGCTCTGGGCTCGTGATGTCTGTCGGGTTCGGGATGGAACAAACTCATCAAATCAAAAAGTCACGTTTCGTCCCACAGCGCCGGCTGGAAGTCCGAGGGGCGATTGATCGACGAGGTTGATAACAAGGGCGAGTCCCGACACTGCCGCGGATCATAGAGACGGAATTGAGAGGAGAGAAAAGAGGGGGATGATTCATGAGGGTGGAGACAGAAGGTGGAGGTTAAACGAGTTAGAGACTGATGAGGACGAGGGATGAAGAAGAAGGATGACTCCGGAAGACAGATCAGAAGCAGAGAAACAATTCTCAAGTTTACAGACGAAACAAACTCCCCAGAGATGAAGAGGAAACAATAGAGGGGGGTGGAGGGGGCGGAGTGGAGGTTGGGGAGGACGGGGCATTAATGGCCTCTCCAGGCATTTCTCATCTAAAGCTTCGCTGCGAACGGCGATTCTCTAAAAAGTGGTTACTTCCTGTGTTGGGGAGGCCTCAGGTGAGCGTGTTCCTGTGTTTGGTGCTGATTTGATTAAAGATATTTTAAAAAAGGGTGTTTAAAATGACACGCGTCGCTAATGCGTTTGTGGTTTTGGGACCGCCCACTCATGGTATTTCAAAGGCTTCCAAAAAAAAAAGATAAGAATAGTTAAATATTCATCCAGATGAAACGGCCGCCGCTGGTTTTGATCTCCACGCCAGAATATCTCTGAAGGTTTTATCTCCTAAATAAACGAGGCACGATTTAACTCTAATGTCACAAAGGGTTCCGCAGAGTTGCATCATGGGAAGTGTAGGCCGACATGACTGAAAGTGTAGTATGATGGAGTAAAGTTCTCGCCTCCTGCTGTTGAGAACCAGTCCAGAATAAATCAGAACCCAGGCGGTCCTGGAGGCCGTCACGTGATTGGATGAATGACTCTCTTCTCCCTGCGGAGGCAGGTTTCTATGGGGCCGGGTGGGGGGGGCGTAATCGTCCCCCAGAGTATTCATGAGAAGCAAACACAAACGCCCCGTCGCCTTCGGGTCGTTCTTCTTTCGGGGTGGGTCACATGGTTTGACCGCCGGCGCTCCGTCAGGGTGAAACCAGCCGCGAACAGGAAGGACGGTGTCTGCATTCATTACCGCAGAAGACTAATGTTCGCTATCGACGGGTGCGTTAGCGTCCTGTTTGCATGAGAAAAAAGGCCACTTATCACCATTAGGCTAAAGGGAGCGCTATTAGCATAATGCTATCTGGAGTAATGAAAGGATTAATCCATGTGCTTCTAATGAGCGCCTCTCGCTCCGGCTCCGCTTCAATTCCACGTTTTCCAGAGATAAGACCTTTAGTTTAGTCCGACAAACCCAATGATTAAAGAGGCGAAGTAAACATCTTTTCATTTTTCATCCGACACACCCCACCTCCCCACCCTCACTCCCCCCCTCCTCCGCGGGTCAGTCGGTGCTTCGTCTTCGTCGACAGCATCTTCATTAAATCAGAGAGTCCGTCACGGAGGGAGGAAGGTGGAGGAAAACTAATGGCTCCATCACACCTGGAGAACCCGGAATATTACCCCGCATGGCGTTTTCCTGAGCGGAATAATAAACGAAAACACACCCAACCTTCTTCCTCTTCCCACAGGTGACCCCGTCCTCCAAGATCGTGGGCGATCTCGCCCAGTTCATGGTGCAGAACAACCTGACCCGGGCGGAGGTGGAGGAGAGGGCGGACGAGCTGTCCTTCCCTCTATCCGTGGTGGAGTTCCTGCAGGGATACATCGGAATTCCCCACGGAGGATTCCCCGAACCCTTCAGATCTAAGGTACGCAAGTTCGTCCCGCGTTGTTATGATCTGATTGTTATTACGTGAAGTTTTATCAGCCGGACGAGAATAAAACGTGGATTCCCATCATGGGAGCGTTGGATCTGGGATCGTTTGTTTTCCCTTGACGGCGTCGTTATTTTTAGCCCCTCTGAGGTTTCATCCGTTTATTTGCGTATCCGTTCATCCCTCATCGACTCCATTCACCTCCTGTCGCCCTGTCGTCTTTATCACGCTGCCCTTTCCCCCCCCCCTGTCTCCTCACACCCGGGGAGTAATCAGATTAAATATTTGTTGACTCGACCTCCGAGGTCATTTTTCAGTTCCGGCGCTCCGACATCGCCTGGAAGTTTAAGAGTCAAACATTTCCAAATAGTCTCCGTCCCTGCCGAGCGCTCCTCTGTCGGAGCGAGGAAGGGACCCCCCCCCCCTCACTCCCCCAGCTGCAGCCGATGGTCGTGTTTCTTTAATAGCGCTCCGGTGGCTTAATGAGCTCATCCCGACGTTCAGTCACACACTCCTGCATCCATCCACACCCGGAACCCCGGCCCACATGCAGCTCTCTGACCGCGGTGGGGGGGGGGGGGGGGCATTCAAAGTGGGAATGGAGACGTGAAGTCATCCGTCACACGCTGGTTGGGGGGGGGGGTAGAGGAAGAACGAGGCCATCAGGAAGAGGAAATTACAATGCACAATAGCTTTTCCAGTGGGGGGGGGGTGTTTTAATATAAAAGAGCAAATATCCTTGAAGGAGGAGTTTATCTTTCCTTCACACACACACACACACACACACACACGGGTTTGACGTCGATTGATTACGACAAACGAAGTTCAGGGGAGCACCTGATTGGTCTGGGCGGGGCTTGAATGTCAGACTGAGCCAATTAGAGGGAGAGTAGGCGGGGCTGGTGAGTTATTAGAGGACATTAGGGCCAACCTTAATGATGTCATTAATTTGAGTTAACCCCCCACCCCAACCCTAACCCCCCAGGGATAAAACCGGCGCCACATTTCGGGTCATGACATCATCTCTCCTGCTGACATGATTATTGGCATTGATCGATTGCCCCCGTGTGGGGCTGTAGGGGCAGATAACACGCCAGGTCATTAGTAAACTCCCCCCCGCCCCCCAGACACTTCATACAATTACCCTACTCCCTCTTGACTCCAGTCATCTGTGATGGGGAAGCCGGGGGAGGAGGGGGGGGGGGTCATATATTAACACGTTAGCGACGCCTCCCTCATGCTAACGCTTTCTAGCAGCATGATGTTTCTGAAGGGTCGTCTTCCTCACCCTTCCTCCCAGGTGCTGAAGTCCCTCCCCCGGATCGAGGGCCGCCCCGGCGCCTCCCTGCCTCCCATGGACTTCAAGGCCTTAGAGGAGGGGCTCCGGGCGGCGCACGGCGACGACATCACCCCCGAGGACGTGATGTCAGCGGCCATGTACCCCAAAGTGTTCCAGGAGTTCAAGGAGTTCACGGGTGAGTTCAGGAGACGGCGTTGAGTCGGCGTTCGGTTCTGTGGGTGTAACGGGATGGAGGCGGCGGCGTGGAGACGTTCGCCGCCGCGATCTCCGGTCCCGTTCTCATTTGTTTTATTACTCAGGCTTGAAATTAGCAGCCAACCTTGAACGAGGAGCGCTCGTAAAGTTCAACCAATTACAGCGTTCGACACTTCAGGAGTTCAGATATTGGAAAACAATCACACGCTTCAGATCGGGGGTGGGGGACCGGAATTTACATAACACACGAGTCCGACGGGCGAGCGAGGAGCGCTGGGGGGAGAACCCGACCGGTCCGTGTCTGGTATCAAGTGTTAGGTGTGATCAGGTGATTGACTCAGCTGATAGGCCCGCCCACCAGAGGGCGGGGCTTAGAGTTGTATTTCCTGCTGGTGACGGATGCTCGTCTGCTTGCAGCTAACTTCGGCCCGGTGGACTGTCTCAGCACCAGACTCTTCCTGGACGGACCCAAGATCGCCGAGGAGTTTGAGGTACGGAACCCAGCAGACAAACACATCGTCGACATTCAAAGGTAACACTAGAGCACGCTGGGTAATAATGAGGAGCCACTCCGCCGCTCGTGTTGCCGTAACAACGCTTCCATGAAAGATCGACATCAGCAGGTGATGATTTCTTCACGACTGAGGTGTGATGGCGTTTCCTGTGGAGCCGGAGAGCGGAGGGAGCGGCGTTCGTCGTCCCTCCGGCCCCCCGCTCACAAATAACAAATTAATTTTGTTGCGCGACGTTTGAAAAGCGCACCGAGGGTCCGTTTCACAACCGTTAGCAATATAGAGCTGGTGAATAATTCCCCCGACAGGAAGCGGCTGAACGTGTTCCTGACGCAGGAATCAAACAGGATGTAGTATCTCCAGTGTGTGACACACACATTGGTCCTGTGTGACAGATGCATCGTGGAATTGTGTGTGCGTGTGCTCGAAGGACACACACACTCAAAACACAACAGCTGAGAGCCAATCAGAGGCATTTGGAGTCGTTTTTTGGTTCCCAGCCTGCGGTTCCGATCCAGTCTGGCGTTCCAGAGGGAGCGCTGGGAAACGGACCGCTGGTCTGACTCCACCAGGAGGTGAGGATCTCCTCCTCCTTGAACCTTGACCCCAAGTTGCTCATGGGGAGCACCACGAAGGAGCGGCCACTCAACTTCACATCTCCTGCATGCCCACAGGCCCCGTGTGTGTGTGTGTGTGTGTGTGTGTGTGTGTGTGTGTGTGCTACGGGCCTGTACACATTATAGATATGCATGCATCTAATAACCAGTGTGTTACAGTGGACTAATCGGTTCCCTATGGGGATCAATACAGTTATAATTAAATAAAAAAATTATGAAAAGAATTTTAAAAACAACGTTCCTGATCCGTGGGTCGATCAGTATCCATCCTAGAACGTCTGAGTAGCCGATCAATACTCCAGAAGCTGCAGATCAGCCATTGGGATTGATTTAACATCCGTCCAATCAGCGCTGCATAAGTTCTGACCGACCGTCTTTAGATCCAGCCCCCCCCCCCGCCCCTCCCCCACTCCACCTCACTGCTGCCTTTTAATCTCCAATCTGTCATTTTCACCAACGTTCAGATCCTCAGATTTGTGCTCGACACCAGTCAATGCCACGGAAACCAACTGCCCCTCTCGGTTGTCATGGCGATGGGTACTCCCGCTAGAGCAGGTCCGATTAGCGGCGGCGCCAGAGAGAGAGTGAAACCTGTCAGAGGAGCTACCTGTCACCCGGAGACGGCGCGCCTTGTTGCTCGTTCCCGTCTGTGATGGCCGAGAATTCCTGGAGGCCAAACGAGGATCCGGACTTGAAACAAATGATCCGGCTGCTGCCATTCCTGCGCCCCCCCCCCCATCAGGAGGAATAAACACAAAGGCTTCATAGGTTAGCTTCATCACATAATGTATAAATGGATCAGAACCAGAAAGTCTAGATGCTGTTCTGTGGAGCCATGAAACCAAACTGGACCTTCTGGATCGTCAGGAGGAGGACGAGGAATGAAGCATGGTGTTGTGGGGGTCCACTAGAACCCTGCAGCCTAACGTGGGTCAGATGGCTCCTCCAAGGATCAGGAATCTCCATCTTTGTGGAAGATGAAGATGAAGAACCCAAGCAGAGCTCAGAGTCCACCAAGACCTGGTTCCTGGTTCTGAATCCTTCTAGAGGCATCACCTGGTGGGAATCCAGAGAAACCATCTGGTGGACCTGAAGGAGAAAGACCAGGTACTGGAGGAACAGGATCAGATTCCAAGAACCAGAACCAGATCTGGTTGAAGGGTCTCTAGAAAAACTGGAGGCGCTTTATATTTATAGTATGTTACATGTGTGTTTACCGGGAAACAAATCAAAGAACCAGGAACATAGACGTGTGTGGGGAGGGGTTTAGGGGGGGCCAAACTGTCGTCCCGACTCGGGACCGTCAGGAATGGTAATTATCAGGTGCTAATGAGAAGAACATTTATTATGGCACTCATGCATGGTAATTCCGTCATGCTGATTGCTTTGTAGAATCGCAGTCGGCGCACTGGAACCCGGGGGGCCCAGGCGGGGGGGGGGGCTCTGTGGCACCAAAGCAATTTGGTGACTTGTGTTTTAGTTAAATAATTTGAAATATAAAGTGGACGATTTTCAGAGGAGGTTCCTGAAGGACAGCATTAGAGCTCACAAGGTAAACCCACGCCGTTAGCGGCGCCGCTACACCCCAACCTGTGTGCGTGTGTTTGGACCTGAATCTGAGGTCCTGGTCTAGCGGTAACCGCCTGGACGGTACTCCAGTTGGAAGACGATTAACTTAAAGCGGTTACAGTAAACGATGACGTCACGTCGTCGTGTTTTATTTACGTAAAAGGAGGACGAGATCGAGTTCCTACGAGTTCGTAAAGAAAGACTTTCAGAGGTGTTTGGTGGCTTTGGAGAGAACAATGCTCAGGTCACTTTAATCGACATTGATTTTTGGGAGTAAGTTTTGTTTTTGGAGTTTGGATGCGTTTCTCTGCTGCCTCAGTTCACAGCGGTCCGTTTCTACCTCATCTGTCCTACGCCGGCACTCCCACTGCTTCCCCTGAACCAACCAGATCACGATCTGCTCAAACTTCGCTTTGTCATCTCCTCGGTACCTCAGACTGTCAAATACTAACCGACGTCGGTGTAGCAAACACATGGCGACGGCGTCGGTGGCAACTCTTCCTGGGATTCACCCACACATCCATACGGCGCCGCGAGGACACAGTCGACCTATCCGCCATCCGATGAGTCAGGATGCCATTAATCATGTTTGACAGGAATATAAACACTGATTATAGCAAACATGGCGCCGGTCACACGCCTGTCGGCGCTAATACACACGGACACATGCTAATGTCATCGCCGTCAGACGCAACACCAGGCAATAAAGCAAGCAATCAAGTCCCCCATGTGGAACTGGTCCCAGGTGGAGGCGCCTTAATGTGAGGCCTGTGTGAAAAACACAGCTGGGGTACGGAGAGTCCACATGCATAGGAGGCACTTGTTAGTCAGAGACCCCGCCCACACGAGCTCTATAGAGTGATCTGAACGGCTGTTTTGAGAGTCAAAGCAGAGCAACCGTTCTCCAGAAAACGTTACCCATGAGTACTGTGGAAGATAAAGACCAGCAAAGACCGGTCAAGAAGCAACAAGTAAAGTAGTTCTTGACCAGTAAAGATGGCCAAGAACTAATAAAGACCTGCAAAGAACCAATAAAGATTAGCAAAGACCAAACAAGAACCAATAAAGACCGGCAAAGACCAGACAAGAACCATTGAAGACCAGCAAAGACCAGTCAAGAATCTGACAAAGACTGACCAGGAACCCGGCAAAGACCGAACAAAGCTGGAACCAGAGGAGTTTGGTGTGACAGAGGGGAGGGAGGAACAAAGCGCCTCAGAGAAAGTAAAGATGCAGAGAAAGGTTTAGTTTCCAGAAATGGAGTGAGAGAACCCGACCAGGAGTCAGAACACCCAGAGGCACTGAGGTGGATTCCAGCTGGGTCGATATGCACCTGCAGCAGCTTGTATTTCTGTCTCTGCCTGGAGACTCAGTCTGGAATAACAATGGAGACTCAGCGGCGGGATGACAACGCGAGGATGAGGAAGGGTTGATGAAGAGGTGTGGGCAAACAGAAGAGAGACGATCAAACAGACGCTGAAAGAGGCGCTGATGGAGACTAATGGCGGCGTGAGGCGGGGGCCCACAAACAACACTTCAAATGGAACGCTGTGGCATCATGGGAGGACTGACAAAGAGAGGCACTGAGAGCCAGGCTCACAAATGAAAAGGGGGTGGATGGCGGGGGGGGTGGGGGGGAGGTCCGACCGGCGAGATGAGAGATTTGAGGAGCAGCGTGAGATAAATGAAGAAGGCTGGCCGCTGATGTCGAGGGTCTAGACAAGAAAGACAAACGGATCGGTCTGGTGCTGATGAAGAGATACAGTATGTACAGGTAGGGTGAAGTCTCGACAATTCGGCTAATGGCTAACCGCTAACAGCTGACGGGATCTTTCTATTCTATCCGTCTGTTTATCGTTCGGATTGTCACGTCTGAAACACTGTTGCCTCCGTTTGACGTCAGGATTGATTTGTCTGCTGGAGCGTCAGAGGTCCAGCAGAGACCCGTCCAGGGCGAGTTTTTTCCAGCTCTGGTACCGACGCCACGTCCAGTCGTGGGTTTATCAGGGACCGCCGCTGAGCTCCTGGGTTTTATCTCTTCCCTCCAAATCAATCGATAACCTGCCAAAAGAAATGCCAACGGGTCAATAAGGTGAACTTTACAGAACTATTTGGGCGATTTCACCCCCAGCGACTCCGACTCGACCCAACCTGACCGAAACGCCTGGAACAGACGGGGACGTCGTCTCCACCTCGGCGAGCAATGTTGGTGACGCGAAGTTCACGAACACATCACAAAATAGGAAGAGGAAGTATCTTACAAAACGCCGAAGAGTAAAACGGTGGATAAAAAGATAACAACGCGCTAAATTTATGTAAATGTCTCTTTGTCAGGCGTTTAGAAGCCTGTGCATGTATCTCTGCACTCTGCAACCCAACTGCATGCTGGGAAACATTCCAGTCCGACCCGAGGCTAAAAACAAATCAGGAAGCGAAGGGAACGCCGGCGAGGTCTCACTCTGCTAGCTTCACTTTTTAATTTCGTCTCTTTTTATTGCTGCGGCTAGACCTTTGAATTAATCTGAATTTCCTAACGTAATCTAATTCCTGCTGCGTCCCCTCCCCCAACCGTCTCTCAACCCCCCTGTCTGGCCTTTCATCTCAGGTGGAGCTGGAGAGGGGGAAGACCCTCCACATCAAGGCACTGGCGCTGGGCGACCTGAACAAGGCGGGGCAGAGGGAGGTCTTCTTTGAGCTGAACGGACAGCTGCGGTCCGTTCTGGTCAAAGACACCGTCGCCATGAAGGTATACCGAAGGCAACGCCGGGGGGGGGGTCCAATGAGAGCTGGAGGCAGGGCCTGTGTGAATGATGATAACTGCGTTTGCTCCTCCATCCAGGAAATGAAGTTCCATCCAAAGGCTCAGAAGGCCATCAAGGGTCAGGTGGGGGCGCCCATGCCTGGAAAGGTCCTGGAGGTTAAGGTGGAAGTCGGCGCCAAGGTCAGAGGAACATTTTGTGGTTGATTGGCGTTTGTTGCCCCGCCCACGCCACTAAGCTAATGCCTGTGGTTGTGGTCTCCAGGTGGAGAAGGGGCAGCCGCTGTGCGTCCTCTCAGCCATGAAGATGGAGACAGTGGTCAACTCCCCCCTGGCCGGGACCGTCAAGGCGGTGCACGTCACGCCCGACTCCTCCCTGGAGGGCGACGACCTCATCCTGGAAATAGAGGAGTAGAGCGAGAGCGGAGGGCGGGGCTAGCGGTGGGAGTTAGACAATCTGATGGGGGAAGGGCTGCTGGACGTTTGACACAGGATGGTCTTAAATAGGACACGCCTCCAATGATGAGAAACCTTCATAATAATAATAATAATAATATTGATTATTGATTGTACCGCTGAGTGGGCGGGGACTAAACTTCTGTCTCAGTTCATGTCTTCATGTCAGCGTAAGATAATCGCCTAGAATGACGTCCTTAAAATGAGACATTCCATAGAGTCTAGATCTACATGTGATAAACTAACCTGATCTGTGGGCGTCGCCCCCGTTTTAGCTTCTTTTAGCTCAGAATCAGTCCGATCCAATCACATTTCTTATTCTGCTAGCTTAACGAAATGGAAAGAGAAGCACAAAATGTTGTAAGACCGCGTCTGAATGTTAGCGCTAGCTGTCGGTCGAGATGGTTTCCCTGTTCTCACTCGTCTTAAGGAGCTGGCGGCCATGTTGGAAACGCCCAAAACAAAACCAATTCAGCCCCACAACATGTCAAAAGTCGTCCACCTTGCATTCCAGGTGGGTCGTCATGGCGATGGTAGCCTCTGCTGCGTCATTCTGCACACCTGCCGCTAATTATTCCAGCATTGACTCGTATGACTGCCAGCTGGCGTGCCGCCGTCTCTGGGACCGTTTAATGGCGACGCCACCGCGACCCGTTGAGTTCGTCGGCAGGGCTTTCACGCAACGATCCTGATCTGTGTCGAAACGAACGGTTAGCCACCTGACGACAATAAACAAGCAGGAGCTGAATTAGAGGAGGCGTCGCGGCGAAGCGTGGAGCGTAGCTGGAAAAAACGCCGCCACTGATGGCCTTCCCGCTTCGGATGGAACGCGTCGATCGAATCGCAGAATTAAAGCATCGGTTGGTTCACCGGCTGGAGTGTTTCCAGCTCTTCTGCTCCATTACCCCCCCGAGAACAAGTCGCCTCTTGAACTGTCCATCGATGCCGCAGTTAATTAGCACGCCGCCACGCTTCGCCGCCCCCCCACGATGGTATCAATCTGCTGGAAGAGACGGAGATGAATGACGACCTGCACACAAAACGTTCAGTCCCCTCCTCCTATTAACTCGCTCCGACGCCTCGTCTTCATCGCGTTGCCCCACCCCCACATACCCCTACCCCTCCTCCCTCCCCCGGCAGTGTAAATTTGCACATAGGAGACGGCGGCGGCGACTCATGCAATAATGTAAAGCCGTAGCGCCGCGCGGCTCAGAGTCCGTTAACACGACCTTTAAGACCACGTTTGGCGAAATAAATAATAAAAGAGAGAAAAAATGTGAATTTGCTTCAGGAAGGGGGGGGGGGTCAAAGTCGGCCCCATCCGGAGGCCGACGGGATGAGAATCGCTTCTGTGACATTTATTTTTGCTTTCTATTTCTTTCCTTTGTTTTTTCTTGTCTTTTTGTTGTTGTTTTTTTTAAATACCAAACTGTTTACTTTCAGTTTGGGAAATGTCTCCGTGGGGTGTGCGTCAGAAACGTCTCCTGTTTGCTTTTTCTTCTTTCTGATCCGTCCGGCTTTGATGTCTGCGTTTAGTCGTTTACATACCGTCTGTTTTTGGGAAGAGCCGGAGCGCACAAAGGGATCCGAACCCGAGCTTTGTTCTTATCTGTACTTACTAATAAAGTTAACTAGAAACCTGCAGCGTGTGGTCGGATTGTTTTCACAGAGTTGAGTCGGATTCAAGAGGAGTTCACCAATCCGAGGCCGGAATGGGTCCGGGTACGACCAGGACCACGCTACTTTACTTTTATCTGAGTCATGTTTTTGTAAACGTCTCCGTCTCTCGGCGTCCAGTCTTTCATCTCCGTCTTCCCTCCTTCATTAGGATTCAGTTGCAGGATTTTCTTGTTTGGTGCTTTTCCAAGCCGGCGGTTGGATGTAGATCTGATCCGACAGTCGTCGTCTTTAAACCGGTTCTGTTGAACTGATTAACAGTAAATAAATCAGGCCCGTCACTCGGCTGTGGATCGATCCGCCGGTGAGCGGATTGATCCGCCGGCTGATGCCCGCTGACATTCTGGAGCTGCCGGTACCGGCTGGCGGTTCGACCGGGAGGAGCAGGGAAAAGCTGAACGCTTATCGGGAAGCGATGACATCGCTCCTGGGGGGTCGACCCACTCGCTGAGGGACGCCTCTGATGAACACACACCATTAGCAGAGGAATCACGGATAGCGTGTCCGTCAGGACGGCTTTGATGTCGGTAAAACGACAAGATGCTGCTAAACACGTCTTGGGTTAGTTGGGATAAACAACTAACAATCATTACTTATCTTTTACTTTGTGTTTAATGTGTCAGAATATAAAACGTAAAAAAAAATTGATCACATCTTTAATCTTAAAATATAAAGATAATGAGTTTGGAAAACGAGTTGCCCTCAAACGCCGGACGGATTTTTTCAATCAAAATAACTCAAACCGACTTTAAATTCAACGTCTCATCAAAAATTAAAGTTCATTATTTTTCTGTCGGCAACTGAAGTGAACGACTTTGTTTCTTTAACAGATCGCATCCCAGTTTGAACGAGCTGTAATCAGATTACATCTCGAACCCTTTCCACTTGTCGCGGTGTGTGGTATTTGACCTCAAAGCTCCGCCCACCGTGAGCCGGATGTGTTACGTCCAATCAGCTGTTTCCTGTCGACGTTTGGCTGCTACTTCTTCATCCGACGCCTAAATTCCTCATTGGGTCTCGGATGACCTCTGAAGACTCCGCCCCTTCAGGGCCGGCGCTCCAATCCCGTTTGGCTTGACCCCCGGTTTGGGTCACGCCTCCTGCTGAAACAGGAAGAAACTCTTAACGGCGACGACGTGATGACAACCGACTTTCCAACTGACGCACGATTCCCCTGCAGGGTCCACCGGCGGGGTCTGCTGGCGACCCCCCCCCCCGCTAATCCCTCGCCACTGCCTGATAATCCCTTCACTGCTTGCTTTGCTGCTTTCTTGGCGGTAATCCTCCTGCCTGAATGAAAAGAATAGACGAGGTGAGGCGCCCTGTCTCAGACGGATGGAACGGATGGCCGGTTCCATCGGGTCGGACCCCCCCCCCCAGTCAGACGACCCAAACTAGAGCGTTTGGGATGCAGGTCGGGTTAAACGAGGAAGCACTCGACGCCATTAGCGGCGCCGCGAGCCGCTGGTTGAAGGACGTGTTAGCAATTCAAAAATCAATTAAGAGGACAGATCGATGCTCGTCGCCGACGGCAACGACAAATGTGATGTCTGCATCCAGTGACAGCCGAGAGTCGGCTCATTGTCCGTCGGCCTCCGGAGTCGATCGCTGTCAGACCCGTCCGCCGCCGCTGACGTCAGGCGCCTGCGTGTGAAAAGGAAGAGGAGTGTGTGTGTGTGTGTGTGTGTGTGTGTGAGAGAGAGAAATGAGACACATCATTACATTTTAAACCGGCAGGCGGGATCGACGTTTACGGGTGACAGAGAGGCCAAACACACACGGCTGATGCACGCCACCACGAGTGTGAGCCTGGAGCAGCACCAATCAGAGCACTGCAGCAAATGAGGAAGAAGAAGAGAAGGAGGAAGAGGAGGGAGCGAGTGAACACGAGGAGGTCTGACGAAGAGGAGCGCTGCAGCTCGTCTCTTCACTCACCTACGCCAGAGACACCGTGCCAATCACCACGCATCCACAATCCCCACCTAGGTGTCACTGTTGCTGTGGCAACAGGCGTGTTCCAGGCAAAAAAGTCTGGTGTTCTAAAAGAACAAACATCTCAACACACACACACACACACGACTCGTTTGTGCTTCATGTTTTATGGATGCACAGACACGCCGGCAGCGCCCGGCGGGAGGCGGCCCGAGAGCCCCACCTGTGGCACCCAGCTGTCACATGACCAGACCTGAATATCCTCTCCACTGACCTACAGTACATCACACACACACACACACACACACACACACACACACACGTGTCATATCGAACACAGGTTGGAGTCTCAGCTCAGAACATTTGATGCTTTGGCTTCTGATGCTCCTGAGATGTTCCAACGGGCCGTGGTGAACGCGGTGATTGGGTTGAAGAGCGGCTGTCTGTCCTCCCATTGGCTGCCGGAAACGACCTCGTCTTGAGTAAACAAACCGATCTGCTCCTGTCGTCACGTCACCATCAGACGCCGGAGCAGAGATAGCGTTCGCTCCAGAGCCGCCAGACCGGGACGTCATTTCACCGCTTGGATCCGAAGACGTTCCGGTCTGCCGCCGCCCCGTCCACTAGTGAGCGATAACAAACGGCCTGAACCAATAGAGGCGCAGCGGACCAGACCGACGACAGTCTCTGGTGATGAAACGGATCCTGGCAGGTGCCGATCAAGTTTCCTGTCGGGAAGAGTTCTGTTTGGACTAGAGAAGTCTTCCTTGATCCACCAAGTAGCTTCCTCCGGATTGTCTGGAGTCACATTTGATCATTGCGCGACTGAAAGTGGCAAAACGGTTCCATTGAGATCGCTGACTTAACAGAACCCAGAGTTCTAGACAACCATGAAGTCCAATCCCTCAAAGAGTCAAACACACCAGTCTGTAGTGACACACCATCCTCCATTGTCTAGACGACCTCTTGACTCGGCAGATGACGGTTTCAGGTGACTCAGATATTCATCCTAACAAAGTCTCTGACGGCATCAGAACCGGACCAGAACCTCTCTGAACATCTCGCTGTAATGTTTTGGGGGTGTTAGTGTGGAACCCACTGACAAACGATCTCTACTGAGCCCATGTCGCCGCTGACCCTGTGGAGAATGTCGTTAGCAACTGATAGCATAGCAACGACTTCAACTGATGGGTCTACACAACAGCCCGAAGCAACACCAACGGAGAACACACACTAACAGAGAACACACACACACACACACACACACAAATGTTTACACAGTGAAGGGAGAACAAACAACTAATAACCAGTTATCTGTGCCCATTGGTCGGTCTGTTGGGTTGTCTTCTGGTTCTTTTGTTGGTTGATCTGAAGGACTGCTATGAAACTAGTCTGCTAGTCTGTAATATCCACTAAGACCTTCAATCTGAGTCAGGTTTTGATTTGATTGATGAAAAAATTCAGGGAATAAAGATCCGATCAAAAAAAAACACTTCAGACTCTGAAACAGCGTGTTTGTAACTTCTCTGTGTTGATGGAACTGAATATTTTAAAGGCTTTGAACGAAGCAACGAATCCCTTCATTATTTTATTAGAACGACGTCTGGCTCTTGTTCCCGTTTGATTGCTGTCGTACCTCCAGCGTTCTGGCAGAACAAAATCCACACCTGCTGTCGTCTTCGCGAATTATTAAAGTGTTCTGTCAGGGAAGCGTGAGCCGCTTCCTGGTTCTCCCTGGAACTGAACAAAGTCTGTCAGAAAAAAACGTCCCAAATCCACAGCCGAGTCGCGTTCCCAACGTTTCCCATGTTCTGTCAATATTTGCATCGGATTAACAAATATAGATTCCCCAACAAGAAAAGCTTGACTTGACTTGAACAGACTTCCTGTTCAAACCGGATTTTTCCTGAACATCTGTTCCTCCGTCTCTCCTCCCACTCGTCTTCTTTTTAATATCTGCCGCCTGTCTGTTCGCTGGAAACGTCGCCGCTCTGGAGGCCGAGGAGCGCCGACGCGGGAACAGGAAATAGACCACAATGTGAGGAGTGGGAGTGAGGGATGGAGCGTGTGATGAGCGGCGACAAGAGAGGAGGCGGCGACTACATCCTGTGTGTGTGTGTGTATGTGTGTGAGGGGGGGGGGGGGGCACAGGGTCACATGGTTTCCACCGAGGACCAGGAGAAAGACTTCCTCCTCAAGGGGGTGTTTAATCGAGACCGTGACCCGGGTCCGATTCATCAAACCAAACCACTGAACTACTCGCTGTTTATGGGAGGGGCTTATGGGTAATTGAAGCCACCTGGCGGCTTAAGGTCACATGACTTCCTCTTCCCTTCCTGCATCCGGATGCGTGGGCGTCAGCTTCTCAAGGTTCTGATGGCGTTGGGCGCCGCCGGACCTTCCCTTTGGGGAGTCGCTTCCACCTGTCGTGAAGGAGAAGCGGTGGGTAATTTAATGCGGCCTGTGTTGCCGTGACAACCGGATGGCCGTCACTGTACCTTCAACTCAGGTAGCTCCACGCCTGCGAATCCACTTCCTACAGGTTTCGGCCAACTCCTGTTGGCAGGGCTCACGACGCCTGAATGACAGCCTCCTTAAAAACTTTATGCGTACCCTGAAGAAGTAACAGCAGATGTCGCTCAGGATGATGCCGGCGCCGGCTGCTGGCGACTGTTTCTGCTCCGGCGGCAAGTTTTTTATTACAGCTCTTTGTCTCTGTTTCAGAGGGATTGGAATCGGATCTTCATCCTGATGCAGGATGTGTGGGGGGTCAGAGGGCGGAGCCTGGACTTTAAACGCCATGGCGTAGCAGCGTGTTGTCTGTTGAAGCCCGGTTCAGGAGGTGAAGTGTGTAAATGAATGTGTGTGTGTGTGTGTGTGTGTGTGTGGTTCTGGCCCGCTCCATCAAAAGTTTAAATGGAAACTTTATTTTTAAAGGTGACGTCGCCATGGTAACGGGATTTTAAACATCTTGGACGCACAGCAGCTCATGTTTTTCTTCCACAATTAAAATAAAGTGAAGAAGAACATGAATATTCAGACCAGATGAAGACGGATGAAGACGGATGAAGCTGCATCTGTTCCCTGAACCGGGTGGGAGTCGGGTGAGGGGCAGGAAGTAGACCTGCACTTCCTGTTCTGGCCACCTGGAAAACGCTCCGTCCAACGTTTGGGTTCAGTTACAGGTCGGTCGGTTCTCCTCCTCGGAGACGGATACGACTGAGCCTTTAGCTGCTACATGCTAGCTAGCTGATGAGCCTTTAGCCGCTACATGCTAGCTAGCTGATGAGCCTTTAGCCGCTACATGCTAGCTAGCTGTCTTGTGAGTGTGAATCGAAGCCACACTGATGAAGGCCTTCATCCTCATCATGGATCGTTCCAAGCTAACGTGCTAACAGCTAACAGGTACGGTTTTTTCCCAGCCATGTCAGAGATCCATTTAAATACATTCTGGCAGTGGGGGTGGGGGGGGGTGATCTGATGATGATGATGATGATGAAGTCAGTGATGGTTCTCTGTCATTCCCTTCAACCAAGCAGAAATATGGCTGTTCAATTATGCATGTCCTGCCATCCTTCGGCGTCGCCGCGGCGACGAGGCCCAGACGGATGGGATGGAGATTCAAACCAACGTCCATCTTTAATTCAGTCCCAGTCGCTCCAGAATAATCACCGCGACTCGCTGAGTTCCTTCAGACAGCCAGGGAAAAAATATCCAACAAAACCACCAGCTGAACGCTACAAATAACTAGATGGACTTGAACGCACCACGGGGGGCAGTTCCTCCCCCCCAGCCTGTAGGAGGAGCCCCACCATAGCCCCGTGTGTGATCGCAACCCAACGCACGCCTTCATGTTACAGTGTGTGGACACCGCTAACATGCTAATCATACTAACTGAGCAAACGGAGCTACCCGTCCTGTACAGAGGCGGAGCATCAGGTACAGCCACTTCCTGTCGCTCTACAACCATTTCCTGTCTCTCTTTGTTGCATCACGTTGCACCATCGTGATTAAATATTGCAGCCGTATCGATTATTCACTTTTCTTCTTCTGACGTTGAGGAGGAGGAGGAGGAGGAAGAGGAGGAGTGTCAGGATGAGGAGTTTGAGGGGGCGGGGCAGATACAGCTCATTTACATTATAACCATCATTTCGACGAGTTAGAGCTCACAGAAGTCCTACGACAGTAAGTAACACACACACACACACACACACACTAAAACAATGGCACACACACACACACACACACACACACCAACTGTAGTGGAGACTTGTGAACAGTTTCTTGTGGACTGAAGGTGATGAAGATGACGAAGACGATGAAGGTGATGAAGACGCTGCTGATGAAATCCACTGATTTACTGTTTTATTTTTTGGGGGGGGGATAAAGAGATGATTGACGTGAAGAAGAGGCAGGAGGTTTAGAGAGAATGATGAAACAAAAAGAAAGGAGGAACTGTAAGAAGAGTTGGACAAGGACGAGGGAGGACGCCTCACCCACGGAGGGGGGAGGACGCCTCACCCACGGAGGGGGGAGGACGCCTCACCCACGGAGGGGGGAGGACGCCTCACCCACGGAGGGGGGAGGACGCCTCACCCATGGAGGGGGGGAGGCGCCTCCTCCAGCCGCCCCCTGGAGGAGTCGCCTTCCAGTCCACACTGAGGGTTGAGTTAACCCGAATATAAATCTGGATTAGATCTGGTTTAGATCGGGACAGGATCACATGACCCGCTGGTGAACTGGGCGGCTTGCTGTCTGCCTGAGGAGCGCTTCATTAACATAACGAGACACAAGGAGCAGCAGCTAGCATGTAGCTAAGACACGCTAACATCGCTAACATACCAACACTGGGTCAACTCACTGATGATGTCATCAGTCGGGTCACCTGAAATAATCCTGAATCATTTGTGGGCGGGAAATATCCGCATGAACAAGCTCCTCCTCCTTTAGCTCCGCCTGTATGTTAGCTACACAGCTAGTTGCTAAATAAATTGGGGGTGTGGTCAGTGGGGGGTGCTGTTTAGCTCACAGCCTTTAAAAGGCCTGCTTTCATGATGATGTCACACGTCATGTGATAAAAGGGGGCGGGAGGAGCAGCCCACGCAAGGAGAGGATGGATGTAAGGATGTAAGTGTGGAGGAGGAGGAGGAGGAGGTGGGGAGCGGGGTGGGGGAGGGGGGTGAGGAAGGAGACCAGATGCTCTCAGTACGTTCCACTCAGAATAAACAGAGGAACCGAGCTGGAATGGAACATCGAATGGAAAGAAGAGAAGAGACGTGAGAAACTGAGAGATGAGAACGATGCCCCCCCCCCCCTAGCTGGAAGGATAGAAGATGGAGGGGGGGAAGAAGAGGAGGAGAGTTATACATCCATTCATTTCATTCATTTGTTCTTGTTTGAAGCCCTGTTTTCCTCCTGAACTTGAATGCGACACTAAACGCTCTGCTTAACGTTCATCATTGATGCATTCAAATTCAAGACATATGCTCTGCCCCCCCCCCCCACATACTGGCTCCTGCCCCCTGAAAATAAGGGTTTAATTTCACCAATTATAAGTGAGCTTTATTCAAATAAACTTCTCCAAATGTCGATTAATCCGTCTCGTCTTCTGGGGGATTCTGGGTAATCGAGCGCCGGGAGCTTTGATGTCGAGCTCTGCTGCGTCTCTTATCTGGTCGTTGATTGAAACCGAGTCCAGGCAGGTTGTTCGGGTTCAGAGCTGTGGATCTGCGGCGCCCCCCGGTGGTCTGGAGGCGCTGCAGATAACCACATGCTAGTTAACTGATTTTAACCACGCCCCTCCATGTTACTCCTCCCTGTGTGGGAGGAGTCTCCTGCGGATCTCTAAATGGAGGAACTTCCAGTTTGATAACTCCACCTCTTCAAAGCAGGACTTACTTTGTCTTGCCTTGACTCACATGGAGACAGCCAATCAGAAGACAGATGCTTGAGGCGATGCATTGAAGATGAAGCTCTAAGCTCCTCCCCTTCGGCGCAAGCGGCTTGATAAGGTTAATAACAGGAAAAATGAATCCAGAGGCGCAGCAGCAGGAAAACAATCTTGTGTCACATGATGGAAGGACTTCCTAAAGGCGCTCAAGAGACGACACGGCCTCATCTGGCGACACGCCGCCGCACACACATAAATAATGCATGAATAATGCATGTGGAGTTTGTCGCTCCGCCACTGAACGGCGCACGAATTGTGTTAACCTTTATGAATTTTACATGCCTGAGATTGATGCTGAAATCTCCAACGCAACACAAACGCAGCGGCTGCTCGCCGTCACGTCTCAGACTCGACTCCTGGTGGCTTCAACCATGTAAAATTGGGTTGTTGTTTTTTTTAATTAAATTGGCCTAATTATAATTTCGTGGGATCAAATTAAATTGACCCCCATCAGGCATTTTTATTGAAATTTGTAATTTGAAATACAAATTTGCTTTAATGGAAGCTTATCTGATTAGAATACCCAAAAAAATTAATTTAAAATTTATTTTTTATCAGCTGTAAAATCTTTAAAATGGTTTCCTATTTGCTTTTAATTATGTTTTTGTTGTTTGTGTACTTTACTACTGTAATTAATCTGTTTGAAAATATTTTTCTGAATCAATTACTCAATCAATTACTCATTAGAAATTAATTAATTAAATTAATAATTATTGGTACATTGAGATTTTTTAATTTGTTGGCTCAACAACTTAATTTTTTTTTTTTTAAGTTTAGTGTTTTCATAATCTCCTCCTTGAGTCGTCACCTTATCGTGGTGGAGGGGTTTGTGTGTCCCAATGATCCTAGGAGCTAAGTTGTCTGGGGCTTTGTGCCCCTGGCAGGGTCACCCATGACAAACAGGTCCTAGGTGAGGGACCAGACAAAGGACGGCTCACAGACCCCTCATGATGAATCAAAACAGTGGAGCACGTTTTCCCTCGCCCGGACGCGGGCCCCCCTCTGGAGCCAGGCCTGGAGGTGGGGCTCGAAGGTGAGCGCCTGGTGGCCGGGCCTGCACCCATGGGGCCCGGTCGGGCGCAGCCCGAAAGGACAACGTGGGTCCCCCGTCCCATGGGCTCACCACCTGTGAGAGGGGCCATAGGGGTCGGGTGCACTGTGAGCTGGGCGGTGGCCGAAGGCGGGGACCTTGGCGATCCGATCCCCGGCTACAGAAGCTGGCTCTTGGGATGTGGAATGTCACCTCTCTGGCAGGGAAGGAGCCCGAGCTGGTGTGTGAGGTCGAGAAGTTCCGACTAGATATAGTCGGGCTCACCTCCACACACAGCTTGGGCTCTGGTACCAGTCCTCTCGAGAGAGGTTGGACTCTCTTCCACTCTGGAGTTGTTCATGGTGAGAGACGCCGAGCAGGTGTGGGTATACTTATAGCCCCCCGGCTTGGCGCCTGTACATTGGGGTTCACCCCGGTGGACGAGAGGGTAGCCTCCCTCCGCCTTCAGGTGGGGGGACGGGTCCTGACTGTTGTTTGTGCTTATGCACCAAACAGCAGTTCAGAGTACTCACCCTTTTTGGAGTCCTTGGAGGGGGTGCTGGAGAGCGCTCCAACTGGGGACTCCATCGTTCTGCTGGGGGACTTCAATGCTCATGTGGGCAATGACAGTGAGACCTGGAAGGGCGTGATTGGGAAGAACGGCCCCCCCGATCAGAACCCGAATGGTGTTCAGTTATTAGACTTCTGTGCTCGTCACGGACTGTCCATGATGAACACCATGTTCAGACATAAGGGTGTCCATACGTGCACTTGGCACCAGGACACCCTAGGCCGCAGTTCGATGATTGACTTTGTGGTTGTGTCATCGGACTTGCGGCCGCATGTCTTGGACACTCGGGCGAAGAGAGGGGCAGAGCTGTCAACCGATCACCACCTGGTGGTGTGTTGGCTCCGATGGTGGGGGAAGATGCCGGTCCGACCTGGCAGACCCAAACGTATTGTGAGGGTCTGCTGGGAACGCCTGGCGGAATCCCCTGTCAGAAGGAGTTTCAACTCCCACCTCCGGCAGAACTTCACCCACGTTCCGGGGGAGGCGGGGGACATTGAGTCTGAGTGGACCATGTTCCGCGCCTCCATTGTCGAAGCGGCCGACCGCAGCTGTGGCCGTAAGGTGGTCGGTGCCTGTCGTGGCGGCAACCCCAGAACCCGCTGGTGGACATCGGCGGTAAGGGATGCCGTCAAGCTGAAGAAGGAGTCCTATCGGGCCTTTTTGGCCTGTGGGACTACTGAGGCGGCTGATGGGTACCGGCTGGCCAAGCGGAATGCAGTTTTGGTGGTTACTGAGGCAAAAACTCGGGCGTGGGAGGAGTTCGGTGAGGCCTTGGAGGACGACTTCCAGACGGCTTCGAGGAGATTCTGGTCCACCATCAGACGTCTCAGGAGGGGGAAGCAGTGCAGCATCAACACTGTGTATAGTGGGGATGGGGCGCTGCTGACCTCAACTCGGGACGTTGTGACTCGGTGGGGAGAATACTTCGAAGACCTCCTCAATTCCGGCGACACGCCTTCCCATGAGGAAGCAGAGTCTGGGTTCTCTGAGGCGGGCTCTCCTATCTCTGGGGTTGAGGTCACCAAGGTAGTTAAAAAGCTCCTCGGTGGCAGGGCCCCGGGGGTGGATGAGATCCGCCCGGAGTTCCTAAAGGCTCTGGATGTTGTGGGGCTGTCCTGGTTGACACGCCTCTGCAACATCGCATGGACGTTGGGGACAGTGCCTCTGGATTGGCAGACTGGGGTGGTGGTCTCCCTTTTTAAGAAGGGGGACCGGAGGGTGTGTTCCAACTACAGGGGGATCACACTCCTCAGCCTCCCTGGTAAGGTCTATTCAGGGGTTCTGGAGAGGAGGGTCCGTCGGGAAGTCGAATCTCGGATTCAGGAGGAGTAATGTGGTTTTCGTCCTGGCCGTGGAACAGAGGACCAGCTCTACACCCTCCGCAGGGTCCTTGAGGGGGCATGGGAGTTCGCCCAACCAGTCTACATGTGTTTTGTGGACTTGGAGAAGGCGTTCGACCGTGTTCCTCGGGGGGTTCTGTGGGGGGTGCTTCGGGAATATGGGGTACCGAACCCCTTGATAAGGGCTGTTCGGTCCCTGTACGACCGATGTCAGAGTTTGGTCCGCATTGCCGGCAGTAAGTCGGATTCGTTTCCAGTGAGGGTTGGACTCCGCCAAGGCTGCCCTTTGTCACCGATTCTGTTCATAACTTTTATGGACAGAATTTCTAGGCGCAGCCAAGGCGTTGAGGGTGTCCGGTTTGGTGGCCTCAGTATTGCGTCTCTGCTTTTTGCAGATGACGTGGTGCTGTTGGCTTCATCAAGCCGTGATCTCCAACTCTCACTGGAACGGTTCGCAGCCGAGTGGAGGAGTTCAAGTATCTCGGGGTCTCGTTCACGAGTGAGGGTACGATGGAACGGGAGATCGACAGGCGGATCGGTGCAGCGTCTGCAGTGATGTGACTCTGTATCGGTCCATCGTGGTGAAGAAGGAGCTGAGCCGAAAGGCAAAGCTCTCGATTTACCGGTCGATCTACGTTCCTGCCCTCACCTATGGTCACGAGCTGTGGGTCGTGACCGAAAGAACGAGATCCAGGATACAAGCGGCCGAAATGAGTTTCCTCCGCAAGGTGTCCGGGCTCTCCCTTAGAGATAGGGTGAGAAGTTCGGTCATCCGGGAGGGACTCAGAGTCGAGCCGCTGCTCCTCCGCATCGAGAGGAGCCAGATGAGGTGGCTCGGGCATCTGGTCAGGATGCCTCCTGGACGCCTCCCTGGTGAGGTGGTCCGGGCACGTCCTACCGGGAGGAGGCCCCGGGGACGACCCAGGACACGCTAGAGAGACTATGTCTCCGGCTGGCCTGGGAACGTCTTGGGATTCTCCCGGAGGAGCTGGACGAAGTGGCTAGGGAGAGGGAAGTCTGGGCTTCCCTGCTCAAGCTGCTGCCCCCGCGACCCAACCCCGGATAAGCGGAAGAGAATGGATGGATGGATGTTTTCATAATTGTTTTTTTTTTTTTTACTCAGTAATGTGATTGCGTTGTTTTTGGGGTACTTTTTGAAGTATTTTTGAAAATTTGCTAAAAAAAATCTTTTCGAAAATGTGTAATTTAAACTTTGATTTAATTATGCAGGCTGTTGAATCACTCTTCATCAAACTGAACCCCCCACCACCACCCCCACCCCTCGTAAACACACATCATCACTGCGTTAGCATCTTATTTAATGGAGCAGAGGTGACAGGATGGAAGAAGCTGTTTTCCCAGAATCCCTGAAACAGAAGCTCCGAAACGAGGACTTGTGTAGTTCAGGGACACGTGGAGACGCCAACGCTCACAAACCCCTGGAGACCAGACGCTGTGATTCAGCAGATTGACTTTATTTGTGTCTTCCATGATAATTAATTGTCATCATCGTCGCCAGGAACGCTCCAGCTAACAGTGATATTAGCACAGGCTCCATTAGCTTCTCCTTCATCCCCCGCTCAGATGAAATAACGACATTATCTGACGGCGGCGGCGCCGGTCTGGTGAGATAACGACAATCTCATTATTGGTTACATATTAATTAGCTTAAATACTGAGGACGTTTTGCTCGACGCCTGAACAGGAAGCCCGATCCCGGCGTACGGCGCCGTCCTACGTGACGCTATAGTGTTAGCGGCGGTGTGACACGACGACACGGATCGTTGATTCGACGGCGTGCGAGTCATCCAGCAGCGCCCTGAAACATGACGGCTCCGCCCCCCTCTCCCAGGGTGAGGTGGGCGGAGCTTGAAGTCAGGACGCCCGGCTGACGACCGGGCGACGCAGTAGAAGGTAAAACTGTAAATCTGGAGGATATTAATGCTAATATCAAAGAGGTCAGAGGTCAACAGACGCCGCTGGAATCCTCGTGACGTGACGTCAAACAAACGTCTGACATGTTTGATTTTACAGTATGAATACTGGCCCCGCCCCCTCGACCATGAGAGAAACAGCGACAATGCATCAGTCGTTCGCTACTAGCATTTTATAAGACGTCTATACGATAAGCCGAGTGGCGGCGGTGGCGATGAGCGTGGGAAAACCAGTGGAAGTTTGTGCTCAGGCAGAACGGACGAACCGCGTCGGTGGCTTTTGGGCGGAGCAAACAGACCGCCGTTGGGTCGTCGGCGACTCACGGGTACGTCGAACCGCGCCTGAAGCTCCCGTCGCTTTAGGGTCATAAGGTCAGACCGCCGCTCGGTGACGCCCTTCACATTCAATCAAATCAGATCCACATCAGGGGCGGAGCTCTACTCGGTGATGTCACACCCCCCTCCGGAGACAGCAGCTGTTTGCAAGCAGCCGCGACGTCTCTTTATTTAAGGCTCTGCCGCCAACTGGTGGACAAAAACAGAAACTGCAGGTTTAACACCGACATACATTCCAGGTGGATTCACGTCACACACGTGTAAGTCTTCAACACGCGTGTTGTCAACGACGATCACGTGATCTGTCATCTGTAAATCCACCCTGTTAGCCACGCACGTGGGCGTGTCCTGTTTTTGCTTTTGGCGTGTTTAAATTCGACACGGGAACGCAGCGTGAACGCAAATCCTGAGCAAACAAAGTTGGCAACGTCGGACGCGAAGGCAACACAGCTGAGGGCGTGTTGAGGGGGGGGTAATACTGGACGGGCATGTTGGGGGGTGGGGGGTAATACTGGATGGGCGTCCCTCTAGACTAAATGAAGCTCTTATTATAGCGGCTGGGACTCGACATGCATCATGTGTGAAGCGTGTTTCTGGGTGAGACATCATGGACACAAAGTTCTCTTGGCACACCTGAACCGAGGACACGATGACATCATCAAACAATCGTAGACAGGATCAAACGTAAGAATCAGACATGAGTCTCTAGAAAGGCCTTCAGAATCTTAAACTGAAATCACGTCTGCAGCCGTTAAATAAATTCCATCAGGGTCCAGGTTGATGGCGGCGACGCGACGCCGGTGCTTTTAGTGACGTTAATGGAGATAATTTAATCCGCAAGTCGAGTTAGCGATTAAATAAATCAGTTTATTCTGTCCCGTCTGTCTTATGCCGGTTCCCATAGAAACGCTCTTCCTCGTGGTTTGTCTTCCACTCGGTTCCGGGTTCACTGTTCTTGCGGATCCTCCGTCCGAGACGGGTGTGAATGTGGGTCAGAAAGCGTCCCATAATCCAAAGCGGGTCAGCTGCCGCTCCACTTCCTGCTTCCAGGAACATTCGCTGAAGGTTTCCAGGTTTCATTCATTTATTAATTTATATTTGTCCTGTTGTCACGTTCTCCTTCCTTCCGTGTGCTTTTTCAGTAACGTGTGGAAAGTAAAACGTTAAAATAGCTGGAGGTGACCCCAAAAAAAAAACATTAGCCGTTAGCTTCTGGCTGCTGCAGCAGGTTAGCTGTGCTTCGTAACACGGATGTGTTGCCCCTCCCTCAACTTAAACACATCCAGCTTCAGAAATAGAATCCCCCCGCCCTCCTCCCTCCAACCCCCACCCACCCACATTCGAACTCACATCTGCATTCTGAAAATATCTGACTTCCTGTGGCTCGCAGCGTTTTCTACTTAGCAGCAGGTATTAGCTTCCGTGCACCGCCGCACACGCCACGATGCTTCAGAGTATTTGCAGGTAAGAGGAGGAGGAGGAGCCAGGAGACGTGCTTCATCGCAGGCTCGGGCGCCGCCGGCGATTGGCTTATGTCGACGGCGCCGTCAGGAGGCGTGAGGGTGGTTTTGGTCGCCATGCAGCCTGATATAAAGGAGGTAAAGGCGTGGCTCTTCATGCTGGACAGGTACAATAATGTGATATAGAGGTTAAGTCGCTAGTGGAGAAAGGTTTTTTGGGTATTGTAGTTTTTTTCTTAGTATTGCTCAAGTCTAGTTTTAGCTATAAATGTTTAAACTCCTGCACAGGCGCAACGGCTAAAAGAAATGTGTGATTAATAACCTTTAAAGTCCAATTATAAACTTCTGCTTCCTGTCTTTTTGTAACTAACACCAAAGGTCACCAAAGGTCGCGATCAGGTAAGAGGGAAATGTCCGCTCCATTAAATCCGATCCGCCATTAGCCAAGAGGAAACCCGATCAAAGTGTTTTCCCAGGAGCAGATGGGAGGATCACATGACAGGAGGAGGAGCAGAGGGGAGGTGACGTTAAAGATGGGTGGAGGTCATGTGACCTGCAGAGCCACACCTGGAATGGTGAGGTGAGGGAGGGAGGGGTGAGGAGGGGAGAGAAGGAGGATATGTCTAATGGATATGGTGATGAGGGGGAGTTAATGGAGAAGTCAGCAGGAAATCAATTCTCTCTTTTCTGATTGGACGAATCTGACGCTCGATTCTAAAAAGGTTTTGTTTGAAAAAAGCTATTTTTGGAACTATTTAAAGTTTATTTTGATTTTTGCCTCCATCTTCAACTTTTTTGTTTTCGTCTCTATCTTTATGATTCTTGGTTAGAGTCCCATCCAAGTTTAAAGCCCGCCCCCCTGCAACCTGATTCCTCCCTATTGGCCGGTTTGGAGCCCCTCCCCTTCCCTCCTACCCACCTGCTGCCGGACACTGGTCACGCCCACTCCCACTCTTGCATAGATATACCTGAAAATAAACGTTTCAGTCCTCTAACGTCGGCGCTTGACTCACAGCCAATCACCTGGCAGCTTTCCTGAACCAATGAGCTTCCTGCGTCTGCACATGCTCAGTGCCCCTCCGCCCTCTCTTCCTAGATACTCTGACTTTGCACTCTGTCGGTTTCCCTCGTCCCTCATCCGTTCGGATCCCTCTGTTCAGTCCGGTCCTTTATCTTCATCGTTCATCGCCATGACGACGTTGTTTCGGGTGGTCACATGTCATCTCCGGCGTGGCAGCTCTCCTCTCCGTGAATAATGAGGACGGGAAAGAAGAACGCGTCCTGATAGGAGGGGGGCCGCTCCCTCCCTCCGCCGCTCCCCTCCCTCCCCTCTCCTCCTCCTCCATCTTCTTCATCCCTCTCTCTCCCCCCTTCTTCCGTTCTCCTCACTTCCTCCTCCGGCGCCACCTCCTCATCGTCCTCCCCATCTCCTTCCAGCACCCCTCTGGTCTCCTCGTTGTCCTGTCTGGATCCTAACCCGAGGAACCCCCCGCCGCCGCCGCTACTTCCTCCCCCGCTTCCTCCTCCACTTCCTGCTCCATCTTCTCTACTTCCTCCCAGCCCACCTCCCATGCTCCTTGAATGGAACAGGTTGTTCTGGCGCCCTCCTCCGAGTCTCCCCAGCGAGAATCCGCTCCGACTGAGCACCAGCCTTCCCGCCGTGGCCCCGCCCCCCTGCCCAGCCGCCCTGATGCCCGCCACGGTGGCGTTCAGGAGCGCCGTGGTTCCCATCGGCGCCCTCAGCCTGGAGGGGAGGCTGGAACTGGACGTGGTTCTCCGACATCGGGGGCAGCTCTGGAGGAGGTAGGCCGAGTTGAACACCACGGGTAGCGCCAGGGGGAGCGGGGTGCTCCCCTGGCTGGGGGTGGAGCACGGCGGTCCGGAGATGGGCGTGGACACCGTCTGGTGCGACCCCCCACTCGTGTCCATGTCCATCAGGAGGGCTTCGGAGTAACTGGGAACCATCTGCTGGTTACACCGGATGTGCCACTCCAGTTCAGTCATGTCCACCGTGTTGACCCGAGAGATCGCTCGGTAGCTCGTCCCGTTTAGCCCCGCCCCAATCCCTCCTGGGCGGAGCCCATTCTCAGTCCCGCCTTCAACCCCATCCCCTCTCCCACCCAGTCCTCCGCCACCGCCACCGCCGCCGTCCTCGTCTTCCCCGAACAGCTTCTCCACGTGGTAGTGGACGTACGCTGTGCGGTATTCCGACACGACCCGTAGCGGCCAAGACAGGAGGAACGCGGAAGCTAACCAGAACACCCAGTGTTTGGAAAACCAGGGCTGGTGGGCGGGATCTGGGAATGCCAGGATGTGTTCGCGGAAATCCACGTTCTTCAGGTGCATCCCTTCCCTGGCCTCCATGTAGTCGTCCAGCCCTTCGTTCTCCCCGAAGAAGCGAGCTCGCTTGGGACAGGAAGTAAAAGCAGACGGTTAGCTCGTCTCCCAGGGGACAGATTGGCCGTGGCGTGTAGCGGTTTTCCCGCGTCTTACCTGGGTGAGGTAGGCGGCTTCGGCGCGAGCGCTGGAGAAGCTAAAGAGCAGAGAAATCCCAAGTTAAACTACCTGAACGTTAACCTCCTGGACTAGCTGTTGGTCGGAGTCTGACCTGAAACACTTGGTGAAGCGTAGGCGAACGGCCGGGTGCAGCTGCAGATCCAGCAGCTCCTTGGAAACGTCCTTGACGCCGTAGCGGGCGTAGTCGAACTCCGAGCTGGAGGCGTGGGTGTTCACGCGCTCGTGGTAGACCTGAGGGCGAAAGAAGACGATGAAGAAGGACAAGGAAGTAGTTAAAGGTCGGGTTGGAAGCAGGAATGGCTGCCCGTACCTGGGTGGTGGTGTAGGCGTCGCCGTTGCGGTATCGCGTCACCTGTCTGGTCCGCCTCACGTAGTGATAGCTGATGGCCTTCCACCAAATGCAGGGCGTGGCCTGCTGGAGTCTCTGCACGCGCTCGAACACTTCCTGTATCGAAGAAGGTAGGGCAGGAAGGGTCAAACTCGTTTTCACCAAGGGCCACAAATACTTATAAATATAACTAAATGTAACTAAATGTCATGTAAAAATAAATGTAACTACTCCTTAATGTTAAATAATTCAAGTTATTATTCAAGTTATAAACATTAAAGTTGCACAAAAACTGTTTGTTTCTCTGTTATGCCATAAATACTTTTAATTTGTTATGAAATTCACAGAACTCCATCAATCAAGGATCAAACCATCCAAGTGAATTACATAGTTGTTAAAATGGGCTGAATTATTACTGCATTGTGGGAAATGTAGTTTCTGGATAGTTTAGTTTAGTTTAGCACGCTTTTGACCTATTTATTATGAGACACTCTCGCGGGCCACATTAAATGATGTGGTGGGCCACATTTGGCCCCCGGGCCTAGAGTTTGACAAATGTGACGCATAGGGTAACAATCATCATTATCATGGGATTTTATTGCGGCGTCCTCCAGACGCAGAGGCGTTCGCTACCTGGAACTCGGCGTGGGCCAACACGGCCATCTTGGAGAAGCAGTGCCAGCACTCCACCAGGTAGACCACGTACAGCATCGCCAGGAACGCCAGCGGGATGTAGACGTAGCCGCTGGAGCATGGGCTCTCCGACTGCAGGATGTCGTTGTAGTAAGCCGCCGAAGTGGCGTCGTCATCGTCGCCGCCGGTTACCGAGGAGGAGCCGAGGACCTCGACGCGGCACAGGGCGCACCAGGCCAGCGTGGCGAAGCAGCCGTACATCAGCAGCGTCAGGAGGAGGCATTTCCAGTGGGACTCCCGGCACAGCGCGGAGGCCAGGGACTGCTGGAGCGGCCGTTGCTACGGCGACAGGGAAGGAGGAGGGAAGACGTTATTGCCTGTGGACCTGGGGGGTGTGTCTCAGGACTCCATTGACCCCTGACTCCTCCTCTTTTCATTGGGATTTGATGAAACATTTCAAACTGTGCTGCAGACGGTTGTTAGTGCCGCAGGATTAAGCTAAATGTCTTTGGCCCCGCCCCTTCCACCCCCGCCACCCAGGACGGATCGAAGCTTAATGGCGACTCGTCATCAGCTCGCTATATTTAGCGGCTATTAGCTAATGTTAGCATGCTAATGGGGTCCCAGTAGCTCAAGAGGTCACATTAGCTTCATATTAGCATGCTAATGTTAGCATTGACCTCAAAGCACAAGGGAGGAAGAGGTTCCTGTTCGTCTCCTGATCCGAGGGTCAAGTCGGGACAGCAGTTAGGATGCTGGCAGTTACCCCGTGACCCCTGACCCCAACCCCTCCCCACCCAGCTTTAATATCCCTAATCACCCCGTTTGGTAAACGGTGTTGTATTTCAGAGTGAGTGTGTAAGCTAGTTACGTCTGGACCAAAGGAACGCATTACACCCCCGCCCCCCCCCCCCCCTTATCCATCATACGATAAGTGCTGCACACACACACACACACACACACACACACACACACACACACACACACACACACACACACACACACAGTTTATGCCTTTCTGTAAGTGCACACTTTCATATAGCCTCACTTGCACTATGAGGACATCATATTACAGTACTTACACACACACACACACACACACACACACACACACACACACACACACACACACACACACACACACACTTCCTCTATGCATGCCGGCGTTCACATCCTCAGTTGTAATGCAGCCAGAGGAGGGAGTGTGAATAATTTAGATGAGAGCGATGCTTCTGGACTCTCCTCCTCCTCCTCGTCTTCCTCGCCGCTCCTCCTGTTTGGGAGTGAATCAGGGAGGAAGAGGAGGAGCACACCACCCGCCTGTTCACCGTTCACACACACACACACACACCTGCTCGGCTTTCCTTGTGTCTGAATGCTACAGAAGACGAAGCAATGACACCAGCGTCCTTACCTCCAGTCCTGTCAGCAGCCCCCCCCAAAGACGCTTTATCTTCTCTACACACACACACACACACACAACACACATCGTCAAGGGCAAGCAGTGAAAGCCAGTGAAGGACACCCCCTCTCCCCCGTCCAGCCCCCCCACAGCAGTCCATCACCATCTCTGCGAAACCCCTAAAAACCACCGACTGCAGCCTGAAGGTGCGACGGACGACCAACCGCCATCCGACCGGCTGCCACGTGACGGACGGCGGTTGGCGTGCCGTTAGCCGCTAACGGTTAGCGGGACGTTCTTTGAAAATGGGAAACATCAAAGTCACTTCCTGTCAGAGGCCTCCAGGCCTCTTCTGATCGGTCGAACGCCACCCGGGCGAACGCACGCATGCTAACGGCTAAGAGCTAACGGGGACACGAGGAGCAGCGGTGTGTTTGATCGATTATTGATCATGATCGCCTCTTTAGATTGAGACGTCGCCACTGCTCGGGTCGGTTCTAACCCAACAGCACTCTGTCCCCCCCCCCCCCCCCCATCCGTCCCCCCTCCCATCTCCACTTCCTCTCTGGAAGTCTGTCCCTAAGTGGATTGATTGGGCTAAAAGTGTATCGAGGAGTAGGAGGGAGGATGAAGAGTGAGAGGGAGACAAAATGGTCATGAACTTTTCATGAATGTAAGGACATAAAGGAAGGGGGAGGAGCCACAGCGGTGGGGGGAGGAGCTACAGCGATGGGTGGGGTTATGACCCCAATCATCATCTTCCTCACAGACGTGAAGATCAGAACACCTGAGTGACGCGACGAGAAGAGTGTGTGTGTGTGTGTGTGTGTGTGTGTGTGTGCGTCCACCCCCCCCCCCATTCAGCTGCTTAGGTGTGACTGGAGAGGCTATGATTAGCGACGCTAGCATGTGGGAGGTAAAACAAGTGAGGAAGAGAGAAGAGGATGAGGAGCGTTTTGTCATTTTAACACAACGGCTGAGTTTTAGGATGGGGGGGTCAGCTGGGGGGGTGTAGGGCGGGGGCTTTTAATGTCATCATCCATTCAACTCTAAGATATTATCCCTCTTGTCTTTAAGTGGAAGCTGAAGAACAGGCACAGATCAGCCAATTACAGAGAGGCGGCGCTATAGACGACAGAGGCGGAGCTACTGACAGCAAAGGCGGGGCTACAGACAGCAGAGCTGAAGGTCCTGAGATCACATTTGGGATTCATGAAGATTGATGAGATCAGGAAAGATTCCATCAGAGGAAGCAGGAAGGAGCGTTTGGAGGAGAGGAGAGAGGGATGATGAAGAGGAGGAGAAAGGGAAGAGAAAGAAAAGGAAAGCAAAGAAAAAGGAAATATAGAGGAAGGAAATGAAAAATAATGTGGGAGGGAAGTAGGAAAAGAAGAAGAGGAAGAAGAGGGAGAGAAGAGAAAAAACAGGAAGAGACAAAGGAGGAAAAAGGATAAAGAAGAGGGCAATGAAAAGTAGAAAAAGAAGTAGAAAAGAAGGGAGAAGAAAAAGAAAATCAAGAAGAAAATTAAGTCAAGAAGGAGGAGGAGGAGGAGGAAGAGGAGGAGGAGGAGGAGGAAGCATTTAGTAGCTTAGCACGCTCCAGCTCTGAGGTGTGTGCGAGGCTCTAATTGGCTAGTCAAGAGGGAGGAAGAGCTCGTGATGTGAGGAAGTCTGGACCTTCCATATCTGTCGTTTCCTTCCTCATAGAGGATGAGACGTGTTTACATGGTTGCCATGGTGACAGAAGAAGATTCTGTTCAGTCACATGACCTGGAACCCCCACTGATCCGGACCAGTTGTCGGACCTTGGATGAGGAAGCTCCTCTAAAAGGTCCCGATTGGCTGACAGTTACCGCAGCAACGAACCCGGAAATGGTGCCATCTGGGTGGGGATGTAAAGGTGACGCCCCCGCCCCCACAACGTGACTCCCACGCTGGTGCCACCGGGAATACTGGGGAGACTCCAGGGTGCCACGCATCCCCGGTTACCAAGGATGCATCTCCATGGCAACCGCTTCTGAACAGAAACACCTTTGAAATAGAAGACGCTGAAGACTGGGGGGTCCAACTGATGATGATGATGATGATGATGATGATGATGATGATGATGAACTCCACTGCTCGGTTCGGTTCTCACCGTTCCTGTCACGTGTCACTCACTTCGGTCAGGTGTGTTTGCTTGATGTGACGTCATCCTCGCAGCTCGGAAACCACATCCCACTGCTGGTAACAAAGTAAACCAGCTCCCCCCAACCCCACCCCCACCCCCACCCAGCGGGACTCGAACCAGCGTCATCATCCCGGCCGCGTCCCGTTCCGTGTCCTTGCGTCGGGGCGCGCGGCGTGACGGACCCGAGAGGAACGTGACATCTTTCGCGCCAACAACAAAAACATGTTTCGTGAATGAAACGCGAAGGGGGGAGGAATGTGGTGTGTGTGTGGGGGGGGGGGGGGGGGGGCACGGTGTGTAAATGACGCTCCGTGACGCGCGTCGGGCTGCGATCATCGGCATATTTTGCGCAACTGGAACCTGGGGGGTAGCGGGGGGGGGGGTCGTCCTTCCTCACCTGCTCTCGTCCCGACGCGTCCTCCAGGATGGGCCGCTCCGCCGCCGCCGCCTCCTCCTCTTCCTCCGTCCGCATCTTCCCGCTCCTTCCGCCCCTCAGAACCGGGCTCCGGTCGCCCCCACCCCGGTAACGTCCGACGGAAGGGACCGTCCCGGCGGAGCAGCGAGCGCCGTCACCCCATCCGCCGCAAGTCGGTATCCGGTTTCACGATGGCGGGGCCTGCGGCAAATCAGCATCATCCGCTCCGGTGGTGCCCCCACCCCGCCACGACCCCCCCCCTCCTCCCTTACCGACTCGCTGTCGTCCGGTCCCGTCGTTATGCTCGGAGCGCGTCCTCCGCCGCCCGCACCGCCCGCTCCATCCTCCGGTCAAAACAAAATGTGTCCACGCATCGAGATCCGTCGGCTCCCCCCCGCGCCCTCCCCCTCTCCGTTAAACCGTTCCGCCTCCCGCGCTGCGAGTGTGTGCACGTGCACGTGCGCGCGCGTCACCCAGACAACCGGAGCCGAGGAGACGCAGACGCGCAAAACGAAGGAGGACGCACGCGGGACGGGACGGCAGAAGAATGACGCCTCCCCCCCCTCCAAAAAAAAAAATACCAATGAGTGTGTTTGACGTCATTCAACTTTCAGCACTCTCCGCTGACGTCATACCCGAGGCTCCCCGCAGAGACGCACGGAAGCTGAACTCATGAAGGTTTTATTTGGAACGGAAGAAAATGATAAACAACAACAAAAAAGTGTAAACATAAGGATAAACATGATGACGTCTGAACATTCAGAACTCTGATTGGATGCTGCTGATGTCACTCCCTCACAGGTTGGGGTGGATTTCTGCCTACTGGTGGGTCGGTTTGATTAGCATGACTGTTAGCATCAGATGCAGAGGGGTACCTGGGGGGACATCAGACGGACCCCGGAGCCCCTCCCTGAGGAGGGACGGGGTTAATTCTGGCGGTGACGGGCAGGTAGAGGGTCTCCATCTCCGTGTGGATGACGATGTCCTCCCTGATGGCGGCCGGCGGCGTGGCGGCGAACAGCTGAACCTGCAGGTCCACCTGGAGACCCGCCGGCACCTGGACGACAAACAGGAAGTTGAAATCACGCGTGTGAAGACGTAAAGGCGTGTGTGTGGAACTTATGGGAAACCCACCGGACCCCCCGGGTAAACGACCCTCAGGCCCGAGGAGGCGGGAGGCTGCTTCACCTGGAACCTGAACGCACCACAAAAGAGACAAAGGTCAAAGGTCCCGCTGGGCTCGAAGGCCATGCCCCCGGCCCCGCCGTGCGGCATTCTACCTGCAGGTATCGACGCTCACGTTCGTCATCCTCACGATGACGGTGGAGGTCGAGCCTTCCTGTAGCATCCCGAAATCGACGCTGGGGGGGGAGAGCAGGAAGCCCCTGGTGATGGCGGTGGGGTCCCTCAGGGAGACGGTGCAGCACCTCCTCCTCACCGGCTCCTCCACGGACAGGAACTGGAACGGGGAGACATCGTGGGTTCAGAGCTCTCGCTGGAGGAGATGCTTATTTCCATGGCAACGGCCGTGACTGGTAGCTAAAAATACTATGCTACGCTACCATTGCTCGATTAGCGGAACGCCATCGAGTCCGCGTCTATATGTTGTTGTTGTTGTTGTGTTTGTTTGCGTACCTGCAGGTTGGGTTCTCTGCGGGGTTTGGAGCCCATGATGCATGCTGGGAGTTTAACTTTAGTCCTCCTGGGTTCTCCGGTCACGTCCAAGTGAACCGACTTAAAACGACTGGACAAACCTCTGAAACTGCTCTCACCTGATACACACACACACACACACACACGCTGTCAGGTTACTTCCTTCAAAATAAAAGCACCTTGTGAAGCCTGAACCTACTGGCAGACTGAGGCGTCGGGTTGGTGGGTCGTTTTTCGTGCTTCCTGCCGCTTCCGCCCTCAAAACTGACAGGAAAACAAAACAAGATGCTCAAATCCTCAGCGACAGGAAACAAACAGACAGAGGGAAGGACTTCCTGTTTAGTACCTGACCGACTGCGAGGGGGTGGGGTTTAACGGTCGTGGAGCTGTGGGAGGAAAACACGAACGTCAGGGAACCCAAAGGCACGGCTTTAAACCGCCTGTCATCTGATGACAACTCACTGCTGTCTTGAGGGGCGTCATCCAGTGGGGCATCGTCCAGGGGGGCGTCGTCCGGAGGGGCGTCGTCCAGGGGGGTGTCGTCCGGAGGGGCTTCAGTGATGCAAGACGCTGAGGCGGGAGGCTGATCTCTGGAGACGGTGTTTTGGTCCACCAGCAGAGTCTGGAAGATGTTCTGGAATCAGAACCGGTGGAACCACTTGAAGCCGTTCTCCGTTCGGTTCCTACCTGGTATAACAGGAAGTTCTCCGGGTGAAAGTAAGGAATGACGCTCCTGGTCCTCAGCGCCGCTCTCTGAGCCTTCTCCTTCGCCAGTTCCTGTCTGGCACACAAACACGAAGTCCTTCTAACCGGTCGTTCAGTACCTTTAAACACAGACCCGGGCGGCGGTTGGTACCTGTGCTGCTTCAGTCTGTCGCTCCACTTTGACTCCGCCCTTCCAGCAGCCCTACAGGACAGCGGTTTGAACGATTGTTTATGGTTTGAGGCGTTTTAACGTCATGCGTCTGTGGCGTCGACCTCCTACCTGTCTGTGGGCTCTGGGGTCCGGTCCTCAGGTCCAGACTCAACAGGTTCTGCTGCTCCTCGCAAGTAGAGCTGGACCACTTCCTCTGGGGACAGGAAGCAGTCAGATGAAAGTTAACAGAAATGTTTTCCACCAAATTCACACGTTCAGCTAATTAAGAAATAGAATTACAATAATCCCTCGCTATTCGCGGTTAATGCGTCCCAGGAACCACGAGCAAATAATGAAATTCCGCAATAGAACGACCAAGTATTTATTTTTATTATTTACTGTAATTTAAACGTTTATGAACCCTCCCCATACTAATATTAAACTGTGTTACCTTTTCCCTCACTCTTATAGACTTGAAACACCCCTGGTATTTCTTACGGTGAGCAAGGATGACACACACGATACTCCATGAACAGTCTTTATTTGGTGTCCAGCCTTAACAAGGAACAAATAAGAACTGACACCAAACCCCCGCTCGCACTCTGACTCTCACGCCCCCTTCTCAGTCTTGCCAACACATGCAGAACACACACACGTAAGCCAACTCCGGGCAACACACACACAACAGAACAACACGGGTTATTACAGACTGTTTAAAACACTTTGTATTAAAGAAAAGTTGCAGGAGGAACCGGGAGTGGTTGGGAATTTCCATTTAACCATAGAAATATCCACAAATTGCATCTGCTTACGCAAAGATAGATAGCACAACACTTAGGCCTTGTCTACCACATAATTTTTTAAACACAAAAGTCGACAGCACAACATACCGGATACAGGCGAGGCTGAGTCAGGCTGATGGTGAGCTCATCCTTCAAGGAGAGTCTAACCAAACACTATACGGATCACGTTCAATGAACAATCGGAGCTCTTCTCCACAGGTCCGTTGCTGCGTCTGTTGAAGAGCCCAGCGCTGTATCCTAACCAACTTTGTAAACTGATGAACTTCTTCAGTAAACCTTGTTTGGACTACAACTTGTCTCATCATTGAAGATACACCTCTGAACGGAGCTTAAAGAACCAAAGAGGGTTTTGTTCAGAGTAAAACCAGAACAAACTGGTGCAGTGACCCGTGACTCAAGAGAGGTGACAGACTCTGTGAGAACCAGGCGGTGTCTGAGTGAGCAAACGAAGGTAAGCAGAAACCTTTTCTAAAATTCTGTCAGATAGCCTGCCTGGTTTATCACATGAGTCAATGCAAATTATGTTACAAATAGGCACCAGTTAGACATAAATATATATATGTAGTTGTGTTTTATATTTTGAAAAAGTTGGTCAGGAAGGGAAATCCAGAGAGTACCGTGTTCAAGGCCCTGATGGGAGTTTAGATACCTTGCATTGCGTTGGTGAACCAATCTTAAAAGGGTTTAGAGGTACCCTGGGTCACATCGGTGCACTGGCCCTAAAAGGTTGAAAATCCCCTGACCGTGTCATAGGCATAGGAACAGGCTAAATATCTGAAGGGAATTTTATTCCAGAAGGATCTGGGGTGGACAATAAACTAAGAGAAGTGAGAAATAAGTGCTTTAGAAATAAGAGTGAAATAAGAGTAAAGTAAGAGTGTAAAAGATTTTTTTCTGGTTTTATTCAGAGTAAAACCCTAACACAGCGCACACACGGATGCTGTCAGCCAATAGAATGCGTTTACCGTATCGTGTGACTACCTACTAAAAATCCGGGATGCAGTGAAGCCATGAAGCGCGAATAAACGAGGGATTACTGTATTATATTTTGGAATTCTCCACCTGCTGTCGTTTTCTCCATGGGGGGGCCTGCAGCCTCGTACTCTGAAAAAGACTGTTTAACACATTAGTGTGTGTGTGTGTGTGTGTGTGTGTGTGTGTGTGTGTGTGTGTGTGTGTGTGTGTGTGTGTGTGTGTGTGTGCTGACCGGCACCAGCTGGAGCAGATCTCTGCTGCGTGAGCGCTCCTCCTCGCTGCGAGGATCTTTGACCTTCCTCTCGTCGGACCGCCGCTCCCTCGCCATCAGACTCTGGATGAAGTCCTGCAGCCAAAGACATGTTTCAGCGTCAAGATCATTCTCCGCCTCCGATTGGTTCTTTGGAAGTTAGCTTCACCTTTAGCCGCGTGTCGACGTCATCTCTGAGCTGTGTCGTGATTGGCCGGTGTTGGCGCAGCTCCCTGATCTCGATGACTTCGGGGCAGCTCTTCACGGTCGCAGGTGTCACCTCCACGTCTTTTTCCGGGAAAACATGCCAGGGGCGGTTTCGGAGGTTGACAGGGACGATGTCAGGGTTCTGTTTCCGTAGCAACCACTGGGACCACACAGTCCGATGGCCCGGCTTCAGGATGGTGATGCCAAAGTCATCTGGGGTGGACACAAATGAAAACCTCACATTGGTTTCTAGACTAAAACGTTCTTAATCTCACATTCTCACGGACGCCAGAATCAAACGCCATGACGCGTTTTCTCGGGTGCCATGCGTCCGGCGCACCTGGCGTCCCCGGCAGAAGTTCTTTCAGCAGTACGACGTTCGGGTCGGAGGTCGCCTGGCGGAGCAGATCATCCACTGTCTGTGAGTGCAGGAGTTCAGAACCAGAACCGTCCTCGTGGACCAGAAACAGCCTGCAAAACGAGGGAGAAGAACCAGCTCTGCTATAGTAGAATATCCCACTATGGTGAAGTGTGATTGAACCCAGGCCCACCTGGGAGGGTGTGTCGGGTGAATCCTGTCCGTCTCTCCCTCTTCATCCTCCTCTTCCTCTTCACTGGAGCTCGGCGCCGGGCTGAACTTCTTCACTGATAACTGCCCGTCCATCATCACCTGGAAACACACGCGTTCCTCCCTGATCATGTGACCTCATTAACACTCGAGTCCGAGGCTGCTGAAACATCGCCGTGTCGTCATATTTGAGCTCTAAAAATAGAAACTTATCTTCGTTAATTAACCTAAAAGCAGCTCGGGGGTTTATAAGAGCAGGGGGCGGAGCTTCGGACTCTACCTCAAATGGACGCCATGTGTGCGTTTGTTGCGTGTGTTGTGTGTTTGTGTCCTCTTTTCCCCACACTGACCTCGTATCGCTTCCCGTCGATGTCGGTGACATCACAGACCAGCTGATCCGTGTGACTCATGGTGTAGCTTCCTGATTGGTTTAGGAGGGCGCCTCCCTCTGGACCGGGGGTCAGCGGGCGGTCTGAGGAGTACACACTCCTCCCATTGCTCCGAATCCGCAGGAGCCCCACATTGGATGGAAACACCTCGGATTTGTAAAGCGAATGTTCATTCGTGTGGGACTTTGAGGGAGGTGCTGATTTTGGGCGATCTGCTGGTCGTGTGGTCTCACCTGATAGGCTCCCTGGTCGTCGGCGGTGATGACGGTCCCGTCGGCTAGAGAGACGCGAGCCGAGCGGCGTTCTGGAAACGTCACCACCGTGGCGCAGCCCTCCTTCTCCACCAGTACCACCCGTTCTCTGGTGGACACACCCCCCTCTTCATCCCCGGCCTCCTCATCCTCACGCCGCTCCCCTAGAGGGAGGAGTTATTTAAATCCAATTTGTGTGTCTATTGCTGTAACTGTGTGCGTGTGTGTGTGTGTGTGTGTTTGTGTGTGTTTACCTGTGTGTACAGGTGTGTTTAGAGTTCTGTCCTGATAGAAGGTGGTGATCCTGGTTCCGTCTGCGTGGTCCACAAGCAGGGATCCGTCAGGGTTCTGGACGGAGACCACCAGGTCCTCCCGAGTCAGCATCACCTGATACAACAACACGTGCTAAGCTAAGCTAAGCTAAGCTAACAGGCGTGTTCAGTGTGGAGGAAACGATGTGGAGGAAACGGAGCTCACCTCCTGGGAGACGGGGTCCGTAGCCGTGTAGTAGAGAAGCGGCGTGGCATCGAGGCGTTCGTGGGTCGTCCCAACAGTGTGAATGCGTTTTCCGAGTGGAGTGGTGGTCAACCAGCGGCCCGGCTGGGCATCAAACCCCCGGCGGGATCCGAGATCTTTATTGATACGAACAGACACACAACTGCCATGGCGTTCGTGGGAAGGTGGGGAAAACACGCGTGTGCTGTTGAACTCAGACCTTTCACGTCCTCGTCCTGTTCCTCGGACGCTTCCACCTCCTCGACATCGGCATCAGGAACCCAGACTGGACCGGAATCTGGACTGGAACTGATGGTACCATCTGGAAACAGGACCTAAAGCACACACGTGGTCTTGAATCGGGCTGCATGTCGTGAACACATACGTATGTGTTGTGTATATTTACCTCTGTTGATCCGTCTCCCAGGTACCGGAACACGGCTCCCTGACCGGTGACAATCCGGGCCAGCTCCTTGGAGAAGGCGGGGTCCTGGAGCTGCCCTTTGACCCCCCGACCGTGAAGAGGGAAGCTCTGCTTCACCAATACACCCCGGTCCTCTGGCAACACACACACAAACACACCAACGAGGTGGAGAGTGAATCATAGGGGGCTTGCAGGAGGTTTGGACATCTGGATCGCATACCCAGACAGTCTGGTACTAGTTATGATTCTGTTAAACCATATCGAGTGTGTTCTTCACTGACCTCGTGTGGTCCCTCTCAGGAACTGCAACAGGAGACCGTTAGGAACTGACAGACTCAGCCCAGGGAAGGAGGTCTCTGAAGCCGGCCCGTCTCCGTCCTGGGGGGTCACTAAAACATCAGGACACAGTTATCTCCGCTGGAACCAGTCCGCCTGCATGTTTCTGTTCACGCATGACATCCCTGATCAGGGGTGGTACCTGCATGCTCTCCTGTGGGACCATAGGAGCTGTACGACAGGTGGATTCCATTGTGGAACACTGCTGTGAAGGAGGCCTGCCTCACTCGGGTGGGTGCTACCCCCTCTGAAACCAAACCCACACCGGTCTATGTCCAGCTGAAACTTATGAAGACTTTGAGAGGATGGATAAGGATGAACACTAACACATTTGGGTTCCTTCATCCTTACCATGAACGCATGGTGTCGTGTCATGGTCTGAGGGAGGGGCTGGTTTACTCCCAACAACAAGCACCTCATTGATGTGTGTGCAGAAACGATGGCCATCTTTCTGGACGACCGCTTTGAAAAGGCTGGAGCCTGCAGGGAAATGACAAGTAAAAACAGCAATGTAGCTGAAAAGTGTTCCATTTAACCATGGAAATAATCACACAACACATCTGCTTACGCAAACATAGATACCACATCATTTTCTAAACACAAAAGTACGGGACACGCACAATACATAGGTAACGGATACATGCGAGGTTGAGTCACACTGATAGTGACATCGTCCCTCAAGGAGAACCTAATGCAGACACCCTCAATGAACATTCTGACGGTGAGCTTATCCTTCAAGGAGAGTCTAACCAAACACTATACGGATCACGTTCAATGAACAATCGGAGCTCTTCTCCAGAGGTGCTTGAATCTTCGTCTGTTGAAGAGCCCAGCGCTGTATCCTCACCAACTTTGTAAACTGCTGAGCTTCTTCAGTAAACCTTGTTTGGAATGCAACTTGTCTCATCATTGCAGATACACCTCTGAACCGAGCTTAAAGAACCAAAGAGGGTTTTTTTCAGAGTAAAACCCAAACAAACTGGTGCCGTGACCTGTGACTCAAGAGAGGTGACAGTTTCTGTGAGAACCAGGTGATGTCTGACTGAGCAAATGAACGTAAACAGAAACCTTTTCTAGAACTCTGCCAGATAGCCTGCCTGGTTTATCATGTGAGCCTGTGTAAATTTTGTTACAAATAGGCAGCAATTCAACATAAATATATAGATACCACATATATGTGTGTGTGTGTGTGTGTGTGTGTGTGTGTATATATACACACACACACACACACACACACACACACACACACACACACATATATATATATTTATTTATTTATATCAGCTGGATAGTACAGTGGTTAAGTTAACTGACTTGAGGGGCCCCTGACTTGAGGGGCGTGGCCTGGAATGCAGGAGGGCGTGGTTTCGAACCCCAGACATGGCGGGCACTATCAAGTGTGGGTCCTTAGGCAAGACCCTTAATGCTATACGAGCCTACCTCAATCATGAGCGAACACAATAAAGATAGAGTCACACCGGCTCAGACGTCGCCCGGGTTAACAAGGTCCGCGTCAGTTGCTAGGGAACCAGGGCAATCTGATGAGAAATGGGTTACTGGAACAAGACACACATGGACAAGGGCGGAGAATACGGAGTTGTTGGAATGCTACTACACTAGTAATCCCAGAGAGAGGGGATATATGGGGCGGATGTGGGACCAATGGATGCTTCGAAACCCACAATCAAGGCTAACAAAGAAACAGCTGTTAGCACAGTGTTCCACCATCCGTAACCGAAAACTACTGTCACAACTAGAGATCGATGAAATACTACAACAATGTTACAGCAAGGGGGAGCCAGGACGACAGGTCAGCGGAGGGATTTCACCACCCCCCCCACAATCTGAGATTGGGTACCAAGCCCCAAGAGACAGCCTCAATACAAGAGCTGCTGACCTGAGAAGGAAGATCGTGACCCAAATGGATAGATGTGGCGATTCCAGCTGACGCCAACATCAGGAAGAAGGAACACGAAAAGATTGAGAAGTATCAAGGGTTGAAAGAACAGCTGGAACAGATGTGGAAGGTCAAGGTTCATGTGGTCCCCGTGGTAGTAGCAGCACTTGGGGCAGTGACCCCCAAACTGGAAGAGTGGCTCCAGCAGATTCCTGGAACAACATCTGAAGCCTCAGTCCAGAAGAGCGCAGTCCTCGGAACAGCTAAGATACTGCGCAGAACCCTCAGACTCCCAGGCCTTTGGTAGAGGACCCGAGCTTGAGGATGACACAGATACCACCCCACAAGGGTGAGAGGCACATTTTTTTTTTAATAATCCCTTTATAATCCCTATAATCCCTCGCTTATTTGTGCTTCAAGATGCACGGCTTTACTACATCGCAAATCTTTAGTAGGTAGTCATGTGATACCGTTGTGCGCATGCTATTGGCTGATAGCATCCATGTGTTGGAACACAGCACACTTCTGTACATTAAAGAAGCCCTTTTTTTAAAAATATAAGAGCGTTTCAAACAGTCTATCAGAGTGTGGGAAAAGGCAATACAGATATAAGGTGGTTTAATATCAGTATGGGGAGGGTTCATAAACGTTTAAATTATTATTATTATAAATAATAAAATAAAAAATTTGTCGCTATATCGCAGAATTTCGTTTTTTGTGGGTGATCCAGGAACCCATTAATCGCCAGTTACGAGGGATTACTGTATATAGTTGTATTTTATATTGTGAAAAAGTTGATCAGGAAGGGAAACTGGGAGAGTCCTGGGTTAAAGGCCTTGGTGAGAGTCGGCGTATCCCACCTAAACAGGTTTAGATTCCTTGGCTTGCATTGGCTAACCAATCTTAAAAGGCTTTAGAGGTCCCCTTGGTCACGTCGGCGTACTGGCTCTAAAAGGTTAAAAATCCTGTGACGTAGGCACAATCCTTCAGGAATTCTATTCCTGAAAGATCTGGGAGCACTATAAGCTAAGATAAGCGAGAAATAAGCACTACAGAAATAAGAATGAAATAAAAGTGTAGAAGGGAAAATAATGTGATCCACCTTCGGTACAAAAGCAGCATTTTGGGTTTGAAGTCCTGTGCGTGACACAATATAGAACTGTCATCAGAAAATAGCTCAACAATTGGGATTTGTGATCCTGCTGTGACAAAGTTTCGGCCTCTCACATAACAGATTTAATCGACCAGAGAATTATTCAGAGTCTAAAAAGACATAAAAATGATTAAAAACCCCTAGGCTCCAAAACGATAAATTTAGGCCACGTATGTTAAAATATATACATGAACATATGTGTATATATATATATATATATATATATATATACACACACACATATATATACACACATATATATATATATGTGTATATATATATGTGTGTGTGTGTGTGTGTGTGTATATATATATATATATATATACAGCTGGATAGTACAGTGGTTAAGTCAACTGACTTGAATGCAGGAGGTTGTGGGTTCGAATCCCAGTCGGGACAAACACGATCCAGTCAACTTACACAAACCAGGAGGGGCGTGGCCTGGAATGCAGGAGGGCGTGGTTTCAAACCCCAGACATGGCGGACACTATCCAGTGAGGGTCCTTGGGCAAGACCCTTAATGCTATACCTGCCTACCTCAACAATGAGTGATGAGTCAATGAGTCATACCGGCTTGGACCTGAGAAGGAAGATCGTGACCCAAATGGAAACCTGGAGCCTCCGAAAAATACCGAAGCTAAGTTGTCAAGTACCTTCAGAAGATCTGCTAGAAGATGTGAATGCTGCGATAAGAACCATCCCTACAGGGAACATAACTGAGACCAACAAGCTGATTCACAGTACAGCAACAGTAATCCTCGAGATGCTGGGATATAAGATCAACACAGGGTATGACAAACAATACCCTTCATGGAAGAGACGGTTAGAGGCCAAGATAAAGGCGACACGGAGAGAAGTCAGCCAGCTAGCCGAGCTGCAGAAGGGGAATATGGTGAATAAAGGGGTACCCAGGAAATACAGCAAGCTCTCCATACCTGAAGCACTCGAAACTGCCAAACAGAGACTAACAGCTCTGGCTACCCGACTGAAGAGATACACCAAGGAGATGGAGGCCAGGAGAATAAACAAGACCTTCTCCTCTCAACCAGCAAAGGTGTACTCTCAGTGGCAGGGAGAAATAGCAGCCAGCCAGACCCACCTGAGGTCTGAGGTGGAAAAATACTGGAAGGGCATATGGGAAAGAGGAGCATCACACAACACTGATGCCCAGTGGCTAGTGGACCTGAGGACTGACCACAGCTGCCTCCCAGAACAAGAACCAGTAACCATCTCAATGGCAGACATCCAAGAAAGAGTGTCAAAGGTGAAGAGTTGGTCAGCACCGGGCCCCGATATGATCCATACATACTGGCTAAAGAAGCTGACAGCACTCCATGAGCACCTAGCAGCACAGATGAACCAGCTGCTAAGGGATGGGATGCACCCAGAATGGTTGACTGAAGGCAGGACAGTCCTGATCATGAAAGACCCACAGAAGGGATCTACACCATCTACACCAACTACCGGCCAATAAGCTGTCTCTGTACGACATGGAAGCTCCTGTCAGGCATCATGGCGGCTAAGATGAGTGGGCACATGGATCAATACATGAGCGGGAGTTGGTAGTAACACCAGGGGAGCCAAGCACCAGCTACTGGTGGACAGAGCAGTACACAGAGACTGTAAGAACAGGCAGACCAACTTGTGCACCGCCTGGATAGACTACCAGAAAGCCTATGATTCAATGCCACACACATGGATACTGGAATGTCTGGAACTGTATAAGATCAACTGGACACTAAGAGCCTTAATCCAGAACTCAATGGGGATGTGGAAGACAACCCTAGAGGCTAACTCCAAGCCAATTGCCCAAGTTAACATCAAGTGCGGCATATACCAAGGGGATGCACTATCACCACTGCTGTTCTGCATAGGCCTGAACCCCCTCAGTCACATCACATCATCACAAAGAGTGGCTATGGATACCGATTCCGAAGCGGGACAACAATCAGCCACCTCCTCTACATGGATGACATCAAGCTGTATGCCAGGAATGAGCGAGAAATTGACTCATTGATCCACACCACCAGGATCTACAGCGACGACATAGGGATGTCATTCGGATTAGACAAATGTGGCCGGATGGTATCTAGAAGGGGCAAGATGATCAGAACTGAAGGGGTTGACCTACCAAGGGGCAGGATAGAAGACATCAAGGACAGCTACAAATACCTTGGAATCCCACAGGCTAATGGCAATCATGAGGAGGCCGCAAGGAAGTCATCCACAGCCAAATACTTCCAGAGAGTAAGGCAAGTCCTGAGAAGTCAGCTGAATGGCAAGAACAAGGCCCGAGCCATCAACATGTATGCACTCCCAGTCATCAGATACCCCGCTGGGATCATAAGCTGGCCAAAGGAGGAGATAGAATCCACAGATATTAAGACTAGAAAGCTCCTCACCATGCATGGAGGGTTTCACCCCAAGTCCAGCACCCTGAGGCTGTACACTAAGCGGAAAGAGGGGGGCCGAGGACTAGTGAGCATCAGGGCCACTGTCCAGGATGAAACATCAAAGATCCAAGAGTACATCAGGAAGATGGCCCCAACAGACGAACTGCTTGGTGAATGCCTTAGACAGCAGAAACCTGAGGAGGAGGAGGAGGAGGAGGAGGGGGAGACAACATGGAGGGACAAGCCCCTACACGGCATGTACCACCGTCAGATAGAGGAAGTGGCTGATATCAAGAAGACCTACCAATGGCTGAATAAAGCTGGACTGACAGACAGCACTGAGGCACTGATCATAGCAGCACAAGAACAGGCCCTAAGTACAAGAGCAATAGAGGCCAATATCTACCACAGTAGATCTGACCCAAGGTGCAGGCTATGTAAAGAAGCCCCAGAGACAGTCCAGCATGTGGTAGCAGGGTGCAAGATGCTAGCTGGGTCAGCATACATGGAGAGGCACAACCAAGTAGCTGTGATAGTGTACAGGAACATCTGTACCCAGTATGGACTAGAAGTACCCAAATCCCAATGGGACATACCACCAAAGGTGGTTGAGAACAACAAGGCCAAGATCCTGTGGGACTTCAGCTTCCAGACTGACAAACAGCTGCTGGCTAACAAACCGGACATAGTGGTGGTGGACAAAGAGCAGAAGAGAGCAGTGGTGATAGATGTGGCGATTCCAGCTGATGCCAACATCAGGAAGAAGGAACATGAAAAGATTGAGAAGTATCAAGGGTTAAAAGAGCAGCTGGAACACATGTGGAAGTTCAAGGTTAATGTGGTCCCCGTGGTAGTAGGAGCACTTGGGGCAGTGACCCCCAAACTGGAAGAGTGGCTCCAGCAGATTCCTGGAACAACATCTGAAGCCTCAGTCCAGAAGAGCGCAGTCCTAGGAACAGCTAAGATACTGCGCAGAACCCTCAGACTCCCAGGCCTCTGGTAGAGGACCCGAGCTTGAGGATGACACACAGATACCACCCTACAAGGGTGAGAGGGACATTTTTTTTTTATTTATTTTTTTTATATATATATAGACCTTAAGACTTTTTTCCTAGTCTTAAGGTCTAGGAAAAAAGCGAGAATTGGAATTAGGTGGAGTATGAGTGTAAAGGTTACGTAAAAGGCTTTAGAGTTGCCCTGGGTCACGTCGGCATACTGGCCCTAAAACGCTGAAAATCCCGTGACTGGCATCGTAGGCACAATATGGTTAGGGTTAGCCTAGTGTTACATTACTGTTAGCGATAGGGTTAGGGATAGGGTTTGCCTTAGGTTTTGGGTTTGGATCATGGTTAGGGTTAGGCTAGAGTTATGCAGGGTCAGGTTGGGTTGAGGGTTGGGGTTTGGGTTAGGCTAGAGCTAGGGTTAGGCTAGAGGTCATGTTAGTGTTAGGGTTTGGCTGGGGCTAAGTTTAGGACCCTACGAGGGTGAGGCTATGGTTATGGCTACGGTTAGGCTAGGGCTTTTCTAAAGTTGGGTTGAGTGTTAGGGTTAGGCTAGGGCTTTTCTAGGGTTGGGTTGAAGATTACGGTTATAAGGGGTTAGGTTGAGGTTTCGGGTTATGCCAAGGCTAGGCAAAGGCTAGGGCTAGGACATCATTGCTGGCGACCTTCGACAACAGGAAGTCGCGCTGGAGGATGCAGAGCAGCTGGCACAAGACCACCAGCGTTGGAAAAAACGGACTCATCTGGTTGGCTCAGCGCACAGAGACACCCCCCCATCGCAAGAGCCCTATTAACTGAGGGCTAGGTTTGGGATTATACAGGAGCTAGGGTTAGGTTTTGGTTAGCATTAGGGTTAGGGTTTGGCTATGGTAGTATTAGGGTGAGAGTTAGGCTACAGTTAGGGTAAGTGTTAAGGTTATGCTACGGTTAGGGTTGAGTTATGGTTAAGGTTAGGTTTTGGGGTTAGGGTTATGCTATATTAGGGTTATGCTAGGATTCGGGGTAGGCTAGAGTTCGGGCTAGGGTTAGGGTTGGATTTCATGCTATGGCTCGGGCAAGGGTTAGAGTAAGGATCGGTCTAGGTTTAGGGTGATGTTTGGGACTTGGGCTGGGGCCAGGATTAGGTTTAGAGTTAGTGTTAGATTTGTGGATAGGGTTAGGTATGAGGGTTAAGGTTCATTTTAGGGTTAGGTATTAGAGTTAGGAGGTTAGGGTGATCAACCAGGGTGGATGCTAATAGGTTTATAGAGCATCTGGACATAACGACCTTCGGTGTATCTTATGGTCTCCACGGCGACCTGTCCTCCGTCGGCGAGGAAGAGATGCTGCAGGCGACCAGAGGCGTGGATCAGCTGTCCATCTGTGCTGTACCCTGTGAAACACTGGACGTCACACACAGCCACGCGTTAGCTCTCAGGACACACACTTAATCATCTTGTCCACGTTGTTCTGGTTGTGTTTGGCATACTTTGTGTTTTTCTGTTGGTTGCAGTTCAGTCTTCTCTTTATTGAGAGGGGCTTTGGGAGCAACGGTTGAGATGCTTGACGCCTCCTGGCTGCTCTTCTTGCGGCTGGGGGGACTTTTCCTTTTCTTCTCTGCTGGTTTGGCCTCCTCCTTCTGCTTCTGGCCTTTGGCTGGCTTCTCCTTCTTGGAGGCCTTTGCCAGCGCCTCCTCCTGCAGACGCTCCTGCTCCAACTTCCAGGCCTGTTGCATCACCATGCATGAAGAAGAACCTCAGTCGTCACTCCAGGCTTAAAATAAAGAAGTCAGGACCTATGATTGGACATTTATAATACATGCTGATGTCCTTACTTTGAGCGAGTCTTTCCTGATGACTGGCTCGAAGGCCTCCTCTTCCTCCTTGCTCTCTTCCACCTCTTCGTCTGCAGAATCTAAAGCATCAACGAAGCAAATGTTTTAATGGATGATGCATCCTCTCATATCAACGACTCTTTGAGAAGTTGCAGCACCTTCTAGAGGCGTTGTTTGCATCGCCTCCCTCTTTGACTCTTCCTCTTTAATCCAATCTGAAATGGAATCTTCCACATGCTCCAGGTACTTCCTGTCAAAAAAAAAAGAGATGACTACAGATTTTTTTCATTTAAACTATTCATGTTAGAAAAACGGACACAATCAACTCCGGCTCTGACCGGAATTTGACGTCCGTGTGGAGGGCCACGGTCCAGGACTCCTCGCTGCGTCGATGGGGGCCCATGGGGTTGTGACAAAAGATGTACAGGATGTTGTCAGGACTTCCTCTGAACGTATCCAAGCAACTGTATTCCTCTGAGGCCGCCTGGAGCACCTGCACGTGAGGATGATCATGGAAATGACTCGAGCCCTACCCACTGCAATTCAAAATAAAAGCCTCCAGACAAAGAGCAGTGCAGAGCAGTGTGTCCGCTCTGACGGTTGTGGAGTTGTTTAATCTTCAATCATTTTTAGATTGAAGCTAAGTTAGCTCATATGCCTGTTGGGTAAGGTGGGTCACCTGGGGGAGGATGAAGGCATCATGGTGTTCTGTGTGGTGCCAGTCAAATAGAGATCTGATCCTACACCTCTGGATATCAGATAGCGCCATCTGCTGGAGAAAACAGGCACCATCGCTAAGAAGAGTCATCTCTGTCTTTCTTTAGAGTAAGTACGACGATCAGAGCACAGGAACCATACCCCAGTGTTTCCAGGGTCTTCAGTGGGACGTGTCTGACCTGCGGAAATATATGATTAGGTGTGGAAATGCGAACAACTTCTGTTTCCATTGTTGCAGAATTAACAAACCTTCCTCCCGCAGGTTATTCAGCTGCTGTTTAGCAAAGGCTAGCGGGTCATCCCAGGGGATCACTGCCGGTTCCCGTAGCTGTGCAGGTCCCAGTGGACCGAGACCGCTTGGTAGTATTCCCATCCGGTCTGTCCGGGTCAGCGGCATACTCTCAAACACACTCTGATGAAACAAACGCTCCACCTCCATCCATTTGACGTCACCTGCACGATATGAAATACGCGACAAGTTGAAGAAAAGTGGACTGCAATCACCAGGATGGACGGACGAGTGACGTCAGACCGTTGGAATAGAAGTGCTGAAGCTGCTGTCTAGTCGCCTTCCACCTGGAGGCGCTGCTCGTCCTCTGGTCTCCAGAGTCGATCAGCCGGTGCACAGAAGACAGCTTCATCATGGACAACTCTGCCTCCACCGGATCAAAGCCCTGGGCTGTCTGCAAGGGACACGCAAAGGTTCAGCGGAGCCCAGAATAGAGGCAGAACCGGAAGCTAAAAAAGTCAACTTGCAGTGACATCTCTGAAACGCAGTGCCCTCTCGTTGTGGTGTCGGATCACCAGGGGCTTCGACTTCTTAGGTCCAAACTCCTCCAGGATGCGCTAGCAGAACAGAATAAATGCACGTGAACATGTTGTCCATGTGTGCAGGAACACATGAATGTTTCCATGTCAGGTAATAAACCTGTGAACAGACTACAGCACCACCTGCTGGACGGAGACCGAATTAGTTTTGTCTCGTTAAAATACCTCCAGCATGTTGTGAGTCGTCTGAATAGAAACGTAACACAAATACTTCAAGGGGTGAATCTATTTAATTACTAATTGATACCTAATCAATTTATTAAAACACAGTTAATCAATCAATCATCCTTTATTTATACAGCGCTTAATTACATCATCAGACATTTCGAAGCACTTTAACAGACAGAGAAACAAAACAGAACCCTCCAGAGCAAGCTTAAGCGACAGTGGCGGGGAAAAACTCCCTCAATTGAGGAAGAAATTCCGGGCAGGACCCAGACTCTGGAGGGCAGTCATCCGCCTTGACCGGTTGGGTGATCTCTCGTTAATCGCGGAAGTTACGTTCTAAAAGGAAACTTTTCTCTCTTGGGGCGGCAGTGGCTCAGTGGTAGAGCGGGCGGTAGAGCGGGTCGTCCAATGTTCCTAAGATTGACGGTTTGATTCTCGATCCTGCCCAACAAAGCACCCGGAGTGTGAGCTTGCAGTGGGAGGTGTCAGCTCACCTACAGAGCACTGCCCCCTTGTGTGTGTGCGTTTGTTACAGGGGCCTGTACAAACTAACATGTTTGCTGTATTTACTAACTAGAGTGTGCTCTTAATTTCCCTTCGGGGATCAGACCAGTATATGAATTTTTTAAAAAATTATTCTCTCAAAGTTCAAACTTAGTAGAAAATAAATCCTGTATTATAGAATGAAGCACTTCAGAGTCAAACTGTTAGCGATCAATTATGTAAATCTTTCAAGCTGAACACATTGTGCACTGAACAGGGGACAGTACAGAATGTAGACCATTGTCATTCAATCACCTCTTCTGGAGGTGATTGAATGACAATGGTCTACAGCCAATCAGGATGCAGAACACAATCCGCTGTGCAACAAAAGAAGCATGCAAAATTGCGCTAAATAAAATCTGCAAAACTGTGACGCTGCGCTCTAATGGAGAAAAAAGATTTAGCCCAACTTTAATGCATTGGCCGGGAATCGAACCCAGGCCTAAACTGAACCATCAGTGCTGCTTGCTGCCTTCACGGCCATCCGTACCTTTGTCTCCTCCTCAGTCTTTGCTGTCAGGGTCGTGCTGTGGACCATGAGCTTCTTCTCCTCCTCGCTCCGCGCCAGAGGCAGGAAGATCTGCAGCATGATACCGGTCAGCTCAGGGTCCAACCTCAGACCACCGTAGTCTCCGAGCTCCTCCCCTTTACCCACGCAGGACGGTGAGAGCGGATCCCGCTTCGTCGAAAGCACCACCTGTACATGGTGAAAACGGACACGTGACGCGGGAGTTGTCGTGGTCAGCGAACTACACGACACGGATCGCACCTGCTCCAGCATGCAGTGCAGGATGAGGGGCACCGAGCAGGCTTCTGGGGGGACCCGGTCCAGGAGGGTGGTGTAGTGACGCAGGTCCACATCCAGGGAGGGAGGGGCCTTGGCCTCTGGCCACGGAGGAAGAAGGAGGTCAGACGGCATCTTGGTGTTACATGCTAACACCTGAGAGGAAGTTCTTACCTGCAGTGGGCGGAGTTGACCCCACCTGCCATGGAAACACAGAACGTCACCGTTAAACCAGTTAACTGACATGTAGCTCTATAGCTCGAAACCAGCGTCTGCTAGTTTGGACTTCTTTTTTTAAATGAATCAGTTTGAATATTTTTTTTACAACAGAATTAAAACCGAACAATGTTTTATTGATTTGTGTCAAGAATACCTTTGACTAGTGTGTTCCGTACCTGTCCCTTCTGTGGGCTGGACCATGACACCGTGATGAGCTCCATGTGGTCCAGGTAGTGCTGATGCTGTCGTCTCCGGTCCAGACAGTTGTAGATGAGGTGGGCCACCCCCTCAAAGATCCGCGACCCTGTGTCCAGCTGGACTCACAGATCAGGATTGACAGTCAAGGCCATGCGATGGGATGGGACGTACGTATCCATCGGATGCGTCCATCTCACCTGAGCTTCCGGGTCCTGGGAGTGGATGGGGGACGACGGCTCCGGGGCGAGGTAGCTGAGCAGCACCAAATCGTGGAGCTTGGACTCTGGTGTTCTGCTGTCCAGAACTGGTCTCAGACCCGCCCAGAATAGATCCAAAGCCGCCCGCCTGGCGTCACCTGGATCCTCTGCTTCGGTACACATACAGGAAATGATTACATCTCGTCAATAACAACAAAATATGTAAGCAACCTGTGACCCCCACCTGCATCTGGATCTGGAGAGGCCCCCGGACAGGGTTCCTGCTGTTCCTCAGGTGTGTGTTCGAACTGCAAACACAGTTTGATGACGCTGTTGACGTGCACGCCTACAGCCTCCAGGGCGGCGATCAGGAGGGGCTGGTAGAAGCCCTGCAGCAGGATGTAGTGTTGAGGCCCCGCCTCCGGTTCATCATCTACCCCCGGGCAAATATTTACCACGTTACAGAACCCTTGGGGGCGTCGACCTTTGTGTCTGCCTGAAAGTCAACCGGTGTCGGGTTCTTACCCACGTACGTCGGCGGCTCGACTTCCCCCCTGCGTTTCAGTTCGGTCTTCTTTGAGGGGGGGGGGTGAATTCTTCTTTTTGGGGCCTCCTTTCTCCTTGCTTGCGGCAGGAGGTGGACCTGCCTTCTCCGCCTTGAACACAAAACAGATTCGGTGACATCAGCACAACAGTCATCCTGATTGGTGGACTACGCCCCCGAGGGATCACCTGCTCAGCTTCCCTCCTCTGCTGGTCGCCGGCTTTGATCTGCAGCAGGTGGAACTTCAGGACCTTCGCCATCAGGTCACAGGGAATCTCTTGCCCCGCGTCCAGCCGTGCCTTGGCGGGTTCGTTCACCTGCGAGACGCACAATCACACATGGCAAACCCGATGCAAAGACACACAAACCAGAAGAGAACGGAAACCAACCTCATAGAAGGCAGGGGTGTCGTCACCTAGTTTGGCTTTTGGGTTGCCCAGCTCGTGGACCTGAGAGGAAGATGGACAGGAAGTGAGCGTAGGATCATTTGACTCAGGCTAATAAGAATAAACTAGCACCGTTTTTGAACACAGCCGACCTTTGCGAGGACGTCGTCCCGGGTCAGCATGCTGAAGAGCTTTCGCATCGGTTTCTTCGCAGCCAGATACAAAACCCGGATGGCCTCCTCATCCTCCGGCCCTTCCTCAACCACCAAAGACACAAAGGGCTGCCATGACTTCTGTAAAAGGAGAACACACAACATCTACGTCACATGTGGCGCTGATATGACGTCACATATTTTAAAGCGTAAAAAAACAAAATCTTTTTTGCATTGGCCGGGAATCGAACCCGGGCCTCCCGCGTGGCAGGCGAGAATTCTACCACTGAACCACCAATGCAACACAAGCAGAGGGCAGTCAAGTAAACCTGACTTTCTTCTAGAAACTGATCCTTCAAAATAATGTTTAATTTTCCGTTGAACTATCCAGTAAACATTTAAAAGTCGCAAAAATTCTCATTCAGTAATTCTGTCATCAATCTGACCTACTTCCGTCTGTAAACATAACTTAAGATTGTCAAAAGTTACCGTTCTGTTACTTCCGCTGTTACACTCTTTACTTCCTGTGGATGAAAAAATAATTTAAAACACAACTTAAACCAGATGAAATGTTTGAACAGACCTCCTGGAATGCGGCTGCAATCAGTTCTGGCTCCCACTTCTTGTTGACGACCGCGGCTCCGGTCGCCGCTGGCTTTTTGGCAGAGTTCTTTTTAGCGGACTTTGGCGGCATTTCGGCTCAATGATGTCTGTCTGTGTCAGAATAGACACAGTTTTAAATATTTTTTATTTGCTAAAGCAATTAAGTCAAAATGACATCAAAGTATCAAAGACCAATCAACACTTTTGTAAAGGCCCACTTTTTCAGAATTAGTCAGCAGTGTTCCTTTCTACTAGACAAACACACACGCACACACACACACACACGTCTCGTGGCATGTACGTCTTTTGGCTTTGATGTCTTGGCTGCTTCATATTAACACCTTCTCAAAATAATCACCAAATAATTTTTCAGATTTTTCAGGAAACACAAATAACTGAACCATTTGTTGATGATTTAGGCAAGAAAAATCCATCCATCCATTTTCTTCTGCTTTATCCGCCACAGCGGGTCATGGGGAGCTGGAGCCTATCCCAGCTGGCATAGGGCTTGAGGCAGGGGACACTCCGGGCACAACACCAGTGCGCCGCGGAGCCACACACAAAGACAGACAACTACTCACACACACACTCACTTCTACGGGCAATTTGGGACCGGCCAATTAACCTGAAGCGCATGCTTTTGGATTACTTAAAAAAAATGAATGAGGCAATTATTCAAGAGGGTGAACATGTTGAAGAGTCGATGTCAAACCTGAGAAAATGTAATCCCACTCATATGTTTGAAATATCCAACTCAGGGTTTGCCTGGCAGTTGAGGTTCCGACACACTGATCATAGTGTCAAGTGTTATGGCCTTGTGCCGGTACATGGTGAACATATTCTTCTGAACCTTTGACGTTCAGTTCACACTATCTGGTCTGGATTAAGGGGTAAGGTGGCTTTGATGTTTTCATGTGCTCCTTGCTGCTAACTAACTAAGTGGTCTTGACGGAGGTTTGCATTCAATGGAATAACCTATTTAATCTTTAAAATGTTTGTCCCCAGAAATATCTTCAGGGCTGCCATCGTCTGAAGTTGCTGACATTTGGTCTTTGGGTCGCGTCAAGTTCTTCATTTTCTGTAGCTGTAAACGCCACACGTTTTATGGAACAGATGGTAAAACATGTGAAGTCATGAGTTTATCTCCAACAGACTGAGGAGGCTGCTGCTTCACCAGTCTGACTCATTAACCCGACTAGAACCAGGCTTTTCTAGCTTCTTAGAAGTGAGGAAGGTTTGTGGTGTACGGCAGTATAAACAGGCTGGTGTAGTGTGGAAAGTTTTATTTCCTGTTTTATAAAAAAAGACAAACAGTGAATCTCTTCTGTGCTTCAACTGCCTGTAAGGCAATGCAAAGGGAACTCTTTACATTTTAAACCCTTTGGGACTCCTTAAAATACTCACACGCAATTTTTCATCATGTCACATCATGTCTCATAAAAGTGTAATAAAAATGTAATACAGAAACAAAAATTACAGAAATATTTTTTTTGTTCAATGCATCAGATTTTTTCAACTACTTCAGACCAATCCACAGATATAAAGTGTGTTATATTTTTTCTATGTTTATATAGACTTCGTCATTAGAACCCTGATTTTTTTCCAATGGGAAAAACACAAAATACAGTATGCAATATTTCCAAAAATGATCGCCCTACGCCTATCTTTACTTCTGATAAAGATATTACAGCCTCGACCATTCCAAAAATGGATAACAATATTAATTTTAATGCATTATTAGTTTTTGGTACGAGGAGAATTTTAAAATGCATTATTATTATTATTATTATCATTATTATTATTATTATTATTATTATTATTATTATTATTATTACTATTATTATTATTATTATTATTATTATTATTATTATCATTATTTTATTATCATTATTATTATACAAATGGTCCATCTCATATAAGGGCTATAAAATGTAATGTAATGTAATTTTTTAACTTCCAATGCATCAGATCTTTCTCGACTTCAGACCTTTATACAGATATAAATGTTTTATAATAAACATTACATACAAACGGCGGCACGGTGGATCAATGGCTACAGCTGTCGCCTCACAGCAAGAACGTTCCGTTCGTGCAGAACCTCCTTTCAGTGTGAACTTTCTGTTCTTACCGTGTCTACGTGGGTTTTCTCCGGTGTCTCCGGTTTCCTCCCACCTTCAAAAACATACACTTGGTTACAACTTTCCCGTGTGTGTGTGTGTGTGTGTGTGTGTGTGTGTGTGTGTGTGTGTGTGTGTGTGTGTGTGTGTGTGTGTGTGTGTGTGTGTGTGTGTGTGTGTGTGTGTGTGTGCGCGTGTGTGTGTGTGTTTGTGCGACGCCCATGGCAACGTCTCAGGAGCATGACGCGGAAGTCGGCTGGGATTGGCTCCAGCGAAACCTGTGAAGGCGGAAAACATAATAAAATAAAAGATTATACATATTAAATTATACATTATAGATTATACAATTATAAAGATTATACAATTATACATATGTAAAGGTGTAAATAGGTGTTTTTTTATACAGTTAAATCCGTGTTTAATTTGGGATATACTCGTGTCTGTTAGATCCCAATTCCAACAAAACTCATCAAAGAAGCCTTACCTTTACTTAGCAACCACTTCCTTAATATAAATAACCTGTCATTGTCAACTGGATATGTACCACGGTCCTTTAAAGTAGCTGGAATCAAGCCACTTCTCAAAAAACCTAACCTGGACCCTGCTGTTCTAAATAATTATCCACCCATATCAAATCTCTCATTTTTATCTAAGATCTTGGAGAAAATAGTTGCTAATCAGTTATGTGATTTCCTTAAATCCAGAAGTTCATTTGAGAATTTCCAATCAGGTTTTAGGGAAAATCATAGTACGGAAACGGCACCTGTCAATGTTAGCAACAACCTTCTAACTGCTTCAGACAGAGGATTTGTTTCTACGCTGGTTCTCTTGGACCTTAGTGCGGCTTTTGACACAATTGACAATCTTATACATGCTTCCTTTAGGTAATTTGATAAGTAATCACTCCATCAACTTCCATTATTATGCTGATGATACGCAATTGTATCTCTCGATTAAACTTGATGAAGTCAATCAGTCGGGCAAATTACAGGTGTGTATCAAAGAGATTAAAGATTGGATGACATACTCATCACCTTTTGCATCTAAATTCTGGTAAAACTGAGGGCGTTGTGCTCGGCCCAAAAACCGAGGGATGTAGTGCCCAGTGACGTAAATGCCTTGGATGGCATCACTTTTGAGGCCAAAACCACTACGGGAAACGTAGGTGTCATCTTGGATCACAATTTGTCGTTTAACATACACGTAAAACAGGTTTCTAGAGTGGTCTTTTCCATCTCCGAAACATTGCTAAAATCAAGCAGAGAAATTAATTCATGCTTTCATCACTTCCAGACTAGATTACTATAACTCACTTTTTCAGGGTGACCCAAAAAGTCACTGAAGACACTTCAACTAATACAGAATGCTGCTGCCCGTGTTCTGACCAGGACCAGTACCAGAGACCATATTTCTCCTGTGTTGGCTTCTCTGACTGGCTTCCTGTGAAAGCTAGGATAGATTTTAAAATACTCCTCCTCACTTACAAAGCCCTTTGTAAGTGAGGGCTTTGTAAGTGTTCCTTCAGATAGGAAGGAACTTCAGATAGGGACCGGCCTATCTGAAGGAACTTTTAGAGCATTACGCTCTCAACATACTGGCCTACTAGTGGTTTTAGAATATATGAAAGTAGGACGGGGGGCTAGAGCCTTTAGCTATTAAGTCCCTCTATTGTGGAGCCACCTCCCTTCCTCAGTTTGGGAGGCAGACACCCTCTCTAAGACTATACGTAAAACATTTCTTTTTCAAAAATTTTACAATTAACGCAGCTTAAGCTGCTAAGTTTTTTTTCTTATAGTCCTACTCTGCTGGAGACTCAACATCCAGACTCACTGAGCTCCTCTCTCCTTCTTCTCTCTGACCATCTCTGTTACGCCTCCTCCTCTCAAACCTCTCTCTCCTAGTCTCCAATGACACCTTACTAACTCAACTTCTTCCCTGGAGTCTCTGTGCTCTATGTCCTCACAGGTTTTCTCAGGTTCACTCCTCATTCACCCATCCGCTGTGGACCTGCTCCTCCCATCTCATCAGTAGCACCCCTCACCTAACCATCAGCTGGGGTCCTGCTGCCTTTCTTCCTCCGTGCCACCATACTGTTCCACCCCTCATCCGTCCATCCGCTGTGCACCATCTGCTGTAGACCTGTTCATCCGAGACCACCAGTATCGCCCCTCACCTATCCATCAGCTGGGGTCCTGCTTCCTTTCTTCCTCTGTGCCACCATACAGTCATCCATGAGGCTGTAATTAGGCCTTGAATTTACCAACTACATGATGGGGAACATGTACTGAAGGCAACAACCCAGGAGTCAGTGAACGCAGCCTGACTTTCCCGTCACCAAATCAGTGGCTGCATCAAATTGTCTAACTATGACCATAAAGACATTGACTCTTTCTGGCCTATCTCCACTCTCTCTCTCTGTCTCTGTTTTTCTTACCCTGTCCTTATCTTCATTTTATTTCTTTTCCACCCAACCGGTCAAGGCGGATGGCTGCCCAAAAAAGTCTGGGTCCCGCCCAGAGTTTCTTCCTCAATGAGGGAGTTTTTTCCCGTAATTGTCGCTTATGCTTCATCTGGTGAGTTCAGTTGGTTTTTTCTGTCTCTTAAAGCGCTTTGAAATGTCTGTTGCCATGATTAAGCTGCATATAAATAAAACCTGATTGATTGAACACTGGCACGGTGACAGAGTGGGTAGTGCTGTCGCCTCACAACACGGCGGGTCCGGGTTCGAGTCCCGCTCTTTGTGGAGTTTACATGCTCTCCCCGTGTCTACGTGGGTTCCCTCCGGGTTCTCCGGCTTCCTCCCACCTCCAAAGCATGCGCTTCAGGTTGATTGGCCGGTCCCAAATTGTCCATAGGAGTGAATGTGTGTGTGGTTGTCTGTCTTTGTGAGTGGCTCCGCGGTGCACTGGCGTCATGCCTGAGGTGTCCCCCACCTCACACCCTATGCCAGCTTAGATAGGTTCCAGCTCCCCGTGACCCGTTACGGCGGATGAAGCAGCAGTAAATGAATGAATGAATGTATGAATGATTGAACTTGATTGACATTCAGCCAACTTTTATTTTGTTAGCAGTGCATCTGGTGTTGTGACTGCTGAGACTTTTATTTTGAAGTATAGCAGGTGCACTGCAGGTAACCTACAGCAGAGAGAAGCTGGCATGCTGTGGGGTTGTTGGAGCCTGTGTCCCGGCCAACACTCTGTTTATTCTTGAACAATATTGATGTTTCAATGTTTTTGGTGGTATGTTTTGCTCCGTGTGTGTGTGTTTGTGTGTTTTGTCACGTGTGAATGTTTGCTGGGATTTAAGGTGTGAATGACAGATCATTCTTAGATGTTTCTTACATGCATGTTCTTCACATTTTGCTGCCACCGATGTAGCGCTCAGGACTGAGGCGTTTGTAATGTCAAATGGGACAAAAACCTGAAGAGGTGTCAGCTCTACTCCTTTAATTGTCACTGACACAGAAGAACCCCACAGCCACACCTTTATAGACGTCACACAACTACTTCACAGAACAAAACCGGCTGTGCCATTCATACACTGAAATGACCATCATTTATGACACCACAGCTAGAGAAACACCTCTCTCGTGGACAACATGAACAAAATAAAACTATAAAAACAATAATATGAAAAATTTCATAAATAAAATTCTTGTACTCACTCAAATAGCTTTTCAAATGGCTTATTTAAACACAAAGTTTTGCAATGACAGAAACAGATTGGTCACCAATCTGTTTCTGGGGTGGGATTTCATACTATGACTAGGGCTAGGGTTGGGGTAAGGATCAGTCTAGATTTAGGGTGCAGTTTGGACTTGGGGTGGGGCCTGGATTAGGTTTAGAGTTAGTGTTAGATTTAGGGATAGGGTTAAGTATTAGAGTTGGGGATTAGGGATGTTTATCTTTATATTTATGTTCATTTATTTGACATGGACATAACAAACACATTGCTCATTGCACAGTTGCACAACTTGTAGATGCGTCAGTTTACAGTGTGTTAGCACGAGTGCTAATTTTCACCACTCGTCCATGGGAGACTTTTCTAAAAAACGGAGAATAAAAATAGAAAAACAGTATCACTATAGTTAAAAATAAACACCCAATCAAGTACAAAAGATAAAATACATTCTGTTAATATTTAGAGCAGCGTTTCAGTACATTACAAAACCTTCAGTACAAAGGTAAACATAATTTAGTAACCAGTCAGAGGGTATACATGTGAGCACAGCTGATTTGATTTTGACCATAGTTTGAGCCCTCTGTAGAACACATTACCATCTGTCTCTAGTTTTAGAACTGTGGGCAAAGAGTTCCATAGGTTTGCTCCCTTTACTGAGAAGGCAGACTGTCTGAATGAGTTGTTACACCTGGGAACAATACAGTTGCCACTTGCTGAGGCTTGTGTGGTTGCTCTACCAGAGCTCGGGAGTCTATTAATCAGTCCAGAGAACAGAGGTGAAACATGACCATGCAAACACTTAAAAATCAATTTGATAGGAGTAAAGAATACAAAATTTTCAAACGTAAGAAGGTTGTGTTTTTTTAGGATACCACAAAGGTGCCATCTCATCGGTTTTTGATCCATGATTTTTATAGTCTGTTTGTATAATGATGTTATTGGTTTTAAGACAGTTTGAGAGGATTGTGACCATGTTGTAATACTGTATGATAGGTGTGAAAAAATCATGGCATATGCATGTACAGTAGTGCAGTTTTGGCTGATAGGTCCCTTTTAATATGACGGAAACAATTTCTTGCATATTTGCTTTACCTGTTTTTCAAATTTTAGGTTTTTATCCAAGATGAAACCTAAATATTTTACTTCACTGTTTTCAGCAAGAGTTTCATTTTTGATACAAACCTTAAAGGTATCAGCAGCAGGCCTGCTACTGATGGAGACGCACATTGAAACTGTTTTTTGTACATTTAAAGTTAGTTGTGACGACTCTAGCCAGTTTGAGATGTTCTCTAATTCCTGTGTCAGCTGCGCAGCTGCCATGCTGGCTGTTTTAGCCGACTCATAGATGACGGTGTCATCAGCATACATCTGGCAGCTAATGCCTGGACAGGTATTTGGAAAATCGTTCATGTACATAGTAAACAGCAGCGGTCCAAGTACCGACCCTTGGGGCACTCCCATGTTTTTAGGGAGCAGCGTTGATTTCTCCACATTGACCCTGACACAATGCTGTCTCCCTCCCAGATATGACTTAAACCACTGTAGAGCTTCTGCTGACATTTTAAAGTGTTTTAACTTAGACAGTAAGACTCCATGATGGACAGTGTCAAAGGCCTTTTTGAGGTCCAAGAACACCGTCCCCACATGTCCCCTCACCAGTAGTCCTTTGAACCTGTCAGGTAAGTAGCAGTTAGCTGTTTCTGTAGAGTGCTTAGGTCTGAATCCAAACTGCTGTGGGTGCAGTAGTTGTCTAGACTCAAGATGTTCAGTGAGTTGTGTAACAACAATCTTTTCTAATATTTTAGAAACAACATGAAGAATGGCAACAGATCTGTAATTACTAGCTAAGTCCTTGTCCCCTGATTTGTGGATCGGGTCATTTATTGCCGTTTTCCAGCTCTCTGGAAAACTATTTGTTTTTATAGATAAATAAACTAAGTAAGTGATAGTCTCTAGTAAGCAAGTCTGATTTTTTTTAATTAGTTTAGCATGTAAACTATGGTTGTCCTTTGACATTGAGCTACTCATATTCACGATGCATTTTTTTTTACTGCATCACTGGATACCACTTTGATTTGAAAATCATCTGGATGGGCATTGTTATTCTCCTCACATGGTGACTCAATGGTTCTAAAGTCAGTGGACAGTTCCTCTACTGAATTAATAAAGAAATTATTGAAAGCATCAGCCATAACCACATTATTATCAACAAGGCTATGGTGTACTTTCAGAACTTTTATTTTAACGTGCTTATGCTTATTTGAGTCGGCTACACGGTTGATATGCTGCCAGAGCTCAGAACTGCTGCCATTAGCCTCTTCAATAAGCTTGTGGAAGTAGTTACTCCTGGCCTTCCGTAGCTCAGGCAGCACTTTGTTCCTCAAGCCTGTGAAGAGAAGGTGATCAGTGCTGTTTTTTTGTTTTTAGGGACTTTTTAAGGGCAAGATCTCACTTTTTTGCGAGCTGGAGGATATCACGATTAAACCAGGGGAGAGAATATTTCTTTGCCCTGCTTTTCCATGTCTTGGTGTATTTCTTTATTAAGTTGCCCAGGATTGAGGTGAAATTATTCACACTGTTATTTAAATCCTGCTCTCTAGTCACCCTATCCCAGTTTATTTCCATTAAATCCTGTTCAAAGTTAGCTAAGTTTGCCCTAGGGATTCCTGATGTTAAGGTTCGACTTTCAGTTTTACAGTTAGTTCCTGTTAGTTTTCTCAATATCAAAGTCATGTTGTGATCTGAAAGCCCGGTGATAAGATAATAATTTTTTATTATTCTCTCTGGTCTGTTTGTGAAAATCAGGTCTATCAACTGTTTATATTTATACTTCTTATTTATACTTCTTACATTATGGATTTCAGTTTGGATTTGACCTTTTTATCGGCCCAGTTCACATTGTAGTCCCCCCAAAATATAGTCTCATTACATTTATCACAAGCAGAGAGAAGGTTTTTCTGTTCCTTATGAAAATCAGCGTCAGGAGATGGAGGATTATACAGCACAACTGTTGAAATTCATGTTGGGAGAAAGTATTACGTTGAGTCCCAGAGACTCCATGTTTACAACAAGTTCAAACTTAATACTTTCCTTAATATAGATTAGTAACCCCCTACTGCTTTCCCCGTGGTCCTATCTTTCCTAAAACATGTATATCCAGATATATTAATTCTGTCGGTGGAGACACTGCTATTCAGCCAAGTTTCAGTTATACACAAAAAAAATCCAAGTTAGAATCAATTAGCACCTTCTTTATCTGATCTATTTTTGGTAACAGGCTTCTGATGTTTAATTGACTTCCCAATAGTCCTTTGGGTTTTGATTGTGGGTTTCAAATGACCTGTGCGTGAGTTACAGTTTGAAAAAACTTGAACTGTCTGTTTTAATGCCGCGCGATTACGTCATTCAAGTGACTGTTGTTGTTTGGTGACCCTTGCGGGCTGTCGTCTTTGTTTACACTGTACCATTGTCCCAGACGAGTCACGTTGCACACTGTTCGGTGATGAGGCACGTACAGCTCCAGGACTCACCTTAGTGTCCATGGCAGCGGCCTGCGGCCGATCAAACTCCGCTGGCTTGATGATGGTTCGATCACCCGTCCATGCTCCTGCCAAACAGCCCTTCTCTGTGGCCAGTCGACACCTGTCTATCACGGCTGTGGATGGACAGACGCCACCCAATGCCACGGGGGCAACAGTCTCTCCGGTGAGGTGCGGGGTTGTTAATGATGGTGTTGCAGTCTGGTGGAGGGTTTCGGTCGCTGGATATGTTGTTAATTGCGCTGGCAGGATGATGTTTGTTCCATAGCCACCCTGTTGCGAGGAGAGCCCAGGGTGTAGTTGAACGTCTCCTGCTAATAGTAGCAATACAACAAACATTTTGGCTGTGTGCCGGCTGCTGCTCGTTCTTCTGGTTGCAGGTGTGCGTGTTGGCTCGATGATCCTTGAGAATCCGTGCAAAGACGACAGCATAGCCGCATCCAAAAAATGTCAGTTTTGATTTTGTTACTGGTGGAATGCCAGAAAGTGGAGCCAAGGGGTGCTCCAAACAGTGTTGCTCTTTAGTCACAGTCCCAGGTATGTTACAGGTGGTTAGAATAGGCACCAGCAGGAGTATGCTACAAACGATGCACAGACCTGCCTGGATATAATTATATTTTTGTTTGCTTTTACCGCACCGTTTCAAATTAGAGTTGTGCGGTGGCTTGCTAAAGAGCCCTGGTAATGACACAAAAAGATGGCAGATGAGATTAAGGGCAGTCTTGTCAAAAAATGTTTGCAGATGAGTGGAGCCTGCCAAACCACCCACCACCGCTGCCGCCATCTTCTGTATGATCTAATGCTAATAGGTTTAAAGAGCATCTGAACGTAACGACCTAAGGTATATCTTATGGTCTCCACGGCGACCTGTCCTCCATCAGCGAGGAAGAGCTGCTGCAGGCGACCAGAGGCGTGGATCAACCGTCCGTCTGTGCTGTAGCCTGTGAAACACTGAACGTCACACACAGCCACGCGTTAGCTCCCAAGAGACACACTTTATCATCTTGTCCATGTTGTTCTGGTTGTGTTTGGAGTACTTTGTGTTTTTCCGTTGGTTGCAGTTCAGTCTTCTTTCCATGGGGAGGTGCTGTGGGAGCTCAACATCTCCTTGCTGCTCTTGTTGCAGCTGGGAGGATTTTTGCTTTTCTTCTCTGCTGGTTTGGCCTCCTCCATAGCAGACAACTTTTGTGAGGACGTTGTCCCGGGTGAGCAGGCTGAAGAGCCTTCGCACCGGTTTCTTCACTGCCAGACACAAAACCTGAGTGGCCTCCTCATCCTCCGGCCCCCCTCCGCCACGAAAGACACACAGGGCTGCCATGACTCCTGTAAAAGGATAACTCCAGGGCTTTGAACCAGAATTTTTGCCAATCGGTTCATTCCAAACAGAAACAGCATTTTAACATTTCAAAGTGATTAATAACGTTCCTTGTAAATATAAATAGGTAGTTAGCTTTCGGACTTTTAAATTGGCAATTAAAGCAATTAATTTACATACTGTAGATCTGTCCCTACAGTAAACAGAACAACAGCACTGATCTAGTTATGGAACAGAGGATGGAGAATCAGAGGATGATGGAGAAGCTGCGGCAGCCTATGATGCAAAAAAGTTTGTGTATGTCAGAGTTCACCTGGGCACAAACAGATGAAGCTCTGCAACATTGGTCAAGAACAGAAAGAAAATCCCGATAAATGTCCAGAGTATCGGAGGAAGTCTGCTGAAGGAGATTAATTGCTACAAAGCGTGGAACTCTTCTCTGAAAATGGCTGCAAACAATGAGTTGAGAACATTTTTTTCAGATTGACACACTGCAATGTTTACCTGTTATGAACATAATCAATGTTGGGAGACTGCCTTTTCCTTGACTGCTCTCATCACGCATTGAGTAAAAGACAAGAAGGGAAAAATGAGGTCAGATATTTTAGTCAAGAACAAAAAAATATCCGGTACTATTATTTGGAATAACCGATTCTGTTCCGGAACATTAAAAAATATAAAATTTTTGGTTTCGTTTTTTTTCCTGGCAAAATACCAAAAGTTTCTCGTTTTCATTTTCGTTCCATGAATCGGTTCAAAGCCCTGGAAAACACGCAACATCTTAGTCACAGGTGGTGCCGATATGACGTCACGTATTTCAAAACCTTAAAAAAAAAAGTCAGCTGCATTGGCCGGGAATCGAACCCGGGCCTCCCGCGTGGCAGGCGAGAATTCTACCACTGAACCACCAATGCGACACGCTTACGAGTGAGTCAAATAAAGATCAGTTCCTGCAGACTCATCCTTCAAAGTAAAGGTTCGACCTTTTGGTCCTGTTTAATTTCCCGTCGAATTATCCAGTAAACATTTAAAAGTCGCGAAAATTCTCATTCGGTTCTTCCGTCATCAATTTGACCTACTTCCGTCTAGAAACGTAAATTAACTTAGTCACTTGTTACCGTTTCGTTACTTCCCTTGTTACACTCTATTTCCCGTAGGATGAAAAAATCCGGTCGCGGCTGTTTTTTTTTTTTTTTTGACGGAGCTCTTTTTAGCGGACTTCGGCGGCATTTCCGGTCAGTGACGTCTGTCTGCGTCAGAATAGAAACGGCTTTTAATAGTTTTGATTTGTTGAAGCAATAAAACCCAATTTTATTAAAACGTCAATCTCCTTAATTGCAACTTGTTGCTAGCAGACTGCGCACGCTGAGTAGGTTGCCCCTGACAACAGAAGAAGACTTCCGCTTTCTATGTGACATCACTTCCTATGCACCTACAAAACAAAAGCACGGGACAGAAAACAAAAAATAAAACTCAAGAATTATTTGAACTGAAGATGCTTCATATGTCACAGATGTAAATGTGTAAATATATTTATTTATGTGTGTAAGAATATATATAGAAACCGTTTAAGATGTAGGTGTGAAAATACAATAATTTATGAAGGTAAAGTTGTAGTCGTTCCATTTCTCCACTAGATGGTAATGGAATCTCTCCATTGACCTACAGCTGACAGGAACAACAATGATATTTCAGTTTTCCTGACAACCTGTGATTCTTCTTCATCATTTTAATAACATGAGGATGCACAGATTCTTCTCATCACTTCTTGAATAGAACATAAATTCATTCTGAACCATAGCCGATGTAAGCTGTAAAGCACAAAAAGTCTCTGACAGCCTTGATGTTGATGAACTGAATAGTAACACGGATAAAGAATAAAACCAATGATAATGAAGAGCGGGCTGTGAAAGCCTTGCAGCCACTCCAACACTCCTCCACGCTCTCAGACAACAATTGAATTAGCTGAGATGTTTTTTCCTCATAATGTGAAGCTTTCTTCTCATTAATTTGTTCATTACAATTCAGATCTGAAGTGGAAACAGAACTCTTGTGGCTGTTACCAGCTGTGGGAAAAGCTTTGTAAATTACGAAAGCAAATGGAAGGTGTTTGTGTTGTTTATGTCCTGTTTGCGTACAATTTGTCATTCAATGTCAAATCTGTTTGAGCTTTGCCAAAAGAGAGTAGCTGTCAGCTTGTTTTCCTTCGTCTTCGCTTTGAGACGAAATAGATATGAGATTTAAAAACACACAAGCTCTGTTAACAATCACTCAGTTTCCACATGAACATTGCCAGAGGAATAAATCTGTGTGGATCCAGTGGTGCATTGGTTGGCGGCGGGTTGTGACTTCCAAGGGGTCTTGGCGAGGTCACACCCTGGCCAGACAAACACTGTAGTGACACCTAAATAACCCTCGGTCCTCTTCTGTGAATAGCATAGCAACACCTCAAAATATCCCAGTTTCTTTAGCAGCACGCTGCAGTCAAGCGTCAGCATCACGCGCCTGGAGGGGCGATTTCATTTCACTTGGGCGGCGTCCGTCATGTCAGGACATCCTGGAGCCGTGAAAACACCGTAAAGTACGGCGCCAAGATCTCCAGCTGTGTGATCGGTTTGGAACCCTGCTTAAAGAAAATAGACGAATCTATTTGGTCTCAGATTCTTTCTTTAGCAACAATATCTTGAATTTGACAACAGATTTTTGTTTTTTGTTTGATCTTTTTAGCTGCGGCTTCCTCCCCAAAAATTCTAACACCAAGCGAATAAACTGGCGTCCCATCCAGGGTACACCCTGCCTCTCGGCTATTGCTTCAGGCCCGAAAACCGCTGTTTGGAAGAGTCTTGTGCTAACATTAGCAATGCTAACACGGAAAAGAAGCATAAAGATTTGAAAAACAACATCTCTGTGACTTGTTGTTGAATCCGCTCCTGGCCGCTGCCGCCGCCGCCGGCTGTCTTGGCAAAGCAGAGCAGATTTAAAATTCCAGTCGTCGACGCATCGACAGAGATTCAGCGAGAGGCGGGTGAAAGATTTAAGTTTCAGTACCCAGAAATAATCCGACATAATCTCAGCAAAGCACCAACAAAACCAATCTCATCCTTTCTTGGGTCCAGCTCCGATCAGAGAATTATGGGATGGCAGAGAAGGGACGGCAAATCAAATTTTATTGGATTAAACATGATCAGGTAGAAGTTTATGAAAACAGGAAGGAAATAAAGCCAAACAAAAACAAGTTGTTTACGTTTACAAACAGGAGACAAACAAACATGAACTCTCGGATCAGGTTTCCGTCTTCTGAGAAAGAGGAACCTGGAGTCCGTCCGAGTCGAGAGCAAACCGGCCTATCAGGTGACAGGACCCGTCAGAGGAGGGTCCAGTCGACCATCTGCGCTGTGATTTCTGACCTACGTGACGAGCGATGTTTTCGTGCGTGAGCTCCAGTGCGCCCCCTGGTGGCCGTGACGCCGTACTGCAGCGGACTCACAGACAGAAATCAAAGAATTACTCCAGGCCTTTGAAACCACGGTGGTGACACCCCCCATTAAATTTCATACGACTCTGCAAATTCACGACGACTCGCGTCCAACCAGAATCTGGATCCGGGGTCGAAATGGATCAGGTCATAAACGTCATGTCTGGGAAGCCAGAAATGTCGTGTACCACAATCTAGATGCAGATGCATGTTGGAAAGCCTTGACTGTCCTCTGCTGGCTGTAGAATATGCTGAGTAATGCTCCAAAACTGCTGAGCAAGCAGTCACGGAGACGGTAAGGAGCAACTGTCGCTTCAGGTTTAGCCCCGACGTCGAATAGGAAATAAAATAAAGGACAAATGGGACGAAACATTCGGGTGAAATAACCCTTTAATCATCATTAAAGGCTCTGCATTGAACAGCTGTGAGGGGGTGGGGGTGGGGGTGTATAAAAATAAGAATTCAATAAAACATTTACACCAAACACACACAATTCTAATCAAGTGGAAAATATGCATTTCATCAAGAGCGGCGTCCAGTTTTAAGAACACCCACAGTCCTGAAAGCAGCGTCAAGTCTGCAACATGTGGCCCTCAGGGGACCAGCATCCTGCCCCCTGTTGGTGGTGGTGGTGTGGGGATAACGCCTTCATCGTGTCAGGAATCGTGCAGACGCATCAACAAAGTGGCGAGTGTCTCCATCGTGTGTCCCCCACGCCTCGTCCCTCCCAAACGTTTACATTCAGGAACAATTTAAAACGGAAAAAAAAAACACCCAGAACGTCACAGTTTACTGTAAAAAGTTGAACATTTTTTAAATCTTTCTCACTTTTCATCCTGTTACAAAACCGAACAAACACCTGTACAAAAACGCCGTAGAAAACGCGCCCCAGTGAAGGCATCATCCTCGTCCCGCTTCACCTTTGACCCCTCCCACATGGTTCAGCACTCCTCTACCTCGGTTCCAGCCGAGGAAGAGTAAAGCTTTTTCTTGACGAGCCGGAACCCCGGGCTGAGCCGGAGAACGTGTCTGGACTTGGGCGCGAAGCAGGACCCCAGGAACAGGAAGTCGCGTAAGCTGGGCCAGGCGGCGCCGTCCTGCTTGAACACCAGCGTCAGCTCGAAGGTGGGCACCACGGCGGCGTCGTACGCCACGCGCTCCAGCCGCTTCACGCCCTCGTCCAGCTCCAGGTTGACGTAGAAGACGCAGCCGCGGAGGCCGCAGGGCTCGCCGGACGCCAGCCGCAGCACATGGCGGGCGATGCGCCGCGTGAGCCGCTCCGGCACCAGCACCGAGGAGCAGTGCAGCGTGGGCCTCTTGGCCCGGGACAGGACGCCCTCGAACATCTCGGCCAGCTGTCGACACGTCCGCTCCTCGCCGAGGTCGGCGCTCCGCTGAGGCTCGGCCAGACAGACATCCCAGAAGTCAGAGTCTGAGAAAACAGGGTCAGTGTTTAGGGCGCGGCCGCGGTTCAATAAAGAGGATCAAAAGCAGTGCTTCATCAATAAAGAATCTGATTATTAGTATTTTTTTAGTCAGTTGTTTTTACTTGAATTGCTTCATATATTTAAATCCTTGTGGTGTCAGATTTCCCCAGCCAACAGGGGTCAGTGAAGGCCACGTCAAACCGTGTTTGTTTGTTTGTTTGTTCTGCAGAACTTCTGGTTTGTGCAGAGGTGGAATGTCACGGAAAACAACAACTGACCCAACAAAACAACCCGTTCATGTTCAAATCACCAACTATTATGATCGTGTTTTTTTTCCTTTTAGAATCAGATTCAGATGATATTCTGGTAGCTGCGTTATGACGTCATCACCCCTCCCCACTCCCTGTAGAAGCCGTGCCACCCCACACAAGGAAAAAAAGCAAAGGAAGAAATACAAAATTTCCGACACAAGCCGAGGAACCTGAACGCACCTTTTCCAAAGTGAGTCTGTCCGGGTCTCCTGTCCAGCTCCGTGATGCATTCACTGTTCTTGGTTTTTAGAGTACTTGTGGCCACCATGCTGACAGAAAGTGTTTTCTCCCGTGAACCTGTTCGGAAAACGACGTCACAACAAAGACAGAGACGTCAGTGGAGCAGCTTAGCCGTTAGCTCAGTGTTGGACAGGTGGCTATGCTAAAGCTAGCCGGTAGCAACACAGCCCGTTACCTATCCGAGCACCAGTTCGGCTGTGACGTCACCGCTTCAACTACATTAACTTCTAGCTAGCAGCTGTTTTTTTCTTTAAATTAAAACACCCACCTTAAATATTATTTAGTGCAAAATACTTCCGTTTAAGTGATTTGTCATCAATGACGTCACACGCGCGCACCTCTTTTCCCACACATACACACACACACACACAGACCCACACACACACTGAAGCTGCCGAAAGTTATGGGCAATATTTATCCATTTCTTCTCATCAGCTGATTCGAGGGTTTGACCAATCAGAAGAGGTATCTGGAGGTGTTACCGACTGAGTCCTGATTGGCTGAGAAAGAGCATCCGAATGAAATAACTGGCCAATGAGGGAGGAGGATGTTCTTGTTGCTACGTGGTGGAAAAGAAGATTCTCCTTGACTTGAAGGGAAGTTTTCTTTACTTTTACACGTGAAATCAGTTTATCTGCAGAATGCAACTTATAAAACTATAAATTTGTAGTTTTATAAACAAACTAAACAAACAAAAGCTGTTAACAATAAAACAAACTTCTCTGAATATAATTGTAAAATTAAAAGCATCACATTCTTTTGCACAATTGATATCAGCCACAGAGGCTTTAAAATGTCTAAACAAACTAAACAAACAAAAGCTGTTAACAATAAAACAAACTTCTCTGAATATAATTATAAAATTAAAAGCATCACATTCTTTTGCACAATTGATATCAGCCACAGAGGCTTTAAAATGTCTAAACAAACTAAACAAACAAAAGCTGTTAACAATAAAACAAACTTCTCTGAATATAATTATAAAATTAAAAGCATCACATTATTTTGCACAATTGATATCAGCCACAGAGGCTTTAAAATGTCTTTATAAGAGACAAAAATCAGTGTTAATGTTTGACTTCTAACCTTTATATTAACTTTTACAGTTTAAGCACATTTAAACCAGGAGGGAGGAGGTTCCCTTCTTTTTACTGTACTTTCTGTGCATGAGGTTCCATTTGGCAGCTGAACAGTGACCACAGTTGTTCAGCTAATTATCCGTTTATCCCTCATCATCATCATCTTCCTCTCCCTCAGTAACCAGATCCCTCTTTCCCCCGGCGGCTCTGCCGGCTGCAGGGTAATGGAATCCGGTCTTAGAAGCCTCACATGCTTCCTGGAGCCTCTTCATCTTTGTGGATGCAGACATTTACTTTGATAGGGGCACAAAATAAAGTCACATGGAAATCGTTTGAAGTGGGCGTCCATTAAAAAAAAAACATAGCATCAGCTGATTGTGAGCAGTTTTCATGTTTTGACCTAAATGCATGTGGGGCTGTTCGGGGTCAGTGCAGAACCAGCAGGTTTTCTGTGTGTCGTAAAACTTTAAGAGGCCTTTAAGTGTAAAACAACATCTATACAGGTCAGGGCCGCATTCCATACCGGACTGTGAACCCTCCTCTCGTCTTACTGTCATCACTTTCTCCCGTGAAGACATGCAGATAAGGCTGCAGCTTTCCTCCATGCAGGATCAGAGTCATGTGGTGCACATTGTGCACATTTTCTTGCAGATGCATCAACTTTTAGCCGCCTGTGGCTAACCGTTAGCAGCATAGGACTGCAGTGCATTCATGCACGATCTAAATGTCATTTACTTACAAAGTCTGAATGAACAAATCTTTTTATTTTGCAGCGACATTAGAAGATAAAGAGCAAAGCTGGCTGTGTGAAGGATGTCTGCTTCAATCCAAAACCCACTGGTGGATCCGTTCCACGTGCCGTCTCCACGTTCCACCAGCGGGCTGGGTTACTAATCCATCGCGGTTCAGATGAGCCTCCTGTCATCCCCCGTCAAATCCAGGATGGCCTCTGGGAAACGCGCCTCCAGTCGATGAAAGGAGCCTCGAACCCATGCTGGAGGACTCAAATCTCTGCTGCATTCAAGGGAATCATCTCACAGCTCCTCCATACCAACAGAACTCGATTGTAGACGAGATAACTGAGTGTTTTTAGTTCGGTTCCTAATAAACGTCAGATTAGAACCCCCGTCTGTCCTCACGGTGCGTCGAAAAGAAAACCAGTTAAAAATGGAAAAGAAAATATGAATAAAAGTCAGCTTCAGTCCACAGAGAAGGATTTGTAGTGGATTTAAGACCAGATAAAAACACGAGAAACTGTCAAATTAGATATTTCATACAGAAATTACCTGTAAAGGTTTTTGGCCAATCAGAAAGCCGCCTTCCAGGAAGGCATTCAGGCGGTTTGCTCTATATAATTATAAATACATGACATATAATCAATTCTCTGACTTGATGGAGTTTACATCAGGAGGTGAAACGCAACAGGTTGTAAACAACGTGGTGACGTAACCGTGGTGACCTGGACTCCGCCCCCTGAGGCCGCGCCAGATCTTTCCGCAGCAGGTGAGAATCGATTCAGAATGTAGGTCAAGCGTGGAATCGATCACCCTGTGTGACCTCCCTGTAATAAATACCAGCTCTTGACAAGGGAGGGGGTGGCTCCCCCCCGGGTGTGCTGGCCCTCTGCGCCCTCTGGTGGTCAGGTAGGGAACTGTCTTACCGCGCATACAGCAAACAAATGAGGCTTTTGTTTAGCTTCAATCAGAAGAAAGCGATTTTGTAAACCTGAAATAAACTTTTATCGTGTTATTAGACAACACAAAGTGATTCCAGCACCAAACCAAAGGCGTGTTGAAGACAAAACTGCAAGAAACGAAACCTTTTTCTTGTGATTTATTGAAAAATAAAAGGTGAAAAACAGCCATAAAGTAGTTCCAGTGTTTTAAATACCCTCCATCGTGTTTGAATTTATAAATTTACTGAATGTAAAAAAAAAACATCATGCAACTCAAATGTCATTCATTCCTACTTTAGTGAGAAACTTCTATCCAGTTGTGACTTAAAAAAAAACATTCCTTTCAGAAAAACAAGTAAAATTAAAGTTTACAATCTAAAAAAAAAAAGCTCAAAATGAAAGTAGAATTAAACATGATAAGAAGTGTGTTTTATGTCAGATATCTGGTGGTTCTCAGGTGTGTGTGAATCCACAGGTGTGGATTTAAAGTATCAGTCACAATCCACGCGTTAAAAAGAAAAAACACGCATCAGAATCAAAACTTTCTGCTTTTCAAAACGCCTCAAATAAAAATTAAACGTCTCCACGGATCCTCCAGACCGTCACGTGACGGCCACAGGCGAGACTTGTCTGATGACGTCATCCAGACGTCACCCGCCCGTCCGTTTTATCTCGCGGCGGCTGAAAGCACACACACACACACACACACACACACAAAGCAATGATGATGTCATCCCATCTCAAAAAACGTCACAACAAACTGTTCAACTTTATTCCGTGTTTTCCCCTAAAGCGGCGCTAGATGGCAGTGCTGCGTTTAAAACGTGTCGGACATTAGAGAACTCTGATCCCAGAGGTCACCTGAACACAGATGGGATTTTTTTTCCCAAAGGACGACCCGCCAATAACGTCATAAACGTCGTCAAATAGGTCTTTTAGAAGAACTTCTTTTGTATGTCGATGCCTGCGGCTGCGAACATCTTCTCTAAATCGGTGAATAAACGCGTGCCAGCGGGTTTATTTTTTAGTTTTATCCGCGTCAGAATAACTTTTAAACTCATTTAAGAATAAATAAAAAGCAGAGTGTGAAACAGAAACTCTTTCCTCCTCAGCAGAATTCCTGGAGCATGACTCCACTTCCCGCCCCGCGTCCATCCAGCCCTCATTGTGTTCAGGAAGGTGTCGGCTCGAAGCCCGGAGCTTCTAACGCGCGCATGCGCACTAAGCCTCACCGCGACATGCGCAAACCTGCGGACGTGCAGAAGCATCCACCCCCACCACCACCCACGCACACACCCCCGCGCTGACATTTACTGAACGCACAATCGCTCAGGTTCGAAATAATCTGTTTATGTTGGGAAGTCGCCATCGGTCGAGTCCCGCTGCTTGTTCCAGGGTGGGGGCAGGGGTGGTGGTGGGGGGGGGGGGTGCAGAATCACAGGAAACACCTTCCTCACGCGCACGCGCGCCGTACAATGAGATATTAAAAGCCGGCAACTTCCCGGGAATATCGGCTCACCGTTCTCCTCCCCGCCTGATGACTTCACCCCCAGGAGCATGACGCCGTCTTTGGTGCTTTCAGGCCGGCTCTGGAAAGATGCGCTGCAAGGGGGGGTGGGGGGGTTAATGCATCAGCTGTTCACACTCAAAACAACAGCAAACAAACAAATAAACAAGTGAACACCTACTTCTCGGTTCCGGTGTCGATGGTTTCTGGATGGGAGGAGACCAGAGAGGAGAGATTAACAAACCAAAGAGGACGTCCAGGTCATGTGACGCGCCGATGACGTCATACACACCCGCGTGGTCGTGGATCTTCTTGCACTTGAATCTGAAGAAGATGGCAGCGGCGAATCCGACCAGGAGGACGGGCAACACGATCCACCACAGCTTGTTGTCTGAACAGGACGGCAAAGGAAGGTGTGTGACGTCACACCAGGTGTGTGTGTGTGTGTGTGTGTGTGTGTGTGTGTGTGTGTGTGTGTGTGTGTGTGTGTGTGTGTGTGTGTGTGTGTGTGTGTGTGTGATGTCACATGGGTGGGTGACAAAACACAGGTTTACGAATATGACATACGAATAGTAGCAGCAGTAGCAGTGTTAGCCTAATTTGTAATCGCTAACAGGACGGAAGTACAGTATATCTGATTTTCATAGATTAGATTAGTCAGATTAGAATTTTGTTTATATGCTTAACAGCTTTTAGCACAAACAGCCATGTTGCTAAAACGCTAACTCCTTAATGCTTATGTTAAAAAAATTTACATTCATGCTGACATGGAAAGCTGCGATGGCAAACATGTGAGATATACTGTATGCATGTAAGTAAAAAATGAGCACCTCAGCATCATTTTCGCGAGGCTGTTAGCATGCTAACAATATGCATTTATGGAGACCCACTGTCAGTGCTAGCTAGCTAGCTCATTAGCAAACATTGTGTTGCTATAAACACGGTAAGAAGGTGAATTTAACCCTAATTAAATCAAAGATTTAAAGGATAAGCTCATGTGGAACAGAAGTGGGATAGAACTCACTTGCAGTCTTCAGGTGTTCCGCTTCACCTGGATTTGGAATAAATGTTAGTATGAAACAAATTTATACATCATTTTAAAATAAATATATCTGATTTACTGATGAGTTAGTATAATTAATATGGTGTCATAGCTAACTAATCACTTACCGCTCAAAAGTAGCCTTAGAATGTCTCTAAACCTGATTCATATTGAGATGTACAAATGTGAGTCATCAGCAAACATGGAGAAAACTGCCACTAACTTTTGTTGTCCTTTTGGGAAAGTTCTGGAGGTTTGGTGGTCTGAACTTTCTGGTCAGTCTTCACAATTTTTGTGGTCGGATGTTCGGTTTTTCCTGGTAAAATAAAATGAGATTATAAAATGTTTTTATCTCTCTTTGTATCTATTGATAACTTCACCATGCTAACCATCCATGGGACTTTTCGTGACGGCTGTGGTTGGAGAGGTTGGGGCCTCGGTGGTTGTTGTTGCAGCTGGTGGGGGCACATTTGGGGGTTGTGTCGCTGCAGCCACTGGTGCTTCTGTTGGGTTCGCTGCTGGTGCTGCAGTGTTTACTGCAGGTTGGGTCGGGGTTGAGTCCAGGGCTGTTGCTGTAGTGTCTGCTGGTCCTGGGTCCGGGGCTGGTGCTGTAGTGTCTGCTGGTCCCGGGGCTGGTGCTGCAGTTTCTGCTGGTGTTGGGTCCGGTTCTGGTGCAACAGTTTCTGCTGATGCTGGGTCTGGTTCTGTTGTTGCAGTGTCTGCTGGTGCTGGACCTGGGGCTGGATCTTTAGTTGGTGCTGGTGTTGGGTCTGTTTCTGGTGCTGCGGTTGGTGCTATTGTTGGTAGTGCTGGTTTTAAAATGCGGAGACATTTAAGTGATAAAATATGAAAAGTTCCATTTCCTGAGTTTGTCGGAAGAATTGTTTGGAAAATTCACTTCTTTGGCACAGAGCTAAAAGAGAAGATATCGCTAACATGTAGTATTTGTCTGCTAACTACGAAGCTAAGACATAAAAGCTAATAAACTTGCCTTAACTGAGGCCAGAGACGAGCAGCAAGGTGAACAGCCAATTCTGATGAAAGCTAAACTCTATCTATGAAGCTTATTACTTCCCTTATTAACAGCACAGGAAGTGGGCTGGATGTCCAGGAAGTAGGTTTCATCCATTGAACTTATTGTTGCTCTTGTTTTCTTCCAAAACTATTCAAGACTGAAAGGTGAAATTTAGTGATTTTAAAATCTGTTCTTGTAGTTTAATTTGAAATTTACCACCAAACCAAAAAAGTTTGGTGCCTCATTCGTAAGAAACAGTTTACACACAAACTGGAGTCCTCATCAGAAGCTAACTGTTGAAAGCTAAGCTAATTGACGACTGGTTCTCTACTTATTTACTGAAGCTTGTGGACTGTTACCGATCTTGTAATCTAACCCCAAAGAAAGTGTTGAAATTCTAATTGTACGTACCAACGTTTAGGCTAAAGACAGATTTTTTTTAGGAGTGAGTTTGTTGGTGGTTGTGTTTACCTGTTTCATCCAATTTAGCTGTTTCCTCTGACAAAGCTGTGAAACAGAAACAATCATTTCAGCCAGATTTAAGATGTTGTGAGGGAAAAACACTCAGAAGCACCAGTTAGTCTTTGTGAAACATTTCCTTAGACGCTCTATTTTAGGTCACGGTTGCATGTTTGGATCGTTCCTGTCTGGCACCGCTTAAAAGACTAGGGTCTTAGGAACATGGGTGACCTTGCCCCGAGAGTCAGGCTGGGTATGATGAGTCAAGATACCGCTGGAGGTCGTGGCGTGTTGAATATCCTCCGGTCAGAGCACCGCCGCCGTGTTAAGCTGCATCCTGTCTCAGACAAACTATTGTTGTCCCCTGACCTGTCCGGCTGAGCTTCCTGTCGGCGTGGATTCAACATATCTCATCGCTGAAAGGTTTCATCAACGGCACTCCCGACACGAGTCTCAAGTCCTTTAAGTATTGTCAGACAAGTACAGAGTCTTTTCAACAAATTCATTCCTTTAAAGCTGTCAACACAAGTCAGAAACAAGACTCGGGTATCGTAGAGAATCCAAGTGTTGCATCTTGGTTTGGGGGTTAGTTTGTCCTTTCCTGTTCTATCGTGTCTCTTGACATTTCCTGTCTTTGTTGTCCCTTCCTGCCTGTTTGGTCTCAGTTAGTCCCACCTGTCTGATTGGGCCTTGTTTTTCCAAGTTTTAGGTTTCTACCTGTCCTCCGTCACGCATCTCTCTCCTCCTTTTGGACACACTACTTTGCATGTTTTTCTTTCACTGTCTGCCCCACACTGATACATGTGTTATATGTTCCATCCTTTACTTTTACTTTTGGGGTCTGCCTCGCTATTCGTGGATTGTTTACCTGTGAACCATGAGTCCTGTCCTTTTGGAGTTCCAGTTTGGGACAATTTACCCAGCAATGGTTCGATTAACCCTCCCCCAATGTTGATTTGCTGAACTACTGTGATTCTTCGAGTAAAGCCTCCAGTCACATAGAGACACATTACTGTTAACATTAAAACTCAAGCTGCCCCCAGTTTCATGCAAGTCCAGGATCTGTTCCGTTGCCTCCAACAGCCTTGTTGACTTAGTCCTTGTTTTTGTTGCTGTAGAAATACGCTCGAGTAAAAAGGCTCCAGGACGAAGGTGTTTCCTCCAGATGTTTACTGCTAATGCTGGGAGTCTTTCTGGTGTCACTCTGGACATTTGGGTCCCAGGACAATGATCTGTTGTCTGTTAGGGAGGGGACGGTTTGGTTCCCACTGGATATCTGCTGTGAGATCGCTAATCTGTCCAGCGCAGAACGCCTAAAAGTTTTTTTGGCCCTGGACAAGGAAAACAAACAAATCGAGAGCCACCGTCTTTTTCGGAGACACCAATCCGTCACTTTGGCAGCTGGGATTCTAAAGTCCTGAGGTACTGATTTAGAATGAGAAATAAACTTTGACATTCTTTGACTGAATCATTACCCAGCTACGCACATGGAACTTATCTCGGCTTAAAGTAACGGAAATGCGCTCTCCGGTTCCTGAGGGGACTTCAGTGTCTTTTGAACAACACAAAGATCTATATCTTTGTGCATTCCCAAACAAAACGACACGATTCTATAAAACACGATCAATCAAAACAGTAGTCAGACAAAAACATCTAAAAGATGCTAAAATGGAAGAGTATCAGACGCCACGAGTTATTAGTACTCAACTGAACTGCCTAGAAGTGATGGAAACAGGTTTTTCGGGGTAGCGGACCTGAGTCCAGGATATCTAACACCTTGGGTTAATAGAAGTCAGAATGGTTTCCCGCACCTTGTGTGAAGACAGACGCCAGCAACACGAGGAAGAGAACGAGGACGGTCTTCATGTTGACTCGGTGGAGGTGAACTCCTCTGACTCCTTCACAGTGAGCAACCAGTGGAAAAGGTGTCCAGGCTCGGGGCGCTGCACTGCTTATTTTGGCACTTCCTCTAGATAAAGAAGGGGAGGAAATACACTGGCTTCCCTTCCTGATGCAGCGCGGCGGTTGTGGAGACCCTAGCGAGGCTTTCAGCTGGAGTTTCAATGCATTGACAACTCCCATCGCTTATTTTTTCCTGATCGGACACCACTGGACCTCCCACCTACGAACCTGCCTTTATGGAATTATATGTCCAATTAAAGTAGGGGAACCACATGGTGCACATACCAAGGACATGTACATGTGGATTCAACTTTTTTTTAAGGTGTTAATGATCAATCATTTCACTCCCTTCAACGTCAGACTCTTCCTTATCTGTGACCTCCACCTGTCCCAATTATTAGATACTCAACAAGTTCCAAAATCCATCTCCTGTGTTTTGGCCCTCCCAAAAAAACAGGAAGCCAGCATTTACTTCCTTTCGTTTGTTTGAACATTGTGTTTGAATTTCGTCTGGAGGGATCAGGGTCAACGGAGCAAAGACTCCGACGACTCCAGGAGTCTTTTACTCGCGTCGACGAAAGATATGTTGAAGAAAAACCATCTTAAAACCGTCAGAATGACATTTTTTTTTGGCATTTCCATGTCGTTGCGGTTTTGGCTGCGTCCCTGAGGTTTAGTCAAAGTCTTCACAAAGGTCGATGAGGAAACACCTTTCACTGCACCCCTGCCAAGGAGCGATTTCCCATCGCGGCCAGTTGAAGGAATCAGTACATAACGAGGAAACAATGACAACAACACACAAGGGAAGAGCATGGATGTCAAGTTGAAACTCATGCACATTTTTATTGAACAGTTATATAAAATACTTTTCATAGTTGCAAGTGCATGCCTCATCTGCCAACAGTTCTGAATTTAAATTACAAAAAGCAAGGCTTCATGTCGTGTAGTGAATTACTCGGGCACTTAAGCAGTTCTTAAAAAAGGTCAAAGTACTTGTTTTAAAGTATCGAGCAGTATCAAACCTGTAACTGATATACAAAGCAGAGTTCCAAATAATAAAAGGAATAGTAATCGAATGACACTTCCTGTGGCACATTTACAGAACAGAACGGAACCCATCGACCCGGTATATGACACAAACATGCATTTTGGAGTTACACGCGTAACCACACACACCTCACGACAATTGTCAAACATGCTTAATTGGACAGTGTGAACGTACAAGCACCGCCTCTTCCGTCGTAGATCATTAAATGCTTGGGTTACAAAAGAAGTCGAAGGCGTAGAGCGTCATGGTGTTAATGTATGCAGGTATATCCAGTATATGTTCACTAAAGCGCAGTACAGTTCAAAACGGGTTCAGATTTCCTTTGATTTTTATAAAACATGCATAGGCAGACACTTTAAGTTTATTCTATTTTCTTTTTTTTCTTTTTTACACAATATAAGTTCTCTATTTTTTTCGTTTTAAAACTTTGTTCGCAATACTTAAAAAGAGGAAAAATTAACACTCAATTCCAGCAAGCCACGATAAAGCTACCCCTTCCCCTTCAAAATAAAAGACAAAAATAAAACATATTTGCAAATGATAGATAAATGTAAATTCCAGTTTTTTTTAGCCATTATACAGAAAAATCAGGTCAAAGCACACACCAAAAGAACCTGAGGTAAGCAGAATATGTACAAAACCATAAAATGTTCCATTATTTGGCATTTCAACAACATTCTTCTTAAGACTGCCTAATTCATTTCAGAGCGATTTTTAAAAGAGTAGCAAAAAAAAAAGTTATTAATAAATAGTCCTTATTTAGTTTGTACACCCTTTATATGTTAAAAACATGATCTCATGTTCTGTCCTTTTTAGTGCTGTCATTTTGTAAACGTACGATAGTTAGTAAGAAGTTACACAAGTTTCCGTTTTGGTGTAAATGAACAAGGGTCGTTCGAGAAAACAAAGGAAGTCACCTCTAAGGTCTCTCTCTCTCTCTCGGATGGAGAACCGGGTCGTTAGAACCTCGGTCCAGAAATGTGACGGCAATAACTTAAGCAGATTTGATGTAAAACTAATTTTCTGAAGGCATATCCAAAGACTAGCGAGTGAGATGTCCCCAACCCCACCCCCTCCTTTCCACTCCTGTACCCCCTTTTTCTGTGGTGGTGGGTGGGGTTTGGGCAGGTCCTTCAAACGAGGCTCCGCCTGCGGCCCGCCTTCACTGGATGTTGCCGCCGCCGCCGCCGCTGGTGCTTCCCTTGGCGTCGGTGCCGTTGGTCTCCGAGGACAGGGCCTTGTTGAGCGAGTTGAGACTGGCGTCAGAGGGCAGGGCGTCCCGCCGCGGCGGCATCCGCTCGTTTATGCGGTCCAAACCCTTCGCCTCCTCGAAGCTGGTGATTTTGTGCTGGGGCGAAAAGCCTTTGATGGCTGTTTGACATGCGAGAGAAATGAAAAGGAAGGCGGGAATAAGGAGGGACGTTAGACAGGAAGTGATGACGGGGGTTAAAGTCGCAATTTAGCTTTAGCGATGGAGTCTCCAAGGAGGCGTCGACTAGTTCAACAGTAGAGGAGATACGATTAGCAACTGAATGCTAACGTCAGGATAACATAGAGTCCAATGAGAAGGTCGTTAGCAAAGGGCGGAGCTAAGCAGGGGGAGGAGCTAGCACAAACCCGAACCCTCTGGAGACAACGACCCGCCTAGAAACACCAACTTCACTGGCACCGGAAATGATGTGTAATCTGGGGAATTTAAACGAATATATTTCACGTAAAATACTCCGCTGATTAGCATGAAAGTGGGCGGGGCATGTGTCGGCGAAGAAATAATTAAATTTGTGCAAAGCCTCGTTTTTTTGTCTCTTTTGAGATGAATATGTTTTTTACGGTGCCTAAAGTTTAATGTAAATATTAATGTGGGGGGGAGGGGGGGGGGGTCAGCGATCAAATGAGGGTCAAACCATCCTGGGTATGCTGCGTTCAGGCGCAGGTGGTATTATGGGTAAACTGACTGTCACATCTAATCTGGCTTGAAGATGGCACTATCAATCATGCTAACTGTACAATGCGCAGATGTTAGCATGACGTTAGCATGTCGTTAGCGTGAAGTTGACCTTCTCATCCAATTCTATGGAAATAATGAAACTAAAACTCCGCCCTGTTCCTTTAACATCAAACTTCAAACACGAGACTCCAACTTTATTTAAAAGCTAATCTGACGGGTTTCAGTTTTTAGCTCCTTTTACCAAACGGTTAACTGTTAAAAAACATTCACAGCATTTATTACAGTTTTCATGTGACTGCACAGACAAAAGGATGTAATAATCCTTCTAAACCTACTGGGGTGGGGGGATCTATCCCAGCCTAGGGGGGGTCAACGGGTTTCCACGGCACCATCCATTTGTGGTTTCATTTGAACTCTAATTTATGACTCAGGAACGCTCTGGAAGACCCGAGGACCCCCCCGGACCAGATCGGCGTCACGCCACAAAGTAAAAAACGACAAAGGGAGGAAGAAGGAATGGTCAGGGTGACATAGAGGGGAGGGGTTGTGGGTGTAGGGGGGTAGAAACAAGACTGGCGTGGAGCCGACAGACGTTCACGTCCACAGGAGAACCACGTTGAGACACGACAGATGCTAACCGGTGCTAACCACTCGGAGCATGCAGCAACCGGAGGGCAGGAGGGGGCGGAGCTAAAGGGGGCGGGGTTCAGATTAGACTGACTACTGGAACCAGACGGAACCAGGTGGACGCTGGCGTATCCATGACGACGCCGCGGGTCCAGGACCACGTTTTAACCCGGCTGATCTGATTTCAATGGAGGGCGGGGTTTCTTTATTTTGGGAGGGGGGGGGTGTTGCTGCATAGCACAGGTCAGACACAGGTTATTAGCAGCTCACAGGATAGAACACGACACAGCAGGGCCACAGTGGACAGAAGCAGTCCCACGCCACGGTGGGCGGTCCTCCACGGTGGGCGGTCCTCCACGGGGCGACACAGGAAGTACTGGACAATTCCACCGTAAATAGCAGCTGGCACGCCGCTATTTAGCTCGCAGTTGAGGTTGTTCTTGCGCCAAAGGCGGTGTCAAGAAAAGTGTTTGTTTTTTGTTTTGTTTTTTTTGGCGTTTGGATCCAGATTGGCGTTCAGATCGGGTTCAGAAGGGTAAACCGGTTCGGTTCTATTAAAGCAACAACAACGCACAACTGCTCCTGTGGTTTCAAAGGGAAGACGCTGTCGTGAGCGTTCATAGCAAGATTTCCTGGACGGAGAGGGTAGAGCGGGGGATCGCTAGCGCGCCGACGTCACACTTGGATTTATTTATTTTTAATAATTCATGCTAAGCAGCGTGAATTGACGTCACGCTAGTTTGAAATGCTACGTCTGTCGGCGTCACAGATTAAGCCACGAGACTGGTAGAAGCAAAACCGATGAAACCATTGATTAATTAAAAAAGATAAGTGGCCTCATTTAGTTTTCAAAATAAAAGCGTTTCAAAATACGTCGCTTAAGTCGCGCACGTAAAAAGATTTTGAATGCGAAAAAGAATTTTATTTAACATTTTAAGGGAACTTTTACAAGGCTGTGAAACTCGTAAGCAAACAAATCAAAAATACATGTTCCGGGGAAAAAAGCTTGGAACCCCGGAACCAGCATGATTGAGAAAAATACACACCGGTATTTACACACACTTTTAACCGCCTCACGACGTGAATATTTTACGCTGATTTCTTGTGAAAATCTTCAAGACTTTATGTTAAACAAAAACAGATGAATGACCTAATTTACGCTTTACTTTTCAAAATAAAAGCCTTTTAAAATACGCCGCTTCAGTCAATTATTCAATTAGCCGCTTTGAATGTGAAAAAAAAATTTAAGTAGGTATTTTTTCACGAGGCTGTGAAACTTCAAATCGCGCTAGTGAGCAAACAAATCAAAAATACATGTTTCGGGGCAAACAGCTCGGAACCCCGGAACCAGCATGATTAATAAAAATACATACTAGTATTTACACACACTTTCAACCGCCATGTAACGAGAATATTTTATGCTGTGATAATATTCAAAACTTTACGTATTCGTGGTACATCTTTTAATTATCCGACCCACAAACGGGTAAATACGAGGTATCTGACATGAGATCAGCCGTTTCTGGGCAAGGCCAGTTCAAGACGCGTTAGGCTGTACCAGCCGCCGTTTCTGCGATGTGACCTCGATTATTTACGCCTCCCACGCGACGCCGCGGTGAAAGACGCCCAAACGTGAATGATTCCCTTCAAGGAGAAGGTTTGTCGGTCGGCTTTGCGCTCCGTCCTGATCGTAGCGCGACGTCTGCGATCTGGAAATCTGTGCTATGAGAATCGTTCCCTTTGAAAGTCGTGACCACGGGGTTTCCCGACCACTTACTCTGACGTGTCCGTTAATAATGTGCCACAGTTTGTTAGCCCAAACACCCAACACACGCTACTCAAGCACCAGCGAGATGGATGAAAACCCCAACGGGGTGCCCCCCCCTTCCCTCCCTCCCCCAAGTCTACTGCCATGAAAAGCATCAGAAGAGGTTCAGCCAGACCCATTTACCTTCGTCGGCCTCAATAGCTTCAATAGTAGCTGAAGAGAAGAAGAGGAGGGTTGCAAAACGAATGAGAGAAGTGAGCAGAGGAGTTCATTTGATCCCCAACAAATCAGAGCAGAGACAGAGCTGGACCCCCCCCACACACACATCACATGACAGGACACACGGATGTTAGCAGAGGGAGGGGGTCGGACGACACGTATGTGGCAGAACAACGACAACACAGGACAGCGGGAACGGATCCGCTCGTGGAATTCATGGGAAACAGGGATAGACACGTGTTTCATGGCGTTGTGTCGGAGCGCCGCCGTCGCTTCAGGAGCGTTCCGTACGGAACGCCCGGGACGCCGCCTCCCGCTTCCGAGGCGAGACGTGATTGGAATCGCTCACGGCGACTTGGGTTGGGATGGGAATGAACATAAAACCAGCGGCGAGGCAGATCAGCAGCTACACCGCCATGAGGATGGAGGTACGAAGACTGTTAGTGGTGGGCGGAGCTAAGATGACAGTAGAAGCACACCAGATGCGACCAATGAAGCAGCGGGAATCCTGGAACCTCCCTCTGTCATCTCCGGAATTCTCTATTCCCAGATTTGATTTCATCCCAATCTTTTTGTTGGAATCTGGTTATTTAGTCTCCAGATGACAAATCAGACGCCTGACGGGATTCCCGACCATGAGGAATCCGTTTTGAGAGACCTCCTGAGAGGAGAGGGACGTTCGTGGGATTTCTGCGTTATTTGTCGATTCCAATTCATCCTTTGAAAAAACCGAGGGATCCGTCTCTGTCCTGACGGAGCGGCGCCGAGACGCCCGACTGGCCTCGAACGCACCGTCGAGGTCGTTTTCACGGCTTTCCCAGAGAGCCGTCGGCACGTCGCCGCGGCAGCGTGCCAAATGGAGTGTTTGGAATTCAACATGAGAGGGTGAACTGAACGCTAGGGAAAGGTGAGGAAACCCCCCCCCCCTTTGCCCCCCCAACACAATAGAATACTTGCACAACCGATTCTACCTGCAGTTTCTAGGAAGAAAGAAGAAAGAAAAAGATAAATGTGATATGAGATCAAACCAGTTGAATACAGAAACGGGGAGGGGGGGGTCATAAGACATCTGGGTCGGGGGGTGGCAGCTTGAGGGGGATATAACTTTATCATCCAGAATAAATTCAGGCTTCCTGGATGTTGCTAAACATAAATGTGCTATGCTAATGGTGGACAGAAAAGAGGCGGAGCCTGAAAACGGGGGTAGGGTGTGGGGGGCTCGGGGTCTGGGGGTGTGTGGTGGCGGTCTTACCGTTCTGCAGCTTCTCTTTGCCGCCGGACAGAACGCCGCTGGGCAGCATTCCCGTGGGGGTCAGCCCCTTCAGGGTCAGCACGCTCTCGCTTTCCTCCCTGTGATGTCATCACACACGCCCAGTTACCGTCACAACACGCCACAGCGAACACGTGACCGGGGGGGGTTTCTGCACGTCTGCCTACCTGAGGACGGAAAACACCCGGGCCATCTTCCCGATAGCGCGGATCTTGTTGCGGATGACCTCCTTGCGGGCGGAAGCCGTGGCACCTGGAGGGGTCAGAGGTCAGACGGGGTCAAGCAAACAGGAACGCGGTGTGTGTGTGTGTTTTCCGTTCACACGATGCAAACAAAACGCAGTCGGACGGCGCCGCTCCCACCCAACCACACCACAACCGGACGTTCAGGGGGCGTTCATGCGCTTCATGAACGCATCGTCGTTTCATGCGACGTTGCAAACCGACGGCCCGCCCTTGTTCCTCCACTTCCTGTTCGGGTTTATAACTGTGTGTGTGTGTGTGAGTGTCAATCTGATGGACAGTCAGTAGAACAGGCTTTAAACAGTTAGTCAGAGCAAGCACCCATCTAGCTGTGCACACGGCGGTTCCATGTTTGTACCTTTTTTGGGGGGATATATTAGCTGTCCTTCTCATGAACCCCCCCAGGAGAGAAGAAGAGAGAAAGGACAGAGTGATCAGTGGATGGCTGGAGAATGAGAGAGGAGGCAGGCAGCGAGAGAGGAGGACGGAAAGCAACGATGCGTTTAAAGGAAAGCGCTGCCTTGAACAGAAAACTCTGGAAAACAGAGAAGACAAATTAGATGAAGAAAAACATCATGAGAGAGAGAGAGAGATGCAAAAGTGATTACCACTGCAACAGTGATTTGTGATGGAAGACAGAAAAGAACAACTTGAAGTCAAACAAAGTGAAGATTTCAAACAGAATGAAGACAGAAATGTGCTAAAAAAGAACAAAAATAGTGAAAGTGAAGGGAAGGAAATGTAAAATAAAGCAACTGAAGCGCTGAATGGATGAGCTGGTGAAGAGGTGAGGTGAGAGGATCGATTATTAAAAACCATCGACTAGCTAGCTACCGCTTCACGTCTTCATTAGCTGGAGGAGGAGGAGGAGGAGGAGGAAGGGTGGATGAGGTCATTTCCTGTGCAGATGGGAGCTGGATAAGTTACGACTGAAGCGATGGAGGAGCTTGTGTGTGTGTGTGTGTGTGTTTCTGCTCTGAACATGTGTTCTGACTGCAGGGCGGAGGGCTCCCCCTGCTGACGCTGCAGGAAGCTGCAGCCAAGCCCCCCCCCCCCCCGCCCCCAGGTCCGGCTTACCGTCCAGCTCCTCGTCGGTCGTCAGCTCGTCGTTGGAGCAGATGCTCAGGACGTTCACCAGCATCTCGGTCACTGTTGGTGGGGGGGGGAACACACGAGCGACGTTAGATGTGTTCCGGAGTGCTGGGGGGGGGGGTATTGGGTTGGGGGGGTTCTGACAGCATTACCCTTTTCTCCGACGAAGGGCAGCGACCAGGTGAAGACGTCCATGAAGTTGGGCAGCCAGTAGGGGTGGGGCGAGCAGTTGAACTGTCGGATGTTCATGACGTTGTTCTCGTACTTCAGAACTGCAGCTGGGGTTGGGGGGAAGACAAGGAAGGGTGGGTGTCGATCGTACAATCACATAGGGAACCCAAACGGAGATGCGTATTGATTGACAGACGCTAACGGTGGTGGATCACAGAAACACTCGCCTCAGCAGTCGGATGCTTTAAGTCTGACTCTAACTGAACAGAATATCGATTTCTCTTGGGGGGGGTTCAGACGGCCGAGGTAATGAAAGGAAACGCTAACCAGCGTTTTCTTTTCACCCACAATTAGACGAGTTGATTGATATCTCACTCAAAGCTATTTGCTAAATATACAGTTAGCTTGCTAGCTTAGCATCAAGCTAGCAACCTGGTTGCACGGATGTCCTCCAATTATTATACATCCAGGGAACCTGAAGTCGGGCCCTTTAAACTGTTGGGTCTCCCCAACTTGAGGCCGCAGTGGGCGTGGCTTGCTAACAGTACAGGGTGGAGAAGTAGCATCATGCTACACAAACGACACCTCCTATCTGCGTCGTCTCTGTGTACCTCTAGCGTGGAAACCGCCCCCCCCAAACATAAGCAGCAGCGTCCCGTGTGATCCCACCCGTGATGAAGGCATCGTGTGAACGTGGGCGCCGAGGAAAACACGAGGCAGAAATACCCCCCGCACTGGATATAGCGCCCCGGATCCCTTTCACATACTGGAACCGGCTCGGGGGGGCCCAGATGACGGGAAACGGGACACCGTCGGGGACTTTCCTGCCCCCGCCTCCCTGAAGTCGGGAATAGCAAGTCATCCGAGCCGGCATCCCAGGCAGCTCTAACCTTGGTGGCGACACCGACCGGGTCACAAGACATTTAGATGGGCCGGGGTTTGCCTCAGTGTGTGTGTGTGTGTGTTTGTGTGTGTGTTTAAAGCATCTACAACAAAAAGAGATTTGACTGACTCATCTACGGAAGTCCAGAAAGGAAACCCCACAGACCGGTGAAGGTCTATCGTTCCTTCAAATCAGTTTCCTGTAAGTAAAAGACTCCACCCCCCCACCCCATTAGCATATACCATCAAAAAGCGTCTCGCTAATCCGTTGCTAACATGCTAAGCTATTAGCCGCAGCAGTAGGACACGGGTTCCACACGGTGACCGGCCAGGACTCCTGCCTGCCTCCAGCATGTAATACCCAGGATGGCCTCTAGGTGTCTCTGCCCCGCCAGCGTTGGCCAACAGGGTAGCTGAGGCCATCCCTGCTGCCACGGTAACACAGATACTGCAAGGTGACGCCCGCTCAGTCATTATTCATGAGGCAGTGCCTTATTCTGGTTTCCCCGGTAACGAGGAGATCAGGGGGGAGATTCCGAGACGTGACTTTGAGACTTCGGACGAGACCGTCTGAAATGAACCGGACCAGTTCTGGTTCTCCACACCTTACTGCAACAGAACCTCGATTCAAAACCCACTTCCTGTTTTTAGATCCGTTTTTTTTCTTTTTTTAAGTAAAACATCGCAAACAAACTTTTTAAACTCTGGGTTCAAATATTTGGCGATTGGGTTTGGACACGTCTGGGAGGTTCTGTTAGTTCTTTAATTAGTCAAGGTCTCTGTTGGGTTAGAACCACATCCCATGTTGTTTCCCCCATCGTCATGGATACGGAGTTACTACGGTGGGTTTTCTAACTAACCTGGACCAGTCACTTTCTTGTAGGACTAATCCAGTCATCCTACCGTCAGGCAGGTGGACAGACTCTGATCTGGATCGGTTCTTGTCATGGCCCCCAGCAGCCAATCACATCGCTGGATTTGTCTTAAAACACCCAAACCAGGTAGTAGTCCTGGTTTCACTTAAAGTTTCACTCCTGCTTCCTCCTCCTCTTCATCGAACAACAAGACATCCGTTTCGATTGGTTGAGGCTCAACGGGTGTGAGACAAGTCTATGCCAATCCATTGTCCACCGTCTCCAGGGTAAAATAAAAGATTAGCGTCAACAGCATTAGCAACAACCGCGTCGCTTCGCTTCCATCCCATTAGGATTTGTTTGTTGGCTTTTAGGACGAGTCAATAATGATGCGGCAGAAAATCTTCCGCTAATCGCAAACCGCTAGCCGGCTGCCAACTGCCCCGCCCTCTGCCCAGCCCTCCCTCTGGAGAAAGCTCCGAGTGAAAACTGCTAAATCACCACTGCTGTATTTTCATCTAACAGGGCACCCCTGACGGTTCCGAGGGGGGGGGGTGGTGCTAGTGGAGGGGGTGGGGGGCGAGGGGGTCAGGGGTCGGCGCTGCAACAGACAGCCGGTCAGCGCCTGACAACTTCCTGTAGAGTCGACAGTTTTCCTTGAAGGGAGGAGGAGTGATGGGCGGCACTTGGAGGCCAGACTTTTGGGAATCGCATCCCGGACATCGTTCACGTCCTGATTATCCTGAGTCAGCGCCCAGTTTAATTTACGACCCCCCCCCACACCCTCCCCGAGTCGGGAGGGCACGTCGGTTAATCTGGCCAACTCCCTGCACTATATTGATGGGGCCTGCTGATGCCTCCCCGCTGCCTCTTCACCGCCCCCTGTAAGATTTATGTGCCCACTCAATTGGCAATCAATCACAGAGGTGCTCAGCGGGGGCCGGGGCCCCGGCAGGGAGCGAGCGGAGGGCCGATTCATTACGTAGACTTTAGGTTCTACCAGGGAACCCACCCACATGACTGATTAGAGGAGCATCAACAGGACTGATAGGGTGTGTGTGTGTGTGTGTGTGTGTGTGTGTGTGTGGTACAAGAGAAGTCAACAATTGATAAAGTTTAGATGGGAGTAATTACAGAAGTTCCAGGAGCTATAGCGTTAAATCTCTAGCGACGCCGTTAGCCGTTAGCTGGGTGGATGTTTGTTTCGTCTCTCAGTTTTTTATATTAGTTTAATGCCAAAGATCAATCATGTGATTGATTCCACCCAAAAGAGTAATGCGTCTCATTTTTAAGCAGGCAGTGAGCGATGGGTGAAACGCGTCGACCCTGAAGGCACCGCGCCGTCGCTAAACCTCTCTCTCATTTCGGAACCCGTTAATCGTTTGGATGACGTCGGAAACGACTCGCCAGACGACGGGTTGCCGGAGCGAGGAACCGCCGGCGTCTCACGCCGCGCTATTTGTTTGTTTGTGAGCCCCGGGAAGATTTGTTGGCATGAAACAAATGGGGTCCTAATAATAAACCGCCGATCGGACCGGCAAGGTGCCATTCTGTTTCTGGAGGCGCGGATGCAGCTCATTTAAAAAATGCAGCCTCATCGTAGACGGACCCGACAGACCCGGACGAGAAAAAAAACGAGACGCCTTCCAAACACCAGCAGCATCGACTCCACGACCACATTTCATCCTGATGGGTAATGCAGAGTGCGTTTGGTTTGCGTTTCCTCTTCCCGTGGTTCGCCCTCCACCGCCCGGGCAGATCCTGACAAAAGTGCTGACTCACCGCGCAAAAGGCGAGCTCACATTACTGCGTGGGCACCAAACCAACGCGCAGAGGGCCGTTACGTGCCAAATAAACCATCGCTGCACCGTTTCGTCTCACGTCTCAAACAGACGCGACAAGAATTCACAGCGGCTGAACCGCCTTGAAGGTGGACGTCGGTTCCGTCCTGATGGAAACGCTCAGGTGTGGCGATAGAGGAGCAAAACATGGGAATGTTTGTCGAAACCGATCCAACGCAGAACCAACACCCTGAAGAGTTCAGCTCATTTGTTCTGGGTTCAAATCCCGAATCCCCCCCAAACTATCAAAATAAAAGATTCACCCAAAACAGTCTGACGACGCCTGAAGCAAAGCGGCTAAAGACGCTAACAGATGCTAATCTAACAAAAACATGACTTGATAACAGGAATATGGACCTATTTGTCAACCACACCTGGCACCTGAGCCCCGCCCCCTTACCTTTGTTGTTGTAGACGTCTAGGTAGTTGGGCGCTGAGAAGATGGTGATGAGGGAGGGGAAGCCGGTGGTCTGACTCTTTCTGTACATGCGGTACCTGTGGAAACGTACAGAGGAGATTACATCACCACACGGCGAACGCGTTGGAGGACTAACAAAAGACGCTCGACCCTCGGGAAGCGATTAGCGACGGCGTTCGGCGAAGGCCTCTTGTTTTTATGTTGGCTGATGCATTAGCGACGCGCCGACGGCGCAGCGGAGGGATTCATTCCCCGGAGGCTCACCGTCGTCGTGCTGACCAGATCAGCATCTAAACCATTCTGATCACCTGGGCTGTGATTGGACGCCTGGAAAAGGGGCGGGGTTTTGTCGACGCCGTCTTGGGACGGCGGCTCCACCCTGAGAATTGTTGGGGTGTCCCATGTGACCGCGGTGGCAAACAACTGTGCTGTGTATCCCACCCTGCCCTGTCCCCATCTGTAAACGCCCCACGAGGCGTTCAGGCTCCTTCGTGAGAGTTGTAACCTCGATGTGTGTGCAGGTGAAGTTTGAAACACCTGATCTGAATCTTCACGTCGCGCTGCGTGTTCATTGGGAGGATTAACTGAGCCTCTCTAAAAGTTCACCCCGCTCTAAGCTGGAGCCCCAGAGCGCCGGGGTAACCTTCTTCTTTAATACCCCGGGCTGGAGCGCTGCGCCGCGTGATGTTGTGCTGGGAGAAGACCAAAATGCCACGACACTCACCCAGCATCCTGCGCTTCGTGGGCCCGGATGATGGATAATAAGTTATTGTGTTGTAGAAAGTCACAGACGGCGGGGTAGCTGTGGAACAAAGACACCGACAAGAGGTTCAGTCACATGAAGAACAACGATCAATAGGAACAACTGAAGGAGTCACAGGTCGCATTGATCCCGCCGGCGACGCCACGCTTAGCATTTAGCAAAGTGAGAAATTCCTCTTTTTTACAGCTGTTTCCAAACGTTAGCATAAAAACGACGAGTGGAACGTCCGATCGTTTCCAAACGGTGGATTTATTCTGGCGTCAGCCTCGATGTGACGGGTGATTCTTAGCAGATTCACGCTGATCGATTCCGTGTGCAGACAGAGCGAAAACATCACCGCCAAATATCACACCAATGTTTCCAGAGAGGCCTGCGGCTACGAGCTAGCAGAGGGCGTGGCCAACGGAATGCGTGACACGTGAAACACTTTTAAATAACAACAAAATCACTTTAGCAAAGGAGGAAATCAGGCAGCGATTCTCACACCTCAAAAGGTCAAATGGCGACGGATGATGTCATCACGACCGTTCCAATCAGAGGGTATCGTTTCTGAAGTTGCTCCGTCCCGATTGGTTCAAAAATAGTTTTAAAACCTTCAAGCGTCGATGGAATCACGGATTATAGCAGTGGTCCCCAAACTACGGCCCGCGGGCCGGATGCGGCCCACCTCCACAATACCACACCAAGGGGACAAGATCTGTTAAGATCCCAGAAAGGGTTATTAATATTTGGTTATGTGTGACTTTCTGGAAGACGATAAATGTTTTTCACAGTTTCTCTGTAACAAACTGACCCCGTCCCCCCCCATCAGAGGAAGAAAAAGCTATGTGGCCCTTACAGGAAAAAGTTTGGAGATTATAGCGTTGCCGTTATTCCAACTCGTTTTTGTCAAACCAAACTAGACGTAAAAAAAAAAAAAAAAAAACTCACATTGATGCCTGTTGTTTTTCTCAAAAAACACAGAAACATCCCAGTCTCTCTGTTAGGACGGATTCTCCTGCCCGTCTTTACGTCAAGTCCTTCAGGGGGAGGATGTAAAAACAAACAAAAGAACTTGCTTGCGTGCGTGGAAACTCACCGCGGAGCTAGGAAAAATTCGTCCGCAGCGTCCTTTTACTGCGAACCTAAAAACACGACACGCAAACATCTGCCGGCAGCGAATGAAAAACAATCATTTTCCTTCAAAAGGGGGGAGGGATCAGGAATCGGCGTTTTATTTCTCACTTCGTTTCCAGCAGCAGATGCAGACTGACGCCATACGGACCCGTCTGGTAAGCGAGATACATTTTGGCCTCATTTGTTTTTGTTTTTTAGGCACTTTGCAATTTGGTTCTGGAGCGTCCCCCATCTGCCCGACGACGGGGCGCAGATGTTGCCGCGCTGCTTGGACAGCGCAAGGATGTCGTGCACGAAATTGCTCCACCGTGTGAAACGGTTAGCTTCTCTTTTAGCGCCTCTGCGTTGCGCAAAACAAACAACGACAAATGAAGAAGCATGTAAATAAAGTCACTTGAGGATGGGGCTCAAATAAAAACGACCGCATTCCAAACATGTGCAATTTCACGCCTGGATGGCGTTTGTAAAAGTTATACGAGGGCGCCGACGGCACTCGGGGGGTAATTATTGGTCGCTGCGAGACGGCAGCAACAAAGACGTTGATGTTTATAGGGGAGGGGCTTGGAGGAAGGGGTCTCTCTGTCTGGTTTGAAGCGTCTCAGAAATCCCGGAGACCAGCATGACGCCAATTAGCGGCGATTCCCTGGGCGGACGGCGCAGGACGACGCTGGAATTCTGACCAAGCGAAGGTGAACCGGGATGCTGGTACAACAAGAACGAGGTAAAAAAGGCCGCGTTCCAAACATATTTCCTCAAAATATTTAAATATTTAAAGACAATCAGGAAAAAAAAACGCCTTTAGAAATAAACTGAGCGGCAGCAGTGAGACGAGTTCATTCCAAGCACAGACATTAAAACGCGATTAAGTCGGCGGTTATGAAACACCTTTTATTACATGAAGAACATAAAAGGTGAAAATGCACACGAGGAGGCTGACGGTCCCGGCCGGCGGCCGCAGCGTCTACATTATGTTTGGAGACTAGCCGCCGGCTCCGAAGCGTTTCCATTTGTTTGTCGGGTTCCTCGGCTCCGTTGTCGGTAAGGCGGGTTACGTAAATACTGGCAGCGGTCTGAGGAGGAGACTTGAAACGCACGCCATGTTCTCCTCTCCTACTCACAGTTGAGGAACTGCAGGGATGAGAAATGGAAATTTGGCAGCAGCGCTTCTTGATTTATTAAGTCTTTGGCAAGATGATGGTTATTTCCTTTCCATTTTTTTGTTTTAAAACATTTATGATCGCTGAAAGTGCTTTGCTGACTTCCATACCCGTCTTTATATTTAATATTCTGTCCTGGAAAAAGTTCATAATGGATGAAATCACTTTAGCAACAAGAATTGAAGCCTGAATGGCCAAAACGGATCAGTAAATTAGAACTCCTTCGGTGTTTACAAGCTTTGTGAAATACGGCTTCTTAAATCAGCGTTTTTATTTGATCGTCTGACGTGACGTTGGCTCGAATCCCAGCAGGTGTTTCCGGATTCCTTCACGACTTAAAAACATCACATCACTCTGCAAACTCACCTGTAAAAGTAGGAGCAGCCTCGCACCGTGTTGTGTGTGAAATGCTCTTGACTCCTCTCGTTGCCGAAGTCCTCCAGGGGGTCGGACCACAGCAGGTCGCACATGGGCCCGTAGGCCGGGGGCTCTTTGAATCTGTCTAGCTGCGGAGGAGGAAGCAGGACTGGTTCAACACGGATAAGAACGGACATTCAGACATTCGAGAATCTCGTCTTTAAGCTCCTGGAAGTTCGGAATGAGAGAACGTGCTTTGTGCAGTGAACACAAACGACTTCCAACCAGGGGAGGGCTCTGGCGGATTCCCAGTTGGGTTGTGTGATGGACGCTTCAATAGAGCAAATTCTATTATGCACGGCCCCTGATTGCAGCCTGCAAAACCCATTTGGAATTATTGAATTAGTTTGAAAGCAGGATCCTACACTTCAACGTTCTTTTTAATCAGGCCAAGGAGCTGCAACCTGCTGCTTCGACCGCTCTCTTAAGGATTTAAGGCAGATTGGCGCGGCTCAGGTGGTATCTTCATACTAAATACGCTTCTTTAACTAAGAGCAGAAAATGCGCAGGAAATCGCAACTTTCAGCGACTGAGCTGCACCTGCCGGTAAAAACAAATAAGAGGAAAAAAATAGAGCCGGAATCGAACACATACTTTCCTGATGTCGTCGAGATTCGTGATTTCTGGAGACAGGCCTCCGTGTACACACAGGAACTGCTGGTTCATGAGGGCGGCCAGAGGAAGGCAGTCGAAAGCGTCCATACATGCGTCATACACCCGCTCTGAATACTTAATTCTACCTGTCATAGGGGGAGAAATAGGGCAGGGAGAGGAGAGCACGCCAAATCAAACAACACTGGGACGGAAAAGCTCCCCAAAGTGCCAAAAAACGTCCCAAACACATTTTAAAAGCGCCACAATTTCACAGTGTTTTCTGCCCCAGCTCTAACAGAAATACTTGTGACATGTGTAAATACCAAGAAGGGCAAAAAAAAAACCTGACTATGTCCCAGGACGGGGCCGTTTAAAGCCAGCATCTGAACTGGATGGAACATAAACAGCTTCCAGGAAGAACAAGTGAAAGCGTCGTCAGTGTGGATGGAGTGTACGAGCTTTACTTACATTCCTGCTTAAATGTGAAATACTCTGTTAAATGTCTACATTCATGATTCCCACGCAGCAAAAACAGTGTTTTGGGGTAAAGGATCTTTAAGGCCCACAAGTAGAGCACACACTGCAACAGAGAAGAACAAACAGGAGTTAGCTCGTCGTCGTGGAGACACGCTGGAAACATCAAGTCACACTTTGTCACGTTCAAAGAGAGGAATTATACTCGGGATTAAAGATTCATGCGGTACATTTCGTGGCACGTTTCAAGACGACGAACCCTGGGAAGACACGGTACGCTCCATTAAAATATGTTTTATTGATGACAGTCTAACGTTTGAGGGGATGAGATGCTAGGAGACACAGATCTGAGTGAACTCCAACCAGAGATCCGTTCGAAATGCACGAGTTTAGCTCTGCCGCCGTGTTCGCTATCCGGGCAACGTTTGAAGTTTCACAAAAAAACCAAAAAAAAAAGCCTTTGGTGGCGCCAAAACGGCAGCAGTGCGACTTGATCCACGCTCAAAAGGAAGCTATTAATAAACGCAGCTTGACGTGCGTCGCGCTTGATTAAAAGATGCACGCGCTAAATATACACGACACTCACTTCGATGCTGAAATACCCTCTGTCCACGTAGTCCCCCAGGAACAAGTAGCGGGTGGATGCTGGCGAGCCTCCCACTTCAAACAGCTTCATCAGGTCGAAGAACTGCCCGTGGATGTCGCCGCACACTGGAGGGGTGGGGGGGTGAGGTGGGGGGGGGGGGGTGAGAGAAGACATATTTGTTTTTGAAAACAGATTGAAAACTCTAAAACGCTGCTTCCTTCAGAGGTCTGACGGAGATACCCCAACAGACGTGGAGTCAGAAGATGCCATAAATACTCGTATTTATTACCGCAGAGGCCACATCCTCTTGGTTTATCTTGGTGATATTAAATGCATTTCTATAAATCGCTCATCCTCTGGCGCTCGGCTCCAACGCCCACATTTATTTCAAGAAACTCTGCACACAATAACTCCCAGACCAACTGGGTTTAATACACATCTGTTTTTTGGTGGAATCCAACCGGAAGCAACAAATGAAGCAAAGCTAACAATGCTAATGCTAGTTTCTCCCTAAACCGTGAAGACGATGAAACCTCTCAAAGCAAAAAGCACTGTTGGAGCGGATCATTTCATCTTGGAACTTAGTAATTACATGTCATGATGACATCACACAAGTGTTTAGCGTGTTTAGCTAAACACATTGATAAAGTCAGAACACTTTGAAGTGCATCCTGTTAGCTGGTTGTAGCAGCTACAAGCCAATGATTGAAATGATGTCATAGCGAAGGCAGAGCGAGACACGCCTCATTTCCGCTATCGTGTCGTTTAGGCGGCGGCGAAACGGCGTCCGGGGAGCGCACTCCATTCAAGTCACACAACCTGGATTGGTTTCCAATCGCCATCACGGACCTCCGCTGCATTAGTCGAGAAGCACAAAGACCAGAGGAGATGCAACGCTGAAAGGCAGGGAGCGCCTGAGGTCATCGGATTGATCGACGAGCCTCTGATCAACTTTATAGAATCTCCGGGTTGATATGAACTCAGGATGAGATCAAACCGCTGGTCTGTTTCCTCCTGTTGGCTTGATCGCTTGTGAAAGGCTGTAGTAGCAGCGCGGCGATTAGATTTAATGTGAAACACGCCAACAATAACAACAACAACCCCAAAAAAAAAAGGATTCATCCTGAGGACAGTTGCTAGGATACAAATTATTTCCCTCTTTGTGTAACAGTGAAACAGACTGCTGCTTGGAAAATAACTGAACATTACTGGGTGACTGATCCCGTCACAGTGTGGAGGGATTTAAAAAGGCTCGATTCACAAGGATTCCGTCGCCGTGCCAACATCCGCGTTTTGGAGAGGCACCAACCGTTGCTGCCGTGTCAGGACTGCAGACATTTGGCGTCACGCTCGGGTTGCGACGGAGGTTTCGGAGGTGAAACTCGTGGATTTCTCAGTCCAGGATGGAGTTCAAGCATCTAAAAAAGAGTTTGAGTTTGGACCAAGACTTCCTGCTGAGTCGTCCATGTAAGAGCTGGAAAGACGGACCCGGATTGGAGCCACTTGAACATTGCTCCAGGTTGAGGAGATCCAGACAATAAATCAATATCAATCTGAAGCCATCTTCATCCCCCCTCATAAAAACCTGACACGATAACTGATTGATTGCAGTTTGCGGGAGATTCTATGGTCGTTAATGATACTGCATCTGTTTAGGTTGGTGCAGTGATCAGTGCAGAAATAACACTTCTTTACTAAAGTAACTATTCGGAGATTATGAAGAAGCCCTGAGGAGCCGCCGGGAAGACGAATAAAGAATAAAGAGCTTGTTAATGAGAGTCGGCTGAGGAAACAGGGAAGAGTTCAGCGTTTAGCGGTCCAGAGGTCGACGCATTTCGTTTGGATGAGATGACAAAGCCTCATTGGGACGCGTACGAGGTTATTTATTTAATCGCATGCTGCATTACAAAAAAACTCCTCTAAATGTGAACACTACCACAGAATAGCCCCTTATCAACACAACCGTGTCAAAGCGATCCATCAAGACTCCAAGCAACCGGCCCGTCGTGTCTTTGACACCTGAGCGGATGGATGGAAACTGGACTGAAGTCAACCAGATCTTCTTCACCGAGGCTGTTTGTTGTTTTATGAACTGTATCTAGCAGCAAGCATTTCAATAAGAGCCTGTGAACAAGTCTCTCAGAGAGATACCCAATTAGCGGGAGCTGGAGGACAGCGCTGGAGAGCAATTATCTGGAGTTACGGGCCTCGTGAGACCGTTGTGAGAAGCGGCGCTCCTTGACGGTATCGTAAACCTTCACTTCATTCCACTTTCATTAAAAGCACGCTGGAACCGTCTGAGAAGACGGTGGGGACCTGCCGTGAAGCCTCGCTACTCCCTTAAAGATGTGCTTTAGAGATCCAGGAAGCACGGTCATGTGACAGGAAGTGGGAGGGATCGCGACAAAGAGTTGAACGTGGAGTCGAGGTGGTTGTGAGGTTCGAGATGGACTTGAGGTGTTGCGCTTCATTCATGCTAACACACTTCTGTCACACTGAATACCTCGTTTACTGCCTTGAGTCATAATTGTGGTGAACCAGAAGTGTGTTTAACACTTTATAAAGAAAATTAAAAGCTGCTCCAGCCTTTAATTGTAATGCTTTGCAAGTATTTACTGTGTACTATCCTGTTTTTGTGGACGCAACAAATGCAAAACAAGTTCCAGCTGAAACTCCATCTCTTCTAGAAATGGAGATTCGGATTAAACTGAAGGATAAACCTTTAAAACGAGAGATTATTTTTAAAAATGTGCCGCTCAGATGTAGCGGGCTATTTTCAAAAACAACTCGGCGTTCACACAGAAATTAATTATTATGCCATGACAAAGCCAGACGTGGCTAAAAGGACCAGCAGTTTGAGAGCAGACAAGGCGCCACAATCCTCTTCATCACAACCGACACACAACCGACCGTCTCTCCACTTCAGCACACCTACAGGCACGATTTCTCCTACATCGCTCTTGTAATAAAACACAAAAACGAGGTGAGAAGCGTAGCCCACAGAAGAAGAGCAGGTGGGAGTGCATTATCTGGAGTGAGGAATAATTTGTTCTGGCCATCTCCTGTTTGCGCGCTAAAGAGATCTCCCAGAGTAGCAGCATAGCGGCAGGCAGCGGCAGCGATGGCGTGGGCGGCGGGCGTTACACAACCTGGCTTCAGATCCCACACAGGCCACTCTGAAGGCTGGGCTCGCTGAGCGAGAGAGATCCGCCCGGGGGCAGATCCCAGACCGGCCGTCCATCGAGACGCCATCACCACGTCTCCTAGTTTGACCACATGGTGGAGGCGGAGCTAGCGTCTGTAATTGGAAGCTACATCTGAAAGGACGCTAACGTAAGTTAATATCTGTCACTTCAGCTGGGTGCTAATAACTAAGCAGAAGCAGTAACGTTTAGTCCAGGAGACGTGATGTAAGTAGAAAAATGATGTAAGTTGAATTAGCTAGTCTCCAGGCTAACCTGAAGATAACCATTCCTAGTTCTGTACTGAACATTATTAATGAATTTTAATAATATTTGGTTAATATGAATCTATTTTAAGCTTACAAACAATTGAATTTTATTTTTTAATCTAGTACAGAAAAAATGTCTTTATCTCGTCTTCAGCTCTTCTTCCTCATTTGGGTCATGGGGGTTGCTATGGGCTGATAATATTTGTTTTATTTATTGTGATTTATTGTACAGTAACATGATATGTGCTTTTAACGGTTCACTGGTGATTTTATGATTCCATAAAGTGGAGTAAAATGTCAACTTGATTTTTATTTTTCCTTGTATTTTTTTTTTTTAAAACGATGTGTAGGCAAGAATGACTTAACTCATAACAACGTAAGTTGAGGTTTACCAGTATAAAGAAAATAAATATGATTCCACCGGGTGTTTTAGCATGCTAGCATGCTACTGAGCCCCTATGCTGCTAACACATTTTCTGTATAACCAGTGTCACCGCTCCCTGTTGCCTGGCGATGTCTCTGTTCCACCTCAGCTAACGGACAACTTGTATGAAGGCCTTATGCAGGTCGTACACAGAGGTCTGAGCCACACACACACACACATACACACACACACACACACACACACACACACACACACACACACACACACACACACACACACACACACACACACACACACACACACACACACACACACACACACACACACACACACACACACACACACACGCACACCTCTATCCATAAAAAACCCAGCTGCCATCTGGCCCAACCAGGAAGTGACTCTGTGAATCTGAGGCGCAGAACGAGCTAGCCAACATGTCGCTGGGCTTAACATCTGTGCTAAATATTTACAGACTAATTTTCTGGCCGTGTGTCGCGCTGATACAGGAGGGATGAAGAGGAAAACGGGGTGTGAGAGAGACGGATAAAGCAAAGATGTGCTGGTGCAGAACGGCGAGGTTTGGACGTGTGAGAGGGAAACACAGCAGGATCACGCCAGCAGAGAAATCCTCGCTGACGAGCACTGCTGAGTGGGTGAGGGGGTGAAACAGGGGTGTCGAGTGGGAGGGAAAGATGTGCTTCATTGCCGCGCTGGTGTACACAAACGCACAAACACAGCTCATCAGGATGCTTGTGCATAAAGTAAAGGCTGTTTCTGCGTAGCATAACCAAGGAAGAGGGCTAACTAGAACGTTAGCATCTGATGACGCAGGACAATTAGCATCAGAGCACACTAGCTAAGAAGAAAAAGCTAAGGCAGGAAGTATATTCACACATCTAATAAACCCCCAAGTTTAACATTATTAGGAATTAAAACTCCAACCACAACCTGGGCGTGGCATTGTGGGTGGGGCTAACAATCCTGAATCCACCCATTCATACAAAAGGACTGCTAATTATTAAAGATGGCGCTTAAAGCAAATTTCCCTTGTCTAAAAATGAACAACTCCTAACTCGGCGCCGATCAATTCTGGACCAATCACGACAGCTGGTTTCATGTTAGCGATGATACGTCACGATACATTATGATACGTCACGATATGTTACGATACCGCACAATTAGTCATGATAGTCATGATACGTTATGATATATCAAAATATGTTATGACACATCACATACGTCATGATACTCTATATCATGGTACGTCATGATATGTTATGATACATCACAATACGTCACGATACGTTATGATATGTCACCAAACGATATGATCCCACACAATACGTCATGTCACGTTATGATGCGTCACATACATCGTGATTAGTCATGATACGTCACGATACGGCATGATACATCACAATACATTGATACGTCATGATACATTATGATACGTCATGATGAGGTCGTTCAGCAGCTGACAGAAGACTGACGTCACAAGCTACCGCTAATTTAACGCATTGCTATCGCACAACAGGTACTGGTACGGAAATGCATTCAAGACTGGAAATGTTTCTGCTGTGCAGGATTTATGCATCGGCTTTAAGAACAAAGATGGAGTCGGTTAAATTCTGAGCTGCAAACGTGTTTCCACCGAGGCGAAACGAACCCCAGAAACAACGTTGGCGGAGCCGAAGCGTTCCCGCCTCGCTCGACTGCCTCTATTGTCCCGAGACCATATAGGCGGTATCCGTTGAGACAAGCTGATGAATTGACAGCGTAGTGGGACGCCATCTCGTGCGATGAGTCAATATCGCTCAGCAGGCGGGCGATCCACGCCTCCCTGCCTGGAATCCACCTCGACGATCCAATACAGATAAACAAATCAAGATGCTGCTACCGCTAATAGAATTCATGTTTCAGCATTCCATAAATGATAAACTGAACAAAAAAAAAGGGTAAAAACATGACTGATAGATTTCATTTTTGAAAAAATAGAAATTAACATGGTTTAAATAGTAAAAAATAATGAAATTTTAGAGCTAATTTTGATTCTCTGCATATTTACGCGACTAGTAAGGCTGTGATCGTATGACATTAAATACGATCTTTTCTCCCATGCTACAGTACACATTGTAGCGTAATAGTCGTTTGCATCCACACAAAATAATCATAAACGTTCCAGAAGCAGACTTTTCTTGAAAACGAGTCGTGCATTCATGAATTTAAGTGAACACAAGCGGGGCCACTCTGGACGGGATTCTGAGAGCGATCAAGGAAACGATGGGTTGCCATAGAGCCTCCGTGGAGGCCTGCCCCTGATTACAGCATCAAAAGAAGCCTCATCAGAAAGTCTAATGGAGGATCGGGGGCACTTGACCAGGAAGAAAGACGACAAAAGACGAGCTAGATCCGTGCATATGCATTAGCGAACCTACGACAGCGTGTTCGTCCATGGTGAGAGAACTTCAGCAACGCTAGAAATAAATAATGAAGGGAAATCGTATCCACTAAATCTACAGAGATGCTTTTATGGTTTTATCATCGTGCTGTGCAGCTCTGAAGGGAATTAGCCTCCTAACCTTTAAACATCAGCGGACTATTAAAACAGTAAGATATTGCTTTTCTTTTTTCCGTTTTTGACGATTCGCTTGAGAAGTTTTCACGTGAGCTTCAAATCTGACAATGCACAAACGATTTTCTGATGCGATTCTGACAATCGCCGTGGTGACAGAGGAGGCAGGAATGTGTGACTGTTATTTCTTCTTCTGTGGTGTCTTGGAAACAAGTCGTTTCTTCAAATGGACAATCCAAAATGGAACAAAAGCGGTCAACACACAAGTGAGCGAGCACCGACCTGTCACCGGGGCTTCGATGTCCAGCAGGTTCTTCTCCGACCTCAGGATGGCGGCCCCCTCCCCGATGAGCCGCAGGGCGACCGCCTCCTCCACCCGGCCCTCCTTGGTGAGGTGAGCTTTCAGCACGTCCACTTTGGGCTTCCCCTCGCTGTCGAACACCTCTTTAGCCGTCAGCCGGTGACTGGGGGGGAACGGGACAGCTGGGGGGGAGACAAAAAAGGAAAAAGAGAAGGTGTCATTACAGCTGATGTGCATCCACATGCATTTAATATTCCCATTGCTACCAAAAGGTTTATTAGGACACGGTTAATCCCGCATTAGGAGGCTGTTTGATTAACAGGAACAGCGTCTCTTCCTGGGGAGGGAGAGAGTTAGGATTCACTCCATGCTTCCAGCCCACCCTCTGAGACAATTTACCAGATTACTGCTATGATCTGTGAGTGACTCAGTTTTCAATATTTATAACAAACCCACACAGTTTCTCGTTTCCTTGGCAATATCCAGAGCAAAAAAGAGATCACAATCTGAAAATGAAACGCAGAGCTGAGATCAAAATGTTTGTAGCCTCCGATACGAGCGCCGCTTATGTCAGAGGAGAATATTATGGTGCACCATTTTACCTTTATGGGTTTAGAATGGTTTTTATGGTACACTGACTGGGGACGGTCCAATTCAGCTCCTCAGTACCCCAAAAGGTTCCATCTGTACACGCATTTTATGTTGAAAGGGCTTCACCTTATTAACAGCATAAACAACGTTATACTCCGAAAGAGCTTCACCTTAATAATAGCATAAACAGCATTTTACTCTGAAAGGGCTTCACCTCAATAACAGTATAAACACATTTTACACTGAAAGGACAACCTTAATAACATTATAAACAGCATTTTACTCTGAAAGGACTTCACCTTAATAACAGTATAAACAGAATTTTACTCTGAAAGGACTTCGCTTCAATAGCAGAATAAACTGAACCCTAACTCCTAACCCAACGTTGCATTTTTCAAACTGACCCCGAGTCGCTGCCGTTTTAGCAGCTGAAACAATTAGAGGTTTTTCATCTTGCTGAAGGGCGTGGCCCAAATAGAAAGGTACAAAACAACAACAACAAATAAGCAAACAAACAAACCCCCACACACGATTAACAACCTCGTCCATCCACGTCTGGCAGGTGCGCTCCATTCTGGCCACGCTCCACTGTAAAACATACGGGTGGAACAAATCCACTAAGCCGGGAGCAAATACTGCTGAATCGGCGTTACCGTGTGCGTGTGCGTTCAGATCTACTCTGACGGTGACATCACCGGTAACCAAACCTGCGCTCCATCCGTGTCATGCTGCGCAGGGTGACAGACGATATCTGGTGGCTACTGCTTACTTAAAGCTTCCAACAGGTGGGCGAAGGTGCGGTGTTTCCCCCGTTCCCGTTCTAAATCTGCCTAAAAATACTCAGAACGCATAAAGGAAATCTCTTAAGACATTGTCCGTCTCTATTGGCGTGTCGGGGACGTTCAGTAACCCCCATCTGAGGTTTAATGAACACCTGTTCTTCAACCCAAACCCCAGGTTGAGGCTGAGGTTGGGGATAGTGTTGGCTATCACAAACCTGTGTGTATTTCCTACCAAAGGGTGAAGAATGCCCAGCGTGATTACGTAACACATATTTATGGGATGACTAATGTGTTCGCGTGCGTAATGGTCAGATAAGGCGGCAGGGAGCAGCAATCACAGCGTCGTTCATCAGCTAACGCAGTCAAGAGAAACCGATTATGAGATGCACACCTTCAGGACGGATAAGAACACGAGCCCTAACCCATCAGGAAACCCTCATCTGAGACCCATCCCAGCCACGGAATGACCCTAAAATGGATTTTTAACCATGGAAGTGAAAAGTTTCAAATGGTAAAAGTTCAGAAAAGCATGCCTTGTGTGCCCAGCGCCCATTCCTGGATCACCCCTTCCTCTGTTGAGGGATAATCAAGAAGAACAACATTATTTTTCTGCGGTAATAATGGGCAGAAAAGCCGTGGTTGTCGGTGTGCCGGCGACCCTTCAACACTTCGTCCGTCCATTTCCTGCAGTCGTGACAAAGCTAACAATGAGCCTCACCCTTGTGGAATTTCTAACGTCTGTCTTTCCAACATTTAAGCTACCAGCATGTCGGACTGCTACCTTCTCCTCTCAGGCAAATTAACGACTCGTCATGATGTCGGGTTGTTAACCAGCAAGCTGCGTCCGCTTCGTGGCGTGTTGTGGAGAACGACCCCGTGTTTCCATTCTCGTTTCAGGCGATCCGCCTGAAACCCAAGCATGACTCAAAAATGGTCTCCATTAGCCGCTTCTTGTAGCCATCATTAATTTCTCCATTCCCTGCTGTTATGTAAGCGGGAAATTGCACCGCTGCCTCAAACCTAGCTTGAGATGGAATGATGAAAGAGAGAGAGAGGCTAAGAGGTGATGAAAGAGGAAAAGAAAGTCTGATTCAACTTTCCCTAGTAATTTGTCTCCGATTAGCATTGCAGTTTCTGAGATACAAAATTAAAGCCATCCATCAGCCGTTGGGCTTGAAGCCTAATAGAGCGTGAAACCTCTAAACGTCTGCAGGGCCTGCTAAATAAACTTTAAAGTTTATGTAATAAAGCTCCATCGTCTTTAGTCGGTCAGTAAAGTTTGCAGAATTAAATGATGTCTTTCTTCTTTGATTAGCACTGAGCGAACCAGCTCTCAGCCCGTCCACCCCAGCAGCCTCTTTCAGTATAATTACCCCAAGATGTAGACAACATTCAAGTGCTTTTTTCAGAAAATTTGCAACACTAGGGTGAAAAACATCAGAAACCGTTGGAAAGCAGTGGGCAAACGGACAGACTGGGGTAGTTCCACATTAATGCGATCTCTCCCAGGAACTAGACAAGCGGGTCGTGAGCCTGGATGGATCAACTTAATTGGACAAAGTGAGAGAAACTTTCGCTGAGCTCACCAAGGCCCCCCCAAGCTTCATTTAGAGGGGAATGTGGAGCGTACCTCAAGTCTGATCTGACAGTTCAGACGTCTACAGTTCCTCCAATGTGTTTCTGGGGGGCGGCAAGAAGTGGGCTGTCCACTTCTTCCACAAAACCAGCCAATATACCCTCCCGGGCTTCAACCGGACCGGTGGAGAACCCGGCGTGATCCAGGGGCCACTGATGCGGAACAAAGACCCCACAACGATGGTTCACTCGATGCACCAGCTCACACGACAAACCGCACAACGTTTGCATCTCACTGTGGAAGATTCCCCGTCTCCGGGTTAAAACCTCGGCTTCCTACAGGCCCCCAGGGGTCTGCAGGGCCTGGAGACCCATCTCGGCAAGTCCAACCATTCGAATCTAAAGTGGAAGAGAAGCAGCGGCGTTTGCTCACAATGTAAAGAGGAAGAGGAGGAAGAAACAGAGTGGCTGGCGCATTGGTAAACGCGTGATTGTGTTTGGGAGGCGCGGTGTAACGTAGCGGCAGCGTATGCATGAGATTAATCCGATCGCGGCTGTGCAGGAATGAAAAATAAATTAAATCACTGGGAGTTTCATCCGAGCTGGAAGCCTTTTAGCGGCAGAGCGCTCGCTGCGTGTGGCGGCGCACACGGGATGTTCGCCAGGCGCTGAATTGGCTGGCGAGAGCGCACAAGTTAGTCTCCGCTGATACACCAGTGTCTGTTAATTAAATTGCATAATGAGAATCAATTAGAATGGGAAGTGTTCAGGAGTCCGGGACGGACTGCACCAGCATTTCGGACGTCGGAGCGCTCCTCAGCTTCAAATGTTGGTTATTCCAACACAGTCCACTCTGCAGCTGATTACCTGACATGCATAATGCAACAGATCCAGAGATCTGCCGACAAAGAGCTGCAGCGGCCCGCCGTACATTACATCAACCACGTCATAAATTATCTGCAGCACAACCGCACACACCGGCTGCGTTTACATCTGTATATTTCTATAACTCTTCCTCGGAACAGTCGAGAAACCCTCTAAACGCATTCAATCAATAATTCATAAGGCGGCGCCGCCTTCGGAATAATGCGCTCTGTGCCTGTAATTAACAGCTGGGGGAACGACACCCACAGTCCAGAATAGAGACGCTGTATTCACAAACAAATATTTAGGATTTCTGGCTGAGAATGAAATTGTGCTGAGTCAGCGTTTTCTGCATCCTTCTCCACAAGAGCGATGACGTGTGCGCTCATCAATAGAATCATCGTCTGCTAGGATTTGTGGGATATCTGGAAATCTGGTCCAGTAGAAATTCGAGATACGAGACGTCGCTCTGTCAATGTTTTAGTTTGACATACAAGCAAAATCCAAGATGCGAGTCCTGCTTCAGGACACCACCACTAGATGGGGGATGGATTCAACATCAACGAGACCGGATCTCGTTCTTTACCACGTGTTGGCGGATGGATACAACATCAGTGAGACTGGATGTCGTTCTTTTTGGTGGAGTAAAGACGTAGCTCATGTGTCCTCCTGACTTATGCATTTCTTTTCATTCTTTATCATTGTTTTTTAATAATTTAGGTTTGGGGCTTTTTTTAAGATGCTGGAATGGATTAAAATGATTTTAGTTATTTTAAATGGAGAAATGTTGTTTGACTTATGAGTTCAGACACAGAATGGATTCAACTCTCGAGGTTCTTCTGTACTGACGGGAGTGGGGGGGGGGTGCTCCATTTATCCAACAGTGTGTTATATGAACATGCATTAATCCGTAGGACATATAGGCCTACCATCTGTCCAGAATAGATGGAGACTTAAAATGCCAGCGGGCTTCAGCAGAAAGGTCGCTCTGAACCTGGCGTGAAGCTCTTTAGCGGCAACAGAAGCCCTGAATGGGACGCTTAGCAGAGCTTAGCTTTGAAGCTCAGTGCTTCTGAGGCGGGAACGGTTCCCTCCGTCACACAGACATCAACCATGTGAACGAGTCTCGGCTGCATCAAAATGAGGAAGGGGACGAGGCAGAAGCGTCAGCAGAGACTCTGGTGGGCCGACTGCGAGACGCGACAATGAGAGCCGAGCCCCGCGGGTGTGACGGAGAACACGCTTCATCATCTGTGACCACAATACCAATCCTTTGAATGAATAATTCACACTCGTGCGATATCTTGGACGACTTGATTTGCTCCCCGCGTTTAATAATTCATTTGCTAAAATTACAAACTGTGCCTTACAATTACTCGATTCATTCCCATGAAGTAACAGCGAGCCGCTTCGATTTATCGTGAGAGCGGTCGGGAGGGACAAAGCCGGAGCTGCTCGAACGCTCGTCTCGTGTCAGCAGGTCAAAAATGCTGCTTTGGAAAGGCTTGAAAATAAACTGTACATGTCCGCAGTTAAATAAGAGGAAGCTGCTGTTTCATTATGATTGTGTGCAAAACATTTGTGGACTCATCGTAGATCAGTTTTGATGTCACCAACAAAAAAACAGACTGAAAAGGATTTCGGTTCAAACGGACATTGTGCTGGCGTGGACTGAAGATCATAGTTACCAAGATCAAACTGAACTTATTATCGATAAAGCAAACGGACACCCCCCCCCCCCCCCCCATGGGAGCTACTTTAAAATATAATGGCATGAACAACAAGCACAAATAGTCTCTAACAGCTCATTATCTCTGCTATCAGCAGCATCCTGAGGTCGATGCCATAACTCATCCACATTCTATTGGCCCTGACATTCATTAAATGCTCCCATCCTGGTGCTTTAACATAGCATCAATAAATATCAGAGATATCAGATAAAAGTTATAGAAAAAAAAGGGGGGAGGGGAGGTTGCCAGAGAAACAGAGCTCTGCATCCTTCATCCATCAAGATATGGGCTGTAAAATGTGTCGCCTGCGGCGGGTTACGCTCTGCACCGGATTGATCCCGGGCTGGGAATCGGAGGAGGAGCCTTACCTCGCATTTCACTGCTGCACGCAAGTAATCCATCGGTGGAATGCGACTGACGCCGTCCGGATGGGAGTGACGGGGCGTCCAACAGAGGACCGCGTCCATGACAGCCATCGTGGGGTTCTCATTATTAAGATAGACGGGTTCTACAGTAAATACGCCGGCAATACAACCAGAACTGTCGAGGTTATCACAGGCCATCAGGCGCTGACAGGAAATCGGCAGTGGCGGTGTTTTTGAGACCCGGGTGACAACGGGGCAAGCGTGAGCGACAAGCAGACATTAATCGTGTTGTTGGCTCAACATATAGGACAGGAAGAGTTAGCAGGTGATGAAGACGCTGCTCAGACAGCATCCTGACCGAGACCCTGATTCATTAAAGTCGATCTGGGGTGGAGGTGGAGAACGGATGGATGGGAGTAGGCGCGGGATGTCAGGGGGCAGGAGGACGTGTTTCTAAGGGATTGCTTTTCTGTCTGTATTGCTTTTTGTTGGCGTTGTCATTTTAGTATTTGTTGCAACACTCAGGCAATCAATGGCTAAAAGTATGAAGAAGCTACGAGGACTGGCTCAACTCAGTGAAAGTAAAGTGCAGTAGTACCCGAATACAAGCTGCTGGACATGCGAGTTGTTTGAGATACGAGCTGTCGCTCTGTCCATAGTTTTGTTTGAGATACAAGCGCAAATCTGAGACATGGGTCGTGCTTAGGGACTCCACAGCTAGTAGTGGATGGATACAACATTAGCTGAGACCAGATCTCGTTGTTTACCACGTGTTGGCGGATGTATACAACATCAGCTGAGACCGGAACTTGTTCTTTACGTGTTGATGGATGGATACAACATCAGATGAGACCGGGGCTTTTTTACAAGGGTGGAACAGATGAAAAAGGTTTTGGTTATTTTCAATAGGGAAATGTTTGAGTAACAAGCTCAGTCACAGAACGAATTAAGCTCATATCTCCAGGCCCTACTTTACTAGAGTTAGCTTGAAGACGCTGATTGACCGACACCTGAAGAGCTAAACGTAAAAGATCTCAAGGTTGGTGGAGACGTTCACAATTCCTGGCATTTCCTCTGAATCTACTCTTGACAGGCCCTGAAAAAGACATACCCTGCTAGCTTTGCCGTGCTCAGCCCCCCTTGTCCCCCCAACACCCACAATGCCCGTGACACAGGATTAGCTTTCATTAGAGGAGGCGCTGTAATCAGCTTTGGAGCATAGCAGACAGAACAATAGAGGAGACTGAAAGGATCTGGAAGACGAGGTGCTCTGGCAAGCTGCGGTGTTTCCACAAACTGAACCGACATGTCGGATGATATCTCGACGCGTCGCTCCCCCGAGTTTGATGTCAAAAGATCGCTATCGCAACCAACTCTGCATAAGTGAAAGATCTCTGCTGCTTGGGCCATAAAAAACAACCAGACTAACTTATAATGTGACATTAAGGGACTACTAGCACCCAGGAGTGTCACGGTGCAAGGCGAGAGTTAAAAATCGTGTAACCTTTTAAGTTAAAAATTAGTCATAATGCCCTTTTTCAACAGCAGGGGGCATAATCTCGTCATCCTGAAAAACGAAAATAATAACAAATCAAAAGCGAGTAAAGCCTGGCGAGCGAGCGACTGGTTTTGGATGTAACGACAGCGTCTTCAAGGCTAGAATTCCGACATTTTCTCCAGACTGCAAACAGAACAGGTGGAGCAGAACGGGAGGGATCGTTGGGAGTGTTTGGACTCCAGTCGGGGTGAAAACACAACCCTTCATGTGGACAGAACCACCTTTGTGCGAGTCGCCCGGCACTCTCAATCATGCTGTCAGCCGGCACTCGGGTTGGGAAGGCCTGACGACACGGGTCTGCTGAGAACACGTGTCCCACGCTAACCCTGGAGAGCGCCGCTGGCGTAAGGCGAAAGCGTTCGCCCTGGCGGTCTGTTGTGCGAGTGTGCAGCGACACGCAAACAGGACACGATAGAGATTGAGGCGCTAGTTTGACTGGAAAACCGTCGTTGCAGAGTTAAACACGCCAAACTTCAAAGGATAATGACGGCATTAAGCATAAGTAAAAATACGCTCCAGTGCTGCGATTAAACCCAACAGGTTCCACAACTTTCCGAGGAGCACTTTGGAAGTATCAGGTCATGAAATCCTCTGTAAGTAAATTCTGCATTTTTTTTTTAATGTTCTTCGGAAAGACTTTTTCCCTCTACTAAATATTTAAATTTCAATATGCGCACAATCTAGAGGGAAAACACTCACGCCACTAAGCATCTCTTTCGTGAAGCAATAACCAAAATGAATTTTTATTGCGCCAACTCCTATCTGCTCTACATACCCCAGAGGTCAAACCTTGACCCCAAGGAACAAATTAGAAATCTAGACTTCCGGGAAACCGTCCGGCGCTCGATGCGATCAGACGCGACGCCGTGCAAAATAGTAACACAATGCAGAAAGTCGGAGTGACTTCAGTGTTTTCTGCACTCGTTCACAGCTTTCCTTTGAGATAATATGCCTCAACAGGCGTGATCGCACCTCCCAAGGAGGGCTCTTTGGCAGCCGGGATGTTGGCATTTCTAGGATGTAATTACCAGACACGTACAGCAGGGATGCAGTCGGGATATTTCACGCACATTTGGTAAACGGAGTAGTGAAGACTTGTGACCGATTGCAATAAAAACATTGACCAAACCCCCCTGGTCACGAACATTCAAGAACAATCCCATCACATCAGCAGAATGGTGTTTCTCCAGACTCTGCCAATGAGACAAAACGACGTTAAATAAATGAAAAAATAACTAGAGCACCTTTCTGGCTTCCGCCCAAGAGATCCGTGGTTGATTTTTAATTTCTGGTCCGCTGGTTGTTGCTTCTCAGGACAGGTGGCAGAACGATGGGACGGCACAGCCGGCAACCTCCTCTTTCCCCTTGCCAACAACACCAGGTTGCATCGAGTACCCCTTCCTTTGCCCACGCCCGTCTTGCCAACCCATCGCTGCATCTGAGCCGTGGCTGTGTGGGCGTGGCGGGTCCTCCTGCAGGCCGGGGTACCTGACTGCCAAGAAAAAGCGGCTTCTACAAATGCTGCAGGGCTGAGATAGCAGGGAGGGAAACAAAGGAGCTGCTTCTCTAAAGGCCAAACCTGAGTCAGCACCTCACCGACCACACACACACCTACTCACTCTTTGTCTCGCCATTAAATGCCCCCCCCCATATATCAGGAGGGGCAGTGATGGAACCCCTCGTAGCGGTCGTTATGTAACCCTTCTAAATCATCCCTTTCCGCCGTCGGTCTGACCTCCATATTGCAGAGAGAGCATTTTTGAATGTTCACGTTGAGATTATTATGCCGAAGGCACCATCTGTGCAGGCTTTCCTAGCAGCCGTGAGATTACGGGCGGTTAAAGCATCGCATTTGTGAGCCATGTGTGCAGTCAATGTCGTCCAATCACAGATGAGAAGCGTCAGAAAGGGCAAGGGCCCGTAAAGCACTAGGTGCTGCTGGGTAGTGCGGGTCAAGCAGGAAAAGGCAGCCCGGTTGGCGTCCCTGACCCCTCCGGGCTAAACAAGTCCGCGTTAAAGGTCACGTTTACTCTGGTATCAGGTCAGTGAATATGTTCGAGACTCAGAACAGGACGTTTGACAGCTTGACTGCCTGAAGGGAGTCTCGGATCCCAGACGCTCCGACTGCAGTCGAAGGCCTCTTGGGTTGCCGTCGCTGCACCAACGCATCTCCACATCTTGTAGGACAGAGTTTTGAAATTCCTGATCCGTGGAAACTTTCCAGGACGCTCCAGAGGGATATTTCACTGCAGAGCTACCACTAAACCCTACAGTTTGTCGTTTGTTACGGCGAAGCATCGTCTTTTTGATCCCTGAAGTTTGTCAAGCAATATTTACCACATGTCTGACGGTATTTCTAGAAACCTGAAACACAACGAACATGTTTTTAGCTTTATTGTTAAGTACTGAACCAATAACCACCGAATTCTGAGAGCTTGGCATCAAAACATAGGTAGAAAATAGGACGCTTATTCTAAGACTTGACATATAGGATGAGTAAATACAAGTGGATGTAGTATTATTTCAAATATACAGTGGTACCTCTACTTACGAATGTCTCTACTTACGAAATTTCTCAGCAGGAAAATATTGCCTCTAGTTACAAAAGAAATTTCATAAGGTAGAAAACACAGTATCGGATGATACTCGCAGCTCCCACAGGTTCCTGAATGCAACATTCTCATTGCTGCTCTGCCATTGGCTATTACCTAGTATCTTCCTGGCATCCCATTGGCTAAGAGGGACCTCTGTGTGGAGCTAGATCCGTGTTTACGCAGGGTCCTCGTCATTCGGCTCTCGACCCATGACGTGTTCTGATAGTTTGCGCAAACTTTTTGAGTATTCACTATGGACCCCAAGAAAGTGACGGAGAAAAGAGGAAAAGAAAAGACGAAAAAAATAGTTTTTTTGTCCATACAAACAATGCAAGAGATCATAGAAAAGCATGAAAAAGGGATGCGTTTGGTTGATCTCACCAAAGAATATGGCCATAATGCATCTACAATCACCACGTTATTAAAACAAAAGGAAGTTTAAGGAGTTTAAGGCATGGCGTGGGTGGTTGGAGAAGTTCAAAAGGAAGACTGGAATTCACTCTGTTGTTCTTCATGGTGAGGCAGGAGCGCATGAACCAAAGAGGGCAAAAAACAATGAGGACAGCAGTTAAAAGGTAAATGACCATTATTTTTATTCTTGTTTTTTACGTTATGCACAACTCTCATTTATTGTGTAATAATCTAATCGTAACATGTATTTGTTACATGTTTTGATGCATTTTTATGCTTTATAAAACATTTATGTTGGAATTTTTGGGGGCTTGGAACGGATTAGGGCATTTGCATGGAAAACGCATCTCTACTTATGAAATTTTCTACTTACGTAATTTCTTCCAGAACCAATTAATTTCGTAAGTAGAGGTACCACTGTAGTTGAATCCAATCCGTGACAGTTTCCCATTTAAGATAAGGAAAATCATTTTAATCAATTCCAGCCTTGTAAAAAAGCCAAATATTTTTAGAACCAATAGACATGCAGACTTTACCTGTGTATAATTAATCACGTATAACTTACGTAAACAATGATTAAGAATGAAAAGAAATGCAAAAGTCAAGAGAACACAAGAGCTACGTCTTTACTCAATCAACGAGAACAAGATCCGGTCTTACTGATGTATCCATCCACCAATACATGGTAAAAAACGAGATCCAGTCTCAATGATGCTGTATCCATCCACCAACACGTGGTAAAGAACGAGATCCGGTCTCACTGATGTTGTATCCATCCGCGAAAACATGGTAAAGAACAAGATTCGGTCTCACTGATGTTGTATCCATCCGCGAAAACATGGTAAAGAACAAGATTCGGTCTCACTGATGTGAGATACAAATCCATTCGTCAGCTAGCAGTGGTGTCCTGAAACATGACTCGCATCTCTAACTCATATGTGGAGGTACTACTTTATTACTGCGTGGAGCTGCTCTATCGCTGCCCTCTTGGCTTCTGGTTACACAAAAGACAGTCCTGAACTAATGTTTCACACAGCTCACAACCGCTGTCTGCCAATGGCGCGTCAGAAAATTTTTGAGATTGAAAATAAAACATGAATTTAGACGGTGGAGGTGGAATGCTAAATTGACTTCAATCTCTAGTTGCTGCTTTAAGTGGGAGCCGTCGGCCGTGCCGCTGATTTATCCGTCGGTTCGACCACCCCCAAGGCTCGCCGCATTCCTCCAGGGGGATCGGGTTACCTTCTATACAGGGAGACGGGCCTGAAGCATCATGGGTGTTTTGGTCTTGACACAGTTAAGCAGCCGTGTGAGCAAGCAAATGTTCAAACGGGAATGAACGGGAATACCGAACAGCAGATGATTGGGGAGAGGGCGGGGGGGACTCAGGCTTTTAAAGTCGGAATGGCAGGAACATGACTCGAACCAGACAGGAAGGAGATGCAGTTAGAAACGGGCTGGGAAACATGACATGACAGACACAGAAAAAGGGTTCAGCGGGTGAAAAAGAAAAAGTCTCTTTGATTTTTAGAGGCACATCGGTGGGTTTTAACCTTGAAAAACATTTGCAGGTGCAAAGTGACGTTTAAATAAAGACCTTGTTTCAAAAAGTCTGAAAGGAGAGTCGAAGTTTCCGAGGATACCAACTGGCCTGTAAATGGAAATATTCAATCTGAACCGACGTGAACGGACCATAAATTCTACAGCAGCAGGATAAAAGCAGAATAACGTGAAAAATGCGATTGGTGACGCCGACGCGCGTCTGAGACAGAACACGATGCGAGCGGGTTTATTTTTGGCCAGGTGATCGATAATTAACTGGTGTAAATAAACCCCGGGGCCCAGACACACCTCCAGCTGTATGTGTAGAGCTGGAGTCGAAAGCTAGCTAGTTAGCCAAACCTGGAATAAAGAGCAGAGTGTTCATATCGCAGGCGATTAGTTCATTTTGTCCCTTTACTTGGATTTTCTTTTTTAAAAAAAGGGACTTTTGAATAAAAGGCAAAATGTTTTCTGAATATCCTCCAAACACTAAATCACTAAGCTTCAGCCGAGCCAGAAGAACAACAGCGAATGCGGCGGCTCGTTTGCGGTTTTTCATCAGGCTTTATAAAGGACATCCATAACACTTGATACCACTTGATTAAAAGTATGGATTGGTCCAGTAATTAAAAGGAACAGCGAACAAAGCATGATCTCACAACTTGTCTAATAAAAACCACTCAGCAGCAGATTCATTTCTCACGCCATAAACAGGAAGGAGAAAACGAGTTTATTCGTTTACTGCAGGAGTTAGTAAACTATGCTAATGCTAACTCCTGACATCAGGGGTCTCCTGGTTGTCGTTCAGATCAGTCACCAGAGCTGCAAACGCTCTGACATTTTAATTTAAAGGCCCCGAGGTCACCTCCGACCTCAAACCAACAGAGGACTCCATGCCGGCCGCTCGCCGCCATCGACCAGCTGGATCTATGGAGGCGCTGCAGCGTTCTGAACTTCCTGTTCAGCCGACAGGAGTCACGCTTCGTCAAACGCTCCCTGGGAAAGGGAAGAATCTACAGAAACGATTGGATGAAAAAGTCAGGCCTCGCAGGATTGGCTCCCATGTCGGCGATGGTTTTGGACGTAGGTGCGTGGCCGTCGCTGGTCGACACGACGACACGTTTCGCGTTTGCTTCAGCTTCAGTCAGCGTGTGGGTGTCGGCAGGAAACGATGCCGCCATGATAGCAGAGCAGAGGAGAACCAATCTAAACCAGACAGCGTGAAATACGCACACACACACACACACACACACACACACACACACACACACACACACACACACACACACACACGCCGTTTCCCCAATCCACGACTCGATGAGCTGAAAAGAGTTACAGCATCCATCCCTCCACAGATGGCTGGATCGATTTCACCGTACTTCAATAAAAACAACCGTGTGTCACCTGGTTCCCGTCACGCTAACGGCTCGTCTTAGCTTAGCATGTTAGCACAAAGCTACGTGATGAGAGTGTGGCTAAAAAAGAGGCCAAAAATAATCATTGTGGACGAAACGGCTTCTCCTTTAGCACATGGTGTGCGTGTGTGTGTGTGTGCGCACCAGTGTGTGGACTTTAATAAATGTAAACACACCCCTATTCTCCTGCCGATGATAAAGCCAAGGGTGTGATGTAAAGATGCAATAAATATTAATCATGTATTATCAGGTCCATCAATGATTCATTTGGTTTGTTCTTGGGGGGGATGGGGGGGGGGGCCTTCCTGGGCGTCGCCAAGACGATAAAATTAACAGTCCTGTTATTAGAGCTCTGAACACACACTTCTTATTAGACGTTCCTGTACTCTCCTGTCCACTGAAGAGAACCGACACCAAACACACTCCAATATTTCTCCCTCACACACACACACACACACACACACACACACACGCACGCACGCACACACACGCGCACACACGTGAATGGACTCATCATCTGCAGAGAGGCTAATTGTTTTCTACTTCTGTTAAATCGAGATTCACACTCTCGCCAAAGCGTTTGCTCTCCATTTTTTGTGAAGCGGCACTTTGGCAACAATCCCACTGGGACAACTCCACGGGAGACGATCCCACGGGGGACAACTCCACGGGATACAAATCCACCGTCTGAATAAGAAACACTCTTTTTAACGGGCCTCAAATGCGTCACGGTTGTAAATACGGACTTGAAATGAGGAAGTGGCTCCTCTACTCCACTGACCGCTTTAATAACCCAGTTCACTGGGCTGTCCTGCCCTCCCCCCACCCTCCCCTGCCCTCCCCACTCCCCCATTGGCTGCCCAATATGCAGTTAAATGTGTTGTAGACACTGTATTGATTGATCTGTGAGAGCAACAGCGAGGCATCTGATGACGCCTGGATCCAGAAGACCTTAGTCGCCGCTGTCGCCCACGAGTGAATCAGGCGTTTTTAGTTTGGCCTCGCTTTTGCAGGGCACATGTGAGGCGGCTGATGGAGAGTACAAATCCACAATAAAACTCCATCCATCAACACATAATCTACACGTAGCTGCCCACTACGTTACGGCAGCTGGCGTGTAAGAACAGTTTGAGTTCAAGGGTTTGCAAATCCCCCAAACTGGACTCACGGGTTTAGCAACCAGCTAAAGATCCCAAGGTAGGTAAACAGTTTTTCTGCTTCCTTTGCTTTATTAAGACCCGACATCCATTTGTTCACACGAATTAGCAAGAGCGGCGGCTAATGCATGGAGTCAGATTACAACTCTGAGAACAGCCGCCTTTATCCCCCTATATGGAGCTTAATCTGCGCAAATCCGCTGCTCTGCCGTGCCCTAAATCCACAACGGAGCCTAATTCCTCTTTAATCTAATGAGCAGTGAAGGTGCACTTGTTCAGGTTAAGGATTCAGTGGCGCTTCGCCACACAGGTGGTTCAGCTCCTCGCTCCAACTCCAACATGATGCAATGCGTCGTAAAACTGGGATAGACACACCGCCAGCGCCAGGAAAAACACGAAACAGGCGTAATCCCTGCACAAACGGGACGCGTTCCAACACCTTCATATCAATAGCTGTGCGGCTTCGGGGTGCAGAACAGATTGGAGATCTGTTATCATAGTCAGTCTTCCTGCATCGATATGAAAGCGAGCCGACCAATGGGAGCGCTTTATGACACACCGGTCGTAAAAGCGATCGGGATCTCACCCTACCGCCAATAATTCAACCGGATTGCGTTTGATATTGACAGGCTGACATTTAAGCGCTCGCTCAAGTGCAGCGGATCGAGCACTCCTTGTTCACAGGTCGACCGTCGACCAATCACAGCCACCGATAGACGTCTGTTCACACTTTCACCCCGAGCGTGCCTGCAGGGTGTAAATCTACACAGTAGAATAAAAACCAGGCAGGTGGAGAAGTTCATGAAAGTCACTCAAGTTTCTCAGGGTCATCATCGTGAATCCAGCCAATCAAAGAGTTTCCGTGTGGCGGTGAGGATTGTGCCGCTCCGCGTTAACCCTACAGTGGCCCAGGGGCCAGATGACCAACAGAAGAGCCGGCCTACATGTAGGTGACCTCATGCAAGGCGAGGATCGAGTCTGTGGCATTACTTAATGTTCTGTTCTATAAATGGCGTGGCCGTCCAGCGGGGATCAGTGTCAGGCATTGCTCCGCTGTCACCACCGCCATCTCCCCCGACCCACCCCTGTCTGAGCACGGGGCGGGGCCCTCCTCAGAAGTCAAATGTCAGATGTCATCCGTCCCCACTTATAGAGAAGAACCCGGCGCGACATCGGGGGGCTCGGGAGGCCCCGCTCCCTCACCGGCGATGGAAAAGACTCCATTACTGGGGCGGTTATTCAGCAAGCTGATGGAGAGCGAGGCTGGATAATAAATATATGCCCCCCCCCCCCCATCTGCACAGATTTAATACGTTAGTTCATCAGTGAAGCACAGTCGTGGAGACGCGGTCCGGAAAATGATTTTTAATAAACGGAAAAGGCAAATAATTAGAATTTTGTGCAGATAAAATTAAATTTCCTCTGCAAAGAAGTCAAACTTTTACTGGTTAGAGGTTCCAGACGTCTGTATAACAGTCTGGTGTGAAGAATTCAGAGGAAGCTCTTTTCAGAATGGGAGAAGAATCGTGTTTCTACGGCAGCCCAGAGCAGACAAACCAAAAGGATGAAGAGGAGAGCAACCCTCACATCCTGGATTAACATCACTTTATTACTGAATAAATACAGTTTCTAACTGTTGAAAAAAAGGAAAGAAGCAGTGACGAGGAGGAGGATGGGAAGGTGAGCTCGGGCTGTGGAAAATTCAGAAAACGTTTTTGGAAAATTCTTTTTTTTTTTTTGTAGATCAAAAATGAAACGACAGATCGCCACAATTAACAATCAAAAAACAACAAAGACGACAAAATAAGCAGGATTAGCATTTCAGACACAACTTAATCCCGGTTTATAAATCACACATTTGGGTTTATTTCCCCGGGGGGATAAAAACACGATGACAACTTCTCTTCCTCAGCCGATTAAACTCTTACTGCGACTCGGTGGGATCGGGATAAAGCGTTTTGGGAACAGGTGGACGAGTTTACGCCACGTCGGACTGGAAACAAATTACTTCTCACCGATCGCCTGCAGTTATTTTGGAGGCTGCTTTGCACACGGGCGGCGTCTGTTGTCAAAATACTGACGCATCACCAAAACACAGCCTTCTTTAAGCCGTGATGAAGAAGTTAAATGTTGTTGATCTCAAGTTCGGCATCTCGCGTTTCCTGAAAGCCTCTCCAATTGCTAATCAATACATTTTAATCGGATTAAGACCACAGCGGTCCTACATGGAGCGGAGGAGGGAGGTAAAACTGCGATATGAAGGAATCTACTTGAGGCGACAGAGGAAAAAGTAGCTTCAGATCCAGCAAACATCCCCGGAGGTCCGGCTGATTCTCCGCAAAAACTGAACTTGTCATTTCTATTTTTCATCACCCTTCAAGTTGGTGGGGACTGAGGGGGATGATCTCTTCAAATATTGATCACAAACGCACCCACGACATGGTGTGGCTCTCTGAGCGCCGTGTAGTTCCTCCTGCCTGATACGGGTTGTTTATTATTAAATGCGATGAACCGAAGCTGCAAAAGCAACAGAGTCAGATTGGTGTCAGAGCTGAGGACGACAACTCCGGGCTCGGTTGGGTCCGATGGCGCCGCCGCCGGGCAGAACCTTCACGTCTGCTGACGGTTGAATCCCGACAGCTGAACCCTGGGAAAAATTATTCAACAATTCCTCTCCAGCGCTGGTGCACAGTGTGATCACCGTGCACACGCCTGGGCAACGCTGGACCAGAACCTGAACAAACACATTCTGTCATCCCAGCTCGCGAGGAAAAGGCTTCCAGGAGCCAGATTGAGATGAAACGGTAATAATCTGAAGCAGGATTAGGTGTGAAAGATGCAGCTCTGGTTCAGCTGGAGTCAACACGGGATTGAAACTCCTGCATCCGCCTTCCACGGGGTTGGGATCTTTATTGCATCCCCACGGTAGGCTGCAAAGGTGGAATGTCAGACCTGTAAACACAGAATGTAGGAAGAGCCAGCCCCCACCACCACCACCACCAACACCACCCCCCCCCCCCAAATGTAGGACTACACAGCAGTAGGGTTATGCAATGGTGGAAAAGGGAGGCTTTTGGTGGGAGATGCGTGCAGAATGAGGGAAAACAGCTACTGGCTTGAATAGAAATGATTGTGCAAGAAGAGCTGCGCGGTGCGTGGAAATGAGACCCGCATCTGTCACGCAGCTCGGCTACACGATCTGCTAACGCAAACAGTGGGCTGATTCACGCCTCGCACGCAGATTGTGACACAATTCCGCAAGATTAGGATTAAATTAAAAAGGGAGAAAAACGCTAGCTAGGCTGCACAAAAGTGGAGTTAGCCTCACTTCCTAGTTCCAGCTGCTCGGCTAACACCCTTCTCCCTCCGCGAATAGCAAACAATTCTCGACCGTTAATTCAAATTATTTCTCCCCCCCCCCCCCCCGCACGGCGGGGAGGAAGAAGCCGTGGCATAAAGAAGGGGGAATTTTTTTTTTTTTTTTTTTTACACTTACTTTTCACCACCCTGTCCGTCGTGGGTAACTTCGGCTCATCATTCGGCTTGTTTTCGGACATTTCCAGTGTGGTCTAATATTGAGATAGAGCAGAAATGAGCCTGAAAACGGTCCCCGCGTCGCTCCTGGTGAGTCCAGCCGAGAAAAGAGACCGCAGTGATCTCACTCGGTCCTATCAGCGGCCAAAAATACTCCAACAGGGTTAAAATTTCACTGCTGGAGCCGCTGGAGCTGCTCTGCTCTGTCTGATTTACTGTTACTCTCTGTCAAGTTGTCAGAGCGCAGTGCGACAGCCGAACCTGCTGGCTCCGCAGGCACCGCCCCCTTCTGCTACCGCCGACGCTTCCCATTGGCGGAGAGCGGGAGAGACCCGCCAGGATCGCGCATTCACTGGAAATTAAGGTTTGTGTGTGTGTCAATCCAACCCGGGGAAGAGGAACCGCTGGGAATAACTTAGAATTTTATGTTTTAGGATAATTATTATGATTGTAAAAGGATGGAAATGATAAGAAAACATTTTGAATCTATGGTAAAAGAAGATAAAACAAAAAATTGCTGATGGTAACTTTATTTTGAAGCAGCATTTCTTTATTTGCAGTGTTATCCAGCTGGTATTACTCAACTACAATTCTTAGTTGAGGTGTTATTAACAGATGAGCTGTCTTCAAATGGAGCACGTGTTTTCAGATAATATTCATTTGAATTGTCTTTATTTTCTTCCAACAATGACAGAAAGAAAGATAAAACTTAGTCGTTTCTTTGGCCCATTGATTCTTTTGCAGGCAATCTTTCACTAACGTGTCAGGATTTACCCAGAATTCCTCCCAATCGGACAGACTTCCATGCACATTCCTCCAGCACCACCCTCAGGACCAGCAGAGCAGCTCCGGCCCATTTACGTTACTGATATCATTTACATCACACTGGGGTCAAAGGTCACCTGTCTGCTCATTTATCTCCTTGTCGCAGGGCGATGAAGAAGTTCGCGTCTCCGTCTCTGTGACGAGATCGCACTCGTGTGCAGAGCTGCGTGCGTGGGAGCAGAATGACCCGCCATTAGCCAGTCGCCAGGTAGCGACGATTTGCATGAAGGAACCTTCGCCTGCAACGTCGAAGGTTTCATTGACCCGCGAAGGAAGAACGGAGGACGAGTGCTGCTAATGAGGCGCCGCTGCGCAGTGACGCCGTTGTTCAGCAGGTAGAGGCGGTTAAAGGAAGTGAAATTCACACCAAGAGGTCAGAACATCCCACAGTTCTACACTCAGCTGCTGTGGATCATTAGTTCTGACCGGCCTCTGGCGCCCAAAGCCCCGATCTGAACGCTAATCACCTGTCGTCCGCTCGACGTTTATATTTTTTGACAAAATAAAGAAATAAAACTTTTGCAGAATCTGAAATCATGATAATTAAACGCAGCAACCCATTTAATCTCCCAGTGCTGCTTCAGAGAATTAATACAAACCCATTTGAATACCATTTTTGCATACCGTGTTGAACGGAGTAAGTATGACTAACATCAAAACACTCGTGTCTGGGAATGTTTGACGCGTCCAACATGAGTGAACTGTTCTGTTTATTTTATTTAACTACTTTATTTAATTAGATGTGGAAAGTTTTTCTCAAACCGGTGCATCAGAATCTGTTTTTTGCGTCAGTGTGTCGTCAGACTATTACTGTATATATTCATCACACTGAGATACATTCATCTGTCATTTGCACGCAATATGCAGGTTAAATAGATAGATATACTTTGTTTATCCCAAACTGGAAAATTAAGAAAAAAAAACCTTTATACTTTTATACCATTATAACCTTTTAAAAAAAGGTTATAATGCTTCATTGAGTTTATGTAGGTCTGTTTAGCTCTAAACATGTTTTATCTTCATCTTAAACTAAGACATTTAAAATAAATAGAATCGGATCATCTACCGTTAACAGACATCTTAATCTACACCTGACATTTTGGTTTAATCAACCCAGAATGCAATCTGTCTCTCCAGGAACAGAAAGTTGGGATTCCGTTCTCCCGCCGTAAACACATGAGAAAATGATTCTCATTATTTGTGAGATTGCCGAAGCAGCGGGGAAACCTGTTTACCCGTTTTCTTCCAGAGAATTGAGCGCCGCAAAAGATTGACATCCAATATTTTTTTTTTTAGCAGCAGGTGCAGAGACGTCATCGCCGGCCGTCTGCGTCTCTTTTTCGCCCTTCCCCCTAATTGCACAATTTGTGTAAAATCACAGAGCAGCAGAGAGGAGGAGGATTCTATTGAAACAGGTGGACGATCTGATGCAAATTGCCAGCCTTTCCTCCACAGCCACTCATCACGAAGCATGCAAATTCAAGTGCACTCTGCATCACTTCATGGCACTGATACAATGAAGTGGCTGCGAGCAGAATCCTGTCGCTCACGAGTACCATATTCATAAAAGATGACAGAGTTTTGTGTTTTAGTGCACGCTGGGGGAGGAGGTAATAGCATGTAAATAAATAATGCAAGGCCTCTCATGCGTCTGATTTCTGTTCGAATCGCTCCAACTGTCGGGAAAAGGAGTTTTTATATTGGCGTGACGTGCTTTAAGAGATAAGACAGAGCATTGTTAGCATCCCATGCTTACAGCACTAACCCTGCTAAGCTAGGGGGTGTGACGTTTGCAGCGAACCATCGTGACGCCAGAAACCTGCAGGTTTTAAAACCCAGCAGAGAATTGCGTCGTTTGACATTCAATTTTTAGTAATTTTTTTCAAATTTGACCACCACGTGGTAAAAAATAACCAACATCAGGACATTTGTTCAACTTTGCGTCGATGCTTCAGGCTTGGATCTGCTCTCATGATTGGCTGGAGGCTCTTCTTCGTGTCCTCGTTCATTCATTCGCGAAAGAGACGTGAATTCGTTCTCAAAGTCGCGTGCCTTCTTTCGACTTTAATCCTCAAACCTTCTGTAAATTCACTGAGTCCTGATTAGGGCCGAGTGATGTGACTCATCATTACATAACTCAGTTATAGAACGTCAATCACCAAATCAGCACTTGCAATCGATCCACTTTGAGCAATTAGACTGAAACCTGGAGGTAAATTGAATCTGCTGACTCGGCGTTCGCCGCCTCCGCTGGAAAATAAGAGAAGGCAACTTCCTCCTCCCCCCCCCCCCCCCCTGAACACTTTAATTTGATTTGGTTTGTTTTGCTGCAACTTCAAAAAAGACATTTTCAAACGTGCGGACTGTCCAAACTGGATCCCGACGTACCGACCCGCCGTTTTTGCGGCGCTACTTTCGGGGCCGTCCAATCGCAGTTGTTCATTTGCCGGTGTCGACAGTTTCTATCTCTGCAACCCCCCCTCTGAGAAGCTTTGTGGCTTTGAGTCGGCTGTCTCTTTAGGTTTCGGGCTCCTCGGCTGGGGGAGACATTGGATCATGGGGTGTCGGAGGCGCTCTTTGTTTACTTCGCTTGTCAAATTTCAAGCTGATCCCACCTCCAAGTATCCAACGATGCTGAGCCAGCGATGCTCGCAACCGATCACTGGGAACGCCGCCCCCCCCACCCCCACCCCCACAGCGTCAGGCCTCATTGAAGGAAACGTCGCCGCTAGCTCCTTCTTAATTACCTTCACTCTCACCCGATCCATTTGTCTTCTGTCTTCGTGTTTATTGGTTGCTGATCAGCTCCACGCCGCTCCGTTTGGAATCAATCCTCCCTGGAAAATATTGTTTGAGCTTTATTGACTCTGTGGAATGAAGACATTTCTCTAAATGCCAATGTTTGACAGCAGCCCGGTGATTTGTGGACTAATTAAACACCCCCCAGTGACATCGTTTGTCCATCTGGCGGTCAACGGATGCATTGATTCCGCTGGTTTCCAGTTTCCTGCAACACCACGCTAACCGGCGTAGTTTCCCTCCTCATCCTCACCTGTCTTTCCATCAAGGCTATGGTTAGTCATTGATTTACCCCCCCCACCCTGAAAACCCTAGCTTCCTAATGGGTTCACCTACAGACACTAGAACGGCTCACGATGCATGTCGTCTGCATACATTCACACAATTAGCGCCGCCGCTAATGCTGAGATCCTCTTGCGTGCCGGCCACTGCTCTCCTATGCTAATATGATGAGCCTCTTAATGCTCACCCCCACCCCACCCCCCCATTTCACAAGGGCAGGGCCATCCAAATTTAATGGATGACTTGCGTGCACGCACATCCCTTTGTTTGATGAACCCGTAGGATGTTAGCGTGCTAATGTACTTTTGCCATGCTGATGTCATTAGGCGGTGGGGACATTATCGTTATGCTAGTGGCCAAACTGAGATGGGAAGCAGGAAGCGGCGTTTAATCCAGAGCGTCCTGCAAACACCTGTTGGAAAATAATCAGGCAGATGTCCACAATCCACGACTGGAATATTCATTACACAGAGATGAGACACACAAATCTGAATGTTTCCATGGAAATAAATTTTATTGTTTCCAACTGCTGAAATTAGCAGTATCCTATCTAACCTCTCATCCAAAGCGAAGAAAATATTATTATAATATAAAGGAAAGCCCATTCACCTCCACTGCAGCGGTGTGGCGGCTGATGGATAGGTCTAAACCCGGATGTCCTCACGCGTTATATCATTTCATGGCAGCTTATTAATTCATGTGGAATTCCAAGTTTTTCAACAACATTCCAACCTTTTGGGGTGGTGGTGGTGGGGGGGGGGTACAACGTTACATTTTTCCCCCAAAGTAAAAAATTCTCTGGATGACTAAATGCAACAGGGAAAGTCATTGTGAGGTTGCTCCTTTTTACAGTTTCATTCACTCCTCTGCACCGCCCCCCTCGCCACCAACATCACCACCAGCCCCCCCACTTCCAATTAATCAGCCATGATGCATCAGTGATTTGGGCGTCAGGGTAGCAGAGCTCGGTCAATAATGCCTTGATAGATGGTCCCCTGCTCCGTTCGGCGCTAGCGTCAGATCCACTCGTCTGCCCCGGCGCCACACTTCTTTGTTAATTAGCTGTGAACTGCTCCAGAGGGGGAGGATGAATTATTCAGGGCGGCCATAACGAGAATACAAATATGGAAAACGCTCCAAACTTCTCAACACTGTTTACGTCCTCAGGCGGCCGTACCCCACCTGCGTGCGGGGGTCGCTAATGCTCCCGAACGTCGCTCTTCTTTAAGGTGCTTGGTCTCAACTTTGGCATTTTCATGGACGCCGCGCTCCGACCAGGATAAATTCACTCTAGCCTGACGTCGGATGGTCTTCAGAAGACAATTTATGCGCCGTGTTAGCATGCAGGACACTCCCATCCAAATGAGGCGACAGTTGATTCCAGGGGTTTGTTGACTTTGCTCGCTTTGTTTTGCATGTTTGTTCAGTCGCTAACGGCGCCATCATTAGCCACCAACTGCAGACGTTTGTTTACCATTTGAATGGCACGGTCTGCTTTTGTTCATCGTGCTGCAAAAAACATGAATCACACCTTCATATTCATGGTCCCCAGAAGCTGCATCTGGACATCCAAATGGTGGAAGTTGCTATTTCCTCCTTCTAGCGCCACCAGGGAGTTGAGCTGTGTGTGCATACAAGCGTATGAAATTACTTAATGGCATTTAACGGAAGCATTAGCGCTGTTCCACTGCGATTTTGCCCCCAAACCGTTAGCATCATGCTAACAAGCTCTGCTGTGCTGCTCAAACTGAATCTTTTTGGACTGCCTGGAGCTGCCGGCGCTTCAGACATCTGTAGAATCATTTAACGCTTGCGGTTCGTAAATAAACCCCTCCTCCCCATCATCAAATCACTGCTGACTGTGCTTAAGCGCAGCTTCCAACTATTAGGAAGCAGCGTCGGCGCTGTGGTTTCAACGAACCCGACCTCGCTACCTGTTGGGCCTCCGCTGGTAAATAATGCCTTTACGGCAGCTAATAAGTGATTTGCTGTACCAGGAAGCATCTATATTGTGATTGGGTCATGAGTGGTGGTGTTGCCTGGAAACTGGAAGGTAATCAGGAGGATCTTCTGAAATCCTTCAAAATTTGCTTGATGGACTGAATTTTTCTGGAATTCAGACTGGAATGTGGAGGAATGCTCTTAAACGGATGTAATCCTGAGTCTTTGAAGGCCTCACCTGTTTTGATGATGGTGTCATACCACATGTAAGCAATCTGCTTTTTATTTCCTTATTTGAAATCCGGTGATGCGTCTCGTTCCCTCACCCCACCATCGCCGTTGCACTGGAGTCTCGCTCTAACGGCAGCCTGAATACCAACCACAGGGATTTGGATTGCTCACCAAATGATATGTTTGGACTGAAAGGGGAAGACTGTCTGATTTCATAATTACCCTGATCGTACCCTCCGCCGTTTCTTCGCCGTGCTATTAGCCGACAGGCCGACTCCACGGAGGCTCTACTTCCTGTGGGAGCAGGAACAAGCGGCGAGGAGCTTCAGGCAATCGATGGACAAAGAAACGGCAGAGAACGAACAAATGATTGGGCCTTAGGAGGAAGATACAAGATACAGTATGTCAACGAAACGTTTCTGTCCTTCAACCTAAAGTCTACTTTGGGTGATTTGGCATTGGGGCGGCAGTGGCTCAGTGGTAAAGCGGGCGGCAGAGCAGGTCATCCAATGTTCTGAGATCGGCGGTTCAATTCCCTCTCCCGCCCAAAAACATTGCCGAGGCGCCCTTGAGCAAGGCGCCATCCCCCCTCACAAGCTGCTCATTTAGGCGCTCCACAAAAAGGGGCTGCCCGCCACTCTACCTCCCTTGCATGCCTACAGGCCCCCTTGTGTGTGGTTGTATTACAGGGGCCTGTACACACTAATATGCATGCGTGTGATTGATCAGACTAACAAAAAACTAGAGTGTGCATTCTTAATTTCCCTTCGGGGATTATAACAGTATATAAAATTTAAAAAAAAAAATTAAACAGCCCAGGTCCTGCGGGACAAAGCCGACTCAGGTTAGGAGGATGTTGACGGAGTCGTGGATTGTTCCCCACACGGATATTTCACCCGTCTATCTTCCAACGACAGATGGGTGTGTTACTTGTGGGTTCCTGATGTGTTCCTGGTTAGAAGTAAAATCTTAAGCCCAAGCTCAAGTCTAAGCCCGAGCCCGGTCGGGCTCAAAAAGTCAGTAATTACGTTTGGGTCGGGTCAGGCGTCAATACCCTTGGGCACGGATCAGGTTGGGCTGGATTTTTTAGGCCTGATCTTACCTCTATTCCTGGTGTGTTCCAGATGTGTTCCTGGTGTGTTCCCGGTGTGTTCCTGATGTGGTCCTAATGCGTTCCTGTGTGTTCATGGTGTGTTCCTGATGTGTCCTGGTGTGTTCCTGGTGTGTTCCTGATGTGTTCCTGGTGTGTTCCTGATGTGTTCCTGGTGTGCTCCTGGTGTCGCTGTGCAACAGAGGGCCTTCGTTGTGATGCATTTTGTTTCAAACCCTCAAACCGTGCTGCTAACAAAAGCAAGGAAGGCGAAAGCTTAGCGCGTCCCAAACCAACTGGCTCGTCCATCGTGGACAGTTCATGCAAGTGAGGTGCCTTTAGGAAGTTACGGAGCATTAGCGTAGCTGCTAACTCCCTGAACACGCTCACGGCTAGATGAAATCGCTCCAGCTAATGACCGCTATCGCTAAAAGGAGTGCCCGTAGCCTCCTTCTCCTTCTAATATGGCCTTTTATCGATCTGGAGTATATCCAATCAGTTTGCTCGCCCCCCAACGGGACTTGGGAGGCAAACAATAACTGGAGTGCATCACTGGACTCCCTGCATCCCAAGCGTCCCCCGAGCAGCAGCAAGGGAACTACTGGGTTGCCATCTGCAACCAATCTTGGCCAGACGGAGGAGAAGTCGGCCAGAGTCAGTCATTACACGTGTTTTCCATCGTCCTTGTCTCCAGCGCTCACGATAGCGGGGAGAGGGATTCGGAGGTTTCCATCCATTGATATAGCGGAGCTTCCAACCACACGAGGATCACGTTTTGCTCCCACCGCCGCAGTCAAGACGTGAGGGGGGGTTCGGGCGGGGAACCGGGCGGGGAACCGGGCGGGGAGCCAGCCGGCCGCCAGAGACTGGAGAGCAAATGGAAATTATGAGTTTTCTCCTCATGGTGAGCTCAGCGGGAGCGAGGAGCTCTGAAATGTGATTGGAATCCTACCCCGTGGAGCGACGTCCCCGGTTGGAGTCAGCGGGGTGGGGCAGGGAGGCATGAGGGCGTGGCAGGGTTTTCTTTGGAGGCCGAAACCCAATCTGTGTGGGGTCACAATAAAAAATAATAATTTAATCAATGAAAAAACCACTTCATGGAATGAGTTTGTCTCCAACAACAGAAGGGTTTCAGCGCTGCTGTACTTGCGGTTAATTTAGCCTCTGGCGCATTCTGGTGGACAGATGGAGGCAATGCAGGACGGATTCCTGGAGATGTTTGTATTTTCAATGTTTTACTGCTTGAAAAATGAATGTTTCACATAAATTGATGTTTCTGAGGTCAGACAGGAGAAGAATCTTCATTGAATCTTTAATGTTAAGTTGAAAAACAGTGAAACTCGTCCTCACACCTTACGTTTCATGTTGTCTCAAACTCCACCTTTAAACGTCACATTTTCCTACAGTGTAAGAATATTTTTCCTCATCCTACCAGGATGCACTTCCCCCTCCTCCTCCCCCATCAGACGGTTTCCAGCCGGCCTTCTGGACTCTGAACCTGCTTCAAAAACAACCGATAAGCAGATTTTTGTTTTTGCTGGGCCGTCTTCAGAAATGCGCCTGTATTTCGCCGTCTGGGTGGAATTAGTAAAAGTCTTTTAGATCTATAGCACACCGTGTTTTAGCCAAAACAGCCAGACTTGGACCGTGCCAATGATTTCTGCTGACTTTGTTGTTTTGATTACCCTTGAAGTTACCTGGGGGGGTGATGTCAGTGAACACGGATGACCTCAGAGCTTGTGTTTTGCTCAATTAGCTGTAATAGCGCCACAAATCACGGGGCTTACCGTTGAGGTCGGATTCAGGGGTCAGGAGGTCAATGGTCATCAGGATCATGAATCATCTCTCGCAGGGGGCCCTGAAGGCACCGTTAACGGTTCAGATCCCTCAGGAACGCCACCAGATGCAGCCAGAGGACGGAACAGAGCCTTTTAATCCAATCAGGCTGCATCTAGACTCCAGCTCGAGCATTTCACCAGGATTTGTGACGGTCAAACGCTTAAACGTGAAGGAAGATTGGGTTTCTGCAAGAGATAAAGAAAAAAAAAAGACTTCATTCAGATTTCACGCCTGAAATCAGATGGTTGGAGGAGCTGAGGCCCCCTGGTGGCCGCAGGGGGAACGACAGGCACAGTTACAGCTGCTGCTGCTGAAATTCTTTATTACATCCTGCTTCAAGGCGGTGATGTCTTGTGATTGTCAGTGTTCATGTGTTCGTACGTTCATCTGTTCCTCCGTCCGTTAGTTAGTCCACCAAATATCTTTGCAACTGTTGCAGATAGAAAGATGAAAAAAAAAAACCACATTACTCGGGCAGCAAAGGGGATAAAAATGAGATGATGACCTTGACATTGAGAAAACTAGGTCAAACTTCAATTTTTGTACACTCGGGAACTGGATAAGATAGGAAGACGAGGGAGAACGCCAGTGTGAGTATGACCATAGATCAAATAGATCACTAGCTTTGACCTATGCAAGTAGGTCAGGGTAAAATTTTGAATTCAGGTGTGTCACGGGACACACCTGAGTTCTTTATTTTTAAACTTTCAAAAATATTAATTCGTGAAAGTGTTTTAGTTGTCGTTTCTTCAACGAGGGCATTTAAATCATTATTACGGCTCACAATTTATTAAAGATAAGCCATCAGAAGCCTGCATGGATGATATTTTATGTTAACAGATTATTATTGGTTTGATTTTATTGATCCCTGAGGGAGAATGGGGTCAGAAACAACCAGAGAAAGTTAAAGTAAATAAAGAAGAGATCTTCACTCCAGCAGGAATTTAAATGAGCATAAAATAAACCAGATGATGTTTCTGTGTATAATTAAAGTGCAGAAGAAGTGGCGTCACCTCAGAAGTACCATCAACAGAGGCTGATGGCTCTGTCTATGGTAAATACGCTCAATCCTGGAGATGTGGGTGAAGCTTTGCTGTCATCACAAAGGCAGGAGCCGAGGAGCGAAGAGCCTCAGAAAGACCTGGATTAGAGTGTATACTGTAAATGTCAGAGACTCCACTCACCCCCCCCCACACACACACACCCCGCAGATAAAGTCAACACCGTTCATCACCGCCAAGCCAAGAGGATCTGTGTTTGCAGTCCCAGAGGTGTGTGTGTGTGTGTGTGTGTGTGTGTGTGTGTGTGTGTGTGTGTGTGTGTGCGCGCGTGTGTGTATATGTGTGCGGGTGGGGGTGGGGTAATCCCCCAGGGAAGGGCTATTAAATCAAATCCCAGCATCACCTTTGGGTCCAGTCAACGCTCCTCTGTTCGGCTGAGGTTCCACCAGGTGTTGCAGGAATAAAGTTTATTTTCATTTCCAGAGAACGGAGAGAAAAGTTAGGGACGTCCTGCAAAGTGATGAATATGTTTACATTGATAAACAGTAAAAAAAAAAAATTTAAAAAAAAGCTAAAAAACTAATAGCATGAAGGCAGTTTTTTTTTTAATTTCCAGGTAAAATCAGCAGGAATGTCATGAAAAGAGAAAAACAAGCAAAAATCCTCCCATCATGAGCGATTAGAAGTGTTTCTATAAGATTTTATATTATTTTTATTATCATTAAAATATTTCCATGTCAGAGAACACCTGATTAAAGAAATAAAACCTGCGTTTGTTGTCATGAAATTGATTCTAAATCAGTTCAAACCTCAATCCAACATCATCTGAAACGCTTTCCTGAAAACGCTTCACGTTTCGGCCTCTAGAGGGCGCCGCACTTCTAGGTAAACGGTTGTTGGATGAAAAACAGAGACATCTGGGGTGGGGGCCAGAGGCACCTGCTGACCCCTGAGTTTTTTTTTTTTTTTGGCGGGGGGGGGGGGGGGGGTTATAGAGAAAACACAGATCCATACATGTTTCTGAATTTAAATATAAAAACAGTCAAACATCAACGTAGCTTGGAAACAAACAGGAAACTTGTTTCCTCTCGGTTGCATCAGCCGGGTGTGTGTGTGTGTGTGCGTGTATGTTGGCGGGGGGGGGGGTGTAAGAACGAATCTGGAACAGCTGGAATAAAATTTTAAAAAATGCTAAAACCATTAGAGGAACATCAGCGTGGAATAGAAGGAAAGGTCAAACCTCATCCTCGTGGGAAACGCTTCCTGTCTGCTGGCGTCCGTCACCAACATGCCTGTGATTCACCAAAGTATTTGGGAGTTGGCACACCCTAACCCCTCCCTCCACCCCTCCTGACGCAGGTTTGTTGGTTCAGGCCTGAATGAATGAATGAGACCCACATGGGGAATTCGGCGCCCCAGCTCCGGGCGGAGGCCGAGGCGTGTGCCAGGGAAGCAGCTGGGGACACGCCGGGCACATCTCCCTCTTCAATCATGCTCTTTGTGAATAATATGTATTAATGCCGTTCCTGCTTAGACCTGCCAGTTAGCCTTTGGAGATGATCCGGATTCGGGACCCCATGGCATTCCAGGCATATGTTCGCCCGTCACCTGCTGCGAGCATCTCGGTCCGAGGACAGGCCCAGATCCATCGGGTATGCAAATGCCAAAGAGGAGCGCTTCCCCTGGAAACTTCATCGACGTGTCGCCCACGTCAAAACCCGTCTGGGCGAAACGCATCGGAAACGCCAGATCAAACGAGCTGCGATGTTTATGATGTGCAAATGAGACAGAGTGCACGATGGCGACACTTCTACACCTCCAGGAAAAGAATACGGGGCTGCATTTATACGCAGATGATGTCATCATGTCAGGGTATGATGTCATTGCAACAAATTAGAGCAAGGAAACAACTTTTAGAAGCATTGTTATCGTTTTTATTTGTTCTTTGACCTGACAAAAACATCCAAAAAAACAAAACAACTGGCTCAAAGACGCTAAACTGTCAGTTTCGAAAAATCTTGCTAAAAATGGAATTCCTCGTTCACGGAACGGAACGCGGGGATAACCAATCAGGGACAGCTTGTGCATTATGCACCTTGGCATGCAGTGGGGTGGGGTGGGGGTGGGGGGGGCACACCTCCCTTCCTCGCTCCGGCCTCTCCGGCCTCAGGATTAGGGCGGAGGATTGTGCACAGCTGCTCCCCAACATCCCCGATAAAAATCAGGCAATTTCACAGTCAGTGGCATTCTTTCATCCCTAATCCACAGCCGGCCCACAGCAGCGGGAACCACCCCCCCCACCCCAGAACAGGGAACCCACTCCCTCCCCCAGAACAGGCTGTTCCGACCCGACCCCCCGTTGGCGACCGGGACACCCCCGGGCTGCTGCACGAGCAAGGCCGGCCCAATAAAGGAAGCCCCGGTTCAATGCTAGATATCGATCCTCTGCTTCCTTTTCAGCAGCCAATCAGAGGATGGCGTGTGGACCGATGGGCGGGGCCCTGATTGGGATCGTGGTGGACCGCTTGAAGGAGTTCAGCCTGCGCTTCTCTAAACAGCCCGCTGGGAGTAGCCGTCGTTTCTAAAGCCTCCTTGTTTTAAATGCACTTCCTTCATCGTGCCCCCCCACCATATGTCCCCCCACCACCTACACCCGCCTGACCCCAGCTTCCATTTGTAGAGCAATTCCTCACCAAAAGTTCAAACAGGGGACAAAAAGGTACTTCAGAGTGAGAAAAAAGAAGACAAGAAAAAAGGGTGTGGGGGCAACGAGGCGGGGGGGGGGGTGGTTGAGTAGTTGGGGGGGGGGGGCATGAATCAAAAGCCGAGGAAATGGAATTCACTGTACAAACGTTGGGGGAATTTCAATGTCCGCCGAGGCAACAGTGGAGCTCTGTCTGGTAGGGAGGGGGGGGGGCAAAAAGAGCAGTGGCGGCAGTGGGAGGGGGCGGGTCTATTCTGACGAGTCGTCACGCCGCTGAAAGGCCGGAGCGAGTCTGTTTGCTTAAGAGCCAATAGGACGGCCGCCACGCTCGGCGCTATGGGAAACTTCCAGCTCCAGTTCCTGGGGTGGAAGAGGTGGGGGTCTCCGCAGGGGTCAAAGGTCATTTTGAAAAGCTGTCATCAGGATAATCTGATTGCCGCGGCGTAATTCCGCTTCCCTGCTCCTCGGTCCGGGTTTTCCGCTCCTCCGGACTGAATCGGACCAGATGGCGTCGCTCCGTCTTCTCCAGGAGGATGAAAACGTTTCGCCGCCAGAGATCGAACGCGGTGAGCGATGACATCGTGCGTCTACGCTGGAAGCTGACAACATCATTTATTGCGGGCACGTGAAAAAAAAAAAGTTCGGATCAAGTTAGTGGGAGGGGCTTGGATCGAACCGCACGCCGATGATGACGTCAGGAGGGCGGAGAGGAGGGGGCGCTGGCTTGTGTTTTGTTTGTGGCGACGCCACAGGTGATGATCCGTCTTCGCTTCCTGTTCGGCCTCCATCAATCTCCTCGTTAATGATGCAGGAGCAGCAGCGCCTGATTGATGTCGGCTCCGCCCCCTCACCCCCCTCCCCCCAGAGCTCAGCTCCGCCTGGCATCTGCTAAAGGGCACAGGTATGCCGTCTTGCGCCCTTGTGCCGCCCTCGCCCATTTGATCAGGGGCCAAAAGTGACCCTGTGGAGCCAGCCGGTAACCCCTATCTGAGGGCCCCAGGCTACGGACTCGGGGGCCCACGCCGGCCCTCCACCGGAGGCTTTGGGAAGATTAATAGGCCTCCTCCACGGCTCCGCCTGCTTGAGGTGGCGCCCAGGCGCGTTCAAGCTGTTGGGTTGGGGGTAGTGGAGAGGAGGTCAGCGGGTCCAGGGCCACCCGCCTGGTCAAGGACGCACAGAGGTCAGCCGGGCGAGAGCCGGGATGAGAGCGGGTGGGAACCGGAGGAGAACTGGATGGGAACCGGATGAGAACCTGGTGGGAACCAAGTGAGAAACGGGTGGGAACCAGGAGAGAACCAGGTAGGAACTGGATGAGAACCGAGAGAGAACCAGTTGAGGACCGGGTGGGATCCGGGTGATAACAAGATGAGAACTGGGTTGGAACTGGTTGGGAACCAAGTGAGAAATGGGTGGGAACCATGTGGGAACTGGATGAGGACTGGATGGGAATCAGATGAGAACTGGGTGGGAACTGGTTGGGAACCAAGTGAGCAACGGATGGGAACTGGGTGAGAACCAAGTGAGAAACAGGTGGGAACCGGGTGGGAAACCAGGTGAGAACCGGGTGAGAACCAGGTGGGAACCAAGTGGGAACTGGGTGGGAACCGGGTGGGAACCGGGTGGGAACCAGGTGAGAACCAGGTGGGAACCGGGTGAGAACCAAGTGAGAACCAGGTGGGAACCGGGTGGGAACCAAGTGGGAACTGGGTGGGAACCGGGTGGGAACCGGGTGGGAACCAGGTGAGAACCAGGTGGGAACCGGGTGAGAACCAGGTGGGAACCGGGTGAGAACCAAGTGAGAACCAGGTGAGAACCAGGTGAGAACTGGACGAGTGACCACAGGTAACAAAGCCAGCTTCAAACTGTTTTGTGGACAGGAAGTGACAGAATCTGTAGGTTTTTACTGAGTCTGCGACCTCAACCTATAGAGCTCCTTCATGCACACATTAGCCCCCTGCCCCCACACTGCCCCGCCCCCGCCCTGCCCCGCCCCCACCATTCTGCAGCCACAGCTGAACAATCAAACACGACGCTGTTTACCAGCTCTCCAGTTTGGATTACGGATTAATGGTCAAATGAATGACAACAAACAAGTGGATGTACATATCATATTTGAACAGCCGTTTTCAGTCGGGGGGGTTTGTGGGGGCATGGGGGTGGGGGTAATCATGGGCAAATACACGGGTCGCCACGACGACACGTTTCCTCACCGTTTGCAAAAAGGAGCGAAGAATTTTCTCTGATGGATTCTGAACTTTACAACAAACGACGAGGAATGAAAAAAAATGATTTTTTTCCCAAAAAAAAAAAACCTGAAAGTTGTTTCTTTTTTTCCTTTAAAACTTTATTTATTTATTTATTTTATGCAAAAGTTTTTGGCCTGAAACCATTTTAATGATTTTTCTCTTCACTCGGTTGCAGGTGAGGGCCTTTGATTCAAGTCGTGTCACACCTCCAACGCCGCCAATAACAGCCTCACACACACACACACACACACACACACACACACACACACACACACACACACACACACACACACACACACACACACACACTCCCGGCTGCTCCAGGTGCCAGGGTGTGAAGGGATCAGCCAATCCCGGCGCTCGTCTGGAGCTGGATGGTGGCCATCGTGTTATTAAAATCTTCGGCTAAGCTTTGCTGCTCGCCGCTCCCGACACTTTATCCCAAAATAATTTACGAAACAAAAAACAGCGACGGGAAGCGTGCGACAAGATTCCCGAAGGAGAAAAAAAATAAATGTTAGTTATTTAATAAACCGGCGCTCTGAGTTAGCCTGCGCCGCCAGCTGATAAGGAATCAATTCCTGGTGATCGTTATGTGATCAACGTCTCCATCGTCGGTGACGACGTCGCACAAACATCATTAGCGGAGTGAGGCGTCCTCTGGGGGTGGGGGTCGAAGGGCCTTTGATGAGATGAGATCATTTTGAGGGGGCGGGGGGGAGGGGGGCTGCCCGTTCTTTTGCCTGTAGCCTAATTGTGTTTTGTCCCATATGTGAATTATTATTAACGACGATTCATTTACTACACTTCCTCTGCCAATTTCCTAAATTAAAAAAATACCACGTTGAGATTTTTTTGCAGCGCGTCGCCATGGCAACTCCCAATCATCCGGAGGATGCCGGAGAGCCTGGCGGGGGCCGTGCGCTTGGCGCGCGGCTCCGAGAGGCGCAGGTGGAGCACATATGGAACAATGGCCCTAGCAGGAAAGAGAAGAAGCGAAGGCGCGCCCGCCTGCGTGTGCCAGCAGCAGCGCCCGTTTTTAATCCCGCCGTTACCTTCTTGCGCTCTCTGATGGAGACGTTCTGCTCGCCACGCCGCCGGGCCCGTTGCCAGACGCCGGCTTTTTCCGCGAAACAAAGTCGTCCGTCTCCCGTTCGGTCGGTCGTCCTCGCCTCACCTGGAGCGACCGGAGATTCCCCCGACCTTCGTCACTTCCTATACGTGGAGGCGGCGTTGACGACTTGGCGCTTCTCGCGGCGCCGTAATTGGGGGGCCGGTAATGTTATGGAAATCAGGAGCATGTGCAGTAAATAAATCAATCATGGAGGGGTCTTATCTATCAGCGCACATTCAGGCGCTCGGCGTCTGCGTAGGTTAATTAAAGCACAATGGCCGAGGCGCGGACCTGGCACCCGTCCTACCGGGGGTTTAAGCCTGCTGGGCTGCGGCGTTCTGAAATGCGCCCGTTTCATCCACCCCCCCCTCACCCCGCCACCACCACCTCCAATCCATCCCAGCTGAATACATAAATCATCCGCCGGGGCCACAGCGACGACCCCGGAGTCTTCCCGACAATGGCGGCCGTTGGCGAACGGCGAGCATAATGGCTGGATCGGCCTCAAAGCGGCGCCGGCGTTTATCTGAGGACACGCGGCGCAGATTTGTACCGTTTCGGAACAAATCGATTCAGATGTTGCGCCACATCCGGCGTTAACGCGAGGGGGGGGCTTTTATGTTCGGGCTGACGTTTGAGATAAGAGTGGAAGACGTCGGCGTTTGGAGGTAAGGTCGAAGGTCAGGAGAAAAGAGAAACTGATCCAACAACAATTTTCTAGGGAAAACAGGGGCAGAAGGTCAAAGGTCATCGCAGATAGCCGCTAGCCTTTTAAGTCGCTAGAAGAAAGCAAGGATGTTTATTGTTGATGACAAATGTAAGAGTTTATAAACAGCTTGAATAAAATATAAATAAATTGATAAAAAAAATAAATAAAATATTTGTAACAAGTGATCCTAAAAAAATTGAAAGAAATAAACGACATGTTTATTAAAAAAAAAAGATTTATAAGTAAAATAAATATAATCTAAAAATAAATCAACTAAAACAAATAATAATATAAGGAAATAAAACTAGAAAATCAAATTAATAAATGTCATAAATCAAATTAAATCAAATATATATTAAACATTTATACCATTATTTGCATGAAAACAATATTTTCAGATGTTATTTTGATTTCTTTGGTGTATTTTTTACTGAACAAACCTCCCGCCGCTCTGATTCGCGTTGGTTCCGTGCCGCTAACCAGTCTCGGGGTTCTACTTAGCGGCGTGTCACCTCCAGGCCGACGCGGCTCCTCGCGGCCTCGCCTGTCAGCGATAACGACTGTATCTCATTATCCTCCTTTGGGGGTGGGGGGGTGGGGGGCTCCTATCCGTCCACAAAGGGCCCTCCGCTCACAAAAGACGCTCTAGATGGCTTGAACCTCCGCCAACAGCTCCATTCACGCTTCCATGCGTGGCAGATGTCTCCGAGCCGATGGAGGCTTCCAGATCCACGTGAGACGACCGGAACGCCGGCGGAGGCATCTGCAGCGCCAGAGGAGGCGTTTATCCTCGGCTTCGGCGAAACAAACGCTCCTTTGAGTCCGGGGTGGAGGTCACGCACGGGTTTGACCCTCCTGAAGGAATCCGCTCCCGTTCCGTGTTCTACTTTTATTCTGTTTGACTTTTATGTCACATTTGTCTCTAAACGTGTAAATTTAACCCATTAGAAGGAGAATCGCGGAAGCATTGTGAAGGGATGCTTCCCAGCATGCAGCAGGAGAAACAGATGATATGCAAGCAAACCTTGGTTTTTGAATGCTTTAGACGTCGAACAAATCGGAATTTGACCAAATATTCAGAATTTTTTTGTCTTAAAAGTCAAACAAAATTTGGAAGTTGAACGCGAAAGAAACGCCTTTTTCTCGCCACCAAGCACGAGAAAAGGCAAGAAAAGTCGAGAGAAAACGTGACGCTAATGTGTTTTTTATTTTAGTTTACTGTATTCAATAATTTTTTACTTAATTTGCGTTCAATTGCCTCTGGTACGAGTTACGGTACCGTGAACTTCTGTCCAAAAGACGACGGTAACTCGTAACTTAGGCTAACCTGATTACGTCATTTTTTTTTCTTTCTTTCTCGTGTTTGCTTCTTTCTTTTACATTCCTTTGATATGTGTCATTACTATACAATTTGATATATAAATGACATTATGAAATAACATACTATGTTGAAAAAAGGTAGTTTTGAACGGATTAAGACCATTTACATTATTTGAAATATGAAAAATGTATTTGGTATTCGAACAAATCGCTATTCGAACAGCCTTCTGGAACGAATTGTAGTCGGAAACCAAGGTTTTCCTGTGCAAGTAATCCTTTGTGTATTGCCCGACTTCACTACATCACGGATTTTTAATAGATTGTCATGTGATACCGTTTTGCGCATTCTATTGGATGACAGCATCCAGAAATGCAGCTGCTTTCCGAGACTCAAGGAACGCAGCTGCATTTCCGTGTAATGAAGAAACACTTAAAATTGCTTTAAACAATTTGTAAGACTGTGGGAAAAGATAATACAGATATAAGGTGGTTTAATATCAGTAAGGGGAGGGTGATACCTCTACTTACAAATGTCTCTACATACGAAATTTTCTACTTATGAAACGCCTCAACAGGAAAATATTACCTCTAGTTACGAAAGAAATTTTGAGTTACGAAAGGTAAAAATACAGTATGGGCTGCTATTCGCAGCTCCCAAAGGTTCCTGAACGCAACATTCTTATAGCTGCTCTGCCATTGGCTATTAACTAGCATCCTGGCATCCTATCGGCTAAGAGGAACCTCCTCTTAGCCAATGAGGAGGTCCTTTAGGAGGAGGTCCTTTATTGGACACTGCATAGGAGTCTCTGCAGCGTTCTCGTCATTCAGCCCTCGACCCGTGAGGTGTTCTGATAGTTTTACGTAAATATATTAACTTTTAGAGTATTCACTATGGACCCCAAGAAAGTGACGGAGAAAAGAGGAAAAGAAAAGACGAAGAAAAGAGTTTTTTTGTCCGTACAAACATAGCAAGAGATCATAGAAAAGCATGAAAAAGGGATTCATTTGGTTGATCTCACCAAAGAATATGGCCGTAATGCATCTACAATCACCACGTTATTAAAACAAAAAGATGATTGTGTAATAATCTAATCGTAACATGTATTTGTTACATGTTTTGATGCATTTTAATGCTTTATAAAACATTTATGTCGGAATTTTTGGGGGCTTGGAACGGATTAGGGCATTTGCTTGGAAAACACGTCTCTACTTACGAAATTTTCTACTTACGTAAGTAGAGGTACCACTTTAAATAGTCGCTATATCGCGAAATTTCATTTTTCACGGCTGGTCCAGGAACGCAATAACCGCCAGTAACAAGTGATTACTGTACATCTGCACGTTTTAGTTCCCATTCTTCCTCTTTAGAACCAACATATAACAACTTTAAGAACACGGGTAGCGACATAACAATAAGATCAAGAATGAGAATAAAACCTTCTTCAGATTAAAACTGGATCAGTCACGAGCCGCCGCCTTCACACAGGAATCATATAGATTAAACGTTCATCGTAGCCGTCTCTATGGCGACCGGCGTGCTCCTGCCAACGTGACAGATGGATCATTAATGAGAATAACGAGGGGATCTTAGTCTATACACGGAACCGGAGATACGACAACAAGCGCAACCCCACACACACTTTGGCTTCCAAAAGGCTGTCGCCGGGACTGGAATAGCGTCCTCCTTCAGAGGTGTGTGTGTGTGTGTGTGTGGATGGAAGACGCGTCCGCGGTAACACCTGTCAACACGCGTGTGAAGGAGAATAATTACTCCTGCTGTAAGAACATGATTCCACCGGACATCTGTCCCGGAAAGAATCCGGATGTGATATAATCGAACCGCCGTTGTTCCGGAAAAAAAAGCGACATCGCAAAATTTTTGACTCAAATTTTTGCGCCAAACGAAATTTCGTGCCGAAAAAAAAAAAAAAAAAAAAAGGAGAACACATACATATGTGGCGCTCAGTGGCGTGTTATTGGCACGGCGTTTCCATCAGGTCTGATAACATATGTTTAGAACTCAGGAGGCTATGTGGTGATGGGGGGGCGGGGTTTGATGGTAGCGTTTGAAGTCGACGGCCGCGTTAAGCAGGGAAGCGGCACAGTTTGCGCCGAGACGCTCTCTTGTTCAAAGGGATGGAAGGCTTCGCTCCGGGGGAGCGTCCGACATCAAGAGCTGACCCGGCGCTGCTTCCCTCAACCTTCTGCCGCCGTATGCCGGGATTCCCAAAGACCGGCGGGCCCCCGCCATCTGGCCTCACCTCAGATTCCCCGGACACATATTGGGAATCCAAACTATGCCACCTCCCTGTCTCCCCAACCCCCTCCACTTCCACTTCCACTTCATCCCGGCTTGAGTGTTGGCTCAAGTGGAAGGTGGCGGGGTCGCCTCTCCCGGTTGACCTTTTCCGATTTTAATCCCTCTTGTGATTGGATCCAGTGGCAGCCCCTTTAAATCCACAGGGAAACGGTCTATAGTTTTTAAGATGAAGGAAAATTCCCAGTGGGTGTCTCCTCCCCCCTCCCTCGGTGAAGTTTCTTTCCATCCAACAGCGCTGGGTTCATCACAGTTTGGTTTTTCTGGAAAAAGCCTAAAATTCCACTTAATCTCACCCAAAAAAAAAAAAAACAACTTCCAGAGATCAGGATTCTTCTGGTTTCTGCTACAAATCACTGACCTCCCAGTTTTAGAGCCCGACAGCGACTCACAAAAAAGTGGGGTGGGGGGGTGGGTAGATGTGGGCGACACAGTGTGTTCTGTAACACCGCCACGGATTTCACACTCTTTCTGAGCGTCTCATTCTCTTCCTGTCCTCCGGGCGTCGCCTCAGTGGGGGACGTGATTCTCTAATAACTGGGGAATCAAAGTTGGACAGCTCCACCGCTGGGAGCCATAAAGGGGGCAGTGAATTTGGGAGACGGGGGGGGGGGGGGTCATTCATTCATCCTGGCCCCGGGACGGCGTGCACCAGATGGACTCGACGTGTCACCGGGTGACGTCTCCAGACAAACCCGAACCGACCCGGCCCGGCCCGGTGGAGATGAAAGTTACCAGGCAGGTCACGTCAAAGTTGTGGGGGGGGGGGGGGGGCAGATCTGATCCACAACGGCACGTAGATGACATCAAAGCAGTCGGAGCATCTGGCGCGCTAGCCGACAGGAGCTAGTAGCGGTTTTGGGGGGAGGTAAGCTAACAGAAACGCCAGCGGCTGGAGGTTGGAACCGGCTCTGAACGCGTCCCCCCCCTCCAGGATGTTTCCAGGTACGGGATCGAGATCCCGATGTTGGATTGGCTCCAGGACTTCCTGTTTACACGGCACACATTTTTTACGCTGCCAGGATGTCAACCCGGCGCTCGGTTCAGAACACAACGAGTCCAAACAGTAGCTTATTGATTCAAAGTAAACCAATAGCAAAAAGGTGACATTCGGAATTTGCGCTTCCTGGAAAGACGCCAGCGCATCTGCTCCTTTTCCTGGACCAGATTTCTGATCTGGATCCGGTGCCAAGATCTGATACAAGATTTTTTTAAAAAATTTTTTTATTTTTTAAATCTCCTATTTTACATCAGCAAACATTTGATGCCACAAACGAGATCACATTTGATCCGATGCGGGTTTATTAGCGGCGCGTACGTCGGCACGTGGAACCTGTCCGGCCCTCCTGGCGTCGATTTTCGTATTTCCTCTCGCTTCCTGCGTGGAGCAGCGCGAGCATCTGATCCTCTAATCTCAAAATGCCAGCTTCCACTCAATGTCATCTGCCAATGAGCTGCAACCAGACGCCCATCCTGCCTCTGGCACCAAAACTGCACCCATCCAGCTTGCGTGCGCTAATACCCACCGTTGCTAGGTTACGACGAGAGGAATCAAATTTAGGTGGCTTCCACAGCTGCGCTGTACTGTTGTGCACCGAGGGATACACATGGCAGTGTTCCCAGTATGCACCTGGATGGAATGAGACAGGAAGGAGCGTGGGGAAGGCCGATCCGCCGGGGGACGGGAGCGGATCGGCGTCGCCCTTTTTTTTTTTAAAATCTGGAAACGCTCCTGGTGTCGTCGAGCACTTCCTGAAGCGCTTCCAGAAAAGTTAAAGGATTTTAAATCCAGTCTTTAAATAAATCTTCCTCCTCACATCCGGACCGGAATCTAAAAAACACTCCTTGATGGTGAAGGTTACAGTCTCTACGCTAGGCTAAGCTAACCCTTGGCAACCAAGTATAGCAACGGGAATCTGCAGCTCCTTCATCAAGAGCCAGAAGATGAACGTTTGATCGGCGCGTTTTAGGGTGACCCCTGAAGATCCCTCCTCCGGACCCGGATCCGGAGCCAGATGCCGGCGCCATCAGGTTCCAGAACTCCTGACGTTCAGAGGAGCCGGCGAAAAGGTGAGTCTCCTTCAGGAGGAAGGAGCGACTTTCAGGAGCAATCCTCCAAAGGAAGAGGCGACGACCTCGCACGTTTAAAATACAGGCGTGAAACGCTCAGATCCGTCACGTTTAAAAAAAGCTACCACGCGTGATTCACTTCCTCTTCTACTTTTCTTCAGCGAGGTGAGGATGAGGAGTCGTGGTGGGAGGAAGAAGCTCACCTCACTTCTCTGGAGGAGGAGTGATCCTGTTTGTGTTTTTATGAAATATACGACTTCCTGTTGCCATAGACACAAGGAGACATTGCCGTCCATGCTAATCAGAGCTAATGCTAACCCTTAGGGGCTCAGAGGTACATAGGACAGAGAGAACTTGATATTGATTTATTAATAAAGTTATTTTTATTATTGTCAGAATAAATTCGCCTCGTGCACAGAAATCTGATCAAATTAATTTTAGTATAATCTGATAAAAAGTTGATGCTTGTCTGCAATCTGAAATATATTTAATGGAAAAACATAAAAACCAAAATATGAAATAATTTAAATGCTCAATGTTTTAAAGTTGAAATAAAATAAATAGTCCTTTTGGAAAGTTTCCAGGAAAAGTCAAATAAAATAAAAAAGAACCGAAAATCTGATTAAACCTGACGTCACGGCGAAAACTGATATTTATTAGGACACATTTTTAAAAACCAACAAAAAAAGAAACACACACACACACACACACACACCTACCCTAGAAGCGCGTCACCGCGCTCCCGGTCACGCGGCGCCTCTTGTCGAAATCGCGGCGTGGCAACAAAGGCGTCATTAGCGGGGCTTTGGTCCCCACCAGGCCCGGGCTAATTATGAAAAGGGGCCCCGGTAATAATTCAAGGGCCCATCGGTACGGCTTGAAACTGAAGAGAGAACTTCACAGATTGGTACGCGGCCCATCTGCCGCCGCATCCCCGCCACCTGCCTGGAGATGTGACCCACGTCACGATGAGGATGGAGCACCATCACAGACAAGAGGGAGGAAGAGGAGGCCTACGGGGCTGATGAAGGCCCCTGATGAAGGCCCCTGATGAAGGCCCCTGATGAAGGCCCCTGATGAAGGCCCTTGATGAAGGCTCATTAACAGATCACCTGCTTAGAGCCACCTGGTTAACTGACTAACTAGTTAACGGGTTAACAGACCCACGGACAGGAGAAGATTCCTGCAGAGAAATCCTAAAAGAACCCCACTAAAATCCTCCACTGGTGTGACACCAGCTGTGTGACTGTTTCCACCACAAGAGGGCAGTGTCCCTTTAATCACGTCACCAGGAACCCCGTTACCCCCCCGCCCCCCCCAACACAAACATTGCTTCACTTCCAAACAGCACAAAAGAGGGAATTTGAAAGTCAACAAATAATCCCATCGGGAAGATCGGGATTGAAACAAAAGACATGCATGACAGCGTGACTTCTGAACCTTGGAATCTGGATTATGATGATGATGATGATGATGATGATGATGATGATGATGATGATGATGATGATGATGATGATGATGATGATGACCTCACTATTTATGGATTTATTTCACCTTCCAGGTTGTCGAGGGAAACCAGAACCAGGTTCTCCAAAAAAAATCACAATCTTCGATTTTGGATGCTGGAATGTAAAATCCACGTCCTTCCAGATGCGGATGAAAAACACCCAGCATGCCTCTGTCTCTGCGGGATGCCGATGTAAGGTCCGGAAAGTTGTCTTCCTCACCGGAACAGAACCCTGAACTAATGCGGGTTTTGTTTGTGCCGTGTAGAACTTCCATAAAAGTCTTTCCTGAATGGAGTAAGTAATTTGAAAATAATCCAAAGTGGCACGAAGCTTTTGTCGGCGATGACATCACCCGGCGGATTATTCACGGAGAGTTCATCAGCAGAGGTGTCGTCGTTCCTGGTGAACGAGGCACAAAATGAAATTCGCGATTTGCAATTTTTTTTTTTTTTGCGGGGTTCATATTTGCAGGTCGGCGGGGGGGGGGGTTCGCGCCTCTCTCGGCTGCAGGGACGGAACTGAGTCGCTAAAAAAGCGTAGGGGCTGGTTTTGATCTGGATTCAATGGCCTGGAATAACCGGCCCCTGAAGAGCTCTTGTGTCAAACGGTATCTGTGACAGGGAACAGAGAAGCGGGATAAACACGCCACATCTAACATGTGGACATCACGCCCGCCCCCCCCCCCCGCCAGCACCATCTGGAAGGAGAACCTCCATTGCCACCCGTTGAAGAGATCCTCTTTGGTTTGCGTTTCGTTAAACTTGGAACGCTTGCAACCGATGGTCGCAAATGATTATTCTCCCAAAAAAAGGAGCAGGAGCTAACACGCTAGCGGTGGACGAACATCGGCCAACTCGCTTCTCCTTTGAATCGTCCTCTGCTTTGTAACGTTGGGCGTTTGGAGGCGGGTCAAAAGGCCCTTTCAACCCCAGTCCTCACCTACTTCCTAATGAATTCCCAGGGTCCACCAACCTGCAGGCGCTCCCATACAAGCTAACCAATGATTACACCTTAAGGGGGAAGTGGGGGCGTGTGGAGGAGGAGCGGGAGAAGGCTGGCGAGATGGAGCATCCCCAGTGCACGCACACGCATACACACACACCAACGCGCACAACCACCACCATCGCAACCCCCCCCACCCCCAGATTGGAGGCAGGTGCAGCAGCAAATCAAGCCTCATTAGCTGCACCTTCTGCTAGCATCTACCGCGGACAGATGGAAGCTCGCCCTCACATGTTACCTCACATCAGATGGCAGTTGGAGGAGGGTGGCTAGGGGGTAACAGGGAGGTACACTCACCCCCTTCTGCTGGATCCACCTCCTTTGAGCTACAAGATGCCCCCCAGCGCAGATCCAGCACCAAAATACCCCTTAACCTGCTGGCAACCACCGGTTTCCTGAGACTATCTGACATCGGATCAGTTAGAACTCATCCTATTGTCAGGCCCGACCCGGGTTACAGACGTGCATTCCTTGCCCAAGGTGGAGTCGAGGACCTGCAGAGCACCCCCTACCCCCACCATCCTACTCCCCCCTGCAAATATGTGTTTGCAGAAAGCATGTAAAGGGAGCCATGCTAAGAACTAAGACCCCGCTTTGGGGCCACCAGGTAAGAGTCCACCGGAGGCTGCAGGGTAACACAACCTCCCTACCAAAGGGAGGCCGCGTGCAAATTCATGCTAGCCAATAAGATATTTTGCATGGAAATGGAATGGGTTTAGGGTGCGAGGAGTTCCTGGGGGGTCCTGGATTAGTCCTGGGTCCAGCCTCCGCAGGACCGGATGAATTGATTTGAAGGCTCAGTCTATTAACGCTGCAGGTAAATCTTGGATGTCCAATCCGGTAATGAGGTCAGCGCCAAGTTTACGACGGAGGTAAGTGGAGTTCTGGCTCGTCTGTAGGTGTCGTCAATCAAAAGAAAAAAATAGATCCTCAGATTAAAAGTGGATCCACGACCAAGTTTAGGCTCAGGTTCACGAGGGTGGGCGTAAGGAAATTCTTTAAAGGCTGTAGGAAGAATGAGGGCAGCGCCACAAAGAGCACTTTGTCCGGATTCGGTCGCCGTCGGAGGGGGGGGCGGCTGCAGTGGGAATGGAGCTGCAGCATTAATGGATTGGATTCAACCGTTTTTGAACCGTTTCCACCCCCCAGCGGGAAGCTGCTTCCGTTAATTAACCCCAACGAACACTCCGGGAAACACGTCCTGCCACGGTCAGAGAATAATTTCAACCTGCCAGCGAAGAAATGCGACCAAAACAGAGCAAGAAATATAGTTAGCATCAGAGTTATAGTGGTTAGACAGGATGCTAATACTGCTTCGGTTAGCTGCGTCAATATTCTGCCCCCTAGTGGTTAAAGAATTCATGTACAGGCAAACCTCGGTTTCTGACCACAATTCGTTCCGGAAGGCTGTTCGAATAGCGATTTGTTCGATTTCCAAATACATTTTTCCCATTACAAATAATGTAAATGGTCTTAATCCATTCCAAGACGCTAGAAAACTACCTTTTTTCAACATAATATGTAATTTCATAATGTGAGATATATATCAAATTGTATAGTAATGACACATATCAAAGAAATGTAAAAGAAAAGCAAACACGAGAAAGAAAGAAAAAAAAAACATTGACGTAATCAGGTTATCCTAAGGTACGAGTTACCTTAGGATAACCTGATTACGTCTTTTGGACAGAAGTTTACGGTACCGTAACTCGTACCGTAGGCAATGGAACGTAAATTAAGTCAAAAATTATTGAATACAGTAAACTAAAATAAAAAGCACATTACAGGTAAAGCATAAGAACAATAACGTCTTCTCTCAACTGTTCTTGCGCTTGGCGGCTCTCGTTTGTGTCGCGTTCGACTTCCAAATTTTGTTCGACTTCTAAGACAAAAAAAATTCCAAATTTTTTGGTCGAATTCCGATTTGTTCCATGTATAAAGCGTTCAAAAACCAAGGTTTGCTTGTAGTTTGATAAAATATGATGGATCTTTTAGAAAATGTCCAACACTATCCTCTGACTAAAATCAGGTTTGATCTTTATGTTGTCCGTCTCCAACGTTACTGGAAGCCACGTTGTTTGACCGGTCGGACACGCCCTCGTTCCTCCTTCTCGTCCTTTTTCCTTGACAGCCGCGTCTCCTTGAATCTTTAAACTCAGATATGAGTAGATCCTGAAGTACAAGCCGCTGGGAGGCGACGTCAAAGGAGAACGGCCGCCTACGAGCCGCATCCGATTTTAAAAAGCGTTAATTTCAGAGGAGCTGCTGAGGAGCGACTTCTGTTTAGCCGGGAGCTAATGACGAGAAACAGACACACATATGGGACTCCTTTTATTCCTTTTTTTTTTTTTAATGTCTCATCCTTCCATCTTCACCCAGATCCGCTCGCCATATGGGGAAGCGTGGATGAGACGATCCCAGATCTCGGTTCACGTTCGGTCTCAAGCCAAACGAGGCTGGAAGAATCAAAAAGTCTCCCCCCCTTTGTCACGCCGACTCCCAGGGGCACATGAAAGTGAAGGTTACACTTGTAGGCCTTTCAATGCGGCGCGTCTCTATTTGAAAGGGTTCTGTTTCGTTTAAAAGACATCTTCATTGTTAATCCGTTTCTTGTTGCCAGGTTTGAACACGCGGCGCCATATGTCGCATCCTGCGCCGTCACTTCGCTTCTAAACCGAGGATTTTTGTCGTTTTTGATTCGCTTCACATCTCGACGGCGCGATTCAGGCGGACTAACAGTCTGTAAGCGTCAAGCGGCAAACTAAAGCCGATCTACTTTTGCGATACGGGGAGGAGATGTTGCCTTTATCTCGAACGTGGCGTCTGGAAAACACCGAAATGACGGTGTTCTGGCTTCACCGTGGAATCCTCGCTAGGTCACGTCGACGGTGGAGTCTGGAAGCCATTAGCGGAGAGGAAAGTGCAGCTTCGGCAGAAAGTACAGCAAATGTTAAGCAGGTGACGGATTTGAAGGCTGAAATGGTGTGAAATTTACTCATCAATCTTCCGCGGTCTCGACTCTCCGCCGTTTGTTTTTTCGTTCGCCATCTTCCGATCCCTGCAGGACGAACGCGAACCTTTTAGCGCGTCTGCATCAAATAAATAAAGTCGCCCGGCCTCCGCCCAACGTAAATAATTACCCTTCCAGTAGTTTCACTGCTGGGAATGCAATATAATTGTGCCAGAGTCCATACATCGGCCCATTCATCACGTAATTACATTTCCATGAAGTAGATTGGTCCTGATTGGCTGTCACTTCAACTCCACGCCGCCGACGAGGACGGCCCCTTCTGTGGTCCGCTCCATCCGCCCGGCTTCGCTTCGCATAGCCGCCAAGTCAGCTCGAAAAAAAATTACCCTAATCATCCCGGTAATTAGCGTCAATAATTATTGACAGCGCTTCGGGTTCGGGTTGGGGGCGGGCTATGATCGCCGTGGAGACGGTTTCCTGGAATGGGCGTGGTTTCCGCTTTTTGAAAAGTTGCGTTCAGATGGAACGTGATGTCATCGCAACGCTAATGCATAGCGCCAACCGGCACCAGCAGGTGACCCCCAACACACACACACACACACACACACACACAAACACACACACACACACACACTGCCACCCCCTGCATCCCCTCTCTGTTTGCCATCAGTGCACCTGCAGCTGATTATCCAAGCCTTTAAGGTTTATAATGCAGCGCAGGTGCTACACACACACACACACACACACACACACACACACACAAACACACACACACACACACACACGAGTCAACAAAACAGAAAGCAGAATGGGCAAACACATCTACAGATGTGCGATGATTAATTAATATGATGGGAAGGAACGTCTCATCCGCCGCTTCCTCCCGGTGACAAACACAGGTGGGAGGAGTCAAAGGGGAGGGGCTTTAAAAAAATCTATTTTTGTGCTTTTTAAAAATATTTAAATTGTGTTCTTAATCGTAAAAACAGTCCAAATAAATCCCGTTAGAAGACAAACTTTTTTCTGTTCTGACTCAGATCAATCAACATTAAAATGAGGTGTGACCTTTGACCTCTCTGGCCCGGATCTGAGGCAGAAGCATCTCTGGGTTTCTGGATCCGACGGGTCCTGCAGCTGGTTACGGCGTACATCTGCCTGTTAATTTCCTGCATGCGCTGTTCTGATGTTGTATATGTTCGCTCTAATAGAAACACACAGCGAATAAAAAAGCGGCGCCGTCGGCTCGGCTCGCTGATGATTTGGCGAGTCGAGTCGACGGGAAACCGCAGGAAGCTGCAGGCGGGCCGGGGCGCTGACCACAGGCCCTCCTGATCCAGACTCAGTGACAGCCCTTGTGGTGACATCTGCTTTTACTCAGGAAGAGCACTTCAGCACTTAATAAAGCGTGTAATCACGCCGCCGTACTCCCGGGAGCGGGCGAACGACGCCGGCGTGCGGAGCACAACTCCGACGCTGACCCTCCTCCCTGGAAACAGGTTCAGGTTATCAGCGATGTAAAGGAAAACACGGGTGTAGACTCGTCTCTTTGATTCACCTGCATGCAATTTTCTTAGGAAATGGACAGGAAGTGAGGAGGACTGACGCCGGTGGCGTTCCACAGAGTAGGGGCGGGGGTTTGGGGGTGGGGGTTTTTATAGACCACGCCACATTTCTGAAATATTTCACAATCTGAAGATATCCCAGGTTCTGCACGGACAGAACGTTTGTGCTCCGCCGGAGCTCCCTCTGCATCCCGTCTCATATTTCAGGCGGGCTGCCTCCTCTGCCGGGGCCGAGGAATGCATCAAGCGCCATAAATCAGAGGCATGATGGGAACTTGGCGGCCAGACAGCGGCGCAGAGGCTGAGCTGCGTCGAAGATGCTTTAAGGTGAACATTACCATTTAGGAGGAGGGGGAGGAAAAACGAGGGGGGCGGATCCTTTGATTCCGTCCTGTTGGAATGACAATGAGGACTCTGTTGGCGGGTGGGACGGCGGCGCAGTGGGTTGCCGGTTCGAATCCCGCTCTGTGTGGAGTTTTCATGCCCCCCGGCCTCCTCCCACCTCCAAAAACGTGCACTTCAGGCGAATTGGCTGGCTTCAAATCGCCTGTAGGTGTGACTGTTTGTCTATATGTGGCTCAGCGGTTCCCTGGCATCCTGCCCAGAGTGTCCCCTGCCTCACGCCCCCTGTCGGCTGGAATAGGCTCCCCGCTACCCGCAACAGCGGATGAAGTGTGCAATGATGACGACTGATGATTGGTTGATTGACTCTGCTGGCATCCGACGCTGTAAAATACGGCGGGTACGTGAGCCTCGAACGCCACCTCCGACGACGGCGGTCGTGGCGGGACACTGGGGGGTTGGTGGGGAGTTCAAGGTTTGTTTGTCACATCTCTGCCTGTGTATGCCTTATGCAAATGACCCAGGGGAAGGGGAGGGGCATCCTGGACAGGGGGGGAGGAGGGGGGGCGAGCTCCATGGGAAAATGCTAATGCTAATCCAGCATCTTGAACAGAGAAGAGGCACCCCCCCCCCAAGCCAAGTCATACACAAACAAATACACTCATGAGCAGCGTTCCCATCCCATCTCATCCCGTCTCACACACACACACACACACACACACTCACACACACACACAGAACACCTGTTTGTTTGCAACGCATCCATACAGACGAGCTTCAATAAGTGAACAAATCCCACGATCTTAAGACCCGCCGCCGTCAAACCGGGGTGCTTAGAGCGGATAACAACGCCCCCAGTGTGTCGGCCCCGGTCCGCCACCTTAAGACGCGCTAATAACACTCTCCAGCCACAGGCCGCCGCGCAGACTATGAAATGTATGCAAATTTGTGTGGGAATACTCGCAACTCTTTTAAGATGTTCACACAGTTTGATTCCCGGAGCTTTACGTGAGGTGATGGGGGCGCCAACGACCCGATCCCATCTGAAGTCCGGGTTCCTCCGATGACGACATGGATTCAGCGACAGTTCACACGGATAGAAGGGATTCTTGCCCTCCGGTCAGAGCGCTCCGTAAACAGTTCTGCCTCATATCTAACCATACAACAGTTTGTTTTCCCGACTTTCCGACGACTGAAGTTGATCCAAAGTTTGGTTTTGAGTTTGCACAGAATTTTAAATATTAACTGTCGCACAGGCGGTTTTTGTTCGGGGCATTTTTACATTGGCACATGTTGTACTTTTGTATTCTTCTTTCTTTAAATATCCTATGTGAAGCAAAAAAAATTAAATTAGCTTCGGGGGTAGATTTAAAATCAAAAATAAAAAAGTTGCTAGCTAAGTCAGTTAGCCGTGTGTGTCGGATACACCTTAGCTAGTGTTAGCTAGCGTTCACATTGCTGATGTCAACTTACATTGTTCAAGAAAAGGAAGTATGATCTTAAAAGCAGCGGTCCCCAACCTCTTTAGCTCCACGGACCCGTTTCATCTAAGACAATATTTTCACGGACTGGTCTTCATTTGCTCGATAATCGTTAATGACGCCAGGACGGCTGTAGTCTAATAATAAATCATCTGCAGTGGTTTTATGTAAAATGCAGACATCAACAGACAATAAACTACCTTTTTTTCGTAAACTGATAACCAACATCTCTGTAAACGAAATGATTGTAAGAAATAATTATATTAAAAACTCGATTGAAGTGACTGCACCGATGAGGTTTATTTTGAAATATAGCGACTTACAATCAGTGCATTCGACGTAGGAGAAATACTGATCATTTCCAATAAAAGGGTGAACAAATCAGTCAAATGATAATAATTACAATGATGATAATTACTGGTTGGGGACCGCTGATTTGGGGGTAACGGGAGACAATGACACCTGAAGTGTGTTCCGGACGTCCGGTCTTCTCCGCAGTTTGGTTTTCTTTATGGTCACTGCAGAAAATCCTGCTTCACAAAGACTGGACACTTTTTGGGCGATCTCAGAATAATCTGCCTTGACTTGAATCCAGAACACTGGTGCAGTTGTGGGCGCTTAATTTTGGGGTAAGGGCTGTTAACCTGTCACGTGACCGAGACCTGTAAGGTGGGACAGACGCACGCATTCGTCTGTGCGTCCTACTTTTCAAAATAAAACAACTTTCAGACTCCGAAATAAATAAAACGAAAGTAATGTAAATTATTTTTTCTTTCTGTGTGGCCCGGTACCAAATGAACCACGGACCGGTACCGGTCCGCGGCCTGGGGATTGGGGACCACTGCTTTAAAGGTCAGGCTGTTTCCTGATGACCATATTTGGTCTTCCATCCTAATGGAACCCTGGTGTTGCCCTTTAAGGGCAAACTGATGCCTAACCACCCCCTGTCTTTAGCCATGTGCTAAGCTAACCGCTGGTAGCTGCTCCTATGTTGGACCTGATTTTGCCCGACAAGAAAAGCATTAAATGCATTTATGGGTTGAAATCATGAGTGCTGCACCAACCGCTAACGCTATAAACCCCTCCTTTACAGCGTCCAATCCCCTCCCCCCAAGCCGTGGAAAGTTTCTGGTGTTTTTTGGTGGCCTGCTCCTTTAACGACTTCCTTCTCGCGGGCTCATCCCAGCCCTGCTTTGATTCAAACTGCTGAAGGGATCAGATTAAACCATTACCTGACTCCAACAACACGCTGGATGAATATTATATTCCTCTAATAAAACTGGTGGATGTGACAGAGTTCTTTGTGCTGCCATTGGCCGCCGTCCAAACGGGCCGGCCTATGCGCTCGCAGGCTTGTGAGAGAACTCGCTGTACTCCCCCTGCCCCTCGCCTCCCTTCCCTCGCTCTCTGGTAGTCAGATACATGCTGGGGGAACCAGGAGGCGTCGTTACCTCTCCTGGATCCATACGGGTGGGAGGGGGGGACACAAAGGCAATCAACAAATCCCTTTTGCTTGAGCTCTGAGAAACTTAATAGGACCAAATCATCGTCTATTTAGCTTCGTCAAATCACTGACAGCAGGCCTTGATAAAAGGGAGCGGAAAATATGTAGGCTAGCAAACACGTCCAAGACTCTCATCGGCCGGACCCCCCCCCCCACCCTTTCCAGCCCCCCATGGAAGCCAGATGTTGCCTCCACTGGCCAATTTTGATAAATGGCACTACCATTATAGATCGGGTAATTTTGCACCGGCGTTGCCACGCCGTTGGTCCTCCGTAATGATAGCCAAATGAGCTCAAGGCCAGGCTTGGGGGGGTGGGGGGGGGGTTTGAAGGGGTGCAGTACCTCCACTGGCCACCGTGAGGGCGCCCCCCCCCCCCCCCTGCCGCTCTCGATCCTGCGTGCGGCCCTGACGGCCCTTGTTGTTGTGATCGAGTGTCCAGCTGAGGCCTGAGCTCCTAAACACAAGCCCATAATGAGACTTAATTGGCGTTTTAACCTGACCTTTGACCCCCCCCCCCCCAAATCCCATTAGAAAGGCTCCAGATCAGAGCTTCGCCAACTTGAAACGTTGACCCAGGTGGACGTTACCTTGCCTGACCCCTTCTGAGGGCCCGACGGACTTATCCCCCCCCCCCCCCCCAGGGCCAAACACTGGAGCACCCCGCCCACTCGTCCTCGGGGGATTGGAGAATTACAGTAGATTAGCAGGGGTAATACCACAAGCATGGGTATGCTGGGGTCACGGGATCGTCCCGGGACATGAAAACTGACGTTTGGTCTCAGGGTGCGCCGCCACAGGCGCACTCGAGAGTTAATCAAATCCAATTAGCGGAATCCTTAACGTCAAAGAGAACATCTTTGCTCCGATCCGACGGCGTCCTCGTTCAACTCCGTCCCGGCTAACCTCGTTTCGCTCCGTCGACCTGTTGTTGACGAGCTAAACGAACGCAGGCCGCTTCCGATGAAGACAGACCTACTTAATATAAGTCTAAACGGGATCAGATGATGCTATAGCCTGATGCGCTCGAATCAATCACATTATGGTTTGTATTCCAAAGCGCCCGTTGGTAACGAAATCATAAACAAAGACAACTTTGTGATGAAGCTGATTTTTTTTTTTTTTTTTAATTTGCAAAAAAAAAAAAAAAAAAAAAAAGTTATCACATGACGGGAATTATTCTGTGACGAATTTGGAAGTCGTTCTCGGGCAGAAGACATACGTCCCGCTCCATCGTCATTTCATTTCCTTCCTGACAGATGACAAACAAAAAAAAATTTCACCCATTTAAAATGAAATTGAATCAAATAAACCCAAGAAGAGGCGCAAAAAAAAATAAAATCGTTTTTGTAGCATAGCTCATTTTATTGTTTAAACAGTTTTGCATAGGAAATATATCCACTTCCAGTAATTGACTGCAGTAAAAACAGCTGCTAGCAGTATCGGCTGGATATAACAGTAACAATCACAAAAAGTTGAGCCTTTATTTACACTGATTTTTAATCTTGTGGCAATTTTAACCCCTGCACCAAATGTAACCAGCTCGAAGGCATCGCCTAACGCTCGGCGTTTCTAAAATCGATTAAAGAAGGGATATCAAGGCCTTCGCTGTACAGCTAACAACGGACACCTGCGGCTCCTAAACCGTCACTGAAAAGATAAAAAACAAAAAAAGGTTTCCAAAAAAGTTCTAAAACGTACATTCAGATACATACATAGACCTTTTGCACACACTTGCAGTGTTACTACGATCACTACTGGAGACTGTTTACATATTGTTTTTGTTGGTGTTGTTGTTGTTGTTTGTCATATAATATAATTTCCATCACGATTCATGTGCGCAGAGGGAAATAAAAGTGCCACAAGACCCAAAAAACTAAATTAGCCCTGCAGAGAAAACTGGTAAGGAACCTTAAAAGAAAAGATTTCATCCCTTCGCTGCGTTCAGAGTCGACCCCACCCCCACCCTCTACCCCCCCAGGGAAAAAACAAAGTTTGAGCAAAGAATGAGGTTGGCGTCGTGCGATGACATGACTGCAAATGAAATCACAAAAAAGCTCCGAAGAAACATCAACAAGCGTGACTCCGGACGCCACTTCCTGCTGAGGGTCCTGCACTTCCTGTCACATTCGAACAGGAAGTCAATCCCATTTTACGGTTATGTACAAACGGACGCTCGGACAGGCACTGCGTTGCTAACGTTGTTTTTCTTTTGGTGAATGTTAACATCCTTTAAAAATGCTGGTTTTTTACGTTTTAATGACAACCTGGTGCCGAGCGGCTAAACGGCTAGCCCGTCGCGCGGGCCGCGTATTGCTCGTGTGCGACTCTTTACGTTAGCATGAATCTTCCCAGAAGCCACGGCTCCTTCTTGCATAAAGTTGTCCCGTTTGTTGTCGTAATACTTTCTAAAAGGAGCATCGCTCCGTAAATACCTGCCTTCATATGGCTCTGATGGGGGAATAAAATGTCACCTGACACGCTACTTTCGCACCGAAGTTACCAAATTTTGAAGCACCTGCTATGAGCTAGGATTTTTTTTTTTTTGTCGAGGTGTGACATCATATCAGGCATAGACAGCATGTGGAATGTGCAAAACGAGTCATGCCCAGATGCTGTTACTGATCTTTTAGACCGATTCCAAGAGAAATAGTTTAGTGTCGTCTGCATACGAAGAGAGCGGCCGGCGCGACGCCGGCCCAGTTTCGAACTACGTCGACATGTAGCACCAGCCGTCTGGCCACATTTCCTTTTATAAAGAAACAAAAAGAAAAGAAAAGATTCATCAAGGACGTTTGTCACTGAAGATTTTTACCCTGCTTCTCGCTTTTAAGGTCAGGTGCAATCTGGGGGCCGATTCTATACCGTTTAAGTGACGTCACCTCCCAGCTGCTACGAGGAACACACTCACACCGCTATCTTGTTAGACAAGAATTCACAACCATTAAAAGAAAAAAAAAAAAAAAGATAAATCACATCACACTCGCTATGGCCAAACTAAAAAAAGAACAATTCAAATACTCATGAAGTGTTTCTAAGCGCTAGCCAAGATCAGAAATAATATTCAGAACAAAAGCCTTCATTGTTGTTCTTCTTATATTTAACGATCTGTATAGAATATCCCCTCCTATCCGCACCCCCCACCCCCTTATTTTTCAACTTTACAAACAGGAACACAACAACCGATGAAAACACGTCTACTAACGTCAGAACCTGGAGAGTTCTAACTCAAATCCAGCCTCCAAAAACAAACTAAAAAAAACCCCAAAAAATGATTTTTTTTTTTTCCTAAAATGGAATTGACAAATTTTTTTCCCCCATTATTGAAGATTTACAAATAAGGGCTTAAGAGAAGAATTCTCAATAAAGTTTACAGTGTACAAACTCCTGTCCCATGGCAGGTTTCTTTTTTTTTTAAAATCAATACAAAGACCCTCATCGTCTTTCGCTGTGTAGTGTCACTCCGTCACGCAACCACACACACACACACACACACACACACACACACACACACACACACACACACACACACACACACACACACACACACACAGGGCTCGTGCACGCAAACACACAAGCTGCCAAAGCAGAGTTCCACCCCACGGACTCCCGACATCAACGCAGGATATTTACCTTTATGTACAGTCTCCTTTTCAAATAAACACCAACAACAACAGTGACCCTGACACGTTTCATCGCACAAACGCACACTCGTGCACGAACACACAAGGGGACAATGCACTTCAGTGGGGTCTCCAATGGCCAAAGGCTGCAAAGCACTTATAGTTTCTCTTTTAAAAAGAAAAAAAAACCAAACCTACAAACAACAAAATTAAAGACAGAACAGTGCACATAGAACGGGGTGGCTTCTTTTTCTGCATAAGAAATCTGGGTGAAGACGGAGAGGTGGAGCTTGACTTGAGGATTGTTTACAAAAAACAAAAAACAAAACGTCTTCGACGCCTCAGGGGGGGGGGGGGATGTTTCTTTCGCGATTGTGGGGAAAGAGTGCAAAAGGTGTCGCGGCGGCGGAGGCCTTAGAAGTTAAAAAATAAAACATAAAAAAAGGTACGCGAACGATTGATGTAAATAATGCCCTGTAATACGCCTGAGAGAGTTTAAGAGTAGATTCACTGCATATGGAGGGGGGGGGGGGTCGATTGCCTAGGTGCTGTTTAGGTGCTCTAATTATATTCTAGTGGCTTCTATTTAGCGGAAGCTAAAAACCGCCACGCTTCTGCCGTCTGATATTTACCTGGAGGTACTCTAGGGGGCGCTGCTGGGAACATGTGCACATCGTATATACATTTATACAAATCTACTGCTTATAAAACACTTTGTAAAGGCTTGCCCGAGCCCGTCGGCCTCTGATTTGGACAGGTCTCACTAGCATTAGTCGGTATGTGATTGTTGCGCAGGTCACAGGCCACTTCGCTGACGCGTTTAAGGCATCTCCTTGGGGAATTGCATCGCGTGACGTCGAGGGTAGCGTCCGACGATAGCCCACGGTCGCGGTTTTTATTGGGGTCGACGGAATGGGGAATGGAAACGATTTGTTAAAAATGATTGTCGCGCTCAAGTCAAGCCGTCTCCCCGGTGAAAAAAATGAGCTCCTTCAAGGTCACATGCTAGCACCCCAGGTGGGAAGTTGAAAGGAAGAGTCACAGTAGACTAATCAGTGACTTTGCAGCCGTGAAAAGACCAAGGGTGCATTATTTTTACACACACACACACACATATATATATATATATATATATATATATATATATATAAGTACTTCTAGAAAAATACCGCCCCTCCCGCGAAAAAATTCCCAAATTCAAAATACACTGGAGCGTCTCGCCGTCACTCGATAGGCTATATGCTAACGAAAGAAAAAAAAAAAGACCTTGTCATACACTGCATAGAAAGCAGTCCCCACTTTGGTCAAGAAAAAAAGGAAAACACCCACAACAACAACAACAACATCAACAACAACAACAACAACAACAACAAACAACGATATCAACAAAATAAATGCATTACAATATTGTCTATCTCCAAACTAGCCTCTAATAATTGACGCATCTATAAGCACTACCTACATAGGCAAAACTTGGTATTGCATAATTTTTATAATTCTGAATTCCACCCTCCACAATAGTAACTGGAAGATGAACAACATGAGCGATGAGAAGGAAAGAAAACAAAAGATGACAGAAAAAAAAAAAAAAATTTGAAAAAAAACAAACAAAAAAAAAAAAACAACGCTGGTTGATTACAAACTTTAAAACGGCGACTATACACAGCCTTGATATGCGACGTAACTGTGAGATAGAGTAGTACAAGAAGTTAAAAATCAACAGTTTCATTCAGAGTACAAAACAATTATAATCATAAAAATGTTAAATTTTTTTTTTCTATAATGATAAATGCAGCAAAAAACAAGTGTAGTGATGTCTCTATATTCAAAAAGGCAAGGCACGTAATGTGGACTATATGTCATCGTGCAAATTAAGAGTACTGGAGAGATTTTCCTCGTATAAATACGTCTGAGCTGCGGAGGCGACGGCGGCCTACAAGCCGTGCACAATTCTAGATTTCAGGGATTTGCCACCACCCGAATTTATAATTTCAATTTCAGCCTCCCGTAGCGTAGAGTTGACCTTGCACACACTAACTTTACATTTACGCCTACTGTACATTTGCATGAATTAACACTTTTGCATTCTAATTTTTTATTTTTTTTAGTTTTCATTTGTAAACATAAGCTTTACAAGCTGACGGCCGACGAATGCGTATGTTCGTGATCTTATCGTGAACATTTCGCACAAAAAGTACGGATTTCCGACGCACTCGGTGCGTTCCGTTTCTCTGCTTATGTTGTTTTTTTTTTTTTTTTTTTTGGAACTCCCAAAAAAATAAATAAAAATTATAAAGGAAAACTCGCCCATCATTATGCGGAGGGTTCAAAAAAAAAAAAAAAAAAAAAAAAAAAGAAGTGCTGGTTTTTGCTCGGCGCTGCAGAGGAAGCTCAGCGCTGGACTTCCGACTGCCTGATTTTTTTTTTTTTTTTTTCGTGCGAGGAGACGGGTGTGTCTGCGATCAAATTTAAAAACATTTTACCCATAAATGATTAAAATTTACCCCCTTCCTTTAGAGTCTGAGGGCTGACAGACTGATAGCTTCCCTTCAAAGATTCAATTGCACTTGCCTCTTTTTGAAATTTTCCGTATCCTCCGTCTTATTTTTAATCCTTTTGCAAAGGAGTCGCAATTCCTAGAAATGAGGGGTCCGAGCTCAATCCTGACTTTTTTACTTGTTATCTATTAATTTTTTTTGAACGCAACAAGAGTTCTCAACTCCCGCCTTGAGCGTCTTTGCGTTAATACTCGAAGTTAAGTCGCAGGAAAAAAGAAAAAGCAAAGTCAACAACGTTTCGTATCACAGTAAACCGAAATCAAACGGAAGAAGAAACACTCTGATTTCACACGTTTTTTTTTTTTTTTTGTTCTTATGGTGCACACAGTGAATCTGTTGTCATGGGAACGCCCCTTTTCAAGAGGCGGAGTCGGAGGACTTAGAGTCTCGGCTGCCATCCACCAGGCAGAGGTTGTCGCTACGGAGACCTCCGTGTGTAAATCAAAATGTTTACATCCCCCCCCCCCCCGACATGGAAAAATAGAAGGAATCGCCGCTAAGAGACTAGAATGTCATGCAATCAAACATTAAGGCATCTATACATCACAGTATTTGAATGGATTAAAAAGTCCTGCAGACACAACGACTGACTGGTGGGCGGGGCGTGTGGGCGGGGCGTGTGGGCGGGGCTTGGGCCAGGAGACAGCAGACCTCCAAATCGACACCTCGTGGCCAGTGTCCTTCATAGGGGGCGGGGTCAGGGGGGGGCGGGGTCAGGTTGAGGTCGGCGGTGGTGGTGGTGGTGTTGTGGATGGGGGGGGGGACATAATGCAGCTCCTGCTGCTTTGCTGGTTTCATCCGTGGCTGCGGACGCCTGTAGTGCTAGCGCTGCACCACAACACCCATCCACCCTGGATAAGGGAGGTGGTGGTGGGGGGGTGGGGGTTCATCCGGCCTCTTGCGGGGGTCAGTTCCCTGTCTCGGCGGGGACCAGCGGCTCACCAATGATGTTTATGCTGTAGTTCTGGTGGACATTTGTTGGCAGAATCGGAGTCCCGTTCGACACTTGGAATGGAACTAAGCTCGCCCAGGTACCAGGACTGTGGGGGGGGGGGATACAGATAACAGTTAGCCACATGTTAGCTCATTAGCAGTCAAAACCAGACCCCCCCACCCTCCCAAAACCCCTCCCGTTAATCTACGATGAGGTGATTCCACTTGATTCCCACTGAAGGACGTCACGTGAGAGTCTCCGCATGGATGGCAGTACTAAAAAGCTAAAAAAGCATGGGGGGGGGTGTGATTGGTGGAGGAGTCGGAGTAGGAGAAGGGGGTAGGGGGGGGGTCCCCACACAAAGCTGTCCCATCCCTATTCATCTCACGCTAATGGCAAAACAACACGGTGATTGTTCTCACGGAGCAACGGTGCTAACTGAAAACGCGAGCGGGAACAAACGGCGCGTTGTTCCCGTGGGCGCTGCGCTACGTAGATGTCAGATAATTAGCCCGACGCCCCCCCCACTCCCACCCTTCTCCCCAACGCCTCCCGCACAGACCCCCAGTGTGCACTCAGTTAACACCCCCCCATCCCACCAGCGCATCTGAGAATACCTTCCTTCCGAATCGGCAAAGTTTTTCACCTCCGAAAACACCGAACGTGTCGCGACAGACGGAGCGTGAAAAAAAACAACAAAATTTAAAAAAAAAAAAAAAAAAATAGTCAACTGGCACCACCCCCCCCCCAAATGAAAAAAAAAAAAATTGAGGATACGAGACGGAAAGAAATAAAGCAAAAAAAAGATGGCCGACTTGAAACGAGTCGGGTTCTAATGAAGGAAGAAGACGATTCAAAAGTAAAAAAAAAACTTTACTCTGATTACGTGCGAACGAGTGAAACGACCTCGGCACTAATCCCCCCCCCCCAAACTCCGTCTCATTTTCCTGCTATCTCCTCTCTCCTGCTTTCTTTCGGCTTGCCAGAAATCATCGGACAGGAAAAGGGGGATTAAGTTTTTCCTACCTTTGCTGAACAAAGAGCAGCTTTTTCTTCTCTTCCCCTTCCTTTCTATCCTTCCTCCCATCTTTCTGCTTTCCTTTCCTCTCAGGTAATGGCTTACATTAGCCGGACCGACTCCGCGGGCCTCTGCGGGCACTAAATCGGTTTTAATCTGGTTAAAATCGACGTCTGCCGGTCTCCATCTGCATCCCTGAACCCGAGTGGCACCGGGCCCCGCTCCTGATTGGACGACTCCTCGAGCGTCGAGGTCAATCGCCGAGGAGGCGGCCAGGATCCTCCCATCGCGGCTAACGGACACCTGCACCTGTAGCACCACCGAATTAGCCTAGCATCACCTCACTTCGCTCTATGTTCGGAAACAGTTTTGGAAGCAATTTTTATAAGAATTCTGGGTAATGCTGTCCCAATAGCTCAACCAGAAGGCTAACCTAGCTAGCACAGCTTTAGATTTGGCCTCTTGTTTAATATACAGTATTTTCTGCACTATAAGGCGCACCTAAAAACCTTTAATTTTCTCAAAAACCGACAGTGCGCCTTATGGTCCAGTGCGCCTTATAGTCCAGTGTGCCTTATAGTCCAGTGCGCCTTATAGTCCAGTGCGCCTTATAGTCCAGTGCACCTTATAGTCCAGTGCGCCTTATAGTCCAGTGCGCCTTATAGTCCAGTGTACCTTATAGTCCAGTGTGCCTTATAGTCCAGTGCGTTTTATAATCCGGTGAGCCTTATAGTGCTGAAAATGCTGTATTCGTGCACCAAACCAGCTTCGGACCGAATGGATCTGAACCCCCATCTCCGCATTTCCTCAGGTAACCTTGAAGGCAGGCCGGCCCCGCCCCCCAGCCCCCGCCCCAGCTCCCAAACCTGGCTAATTCTGCTCCCTGCGAGCTCAGCCCAGGCGTACAGCCTGCTTCGTTTAAGGATTAGCTCCCTAAATTAGATTATCTAATGGCATCTTAATGGATTGCTGACCCATTTCCTGCACAATGGCAACATGCGAGTCTGGCAGCGTTTTAATTTAGGGGCCGGTTCTGAAGAGGCATCGCCGCATCCCGGCGTTTAAAGGCCGAGCTCAGATAAAAGAGGAATCCGAATAATTCCATCCATAAGTTGAACGGTTTGGAAGAGGAAGAAATAAAATAGAATTACCGTCCCTTTGTAACAGAGTTAAAGAGAGGAGAGGAGAGGAGAGGAGAGGAGAGGAGAGGAGAGGAGAGGAGAGGAGAGGAGAAGAGGATTGTGGGAGTAAAATAACCTCCACCTCCGACGGGGGACATTTTTCTCTGCTAGCCGATTAGGAGGCCTGTTGAAGGGGCTTCTGCTGAGTGTGTGTGTGTGTTCGGACAAAAGTTTGTATCTTAAACACACACACGCGCACACACACACACACACACACACACACACACACGCATTTAGATGCATGCAGGCAAAAAGGGAGGCTAGCAGGAAAAGCTTTAGCTCAGTTATCTCGCTCCACCGCCATGAAGCGGTTCACTTTTTTTTTTTTGGCCCCCCATAAAAAACTTACAGCATGGAGGTGAGGGGGAGGTGGTGGTGGGAGGGGTTAATTTAAAGCGAGTAAAAAATGACACCGATGCCTTCAAACAACCTGAGACGACTCCCCAACCCCCCCGTCCTGATTAGCTCCATCACGCCTCGCGTCGCCACGCCACAAGGTTTTGTTTAGTTTGGGCGTGAAGCTGGGTGGAAAAGCCACGTTTCAAACCCTAAATCATTTGTCAATTTAAAGAAAGGAAGCAACTAATGGTGAAATATAACCGAGACAAAAATCTGACAGCTGAATAAACTTTAGAAGATCTGCTGCCAGAGGGGGAGGATCGCGTTTAAGGGGATTTAAATTATAACGACGCACAGAAAAGAATTCTGAAGCATCTATACATATATATATTTAAAAAAAAGTTCATACAACATACAGTATCTGCACATTTCTGATCGGATTTGACAAATCATCTGGTAAGATAAATCAGGAGCTTTATTGTGTGTTCATTTTAGTTTGTGTTCGTGTGTGTGTGTGTGTGTGTGTGTGTGTGTGTGAGGTGGCGCGTGAAAGAATGAAAAGGTTACCTTTGCCAAGTTATCCCCAAACTGTCGTCAGTGGCACTGGGGCCATAATGCCTGCCGTTTTGAGTCACGCTCCAGTCACACTTCCTCAGCTGTCAATTGAAACCTAGCAGTCAGATCACTGGGCCAAGACAACTTCCACTTCAGATTACACTAACAACTCAACACTGTGTACACAAATGCATGCAGAAGAGCCTGAAGGAGCAGCAGAAGTTAATTAAAAAATAAAAAATAAAACAGCGGTGAGTCCTAAAAAAACAAAAAAACAAAAAAACAGCAGCAGCCAGGGTCAGTTTCATTATTTGTTGAGGGAGAAACAAAAAAAAAAAGGTCAAAGCGATGGATCAAACAGACAAAGAGGAAGGCATGCGATCACAGTTAGCGCCGCGGCGGCTACCCTGGAAGTAAAAAATGCAGTTAGTCATGGTTATAAATATGAGTGGCAATCATATTTGGTAGTTTGATCTATCAGCCATGCGATGCATCCGACGCATGCAACCTGTCAGTCAAAGCTGTGGGTTGAGATTGAGGTGGGCGTGCCAGCATGCAGGCGTCGTCACGCCGGCTCACGTAGAGGTTTTTTTTTTTTTTCAATTTTTAAATGATTAGGGGTGAAAATAATTGTGCAATGAAGATAAACAGCACACGCACACATACGCACACATGCGCACACATGCACGCGCACGCTAACCCCGCCCCCTCCCTGTGCCCCGCCCTGCCCGTAAAGGCATGCCAACCTCTCATACAGATTACAAATTAGGAGAACACGGAAGCCACACACACAGACCGCCCTCTCCTTTGCGTGCATTAATGCGAGCTCACGCGTCGCCAATCCAGCTGAGAGTTATCTCCGCTGGCGACGGCCTGACCTTGCCCCCCCGCGGTCAAACGCATTCATTTGGTAAATGCGTCGGGGTAAAACTGCAGCGTTAGCACTCCGCGTGCGGCGGCGGACGTTCGCAGAGGCTCTTAGGAGGGATCCAATCAGATGGACGTTGAATATTCAGAGCCACTCACGGCGGCGGCGGGGGAAACGTTTGCTCTTCGGAGTACCCGGATGAAACGTCGGCGGTTTTGGTTTTTCTCGCATCCCACGTTCCGAGGGCCCAGGACTGGAACCCCACCCCCTCTTCCCACCCGAGCCGCTCCCGTCCGGCGTTCTGACAAAAGCTCGGAGGGAATGCGGAGGCTGGGCCAAACGCCCCGGTGCCACCGCTCCTCCGGGGGGCTCGCCATCTGTCCGCTGGCACCAGCGAAAATCAGAGCGGCACGGCGGCGGGGAAAAAAAGGGGGCGGGGGGGAGGGCGGGGGCGGGCAGGGGAACGTTAGCAAACAGATGCGGGCAGATTGTGGATTAGGATCCTTTCTTAGATAATACCAAATGACATCTGATAGCGGATCTCTCCCGGCGGAATGCTCGACGGCGGCGTTCCCTCGAGGGGTTAACCAAGGCGAGAGATGAATGGAGGGTTTTCACACATCGGCTGCCGGGGAGTCGTGGAGCAGGTGTGGGAGCGGGTGGTGTTGTTTTGTTTTGTTTGTTGTTTTTTTTTGTTTTTTTTTAAAGCCTGCTGCTCGTGTGCGTCGGTTTTAGAGGTGCGACATTTTAAATTAAGCCCACTTCTAAAAGAAGGGGGCCTGCTCGAGTCCCCAACACGTCATCGGAAGACTTTAGGAGCGCTGACTCCAGATTCGCAAGAATCCATCTGCTTCTCGCTGACGTCAATCGTACAAGCGAGGCGAGCTCCGTCTGGGGCGTCGAACCCTAACTCTAACCGTAACCCTGAACCCAAAACCCTTACTCAAACACTAATCCTAACCCCTAACCCAAACCCTAATATTAATCCTAACCCCAAACCAAAACCCTAATTCTAACCCAAACCCTAATACTAATCCTAACCTCAAACCCTAACCAAAACCCCAATCCTAACCCCTAACCCAAACCCTAAACCTAATCTTAACCCCAAACCCTAACCAAAACCCTAATCCTAACCCCTAACCCAAACCCTAAACCTAATCTTAACCCCAAACCCAAAACAAAACCCTATTCCTAAACCCAAACACAACCCCTGAACTTAATCCCTAACCCGAACCCTAAACCTAATCCTAAACCCAAACCCGAATCCTAACCCCAAACACAAACCAAAACCCTCATCCTAACCCTAAATCCTAACCCAAACACTAATCCTAATCCCAAATCCTAACCAAAACCCTAATCGTTCCCCTAACCCAACCCCTAAACCTAACCCTAATCCTAACCCCTAACCAAAACCCTAAACTTAATCCTAAACCCTAACCAATCGATGACCCTAACCCTATCCCTAAGGTCTGTAATCCTAAACCCTAACCCCAAACCTAAAAATTCCAACTCTAACTCCAACCCTAAAGATGAACCCTGACCCTAACCTAACCCAACCCTGACCCTACGTGATCAACACATGACGAGGACAACGACAGACGGTTTAGCCAAAGCGTTTTCTCACCCCGCTCCAGACTTGGCCTCGGCGCTGACCCGCTCCTCCAAACCCTAACCCTAACCAAACGTAAAGACGGGTTCCCCAAACCGACGGGAACGTTGATCCGTCGGAACGGAGCGAGGAACGGCCGTCGGGGAAATCCCTCGCCGCCGTCAATCCAAACACGCCTGAACCGACGGAAACAAAACCGAATAAAAACACCAGCTCTTTTTATCATTTTATTTTATTTACCTGTTCTTTTTTAAAAAAAATTTTTAAACGAAGAGGCTTTGCTGCGACCCCCGCCGTCCCGACGGAAGACAAAGTGGAAGTAGAACTGTACGACGCCCTACCACACCTCCTCTCCTCCTCCATCCTATAACTGCTGACAAACATTCACAGATTTTCTTTTTCGGCCTCCTCTAATTTAAGGGGAAAAAATGGGGGGAGTGAAAACGACAAAGAGAGAGAGCGACTGAAAGAGGAGTGATGAAACAGAGGCCAGCTTTGTCATTTTTACTAAACATGTTAAAAAAAAAAAAAAAAAAAAAAGCGCGAGCTGTGGAGAAAGCCGGCGTCATTATTTAGCCGCGTGCAGATGCATTCAATTAGCTGTGGTTGGAAAAGCCTTGGCCTCAGACCAGCACTTTCAATGAGACGGGTTTGGGGTGGGGAAATCACTACCCCCCCCACCCCCACCAAAATGCAGCAACACTTCTAACCTCAACCAAACACACACACATACCCACAAACACACACACACACAGGGTCGGGGGATGCTAGGCCAACTGCTAGGTCTCCTTAAGGAGGGAGTGCGCTGATTGCGTGTGTGTATATATGTGTGTGTGTGTGTGTGTGATCAGTGTGTGAGGGAGACGGGTGAGTGCCTCACACCCTTAAATCTCACCCACGTCTCACCCTCACGCAGCCACTGAATTTCCTGTCATTTTTTACAGTGAAATGATAATTTGTTTTTCAATGCAGCCTAAAAAGCGTGATTTCAATATTTTATTTTAATATTTTATCGTGTGAAATTTTTAAAATAAAAGTTTCAGAAATATAAGGATTATTAACATTTATTTATTTAAGGGATTTTTTCCATTAAAACTTTTGTATTGACTTTCACACTGTAAAAAAAGAAACACTAGATCTCTTTAGTTGTTTAAAATGCAAACTTTTTCATAAATTAAAATTTTTTTAATACCAGGACTGAATTTAATGATCGACCCCAGGCGATGCAGAGCTGTCACATGACCTGGAAACGCTCTAAAAGAGATGCTTTAAGGCTTCCTACCATTCAAATTCAGAGCGTGACGGGCGTTTGGGGAGGGCGGGGAGTTCGGATTTGATGTGTTGGGAAATGGGGGGACAGAAAATGACAAGTGAGCTGAGAAGGTGAGGTGAGTACTGGTGGAGGGGTTGGGGGTGGGGTGGGGGGGGGGGGGGCTCACCTGCTGCTGGTGGAGGAAGGCGGGATCTCTTGGGCTCAGGCCGACAAAACGATTCGCCGTCGGGGTGCCAGGGGCTGAGTAGCCTGGGCGACATGTCATCACAAAAACACAAATAGACGCCGGAATTAGAACGAGGAATCCACACGGAGCTGCCGGACTGATCCACGGTGTCAGAATCACAAACACAGGAACACAAGGGTCCAGAAGCGGCGTTACCCGCTTCCCGAATCGCGAAAAAACAAACACGTGGCGTCCCACAAGGCTGAATGTCGGGCCCACTCCCGTTTTGTCAACAAGCACATTTCCAAGTTTGTCATGTTTAATAAATAATCATCGCTGGTCTGGGGGGTGGTGGGGGCTCACCTTCTGTGGATGTAGTGATGGGCTTGGTGTCGGGCATGGACAGCGAGACGGGTCGAACGGCGCCGTGGTGGGGGGATGGAGCCAGGACCGGGGTGAAGTGGCCCGGGACTTTTCCGACCACCTGACCGCTGCTGTTAGGCTGCGAACAACAAGAACATTAAGAACCAAAAATTCAAATTCACAGACTACTTTGGATAAACTATCCGCAGGATATGGATGGAAAATTTTTGCTTTGGCAAACGGGAACAATCTTTAGCTAAAAGAAGAAATTTATTTTAACATCTAACTCCGATGGAAGTTGGACAATATAAAACACATCTGAGAACTCATCTTCAATGAATAAGGCATATATAATATCATATATAAGGCACATTGGATTATAAGAAGTTGAGAATATTAATGGCTTTCAGGTGCTCCTTATGGAGTAGAAAATACTGTACACATTGTTCCTGGTGGGGGGGTAAGGGGTGGGGTGGGAGGGGGGTTTAATCATCCTTACTGCCCTGTTTGGCCTCACAAACCTAAAATCAACAACAAAAAGTTAATTAAAGCCACGCCAAGAAAAGATTTTCGTACTTTCCGTCGTCTCAGTCGTTTTCTTTAACTCCAGATCCTGGATTTCCGACACGATTTTAAACAACGATTTTAACGACGCTCGTAAATGGAATTTAGGAAGACTCGGGCGTGAAAAGGCACGGAGGGCCGAGGCCACAATGGCGTGAATGCGTGGGCATCGCAGGGCGAGGAGGAGAGACGGTATGGATGTGGTGGAGAGAGAGAGAGAGAGGGGGGGGGGTGGTAAAGGAAGCGAGTGGGAGCTACTCTTTCAGTCGGCTGGAGACTGTCTGGGACGTTCGTTTCAGGGCCGCCCCGGGTTCAAAATTCAAACAGGCCTTTTTAGAAAAAGAATTGTGTCCACAGGGTGCCCCCCCATGTGAATAGAATGTTTAATTAGAGTGTAATATAATCTGCGTTAAAGCAAGCATAAAAACATTCTGGCACTCGTCCATGGGATTATAAGCGCTGTGTTATTTGCTGAACCCCCCCCCCCTTTCTCTCCCAACTGTCTAATGCTGCCGGACCCCAGCCCCCCCCCTACCCCCACATCCATTCCCCAGCACCCCAGCAGAGGGCCAGTAATTCTGCACAAGAGCCGGGCCCCGGCAACGGCAAATATTTACAACCTTTATCATTCCCCACGGTTTTTCTCTAAAGTAACAGCCCCCACCGCTACCGCCACCCCACACCCCCCCCCACACCCGACCAGCTCCCTGCTCTGGAGATGGAGCCGTCTACGAGGGCTTTGTTTACAGTGAGAACAGCAAAGGATATAAAACTCACATAAATATCACGCTGCCCTCTCATCTATGGAGACGGCTGCTGGAACACAAAGCCTCCACACAGCTTCTGAGTCACGTGCGACCGCGATCGGACGCTTTTATGGACGTTATATCGGGCGTTTTTTTAGGGAGACCACAAATACCAGGCTGGGAAAGTCTTCTGACTTTTTTGCCATGAGCTTAAAGTCAAATCCTGCAACTTAAAGCCATAATAATCCAGGCAAAATGAAATAAACGGTCAATGACTGTCAATAATTAACTTCTTTTGCGCGGCGCAGAGACGTCTTCATTTAAGGCCTCTTAAAATAGCTAATTAGGGGTTTGTGAGAGTACTTCGTTTTAGCAGCGCTAGGAAAAAAACTGCTTTTTGACCAAAAAAAGGTAAACGAGAGGCAGGCAAACGAGGGGCAGGCAAACGCCATGATGCCATCGACTGACCTGGCTGCTTTGTGGGCTGGACGGGTCGTATGACGGTACGTAGCTCTTGAGGGGGTCGCCGGGGTTGAGGTGGGGCGGGTAGCGGATGGTGGGGTGTGAGAAGTAAGGTGAGGGCGCCGGGGGCAAGATGGCGGAGGCCGAGAACTGCAGGGGCGAATGTGGAGGGGGGCTCCTGGTGGATATAACTGCAAGAGAGGGAGAAGGCGGAGTCAGCGATGGGGGGTGGATGACGATGCGTTCGAGGTGATCGGGATTGAAACTCACCACTGTGTCCCACTCCGGTTAGACCTGGGTGATGAGGCTGAGGGAAAGTGCTGAGTCTTGGTGAGGAGTCCTGCGGAGACGTGGGGCTGAACAACGGCTTCTCTGGCTTCTTCATGGTGGGGGAGGACATGTCTGCTCGAGGGGGGTGGAAACAGACAAAGCATGAACACAATTTATCGATGACTCAAACTGGGAAATGTCGGCAATCGTTTCGGGACGAGACGGAGAGTCTCGGGTAAATACAAAGTGAGGATTATGGTTGAAACGATGCAACGTGGGATTAGCATTCCGAAGGTGCGTAGGAAATTCTGTAGACAACGAGAAAAGGTCAAAATCCGCTTGTGATTTCTGGGATCGCAAACGATTCCCAGGGCGTTCCGGAGAAAGCTGGGAAAAAAACTCAGCTGAGCAGACGATCAAATCCGGCGCACCCATTCGTGATTGCAAAAGCAGCCGGTCGCTCAAATAGGATTTAGGAGTTTCAAGACCCTGGTGTAATCTCGAGCAGAACATTACGGTGTAACATCTGCTCGCCTCGGCCTTACACGGCATCCGACAAGCTACCATAATTCCCCACGAATAATCCCGAAGGCTCGGCAGAGGATGTCGGAATTTGTTTGGAAAACGCGTCGTTCCCTGCAAACTAAAGAAGTCCATGTTCCATACTTTGGCGAACCGACTATCCGCTATCATTTCCGATTTTCCGTGCCGGTGAGACGGAATCTGAAGACGACGCGGGAATCTCCGTCATCCCAAAACTTCCCGTTCCCTCCCACACAGTGGGACGGAACCACGGGACTGATTACTCGTCTCCAGAGAAAAAAGAGTAACTAAAAGGTGGCTGGAATTCAAGGGTATTTCCCAATCGGAGGTTGTTAGAGGATACAGTCTTAAGTACTTTCAGTTTTGTGTCAGGGGCTGGAATACCTCGGAGAAGATTGATATCGCTGCGTAAAGTTTCCACGGTAAAAAAAAGAAAAAAAAAGGAACATTCTGGTGAGCGGCTAATTACACCCGCTGGAGACGGGATCGCCTCGGGAAACGAAAGCGGACAATTAACGAACAGAAATGAAGCACTTATAAAAGATTAAATAAACAGACGGCCTTTTTGCATTAAAAGTGAAAATTTCTGCAGCTTTTTCACTTTTTAAAAACAACACAGAGCAAATTTGATGTTTATTTCCTGCGCGAGGTGAGGACGGTTTGGCATTTAGTGAGCCTCATATGGGTTTAATATCGCCCCACTTCGCCTTGATACCCAGTCTGACAGAATAATGGCTGCCTTTGGAGACTTTCCTACCCGCTGCTTTCCCTTCCTCCTCGCCCAGAGTGTCTAAGTTTACCCTGAGCTGTTCTCCCAGGACATGTGCAGTGGGACAGGCTAGAATTTCATGTACCCACATTGGGCTGTGGTTGAATCCCACCAGTGTTGCGTCTCTCGTGCATCCAGGGATGTCTCCGTATCAGATGATTGTCGGAGAAGAAATCCCGGTTTTCAACACGTCGGAAGGAAACGCTGAGCATTTAAACAATTCCCTTTATGTCCACCTATAACCCTGGGAGACGGCGGTAGTCTCAAGATCAACTCAGGATCAAGCCTGACTTCTGTCAAGTCCAGCCAAGACATATGGTTTAATCTGAGCTTTTTTTGCACACGGTGCGTTTGAGTGATTTAAACACTGCGCTAAAAGATCCGCAAAAAAACTCTTGAGACTATTTTAAGCCTCCCGGAACATTGTGTTCTCGTAAGGAATTCTCTGCATTGTGGAACGACAATCTTTCCTTTGTGAGTTCAACAGGTGTGAGAAAACAGATTTACTGTATATCCAGTCGGGTCACATGGGTTCAAACGTTGGTGTGGTTGCCCACGCCTCGGGCTATCGCTGTCATGTGTTCAAGGCTCAGAGACGTGCACGCAGCGCATCTGCGAATTACAAGAACTCATAATTAAGGCGGAGCGTAGAGGACAATGAAAGGTGTCGACGAAGAAATGAGCAACATTCGACATGCGTCATTCGTTTGTAACGCGGCGGCGTTGACTGAATGTTTGTGTGACAGCATGAATGAAATCAGGGTGTTGCTGGAGTAGTTTTATCCAACTCGTAAATCAAATGCACTCAGATGTAAACAGGAAAGTCACCTCGGTCTCGTTCGTGCCAGTTCGCCCGACTGCTGGCCGGCGAGCTGGGCGACGAGTAGAAGTCGGGTCCCGTCGGGCTGGTGTCCATGTTCTCGTCCATGCTGACGGTTTTGGGCCTTTTGCTACGACACACACAGACGTTTACGGATTAGATGTGTCTAATAGGATGGGGTGAATGTCTAGTCCTGTGGAATTTTGGGAAAGACAATATCACTCATTCTGCAGTACATCCACTCGTCCCCTAAAGGGGTTCCCAATGCATCCAAAAGACGGCAGAGAAAAGTCACAAGGCTGTGATGACGTGTCAATCAATAAAAACAAAAAAATCAAGGGTGGCGTTCCTGGTATCGCAACTACACTGCCCCTTGTGGCCACCAGTGGTACTGCTCCGCTTCACCCGTAAACTAAAAAATCCTTAACTTACCTTAGAAGACTCATATCTGTGTGCTAAATGTGAAGCTATCGCTAAAGATGCTTCGCCTAGCTTAGCATACAAACAGTTAGCTTAGCTGTGGTTGTAGATTTAAACAAAAATAAAAATGCGTCATATTAAAAACGGAGCTTCAGCTTAGGACAGAACCGGGATGGCAACGTCCTTCTCCCATTTATTCCATTGGGATGCTAACTATCTAACTATGCCATCACCATAGCAACGTATCCTATATTACGAGACGGAAACATGCTGTTTACCTGCCCGGGGGGGAGGACAGGGAGCGATGCAGCCCCACGCTGGAGTTCAGGTCGTGGTAGTAGGGTTGACTCGGCATGTCGGCCATGGAGAAGTTCACCGCCGCGCCGTGGGTGATGGGCACTGCGGGGGGGGACGGAGAGGAAACACAGGCGGTCAGGATGCGCCGTCAGGTCGGCAAGTACCGCAAGTTTCATGCATGAGCGTCTGTTTTTGTAAATCTGGTGTTTACGACGTGGGAGGAGCCCCGCCTCTGGAGGACATCCCTCTAAACCAAACACACACTTCCTCCCACCCTCGTCTCCTTGAACCGCGATCTCCGGCGGGACGGGAGTCGTGGGGCCTCCTCGCGGTCGAGGTGAGGGATATTGTTTCCACCGAGTGCCGGCGCGGGGACAAAGGGAGCTCGCCGCCCCCCGCTCCTCGTCTTTCCCCCCTCTACCAGCGCGAGCGAGGCCCGCCAGGGCGCCTGCAGCGCCGGCGGTCGCTCGGTTTGGAGTCGATGAGAGGATGGAGTGTGTGGCGTCGTCTGTTGTGGTCTGAGGTTCACCACTGGCACGATCCCTCCGCCAGCCTCCGCCCTGGCAGCCCAACCGCGGCCCTGGCAGAGCCCCCCCCCCCCCTAGCCGCCGTCTGCGCAGGAATGCATTCGTCTCGAGGACACTGAATGCAACGCCATTGTTTTGTGTTTTTGGTCCCATTTACGGTTTAAGATCGCCCCGGTTTCATCTTATCATAATCCGAGCTTTTAAGATCTCGAACACCCCCCGAATCGGAGGATGACCTCACCCTCGCTCCGAAACAAAGCGAGAATGTCATCCGTCTGTGCGCGCCCACGTTTCTCTAGGATCCCGTTGCATTCACCCGTGTCGCGGTCTAAACGCCGGGTCGCATGCAGGACTTCAAAGAAAGTCTAGAACCGGGAGAGGAGCGCGATGACGGACGAGCGACCCGCTCGGATGTCTTTTCCTGGGGAGGGACCGGCGGGAGCGACTGAGTTCCTGCGTGTCTGTCGACCTTTTTAAAATTCCAGCTCTCCTTCAGAGGGCTTTGGATGAAATCGGGGTTTGGTCACATGAGAGCAAAACACGCCGGCACAGCCACCATCTGGAGGGGGGGTGAGAGGGTGGAGGGTTGGGGGGGGGGCAAATTAAGCGCTAAACAAAAACACAGCCGTTCAAAAGGATATTCAATCTCTGGGCATTGAAAGGAGAAGCTTCTGCCTTTCAAAGTGTGACGTATGAAGCGAACGCTGATACAGCAGGTAAACACCAGCTAATCGGCTAACGCTAAAGATGGCGGCTGTCGAATCAGGACGACCACGTTTATTGAATGATTTAATCTGATCTGAAAAATAAAAATAGAATCACATTTAAATTGTTAAACCAGCAGAGACTATTAGAGTATTTTCCTTTACTATAAGGCGCATCTAAAAGCCCTTAATTTTCTCAATTTCTTATAATCCAATGTGATTTATATATGGAAAAAAAGTTTTATAATACAAGCAAACCTTGGTTTTTGAACGCTTTAGACATCGAACAAATTCGACCAAAAAAATTCTGATTTTTTTTGTCTTAGAAAGTCAAACAAAATTTGGAAGTTAAACGTGAAACAAACGCCTTTTTCTCGCCGCCAAGCGCCATAAAGGCGAGAAAAGTCGAGAGAAAACATGAAGGTAATGTGCTTTTTATTTTAGTTTACTTTATTCAATAATTTTACCACTTCATTTGCGTTCCATTGCCTATGGTACGAGTTAAGGTACCGTGAACTTCTGTCCAAAAGACGACGGTAACTCGTACCTTAGGCTAACCTGATTACGTGGTTTTTTTTTTCTTTCTTTCTCGTGTTTGCTTCTTTCTTTTACATTTCTTTGATATGTTTCATTTCTATACAATTTGATATATAAATGACATTATGAAATAACATATTATGTTGAAAAAAGGTAGTTTTCCAGCATCTTGGAACGGATTAAGACCATTTAAATTATTTGTAATAGGAAAAATGTATTTGGAATTCGAACAAATCGCTATTCGAACAGCCTTCAGGAACGAATTCTGCTCGGAAACCGACCAGAATGCCTGTGGACCATTCATTAAAGATGAGTTCTCAGATGCATTTTATATTCCAGTGTGCTTTATGTATGATTTTTTAAAAAATAGTCCATTCATTGAAGGTGCGCCTTATAATCCAGCGCGCCTTATAGTGTGGAAAATACTGTAAATGAGCTTCAGTGGCCCCAATTGATCTTTTCATTTGGAAACCACTTGTGCCGGTTGGCTGTTTTTTGTTTTTTTTTTTTTTTTTTTTTGGGTGGGGGGGGGGGTGAACGACCTCGAGGTGCGTTCAGTTCGTAGAAACAACCATCAACGGATTTTGCGGATGCCAGACGTGTCTCTACACATAGAGGTGATCAAAAGAGCTCCCATTGTTGAGGCCAGACCGGCCCAACCGGACTTACCGCCGCGCCGCGTTTCAGGTGAGATCTGCAGAGAGCAGTGCCTGCACGCGCTAACGTGTTTAAGGTGTACATCCTGTTGAGACCTCGACTCCTTGGCCGCGTGGACGTGTCCAAACTCGCAGCTTTAAACGCCGTTTAAGGGACTCCGGTTGTCCTCGTTTGATTCGGCGGGTTTTTGTTCCTCGTGTGGGCGTGATCAGTCACGGCTGATGAAATAACACGTCATGCAGGTGAGGAAGAGGAGAAGAGGAGGCGGCGTACTTACTTCTGGACACTCGCACCAGTTCGGTAACACTGAAGACTCCTGATTTGATGAAGCTGTCCTCCAGGTAGACTGAAAACAGGGGCGGGGGGGGGCAAAAAGAGAAGCGATCAGTCGTCACCGCCACCGATTTTTGGTGAACTTATCGACAGAATCTGAACAAACATCGGATCAAATATTTCTGTCGTCGTTTCTCGTCGAGCATTAATCATTCGAACTCCCGTGACGTTCTGTAACCAGCTATACGTGTGAAGGACACAGGTAGCATTATCTTTTAGTGGCGCTGACGAGATGACACGTTCCCCCCCCCAGGCCTCACAAATCTGCAGCGGGACCTGTCATAAAGTAAACTTCAGGCTTTTTAAATACGTTGAACAATTTTTTTTAAATATGCTCAGGGCGGCTGTTTGAGGCTGGAATTCAAATTTGTAACAAATTATATTTTTTTTAAATTCTCAAACAGTGTGAAGGAAAAATCGTTAATGAGTACACAAAGATGGAAGAGGAAATGAAGCCCCCGCCCTAAGAAATTATTACATTAAATTATTATTAAAGAAAATTGAAAAAGATTAATTGGAGGGAAAAGGAAACTGTTAATGATTATTTTAATCCTTACATCTTTAAAAAAAAAAAAAAAATTTCTTAGCTTTTTCATAGATGACGTCCCAGTTGGATGACATCCAGGAAAAATTGTACAACTTTGGACAAATTTGATTTAAAAAAGCACCATTTTAGAAGAAATATATATATATATATTTTTTTTTCAAATATTAATTTTAATTATTTCTGAATTAAAAAATAAAGTTTCACTGTGTTTGTGATCGGCTTTAATAAAAGTCACTTTTGACGCCCTTAATCAAACACTAACATCTGCTGTGATTTGATTTCACATTTAATACATTTTGTTTAATATAAAGTCATATTACATTTTTTCAAGCATCGTCACCCAATGACGCCACAACACTAGGCTCCGCCCATTTGATCAAACACAGTAGTACAATTTAAAATCTGTCAATATTGATGGGTATTCAAAGATCCGGCACCGAAGGGATCACCGGCGGCTGCGACCTTCGACTCATCAATTATATTGAAATCGGATTTGGCGTCACTCCTTCTAAAAAAAAAACAAAAACAACCGCTTGGAGTTATTTTTAGCGACGGTCATATCTAATTATAGCGTGCTCTTATTTCTCACGCCGTCGCCTTTCGCTGGAGTCTGTGTGACCCGTGCAGAACAATCATCAGGAGCCGCCAGTCGAGTCTAAGAGCCAGACAGGTTATTGACACCCAAATGAGTCCGACGCTGCTTTATTGCGATGCCAAACGCGCCCGTTGCCGTGCCAAACAGACAGGCGGGCGGACGGCTCGATTGGCACCTAAGACGCCCAATGTCTTCAGCGATCTGACGGCGTTTTGCCACTTGCAGGCCCTCCGAGGCCTGAGTCATTGGCTCGCCGGCGTGTTTTCCTTGGCACCTGTGTCGGCAGGACCTGCTCGAGGTAGAAAACTAATTATGATTCCCAAAACTATTTGCATTCCAGCTTTGTGACGACACGGCGCGGGTCAGTCCAGGCGAGGCGATGGAGATCGTTGCTCCGCTTTGCTGACTCAGCTCGTCACGCTCTTCCCGAAAAAGGCGCGATCTGCAGGCGCCTCTGCCTTTGTTGCGGTTTTTTTTTTTTTTCGCCGCGCGTTTGATGTCAACCCCCTTTACCGTGACGGCGGTTTCAATTCGAGACGTGATCACTCTAGGTCTGCACGAGTTAAAAAGTTATTCTTAGCTGGAAAAATCTTTGTGTGTCAATTGTTGGAGCCGTCAGAGCGGCGTCGCGTGCACGGCGCCGTTTGTTCAGCGTTCAGCTTAAAGCCTTCCTATTGTTGGCTGCGTGTCAGGACAGCGTCTGTGAGCTGAAGCGTGTTCAGGAACACTGGAGCGATGACAGGAAGGAGGATGGCTACCGCCGCACATACCTGGAAGAGGGTTCTTGCCTGGCTCATTGTTACTGGGACTTCCTGACTGCTGCGAGTCTGCAGACACAAACAGAGATGGGAGGGTGGGGGGGGGGGGTCCTTAGTGAAGCAGCAGGACAAAAACATACCATCAGCATGACTCATTTCTCTTTTTAGAATATTTAGAATATATTCGATATTTATCCCGTTAGCAATAAGGGAATAAAAAAAAAAAAAAAAAAAAAAAAATCGAATAAAAACACATGAATCCCAAACTTTTGTGTGAATCGGGAAACTACTGGGGCCACGGGAATTTTAACACGGAATAACCCGGTCCGTTTAAAAGCTGCACAAGTTCAAGGAAATACAGCAGTGTCATCAGTCAAGAAGGAGAACGTCGGAAATCAAGATTCCTTAATGTGAAATTACTCGATTATTTTAGCCACGGTTGCTAGTGAGACAATGAGCGTTCGATGTTCTTCATGTTCTTTCCGCATCAACCTATCAGGCATCGCCGTACGTCAAACTAGGTGGCGCTGCTTGAATAGCATTAGCGTTAACGGAAGGCAAACTGTAGAAAGGAAAGGAAGAGGATGAAACATGGAAAAAACGTGTGGAATTTTTTCCGCCAGCTTTGAGCACAGGTTACAGTTTGTCATGTCCTGGTTTGACGTCTTCCACCTCGAAGCATCTCAGGGTGGGGGAGAATCGTTTTAGAGCGGTTTCCAACGTCGGTTGATCGCGGTTGTCGTGTGACAGTAAAAACTGTCAGGCGTTAAAATTTATATGACAAGTTTCAAAAGAAACAACACAAAAAAAAAAAAAAGAAATAAAAAAAAAAAAAAAAAAAAAAAAAAAAAAAAAGTGCTGAACTCAGCGAGGCCTCGTCACCCCTGGGGGCAAGAACTAAGCTACTGCCGTTCTGTACCTGAATGCACCCCCCCCCCCCCTATAATGATCCGAGGCGGTCCAGGTCTGCACACGTCCCGGGACAAAGAGCCCCCCCATCGGACCCGGCGTGGAGATAAAGATCTACTCGTTTAGCAGCAGAGAGGAGACATGAACTTAGATACCCCCGCCTTGAAACAACAGCCTCTTTCCTGCCTCAGCTCTCATGAGCTGCATTAAAGGCAATGGAGGGAGAGGGCCTGGGGGGGGGGAGGGGGGTGGATGGGGAGGCGGGGAGAAAAAGAAGTTGATTTATCCCTTTCTTGTTCTCTCTGTGTGTCTCTCTCCCTCTCTCTCGTCCCCCCCCTCCTAAATTCGACTATTAAACAGCACTGTAAAAACAGAATGTTCTTGGCCGGGGCTCAACAATGACAAAGTAGGGAGGGAACAGGACCATACGTTAAGAAGGAGAAGAAGAGGAAGACGAAGAAACACCCTTCCTCCAGTATTCTTAGCCCCAACTACACTAAATGTGGTCTTAGAACACGGTAGTTCAACGGCGCTTCTTGAAACCGCACAAGGCCTGATGGGTAAATGGCGTTTCGGAGCGGCGGCGATTGATAAAGAACGACGGCGTCTTGGAATCGTTCCATTTGTTTGATCGATAATCGGGAAAACTCAGATTAAAAATAAAGCTAAAAATTATGCATCTCTCAACCGAAGCGTGTTTTTTTTTTTTTTTTTTTTTTTTTAAAAAAAAGGTTGGACATCAACTGGAAGTTGTACACAAGTTGTTCGCTTCAGCAAATTGCGAGTTTTATTTGGCTCACGCCCCCTTCGCACACGCGCGTGCACGCTCGCACACAACCGCCGACGCGACGGCATGTAAAGTAGCTTTTGTGGGCGAGTCGAGGTTTGTGTAGACTTGGCACAAGTACATGTCCATAAAGTGATTGCAGGGAGCTCAGTGGATGCAACCCCCCCCCCCCCCCACACACACACACACCCCACACCACCAATCCACCGCCGTCCCCCCCCCCGTCCCCCATCCCACTTTCAGAGTCATCCATCAGTCTAGTTGCGACTGCCAACTTTATGCTTGCACCCTGAGAACTGCTGAGAGGGGAAGAAACGGCCAGAGGGGGGTGGGGGGTGGGGGGGGAGAAGAAAAGAACGCCAGAGACGGAGCGAAGAGGAGGTGAGCGCTGAAAAGGTGGTCGGACGAGGAGGAGGTGGTGGTGGTGGTGGGGGGTGCTGCGAGGAGGTGGAGGTGGGAGAGGGGGCGCCGCTTCGGTTGGGTCTGATCAGAGTTGGAGTTGGAGTTTCTACTTCTCCGTCTTTGAGGGCTGAACAGGCAGACATGACAAAAAGAGCAGATGGCGGCGGCAATTAGAGATCCCAGGCAGCATCTTCCAGCATGAGGACCCCCCCCCCCACCCCCCAACTTAGCACCAGGAGAGACCACCTGGATGACTCAAGTTGGGATGCAAACATATGGTGCATCTGCCAGGCCGGCGCCGGAGCTAGAAACAACCCCTCTGTTGCTTTACATTCTACCTCTGACCCCCCGACGGGGGCGGCTTGGCGTTCCCTTCTTTGAAGGGGGGGTTGCATGGTTTGGGGCTGCGCTCGATCGTTCGTTCGTTCGTTCGTTCGTTCGTTCGTTCGTTCGTTCGTTCGTTGGGACCTGGGGTGCGGTTACGTCTACTTAATGCTCTAATTGGAGTCTAATCACCTCGACTGCTCAACAGGTCTGGGAAATGAGCCTCGGGTGAAAAAACGTGAGAAATACAAATTATTCCTGAGAACGTGAATCCGGATCCAAGGAGACGCTCCGTTATCCGATCCGGTTTTCAAACAAACAAACGGTGCAACCTGGAAATAAACAAGAGGCCGGGTTCTGCCACACACACACACACACACACACACACACACACACACACACACACACACACACTCGTGGCCTTTTCCAAAAACAACATTTCTTGGCACCCTCCCACCCGGCGGCCACTTGTTTAAATAAATAAACTGATTCGTGAAGGAAGCGAAGGAACGAATGAATCGGATTGTCTGCTGTTACTCAGCAAGAAAAAAAAAAAAAAAAAAAAAAATCAGCAGCAGAAGAGAGGGCTTGTGGGTATTTTGGATGTGTCCGCGAGTTCTAACACCTTCTTGTCCAATGGGATTCTTATCATACCGCCGCAACCATTAGGGCAATTAGGGGTAATGGCAACAGGAATCTGGCCGGGCGAGAAAGTTTCTCAGTGTTTCTGAGGTTTCTCCACGGGGCCCAAGCGCGTCGCTCGCCTAGATTTTATAATCACTAAAACGCTCACACACTCTCGCTAACCCACCCCCTGGTTTTTTTGGCACGCTACCCATTCCGATCCTGACACACACACACACACACACACACATACGAGCGGCGTGGATCGAATTAGCCACATGGTTGAGGAAACTTTTTTTTTTTTTTTTTTTTTTTTTTTACACGTTCCTTACCCGCAAACGGTTGCAGACGCGTAAAGATATCCTTGACGGGGAAAGAAAAAACAACCCCAAAAACAAAACAAAACAAAACAAAAAACGCGTCACGCACACGCGCGACACGCACGCCCTGCAGATGCATACCGCTGTCGACATTTCAGGAGGAGAAGCCTGTCTGGCAGCCATTTTACGCAGAGCGGGATTCTGTGCACATGTATAGCTCTCTGGCTGCCAGAGGCATGGGTCCCGAGCCAAGACGCATTTCAGCAGCCCGGAGGGGGGGGGGGGGGAGGTAACGCGAGGCGAGGCAAGGGGAAGGGAGGGTAGCGAGAGAGGAGAGAGGGGTGGGAAACAGAAAGAGAGAGAGAGGGGGCAGAAAATATCGACCTAATTACGGCGCGGCTCCGACGCGTAACGCTTCAACAATACAGCTGCTCCTGAGTAAATATTTGATGTGGCCGGGCGGACTTTCTGCCGCGCGTCCTCCCGCTTTCCTTTCCTGTTCTTGTGCCTCGGGAAAACAAAAAAAAAAGCCAAAATCTGTTACGTACGCCGCCGTTGTTGCCGGTCCTGACGTTGCACGCACGGGCGGCGGTACATGTGCCGGTATGGAATGCTTGTGTACTTTGTGCCATGTCCTGTTCTGCTCCTGGTTTCTATCACCCGCTGCTTCGGCGATGACCTCATCGCTCCTCGGGGCCAGCGTCCAATCGCCAGCAGAACCTGCTCCCTTTCCCGAATCTTTCTCTTTCTCCTACTCCTTCGTTATCTCCGTCTCCGCAACACTATCCGTACTCCGTTGTATCTTTTCATACCGGTGTGTGTGTGTGATGTTTGGAGCGGATGGGTGACAATATCCTCTTATCCGATGCGGGGGATGATGGGGATGTGGGCGCCCGGGTGAGGGATTTCCCAAACCACGGAGACTATACGGAACTACGGAGACTATACGTAACCACGGAGACTATACGAAACCACAGAGACTATACGGAACCACGGAGACTATACGGAACCACGGAGACTATACGGAACCACGGAGACTATACGGAACCACGGAGACTATACAAAACCACGGAGACTATACGGAACCACGGAGACTATACGGAACCACGGAGACTATACGGAACCACGGAGACTACACGGAACCACAGAGACTATACAAAACCACGGAGACTATACGAAACCACGGAGACTATACGGAACCACGGAGACTACACGGAACCACGGAGACTATACGGAACCACGGAGACTATACGGAACCACGGAGACTATACGGAACCACGGAGACTATACGGAACCACGGAGACTATACGAAACCACGGAGACTACACGGAACCACGGAGACTATACGAAACCACGGAGACTATACGAAACCAGAGACTATACGAAACAACGGACACTATATGAAACAACGGAGACTATACAAAACCACAGACTATCCGGAAGCACGGAGACTATACGAAACCACGGAGACTATACGAAACCACGGAGACTACACGGAACCACGGAGACTATACGAAACAACGGAAACTATAAGGGGTCGAGTAAGAGGACGGGTGTCGGAAAGTTGACAAGTTGCCTTTTTAGTCAAGTCGCAGGGAATGTTTTCCTTCCATCAGGAATCATTTCTAACCCTAACCAACCACAACATCCCATAACATCACATCCTAACTCAGTCATCTCTATCTTAAAGGTGTCTTATCTCCTCCTCTGACAGTTTGCGTCGCTTGAACGTTTCCTCCTTCGAACGTCGGCGCTCTTTCTCCGCTTTGCACACCGTTCTGTTGGAGGCCCTCCCTCCACTCTCATTTTCTGTTTCTATCTCTTTGTCTCTCTATCTCTCTCTCCTCTCCCTCCCCACTGCTTTTGTTGTCTAAACAAAGTGGCCTTTATCAGGATGAGCCGCAACCCAAACAGCCCAAACAAAAGATACGGGCGAGGAAATCTGCCCGCAGAAAAGGGAGGATCTTATCGTGCCAGTCATTGTGTGCCAGGCTGCCAACTGGCGATGCCCCCCCGCTGTCCTACCCCTCCCTGCTTGCACACGACACATTCTGGCATCCCAGCCCCCCCAAAACCCCAACTCTCATCCGGACTCCGGCTAAGGTCTGGCACCTGACCCGATCACAACGGCGTTAACGTTCACTAAAAACGGCTTTAAACGGCTGATGGTTCGCAACCACTTCCTGTTGTCTTGTTGTCTTGTTTACACGCTGCATGTTCCCAATCTTAATCCCACGGATGACCGAGAATGGGATTCCTGCTTTCTTGTGCCCGTTCACCTAGGGGACAAAAGGACAGAAGACGATTGAATTTATCGGCTCCTTCAATCAGTACAGTGGAAGAGGACTCAAAAGCTCCGCCCCCTGAATCGAATACTTCTCCTCGCCATCCGATCCACGCGTCGTTGGGTTCGCCGTCGGCGATCCTTCGACGGCGCAGCGCCGCGCCGACCCAGACAAACCTAAACTATGCACCCCGACTGTGTGACACGGTAATGATTATCTTATAATTGTTACAAGGCGGGTATTTCTTATTGGCTTACAGCAGCACCTGGTAATCCAGATAGCTGCCCTATCGGATTACTGGAACACACACACACACACACACACACACACACACACACACACACACTCAGAGAAAGTGAGAAGGACAAAGTTGAAACGTCTGAGAACAATGACATGTTCCCTTCTTTTCTCCAAACCAGACACCATAGGCGTGCTCAATGGACGGACACACACACACACACACACACACACACACACACACACACACACACACACACACACACACACACACACACACAAACTAGGACTGTCAGGGTCTTGAGAATCATGGAATCAAGTGGGATCGCAGCCCAGCCCAGAACAATGAGGACCCACGTTGATAGTGTAGCTTGTATCTTCGTGCAAAGCCACCGCCGCCATTGGTGTACGTTCGTTTCCGATCGGAGCACGCTAACGACTCTTTCCGAGCGCCTTCCTCTCGCTAGACTCTCACGGCGGTGAAAAGAGGAAGACAACGGGCTCCTCATTGAAGTCAGCGAATGGCGTGGATAGGGAGGGAGTGCATTGAGCGGCGAGCGGGCCTACAACAAGGGGCTGAATGGCCTGATGGGTCATTAGCCGGAAAAACCTGGCGAGTACAAAATGATACACAACCACCAAAAGCAAAGACCAGACGAGGGTTAACCCATCCAAATTCAACTACCCCACCTTTTAATTCCCAAAATTTGCTTTTGCCCACCTCCACTACTAGCGGCGCCCTCGCCGCGTCCTGCAGGGAGGCTGGAGCGTTGCGCGCCGTCCTACGCGACACAGCGGCTCGTCTGTCCCATGAAAAATGAGGAGGCTGCACCCCCACTTTGTTTGTGCCTCCTCCCGCGCCCTGGCTTTGTTTGTCAATGCCTGCTTTTGTTTTTCCCCTCCTTCTGCATCCTTTCTTTCTCCTTTCTATTCCTGTCGTTTTCCTTTTTAGCGGCCTCCGTGCACCTGCCGCCAGCCGTCGCTCACAGCGAGAGCCGCCTGAGGATAGCGAACGTACTACAAGGCTAAATATTCAATCTTTGGACTTTTGAGCATTTTTTTAGCGACCAAACAACCCCAATTGACAAATTCATAGCATCCTTGAAAATTAGCATTTTCAAGGATGCTAACGGATTAGCGGGTTTTGTGAAAGTGCGGTCGGTCTCACCGCTCACACGTTTAATCAGCGTCACGTCTGGCCTGTGAGAAAGAAAGTTTGCATCTGCGTTGAAACAATGGGCCCATCAATGGGCAACCTCGGCATCTTTTTTGGTATGCGCCAAACAAACAATTAGCTTTGTTGCGGCTTAATTGACTGGCAGAACCGGGTGGCATTTACATTCGCCCGCTGTTGCCACCCTGCCATTCGACGGGCCGGGGGTGCAAAAAAAAAAAAAAAAGAATAGGTCCATGCGAGGGTGGAAGGTTGGGCATGTCTCCGTGGATCGGTGGCAAACTTCCAAGCGGGAGGGGGGTGTTTTTTTTTTTTTTAATGCACGGCTGTGGAGGAAGGAGGAAGGAGGGAGGACGAGACTATAGATTTAATTATGCATGCGTGTTCGCTCATTCATTTTAGTGGTGGGAAGGGAAGAGACGGCGAAGGGGAAGGGGCGTGCAATGGGAGGGTTGGGAGGGGGGGAGGACCAATGACATTCCGTCGTTGTAGTCCTCCTCCTCCCACATACACACACGCACACACACACACACACACACACGGACTGTCTGGGAGCGAGCTGCTATAGGCTAATGAGGTGACACTCACCGTCTGGAGACTAGCCAAAACAGTCCATTAACTCCTAGCCAGTAGTTAAGAGGAGAAGAAGGAGAAAGGTGGTGGAGTTGGGGGGAGGTGGGGAGGAGAAAAGAGGAGGAGGGTGAAGCAGGGAAGGGGGGGGGAGGAGCACACAAGGGGGGAGAGAGAGGGGGGGGGGAAAGTGAAGTCTTTCAGGATGTGAGGGTGGGGGGTATTTTTTTGCAGTTTTGTAGTTGTGAATGAATCAGCGGGGTGGCTGGTAGAGTGGGGTGGGGTGGCGTTGTGACTGGTGGGGGGTGGGGGGTGGGGGGGGGTGCACGAGTGTTCACCGTCAGTGATTGTGCTCTACGGAGGCAAAGTGGGACTCTCAGAGGTGCTGGGACGGGTGGTGGACGCCGTGAAAAAGCGAAAGGACACGGGAGATAGATCCAAACACCCCCCACCCGGTCAGGCAGACAGACCTTTGACAGAGGAGCTCTGTGATTCGCCTCTTTCATCTGCAGACCACCCCCCACCCCCAACCCCCCATCCAGTTGGATAATTATGAGACAAATGCTCCGGATCCCCGCTGCTTGAGTGGCAATGGGCATGGGAGGCCAGAAACACAGAGAGGGGTTCAAACCTGCACGTCTGGACCAGTCTAGAGGGAAGGGGGTGGTGGTGGTGGTGGGGGCAACGGGAATGAGAGATGGTGGGGGTATTTAGGGGTCTGGGAAATTCCCTACTCTCCCAAGAGAGACATGTTGGCCCACAGATCACAGTTCAGGGACAGTCTGGTAGTGATACTAGCGAGACTTAACCGGTTTAATCCGCTCAACTCCTTTCAACTTCCACGCAGAAACCAAACGTCCGGTTCAAAACTAGCGCCTGCTTTTCAAGCAGATCTTCCTGGGAAACATCCCAGCTGCCGGGGTTTACGACCGGCCAGGTTCACGTGGCGTCAGTTCAGACGTTTGTTTGATGGTTCTGGCCTGCGCCGATAAGAACGTGCCGTACTCGCACTCACGCCCTTATCGCACACCGACCTCTCTCGCCGTCTTGACGGCCTAAAGCGAAAGCTGCATCCACCGCAAAATTCCGTTGAGTCCAAAGTGATTTCTATGAAAAAGAATTCAAAATTTTGTTTTGAATATGAAAGAAAAGCGGAAAACCCTTTCTCGCATTGGCGTTTCCGGAGCTTTACGTGTCAAAAAAAAAGCCCATTCGATGGCAAAGTCGCTCCATCTTGACTCAGGCCTGCGTAATGTGTGTCTGCGAGGCCTCTGCCAGCGATGTGTCAGTGATTGTCAGCGCTTACGACCGCGTCAGGCCTCGGCCAAGAGGAGTTTCCCACCGACGAGGGCGGCACGCCGAGCCAGCGCCGCTGGGTGCTCCCTCGCGGGGCAGATGGCTCCCCTCCAGCTGGGCAAGAGGCCACCGAGGATCCACCGCCACCCATCGCCGCTGTTTGCGCTCCCCGAGCTCTGCCAGGCGAGTTGCGGTGAGGCACACAAAACACACACACACACACACAAGTGCAAACACACACCTTAAACCGGTGGATGTGGAAGGAGGAATTATCCGATCGCGGAATGCCACCACATCTAAGGCCAAAACTTGGCCCGATGCAGACAAAGAAACACAAAGCGTGCACTCATTCAGATGATTTTGCTGGCACTGCTCTACTGGAATGGGACAGACTGCAGAAGGGGGGGGGGGAATCAACCACAAAGTTTAATGTGTCATTACAAGCACAAAAACATACGACTGACGTTGCCAACAGTTGTCCGTCCGGTTTATTCTTGACATCACGACTCAAGAATGGAATGAATCAGCAAGTGCAAACGAGTCTGTTAGCTTCCTCCTTTAGCGTAGCAATGTCAGAGATCGCTACCAAAAGATGCGTCGACAGGAAAGTTGTCATCGGATTTGTTTGCTTGTTTTCTTCGTAACGACATTCCCAAATAAAGTTTTCCCGCAACATTACATCAAGCCCAAATCCGATCAGGTGATGCTTCAGCCGTAATGATCTATATCTTTATTTATTTATGTTTTACTTTGACGTCGACTCCAAAAGCGGGAAAGAAAGGGGCACACCTCTGGAATCAAGGCTACACTGCCTCCGATGGCTCCAAGTGGAACTGCAGCCATCTCCATTTGCGTCTGTAAGCTTTTAGAAAACCTGCAGGAATTCCAGACGAAACAAACGCGGAGGCCACCATCTGCATCCGTCTTTAGGGGTTGAGCATAAATGAGCCTTTACGTCTAATAATACCCACAACTTTCTTAGCGTCCTACTCCAAATCGCGCGGTAATGATGGAAAGATGTTTTAACTCCTCGGGCTGAATGTTGTTCAGATGCAGCGGGCCGACGGAGGAGCCTGCTGGCGGTTTAAATGCCGGCTGCATGCCGCATGGCCAATAAAACCCCTCCTTTCCTGTTAATGAGCCTGGGGAAGGGGCTCTGGGAGGCCCCCAGTCAGCGCTGGCTGGCCTGAATCAAAGCCTCCGTTGGGATCGAAGCTAGGGGGGCGAGGTTCGGGTGTCTCCGCTGGCACAAGACCAGGAAGGGAAGGTTTTAGGGCACCGGGGCCCAAACCACCACTCTTAAAGGGGACGGTGTCGGCAGTTGTCCGTGAGTCGTGGCGGCAGGTAAAGCGCCTCAGACGGTCGCAGAGACGCGGTTTTACAAAAACAGCATCGTAAAGCCGGTTCTCACATAACTCACGGGCGAGTGACAGCGGCTGTGACCGCCACAAGGTCAGAGAGTTGGCCGCCATCCAGAGCTCGTCCGCCCCTCGCGGACCCTTTCGACCGTCTGGGGGTGCACGAAGAACAGCAGTTAAGGTGCGAACTATCTTTGCTCTTCGCGGTTGTGACTCCCAGATGCCCAATTGAAGCACAAACATCCAGGGACTCCATCTAGTCGACAGCCTGTCGCGTCCCACAACAAAGCACCGCATAATCATGATGGAACATCGCCCTGTTCTACGGGATTGTTTGATCTCTCAGGTTAAACAGAATATTCCCTTTGCCACGCCGCAAAGTGCATAATTTGTAAATCATACTAGAGCGGGTATTCACAGCCGGGGAACAGGAGGGAGCGCTTGATTCCACATTCCTGGCAAAAAACAGAGCGAATCTGTTCTGTGCTACTAAGGCCTGCCGGGGCAGCCCCCTCCGCCACTGCAGCAATAACAACATGTGGTTTGGCTTCGCAGCACCAGTTTACAGTGGGAAGGCGGGAGGCGCTAAATTAATTTCATATTCTGTTGTTTGAGAGACATAAACAACGTCACAGCCAAAAGAGAGAGAGACGGCCACATGGCCGGAGCGACGCTACGTCAGCAGCTTCTCCGATTTTAGGGAACGTCGAGATACACCGAGGTCGACGTCATCTTTAAACGTCCTGAAGGAAAAAGAGACGATTATCGATTGTTTCCTGTTTTTATTTTGCTTGAGCTAACATCTTCCAATCGCTGTTTTTAGTCGGCGTTCCCAGATTGTTCCCCTTTTAGTTCCCTTTCTCAGATTATTCCCACCTGGCACAAATTGTCCGATACTCCCCATACCACCTGTTTGTCATTGTCTCGTCACTCGGCATATTTAATCGGCGTGATTCCTCCCGTTCGCCGTCAGTCTGTCTGCTTTACCCTGCATTTGTTCTTGCAGGTTATGTCCCCCTTTGATTTGACTTTTTTTTTTGCCTTACATCTGGACATTCGCTTTTCAGATGACAATCTCGGTACGACGAGCTAAAAACGGAAGGCACCGTCGCTCCGCCTTCTCCGAACTGCTCCGGCTTTTCCCAGGAGGCTCTGGAAGCCGTAATCTCTTAAAATATTTGCACCAATGACGGCAGCGCTTGGCTGCTTCGACACGGAGCGACAGCAGCGAAATCTAGGGGTCAGTTTTTCCATCATTTTTAATTCACCAACAGGAATTCCCCGCTTTTTCCCCTGTAACACGCCTCCCAGCATGCCTTACTCCGCTTCCTCGCCCTGCTAGGATCCGTCCACTACCAGGCCACATCCACGGGGGTGTTGGTGTGTGGGGGGGCTTTACACCCAGCTCCCGCAGGCCTTTGCTTTCCACTCGCACAAGCATGTTGTTTTCGCTTTATCTCAGATGCCAAGAGTTCATTCACAAAGACCGGGGGGGTGGTGAACGCGAGGACAGTCAGGTAGGGGGTAGATGCCGCAGGAGGATCTCCGGGAAGGCAAGGACGGCGGTGGCGTTCCGTTTAATATTTCTGGGAGGGTGGATGTGAAAGAAGATTCGCCCGTTCGTCAAGACCGTCACCGGTCCGTCGTCCAAATCCTGCACGATATCCTCTGACTTCTTCTCTGAACAAAACGACACTCCGAACTTTTCTAACACTTTGCGTCTGCTTCCTCACAAAGAATGAGAAACATCTTTAAATCTTTATTCATACCGTCTGTGTAGGTTCTCAGTTATACAGGTCATGATTCTCCATAGCTGTTTAAATCAATCCGCTGGACTTTAAGAAAGTTTCTTGAAGACGTTTCGCCTCTCATCCAAGAGGCTTCTTCAGTTCTGGTGGTGGCCGGTCTTATTCATACCGATCTAACGCCATGGAAACGTCATCTCTGGATATTAGATAGTGATGAATCATAGGATCTACAATATCAAAGCACTCCAACTTTAATCTCCCGTCATGGCAGCCTACACAAAACACACTCCTACCTGCCTACACTTTCATGCAAAAGGTCGATACTGATGACACAATGGGCTTGTTGCAATCACAGCTCTCTCAAGGTTGGCAGCGCTGCAGGAACACTTCCTGTTTGCGGTGTGGAGCTTAATCCAAGCCACTTGAAGTTGGCAGGGCGTATCTGGAACCGCCTACCCGTAGGACTGCCACAAACAAGCCTCGCCAGGAAGCCTCGCTGTAAACTATGATGTCTGACATCCATCACGCCACCAAAAAAAACCACCTATGGTTGACTTCAAGGCATTTGTCACGGAAGAAGGAAGTGATGAGCCTTCAATTTTTTATTAGCTAACAAGCTAACATGCAAATATGAGCGTAGGATGACTCAGACGTGGAGGATAACCTGTTTGCGTTTGACTAAACGAGTCCGGAGGATTCATTTCCACTCACAAAGAACAGAACTGTGAACGCAAGGTGACTTTTTTTTTAATCAATTGAGGGAGAATTACGCGGATCGTATGACACCATATGGAATTCTTTTTACACATAATGTATTTCCTTTGCAGGCGCTGTGAAAGGCGAGGCCTACAGGGAGTCCTCTTTAGGAGGAGGGGAGGGGAAAAAAAGCTGTACGTATGGCGAGGAGGGGAGGGGAGTGTGTGTGTGTGTGTGTTGGGGGGGGTGGCCGAGGGGTTTAGCGGGGCGGTCCAAGCACGCTTAGCGAAAATATGCCTCATGCACTCGATGAACTCGGGGGCCTAGGCGGGCTTCTCTCAAGGTTACAGGAGAGGCCTGTGCATGGCGGAGCAGGAGAAAGAAACCATGCGGCGGTGGCGGCGTCCACATGCAATGTTTCCACTGGACGTTTCTGCTGCGTTCAACATGTTAAACACCTACCAATACACAACTTTTCCATGTCGAGTTACAAGAATATTTAAACGCAAATTTTTTTTTTCCTTGGCGAGTCCCATCGCTGTTGCTCCGATAACGGGAGCGGCGAGCGATCGCCTTTGACACCAGGCTTCCTTCCCTCCTGCCAGGACCCCGGGCCACGTATCCGCTGCCGCACCCCCACCCCCCGAGCACTCGACCACACAAAGGTAGGAAGCGGCCTGCGAGAGCGCCGCGCATTGTGGCGAGGCCACTAAATCACCTCTGGTTTTATCCACGGGTATTCACGCACGTTTGGCCAGAGGAAGCCATCAAGACGACAGAGGTGCGCCGTAAACAAGGGAGGCTATTAGCTAATTGAAGGATATGGAAATGTAGGATGTGCACGCTTCTGATGCGATAAGATTAGCGAGTAAACATGAAGTTTTCCTTTAAGAATGTTGCCGATTCAGCCGCGTTAACTTTTAAGATCACACATAATCGGGAAGATGAATTATTCAACCGCCACATGTGAAGTTTGCTGGCACCGAGCGCTATCAGCTGTTTGCATTAAAATCAAACACGACGAGTTCAAATAAAGCAGCGCAACAGATTTTTAAGTTTGTTTTCCCACATTCAACACAAAACGTTTTAATGACTACTGCAGTCTCGACGGTTTTCAACCCACTGAAAAGGAGAGCTCATTTTTATGTCGGATGTTGTTATGACTTTGCCAACCTTCATACATTTACTTCAGCGATCCAAGTTTTTTTTTCTGTTCAGGCCGAAATTTGCATCAGGGCTCCACGCCTGAACTCAAAGACTGACCCAGGAGTACAAAAAAAAGTTGGCACCAGTAGCTCAAAACCAGAGATGAGACTCAGAAGTTTTATTGTTCTGTGAGAGACGAAACTAAACCGGAAGTTTTTTTACTTCTACGGATCAGCGGAAAAATGATCTAAGAGTTCACCAAGATCCGAGTTCAGAACAAGTCCTGGATTATTCACAATCACCTGACTGGAACCCAATAGAAAACCTCGGGTGGGATGGGAAACGGGAATATTCCAGAACTGGAGGAATGGGCTAAGATAGCTGGATCTGCATTGATTTATTTTATGTTCACATTTGGGTTTTTGTGATAACCTGAAATTAAAAGACCTTAACAATTCACGTCTTAATTGCCTCAAACTGGGTCTGCCCCCTTTATTACATATAAGACATATTAATGATGACACATACTTAATGGGATACACCGCCTAGAACCCTAAAACCAACACGTCGAAGAACCTAAACTCGGCTCTTGTACCAAAAGCAATGATTTCACCCTAACAGGACAGGGTCAAAGGGCAATAGGTAGTAAACACTCCGCTGAAGGAATTGGTCACTTTGCCTTTCCTGAAGAATTAGCACGCCATTAGCACCTCATAAATGGGCCACTTCTGTGCTTTACAACAGATTAGGCCTGCTTTAATACAAACAGTCCAGCCAAGTGATCCGCTGCTATTACAGAGGACGGAAAACAAGGTTCTAGTGTGTCCGAAAGGAAAACGCCAAACAGGACTCCGATGGAACCTCCTCCAGACGGACTTTAACACCAGCTTATTAAAAGGGACAAAAAACTTTTGCAGCTAATTTACTAAAAAAGCAACTTAGCACAAGATGAAGTGGGTCATTCTGGTTTTGTGATTAAAGTAGGCCTCCGGCTTTGCCCAAGTGGCCGAGCGACAGACTGCAAGTTCGACTTTGCACGCCAAACGCCTTATCGGGCGTCGTTCTGTAAACAAGAGGAGGAGGGGAAAAATAGCCCCATCTAACATAATAAAGAGAGCATCAAAGCCGCCGTAGAAGGGAATCAGTCGGAGTATTAGAACCCACATGGGGTCGTCAGCGCGATGGCTTAGATGCCACTGGAGAACGTCTTCACGGATGTGATGCGGGAAAACAAATTAAGAGGGATGAGCTCGCACTTGGTGGATTAGTTTTAGATTTATGGCGGCAAGTCGGAAGCAAAACAAAACGAGCGCGTCGATGCAACCGAACCGCACGCATAGCGCATAGGTTTCTCCAGTCGATTGGCGACAGAGAAAGACTCCCGGTGTTATTGAACCTTCTTTGCAACCGCCACACTTTGCATGTATTAAAATTTGCAAATTCATTTTTCACAGTTGACCTTGGCAACTGCGGAACAGCGTGTTCCGTCGAGTCAACGGTAATATGTGTGCTGCGTCTTGACAGCAGATCACTACGGCGAGCTGGCAGCCCTGCAGCGAGAGCTCGCTCTGATCAGGGCTTCATACAACAAGGGCGTGGTGCAGGTACTGTGTGTCAGGAACCTATAGACTAAAGTCAGCGAGTGCATCTGCCATGCATCTGCCACCGTGTCAATGAAGGACAAATCTGAAACTGGATACGTATCTGGTCTCGGCGACGACAACAACACCCCTCAATGCCTTGACAGGTTCGTTGCAGGATCGGATCCCGAGGTGTTGCGTACTCCACATGCAAAGGGTATCCTTAGGACCTGACGATTGCGTGAACGACGGCAGCAAGAGAGCCGTAATGCCAAGATGTCCTCCGAGTGCGGCCCCCCTTGTATAATCCCACCACCTACTTTACGGGGAGAACGCACCCCTCTTTTCCTGACGTGTGCATCATTAATCACATTTCCTATCCCTTGCCACAAATATCCATTCCCAAAAGTCGAAGCTATGTGTGTCAAACACGCCTCTCACGCTTCAGAATTTCCACGATGATTAATCTTGAGCGTGCTGAAGTATATCAAGTATAAAAAGAAAAACGTTTTAACACGGTTTTAGCTGGCTTACCTCCGTTTCTGGTGTTTCTCTGCGGAACAGAACGAAAACACACTTCAATAAAGGAAGCCCGCCAGCGTCATTAAAATAGCACGACGGTTTTTAACTTTAATTTATCCCAACGCCACTTAAAGCCGAGCTCTCAAAATCCTCGCTCAGCACGCAGAGCTGGCACTCGAGACATGAAAGGGCAGCTGCGACGTTTGGTTTACATTATATCATAGTGGTTTCCACATTGTAGCCAGAGGATAAGCATCGAGAGAGCTTTATCTCTGTCACAGGACTCTATGGAATACGTAAACATTACGTGTAATCAGTAACGCAGCGAAATGGCTTGCAGGAAAGTGAAGTGCTTTGGGCGTAAAGCCGCCATCTTCCTCCTTGAGTCCTAGGAAACATAAAACATAAAAAGCGGACAATCCTTCACTTGGATGTTGACTTTTCAGAGTACAGAGAGTTTTTTTTTTAAATTTAAATTATAGTTAATACTAACTTAGGTGTCAGCATCCACCCTGCAAGACGCTCCCTCTCATCGGTCCCACGCTCCTGCATCTCTTAACTCTTTCAGGGTGCCATTGTCTCTGCCAGGCGGTACCCCTTTTGTTTTAGACAGAGACTCTCTCGCTCCCTCTCTCTCTCTCTGTCTCTCGTCCAGAGCCCAGGTTTTAATATGGTGGCCAATCAAGAGTGATTAAGCATCGCCGAGCACAAACAATGCCGGCCCTTAAATCTCTGAACCCTCTCTAAAGGAGCACTCCATCTGCGGCGGCAGATGACAAACGAGTCCTTGAAGATAAGTCTTCTCCGCGAGGCTTCATCCCACAAACAACCACAGTTCCGAAAGACGTCCAGAAACAAATAAACACCCAAACAAAGGATGGGAATCGACCTCGTACCTCGCCACTTAGAGAAAGGCGGCGTCTTCAGCTACTTCTGCTTTGTCCACACCCAGACAACCCTTATGCTAGACGTACACTTCTGTTAGCCTCAGCTGAACAACAAAGATAAAATGTCCTCAATCAGGTGCAAAAGATTCCTCAAAGACAGCGCTGCAAAGACGAACACAACCACGGTGCTGGTAAGTGGTCCCCAAGGAAACAACAAATCTTTTCTACCTCCTAAAAAACTGGGCGATGTCCCAGCAAGGAGTAGAACAAACAGATTAGCCGCCGCCTGAGGCGATATGTTTTGGATATCAGAAAATCTAATTTAGCAAAATGTCCTGCAAATTATTACGTTTGGCACGTGAAGAACAAATGATGGCGATGCTACATGTGACTCAACAACCCTGAGCTAACACACCAGATGTGTGCAGGTTCTTTCAGGCATGTGGCAACAAGACGATTGGAGGTGAGCTGGATAGCGAGGGCGGCTAATAAATGCCAAGAGGATGTGTGTGTATTTTTTTTTTAAACGCCTAGAGCAAACGCAGTCAAAGTCGACTAAATTAAATAAATCTTCTATTAATAAATGTTCACACTACAACATTTGTGCTGAAAGTTATCCTTCTTTATGAACCCCCCCCCAAAAAAAACACAGAATTTTGAAGACACTCCAGCATCCAAGAGACGGAATTAGCAAGGATCACGTCCACATGTAGACACTTAGCCACTCCAAACAAAGAGGAGACAGACATCATCGCTGGGGGGTCGTGGGAGGGAGGAGCAGCGGCTCTGACAACAAGACGTCGTCCGTCTGCAGCCTGCTGCAGCGCGTCAATCAACGCTCGCATCCGACTGGGCTCTACTCACGCCGGGCCCCCGAAAACCAGCGACCGCTGCTGCTGTTAGCGGCTCCTGCTTTCAATTTCGCTAAAGTGGGCCGAGTAATGGCTTCAGCGTTTTGTGGTCCACCGCCACATATGGTCCGTGTAGCAATCTGGTCCCGTGCCCCCCCCTCCATCGAATGCTTTGGGACATGCAGGGAGATACAGGCACAAGGGAGACAGACGCGGCCCCTGGGGGCCAGCCACAGTTATCAGTGGTTGTGGTGGTGGTGGTGGGGGGGTACATGGGTCTTGTTATGACTGCCATGAGAACTGGGTTCCATCAGGCTACCGCTGCAATCACTGAGTGTGGATTCAACCAATTAGTGTTTTCATACCACTGAGACTCGATGTCATAAAACGCATTGGGAGGGTTGGGGGGTGCGTACTCAAACTCTGCTGCTTTGCCTGAAGTCTCACTCTGGAATTTCAGCTAATGTGTTATAATAAAGGGGTTTTCTACACAGGGGCACTGCGCCCTCCTGCCAACACACGCAATTTAGCCTTAAATGCCATTTATTATGTTGTTCCACAACTTTAAAACCTCGTCTTTATATGTAAAACTATCTATGTTGTGCCTGTAAACGTCTGGTCATTAAAAACAGTGTAATTGGGGGCGCAATGGGTACAGCATGGACCCGAGGACCGAGTCCTTTGGCGCTGGTCGTGACTTTGAGTCCCAGCCCTGGCCCTTTGCCTCACCTCTTCTGCCCATATATCTCATGAATCATTTTTCTAATCAATGAAAGGCAAATTTGCTCAAAATATGGTGCAATTATTGTGAAATGGACAAATATCTCTCAACAGTCCATGATGTTGTCTTGTTCACGTGCCGCATGCTAGGTTTAGATCAGATCTGGGCAAACTACGGCCTGTGGGCCACATCCGGCCCTTTGTACATCTGTGTCTGGCCCACGTCAGGCCGATCATAAATTAAACAAATTATGTGCATTAAACACCACAATTTCAAATCAGTCCCAGCTATTCAAAATATTTAATTAAGCGCATTTTACAAGAACGTCGAGAAGAATTAAAGTTATTGTTGGTGTGGCCCTCTAAAACAATTCAAGTTTCTCATGGACAATTCATTTTTAAAATTAGTTGCTATTAGAAAGATGAATGATTGAGATTGAGAAAGATTTATAAAACTCTGCACCTACACAACACATCCATGCTGTGATTCCAGCGGTTTTGGGGCCGGACGAGAACGCGCGATCACCTCCACCAGAGGTTCCTCGATGACTTCAAACCCAAACCGTAGGGATCGAAGGGGAGGAGCTCGGTTCAAACAAAGCGGCTACAGCAAAAACAACACCTCCAACTTCAACTATGACCGCATTAGGGCTCTCTTTATCGCTTACATCACCGCTAATGCCATTACGACCCGTCGGGCTACTGCTGCCGGCCCTATCTGGCTGCATGACCTAGATTAAAGATTATTTGCTCAAGTCGCAGAGGCAGCTCCTTCGGCTCACCCTTGTTGGGTTTCCTTATCTGGGTTTGTCTGGACAAATCTTGGACACAAAGCGCCCATTTTGTGTTCCTCTCTGGAGATCCTGTTACGGCACTCCAGACATGATGCGGCCCACAAGCAGCGCCGCTGGGAAACTCGGTGTTTGGCGGGCGAGATTAGGGCTCTTCCTAGACTTTGCCCATACGATACATGTCCGCTCCCCTTACGTTTCAGAGCTCTCCTTTATGCCGTCATGGTGTAAAGTGATCGGCGAGGGGCTTAAATGATGTCATGGTGTGAGAATGCAGATATCAAAACCGCCCATTCCTGTTGTCAAGCAAAGAAAATATACAAGCGGATCAAACAGCGCCTCAGGATTCCCCTCATTCTGCTCTGCTGGCGACAATATTTCATTATTGTTCAAGGGCCTTTTGTCTCCTGCTGCTGAAATATAACAGGGAATTTTAATTAATTAATGTCCTGGACAGTTAAATATGGGATTTAAAATATTTCGCAATCTGAGAATAAGTGTTCAAAACTGAAAAACTCAATATGGTGCATCTAGTCAAAGAAAGCAAGTTAGAAAGACGTTGTTATTGAGAAAAAGGTAAAAAATTTCAGTCAAAATTTTAAATGTGACCTTTCCAAGTTGGTAAAACATTTAACAGTTTTTTGAATTATTTCCCCATAAAAAAACAACAATCTGACACAAATCCAACTCACAAAAGTCTAGATGTAGCTGGACAACAAACAAACATTTTCTGTCTTAGATGAATGCATACATAAAAAAAGAAATGAGTTCCTAAAAAGCAATAAAACAACTTCAGAAATTTATGTGCCGAAAGTTCCAGGAAAATAAAATAAAAGCAACTAAAGTAAAATAAAGTAGAGAGTAGTTTCAGCTCCTGAAATGAAAACGAGCCAAAGTTCTTCCCCTGACGGCGGGAACACAAAAAAAGATAAAAATCTGCAACATCAGAAAAAAAACAACAAAAAATAAGTTATGCTCTGAAAATAAAAACTGACAGACATTCCAGAATCCCCCTCCTCTTCCACGGTGTTGGAACAGAAATTTAACACCCAGATATTTTATATTTTACAGACTTCCCTCCATCTCTGCACCTGATGAACTACCGCCGGCGTAGGCCCGACTCCTGGCCTCATTCCTCCTGCGCTCCACGAGGACAAAGTACAACCAAGACGGCGAGGGGCGAGGTGGAGAGAAGGAGGGAAGTCGGGGGAGAAAAGAGTAGTGTTCGCTGACCTCATTCTGACAACAAGCCCGGGAAGAGCCTTTCCCTGGAACCGTTTCGCAACAGCGCCATTGTTTATACAGGTGGCGGGCGAGTCGAGCGAGATATACAGACGGCGTGCATTTGGCAACACCTCGTTTCGAATCCCGAACACATTCGGCATGTCCGATCACACACACCGGCGCTTAATCCCCCCGGTCCGACATGTGGAAGTGTGAGTTTCATTTTTGGTTCTGACATTTGCGAGGGGATTGCTTTGGTTTTTGCGGGCGGTGACGGCCGATCCGTCCTGTTCCCTCCGTCCGAGTTGTCCGGGCACGACTCCCCTCGTGTTTGTCGTCCGGTGAGTGCTCGCCTCCCAGAACGGAGGCCTCTGGTTGGCCCGTGCCTTCGTCTCCTGTAACAACATCCACTTGGCTGGAGTTCAACCCACGCTGAACCCGACAATAGCCCAAAGGTGGCTCGCCAGACGGGTGTTTATGCAACAGCCCCGCCAGGTTAAAGGGAGCGCGAGCAAGACCGGGTGAAGTCAGGGTAAAACGAGCGTTATACCTTTACCAAAATAAAGTTTCAAAGGTGTATTAATAAATAACCCAACCTTCAGATCGTGTTTGTTTGCACGACAAAGACGCGAGGATACCAAATTAAATTTGGCACCTTCACCAAAGCCGTTTAGCCCAAATGAAATCCAATCCAGACTAATTACAGCGTTCTTTTCCTGACACGGCCCGAGCCTGGACGCAAACCCGTAGCTTACGTTAACATAGAACCCGTGTTGTTTTTTCCACCAACCAACCAGCCAGTTGAGCCAAAAAAGCATCGCACATTAAAAAAAAAGGACCCGCACAACAGCTGTTTGGTAAACAAACCAAAGTAATTGTTCCAAATGCCGTACTCTAACACAGATTAAATGCAATTAGAGGCTGTTTATCTAACCAAAACAAGTCTCTCTGCCAACAGTAGAAACCTCCATCATTGTTGCTCGCAGATCTGCTCAGAGGCATTCCAGCTGGGAGTGAGACGGCGCTTTTTAAACATAGCTTCCTTACATACAGGAAGCCAACCTTTGTACACAAACAAAGCATATGGTCGCGGCGTAGCGAGAACTATAGGGATGGAAAAACGTTTGGTAGGCGAAGTCGAGGTCTTCTGAGGTGAATATGAAGAATTTAGGTCAGAGTAGCTGAGACATTTAACCAGCTCAAGCCGCTGTGGCCCGGGTGGAAATAGCACGGGAGGCCGGCGAGAGGGAAACCAATGCGTCACGCCTCCCCCCTTCCTCCCACCTCCTGCCCAACGCAAACAAGAGCCATAACTTCCCTAATGATCCCGGATCATGCACACCTCGGATGCGCTCGGCCAATGGGGGGAGCGCTTCCTCTTCACCTACGACCTTGAAGCGGGCGTGCCTTTCCTCCGACTCCGCGTGAAGTTCAGAACACGCGAGCTTTGTGCTCAGACTGCGAGAAAAAAAAAAGAAAAACCAAAAAAAAGTCCATCTGTGAGGTATGTACGTACCCGTGAATCCAAATACGCACATAATCTTACAGCAACACTCCCAAAACCTGGAAAGATCCCACATTAAGACGGACAAATCTCTTAATATCCCCAATATTTGCCAAATCTTCATAATCTGACACTCTCTGGCTTTCGCTTTCAGCCCCACGGTCGCACACAATTGCGCCATGATTCAAAAGTCCAACACCACACACAGGCACGGTAAACAGTCTTTATTGAGACATGAGTGCTTGTATAAACACAGTCTAGCCCCCATTGAGGGTCCGGGAGGCCTGGCCCTACAATAAGAGTGGGGGTAAAGTTGCTGGACGTTCCTCACAGACGGTGTGTACAAAATCCAATTATCGGAGCCACGGCATTAACATTCCAGCAGTCTGGCAGGTGACGGCTCCGTCTTTTCAGCACCCCCCTACCCTGCCCCGCCCCCTTCCCAACCAGCATGGGACAGAGTCGCCCGACAGCACCTCCACAATACGCCAACGCGCAGCGAACCCCCCCTTTTCTTAAGATATCCCAAAGTATTGAGACATATATAGAGTAAAGAAGGCAAAGAGCGGGGAGGCCGTCGATGGGGGTTGGGGGTTGGGGTTGGGGGGCGGGGGGGAATCCGCCGGCGACACTGGTCTTTTCTTCAGGAGATCAGCCCAACCGCCCGGGCAGCAGCATCAGTCAATGGGGCTTTCTTCTCCCCTCTGTCTCAGGGTGAGAATATGTTGATTGCTGATAACATGGCTTTGATTGCCATAATGGGGCAACCACTTTTTGTTGTGAGCGTTTGCCTCCAAACAGAGGCGGCTTTGTCAGGCCGGGGTGATGTTCATGGCATACAAGATGTCCATTAAAAAAAGGTTTAACGGTAAAACAAGAACTGTGTTGTTGTTCTTGGCTGTCGAGCCGGCTGATAATAGGTTAAAATAACGTCTGCGCCGGAGAGGGGCAACCCGCAAAACAAAAAACCCAACGCTCCTAACTGAGACACCAACACTAGATTCAATTAAAAATTCAAAAATAGCTGAACTTTAGACTTTACGATTCAATTATAAACTCCTGGAATACGCCGGTGGAGCGTCTTTCTGAAAGCAGATGTCCTTCCTCTGTAAACATACTGTGTGGCTCTTATCGCCATGGGATGTGGTTCTGATAGTAAGACTGTGACGGAACGGGTTTTTAAAGCAACATACCGCAGCAGCCCACCAATTCACTAACACAAACGGAAAATATTTACAGCTTTTAAGCAAAGCTCGTAGGACTTGGGAGGTCCCGTTGAGGAAGAGTTAGGGTTAATGTTTGGTTCAGAGCGGGTAATGAAGGCGCAGCTTATGAAGGTCAAGAAAAGTCAAATCCGTTGTGTCCCAAATGACGGAAAAGTGAAATCAAGTTCGGAAACAAAGTGAATAAATCTCAAGGCTAGGTTAAGCTAAATTCTAATGCTAATTCATAAAGTAAATCTATTAAGTAAGACGAAATTCAAAATTTGCGCCGAGGAAACATCAATGTTGGTACAAACGTACTTTTATCGATTGATTTTTGACTTGATTTACTCATCGATTTAAGCTAACTGCTAATGGAAGATCCGGATGTGGTTTCGGATGGGTCCTTACATCCGGACTTTGTTGACATCACATCCGCAATTGTGCAAATTTTCTACGAATATGTAAGAAATGGAACTGAATGGTACAAATCCATAAAATGAGACAGGAAATTCAAAAGATGTGCTATCACGACCTAACGTCGTTGTCGTGGAAACGTTCGACTCTTCGCTGCCACCTAGAGGAAACATCAATGTTGGTATAAACGTACCTTGATCGATCTATTATTGACTTCATTAAATTAATTACTAAAGACAGACCAACTCTAAGCAGCCAATAGGAAGCTCCGAGATAAATATAGCTACAGCTGTTAGCAACCCGCTATCTATCCCATGATACCTGGCGCCAATTCTGTCAAAACCGACTTCAAACCCACTTCGCCGACAAAATAACTCGAGCTTGACGGTATAATAAAAATTGCATTGATGAGCTCAACCCCACGTGGGCGTCACATGACCGCGGTATGCCAGCTATCGTGGCGGCGCTACTTGATAGGGCGCGTGTGATATGCGACGCTCCTGCCCCGTACTCTTGTCAGGTACTATATATAAACCTACATGTGGTCTCCATTCTGTTCTTTCCATCATGTCATCTCACAGAGGGCTGGAAGAGATACGAGCAGCAGAGCTGGAACGGCTTACGGATGAATTATTACTATTATCATGTTCGCCAAAACACTTTTTGAAAAGCATAAATTCTTTGAGGCGAAGGAGACAAAAATTAAACAACTAAATGCAGAAACAGACATCGGCGTGTTTGCCAACCTGGAAACAAAAGGAAAATAATCAAATAAATGCAGATGATTATTGAAATGACTGTCTGGCGATCGACTGATTGATGTGGAACAGTTAGAATAAACGTTCGCTAAACACCTCCAGCAAGATTAGTTTGTGTGCGCGTCAGTTAGCTAGACAGCCGTGCCAGCTATCATGGCTCCTTGTATTATGATGTAAATCTAACTTGGTTTTTTTACATTAAATATAATCCCTAATCAATTATTTACCCATGTTAACGTATCAACTGCCTTTCTTTGGAAATGGCACAACGGTTTTAAGTTTTACTCATCTTTTTGTTTCACCTGACGTCCACCTTTTTTTTTTTTACAGCCAACAAAGAACAAAGAATTTGACTCGGTCCCCCAACAGAACTTCTTCTGCTTCTGCCCCCCCCCCCTTTCGGTGCATTCCACCACGTTCCTCTGCGGTGAGATGTTAGTCAAGTGTCTTGTGGTTTTCTCCACCCTCACCCAAAGGCCTGCACACAGTTAATTATTCTTGGATGGCTGATTATATTAAAAAAAAAAAAAAGTAAGTTCTTTCTCTTTTTTCTTTTTCATTAGCTCAGCAGCGGTTTCCCATTCATAATAGTTGGCACTGGTTTTGCTCTGCCTGCCAGAGATCACACCCCAACCATTTTCATTTTCCTTTATCCATTTGTTTCATTCATGTCATAGATTTGGCAGGGGAACGCATCGTTTTCCTGATGGCTGTCGACCCTTCAACGCCCTTCTTTTGAGTCTTAAAACACCCGTTTGTGGCTTTGTTTTGCATCAAAGAGAAGAAAATTGTGGAAACTCACACTGGATGGCATCCAAGTGATTCTAGTTTTGAACATTATTTCCGTTTCGGCGATATTAATTGTAACCTGAAACCCCAACGAAGACTTCACGCCTTGACAATTTTCCTGGGAAAAGTTTTAAAAAGTCTTCATTATTTACAATCCCCGTACGACGGCGTGGGTAGTGGATGCACCTATGACGCTCGAGAAGCTCATCCCGCTATCTACCGCCCCGAGAAACATCAGTTCATCGCATAACGAGTGCTGGAAGATTGCCCACTGTTCAGAAGCCGCCTTGCTAGACCAATCAGCTGCGGCTGCTTTTAGCTTGATACACGTCAGTCCAAATGTTAAGATGTTCAGCACACAGCCTGGAGAAACACTATGTTCTCTTAGGGCTGCAACCCAATGCTCCCGGTTGTACAAACAAGATGGATACCGTTCCTCCACCCCAAGCAAGCCTTCTGGCCTTGCATCTGAATGGTGCGCGACCGGCTAACAAGTAGCGCGCAGGAGAGGAGTCTCTTGGGGAAGTTGGCTCGGCAAGCGGGACCAAAGGATGGCTGCACCGTGGATTAGGGCCCCACAGTGGTCCATTGTTAATTGGGCGCCATGTGTGAAAGCTACAGAGAGATTAGTTTGTACAGCTGCTGCCATTTGTCATAACTGCCCTTAACAAGACACACATGGCAAACTAAGTTATAGCCAGAGGTTTTATACAAAACAAGAGGAGGAAAAAAAAACGTTCTGCAAGCATTTTAATAGTTTGTGAAATAGATTTGCATAAGCGGTTGAAGACGTTCCTGGGAAACCCCGAACAGACTCGGCCAGGATCCCATAAGAGAGGGCAAGTTTGAGCATTGCTCGCTTAGCCATCCGTGGGTCAACCGGGGTCATTATCATAACTGCTCAAAAGCTAAATTAAGCCTGTAGAAATCCCCAACCGCAGGTTGCAAGCAAATATTTGGAAAGCAATGAAGAAATGTCGTTAAAATCATGATCCTATTGGGGAAATCTTAAGACAGATAGCTCTGAAAGCTATCTCCTGGTGACCTTTTAGCCGCATCTCCTTGGTGATTGGCTACACCATGCGGTTTGGGGGGGTGGCGGAGCAGTTTTTTTCTGCTGTGTAATTGCGGGTTGTAGGTCTGCACACATGTTGTTGGGGGCCTAATTACAATCTTGACTTGGTAAATCCGGAACAAGCCTTAAAAGCATTCTCACTTTCAATTTTTGCCCAGCCGACCTCGAGCACTGTCATTATTGAGACGTTGCGGTTCATTGAATCTAAATGGAGTCTTTTGCGGTGCAGTGCAGGTGAGGACTAATCCAATGTGTGCGTGCCGTAAATGATATGTTCTCTGCATTCACATGCGTATGGGACATCGGCTCTGCATTTTTTTGTCTTCGCCGGAGGAAGTTTTGGAAGTTTTCTTTGAGCATGTGCAGCTAAATTATCAGCCAAAAGAGACAAGGGGCCAATTTGAGGTGAATTCATGGTATGTGGAGACTAATTGTGGCAACAAGCCCATCATCAGTAAAAATAACAGCCTTCATTAAGCGTCCTTTCGGTGCTGCAGCAGGCTTAAACCACAGGGTCCAGACAGCACTGGACCGGATTGTTCTGACACAAGTAGCAGTACAGCGGCCAACAATTATGTCATTAGTAAAACCGCAGACTCAGTGTTTCCAGCGGGTCCAGGATTTATCTGAACATCTAAATCCATATCTAATTAAGCTGCGGTACAAGAAGGTACATCTTTAATTTTAAGTACTTATCTTTGCAGAAAAGTAATTTCTTTCTTGCTCTTATTGCTCGTCTTCCCGTCGCGATCAATAAAACGAGCCTATTGGGGATTCAATTCTTTATTAAATTTAATATTTGGTAGGGGTTTTTTTTTAGACATTTGTGACGGAGGCAAATTTGACAACTCAATGGGGCTCTGATGAATCTGTCCCAAACACACTATTCCCAAGCCCCAGACACCACATCCCCTCTTTGACCTGCTGCAATGACACTGGAAAGAAATGCTCTGGGGACCCCCCACCCCCACTAGTCTAAACAGCAACACGCCCACCCAAAAGTACATTTTGCACCGCACCGCATGGCAGGCCTTTCTTTTTCTGTCCCGCTCAGGTCTTGTCGAGCCGTCACAGTGATGGGACATACTGTACCGCCGGACAAAGGAAGAGACAACCATCACTCTGGGCCACTGATCGGCCCTGTCTGGACTGAAAAGACTTTGATGGGGCAAAGCAGGGTGGGGTGGGGGGGTGCTGCACAGAGAAGTCAGTGTCTCCTGGGCAACCGCTCTGATTGTCTGTCCTTGCCCAAAGTTCCCCATCACACCCCACCTACTACCCCTTCCTATTTTTTGTTCCCTTCATTGGTTGTTCACAAGGCTCCTTCCTGGGTAAAGGGGACCGGCTCTTTCATGAAAGCCCCAGTCTGGTACTTGAGGGCGCTTTTCTCCTGGTTGACTGGAAAAAATGCGAGGTCAAAAAACATCTTCACATGAATTCTTCATGTGAGACCTCGGTTTCTCGTCTCTTGAACCTTCCCATCAGTCTTTTTGGGGCAGACCCGGCTGTCTAATGCGATCGGTTCAGAGCGCTGCTGGTGGGTGGTGGGACGACAGTCAATTTTTCCAAAGGAATACTAAAGGAAGATATCGGATGCAGGAACTCAGTCAGGCAGGACAGGAAGGTACAGTGTAGTGCCTGGGATGAGAGTTGAATGTAACCGTTTGTCTTTATTTTGAGGACCAGCAGACGGGGTGGGGGTAGGGAATCTATCCAGGAGAAGTGGGAGTTACCGGTCCTCTAGTCAAGTGGCCTCGGGGGGATTTGAAATGCATTTGGGGTCCTCCCCAAAAGCCTGGGAAAGTGTGGTGAAGCTGAGATCTTAACCACAGACAAATGACACGTACTGTCGTCCTTCAGGGATTCGCGCAACCAAACACACAAAACCGATCTCCTGCTGAAAAACACAAGACGAGCAAATTCAACACAAAGACTTGAAGAAAGGCCTTCACCCTTCCCCTGACGGATGCAACACTGCAGACCGTGGCACAAGCAAATTAAAAGACGCTACAGCCCGGCGTAAGAGGCAGCTATAAATTTGGTGGAGAGAGAAGGCATCCACATTTCTCAGTGGCCTCTGCTCCGAGTTGCCTTGTTTCCATGGAGATTTATGTACACATGGCACACAAAAGAGGGGCTAAGGAGGTAACATGGCCTGTTTAAGCCTTGAGGTATTTGCTCTAGCAAAACCCTGCTGCTAATAACACAAGCTTCATTCTGAGCAGGAACCTGGCAGCGCTGAGCTCAGGTTGGTGTTTGAGAAAGGGAAGAAGGACCTCAGATGTAGATAGCAAACAAGCCAAAGATCCTGGAGAGAGAGAGACAGAGAGAGGGAGAGAGAGAACTAGCAAGGAGGGATAGAAAACAAGAAAGAAAGAAAGAAAGAAAGCACTGCAAAACATAAATAGCTCCTGGGTTAAGAGAAAAAGGTTCAGGAAGACATTTAGAGGGAAGCGGAAATCAATAAGGCAAGCGGTGAAGCTGGGAGGGAGTTCTAAGTGGATTAGATTGAGAGAATGTGTTCGATAGGTTATGGCTCTGAGAGAGTGATAGCCAGACACCGCAGGCTCTATTGCATACTAATAAGGAAGCCAGAATGGAAGCTAAGCACAGGGTTGTGTGGTTCACGCCGAAGAGTTTTTCTATATGGCTCCGGAGTCATCGGTTAAGGTTTTTCCCAGCATTTGTTTTTCACGGTCTCGCTGACTTTGTTCTGAACGTTCCCTGTTAAAATTCATGTTCAAGATTAAAATTCCAGTCAATATCCGAAACAACCATTCCCAAGACTCTTTGTTTTTTGGGTTGGTTTTTTTTTTAGCAGTCTCACCAGGAAAACTTTAAATTGCAGGAAGCCGAACACCTCACCTCAACCCCAAAAAAGGAAGACTAACGGCGATGTCCTCAACGCTGTCTGCTTGCAACAACTTTTGTTTGGCACTTTTGGCACGGAACCAGCCCAGTCTTTATCTGGCCGAGCGCCTGGGCCTTGGACAGCTGTCATGGTAGGAGTCTCAGGCTGGCGGGGGAAGCCGAGGAGTGAGAAAAGAAAAGAGACTGGGAAGGAGAAGGAGTGAGAGTCATTTGGCCGGGGCGGTGTGCCGCAGGGGTGATTCCTGATGGAAGAGGAGGATAAGGGGATAAAGGGAGGGAGGGACAGATGTTGTGCTAAGTCACCGACCTCCGCTGTGACCCAGAAGGTCAGGCCTCCGAACCGGTCGAAGCTTCTGAGGCGGAAAACAAGCTGCAAGAAGCCACGCCGGGAAGCGTGGTGAAGCAGGCAGGAGTCAATCTCAAAGATAGGGCCCGACTGATGTTTGGTAGTTATACCGACCCCCCCCTTGAACCACGGGACCACCAGCCAAACCAGAAGCAGCAGTGGGGGAGTGCAGAGAAACAGTTGCCAAGAGACCACCACTGATCCCGCGACCGCCGGAGTTTGACCCCGATTGAGGAGGTCAATGAGGGGGGCTTACGAGCAACACTCCTGCCTCCCCCCCGTGACCGATACCCCCCCACCACCACCACGGGTAAAAAGGCCCGTCCTCCTCCACGCGCCCCCCGGGCCGCGTTTTCACTGATCTGCTTTGCCCAATTAAACTTCAGACGACGCCCTGCCACATCCCTACGCAAAGGTCACGACCCCGGGGGCCAGAGGTTAAGTCTGGCGCTCGTAAAACAAGGTCTCCATTAACGTGGCGGTGTGTATTCAGAGGTAATCCATCCATTTCCACAAACTATCATGACAGTGTGAAAAAAGTTATGTCGCCGAGGTGCGGTGGGGGTCAAGGTAATGATGTTTTATGGCCGTGTTAACTTCCTGCAGCAGAGTAATGGCAGCGCTGCATGACCTTGACTTCTCCCGTCGGCCTCCACCCCCCCTCCCCCCAGGGGTGAAAGGGAATCCGGTGATGACTTTCAGAACATTGAAACAAATGATTTGAAGTCACTTCCTGTCCTCGAATCTCAGACTGATGCTTGTCCGATTCCGTTATCGTCGAGGGAAAGTTGGGAAAATTCCAACAAATTCTCCCGTCAATTCATTTGCATCGGACTTAAAAGCGATTTTCAAGTCGTCTCACCTTTATATTCTTTTACAAATGTGATCCAAACTACATATATAACCCTCAGTAAATGAAATAACTGCATCCGTTCGCTTTTTGCGACAATGAAACCAAATACAAACACGGCCTGAAGTATTCCGACATGTCTCGGCGTGATGCTTATCTGCCTTGTTACGCCGTCAAACCAGACGTGCAGAGTGTGAATCCAGGCAGGTAGAGGTCACGATTCAAAGACGGCAAAGCAGAATACACTTCTGGTTTTATCAGATGAAGATAGGGCGGGCGTGCTGAAGTACAACAGTCCTGTGTGCGAGAGAAAAGCCTGGGCCCTGCATTGAGCACCGGCTGCCAGTTGGCACAATGGACGCCACAACCCCCAATCCCAGCCCCAACCCAACCCCCCCCCAGCCTACTTCCCAGCGGGCATTCATCTGGGCATGCACATGGGTGCCGCAGCCCAGCCTGGGCTCAACGCGTCTGTGCCCCCGAACAAGGGGGCCGAGCGCCTCTTTAAATTCACGCGGCGCTCTCGGTGCCAAGGCGACCTTTTTCTCAGGAAGCGACCCGCCGGAATCAAAAGCAAACATACCCTGTGAGCTTATTGATTTGTGCAAAAAACACAAAACAAAAAAAAAACAACAACAACCACGAAGGAATACCGTTGGGGTAAACGAGCGGCAGCAACATATTTTTGTTATCCAATTACAATCCGGAGCCGCTGCCAGGTCGCCCGGGCAGAGGATGTTAAAAAACGGGACAAATTCCTCACCAGCGAGTTCGCGAGGATACCGGATCCCGTTTGCTCGTTTGCCTTTTTTTGTTGTTGTTGGGTTGTGTGTTTGTTTGCTTCGTGCAGTTGCGGCAGAACAAAGGCGGTGGCTGCCGTTCTGCCACTGTCAAAAAACTTTCCAACGTGCCCACTGCATTGCGGATGCCAACCAACGAATCAAAGGCATCCTGCAAGCAGACAAAGAGGGTTTGATGCCAACATCCAAACCTCTAACAACCATTACTGGTGATTTGCCTGCCTCCCTGGCACAGTGCAAAACAAAATGGCGGCGCACAACACGGCACCACAATATGGCTGCATTGTCTGGGGATGGGCGGCGCTTGGTAACTCGAAGAAGACGAGGAGAAAGCGATTTAGTTTGCGAGGATAAAAAAAACAAACAAACACGCATTTCTCCGCTTGTAGAAAAAATGTTTTTTGTTTTTTGCCAAAAGTTTCAACTCGGAAAATTCGAGGATAGCGTTAAAACGCTCGCTCTGAACCGCGGCGTGGCGTCGAATCCAAGCGAATTTAATTACCCGGTGAAAGAGAACATTATGTCCAAACAATAAAATTCCCCCATTTCTTGCCAATATTTTACTCTTCCTGAAACAATCACTGGTCGAATACCACCGCTAACGCTCCACGCATCGCTAATTCACCTGGTAAATGGTAAAATAAAATGCCACCAATGTTTCTCAAGTTGCTGCTGAACGGTTAAAAAAAAAAAAAAGCAGCAGATGCAAACTAGAGGAGCGGTGGCATCCCACAAAAGACACAAAAGAGGGTCTGATGCCTACCCCGGTGCCAGTGGCAACCATTATTGTCTGCGCGCCGTGCCTTCTGCTTTCCCTGGCACGTATCAAACACAAAATGGCGCTCAGTGTTTGATGATAATGAGCTAGCTTTAGCGGCAAATATTTGCGACGTTCCTGCGACGGATTGGATGCAGGACAGGGGAGACACGATGGGAGAAAAGAAGTTCCAAAACCGGGACATGGATGACCGGATTTCAGCGTGAACTATAAGGAAAAAATTGACATTTTGAGTTGGGATTAAAATACTTTAAATTCTACCAAAAGAAGTAACAATTTTCATAAAGTATTTGAAAATTTGAAAATGAATTTATTTCTCAAAACTGAAGAAATAAAAGCTGCTTTTTAAAAAAAAAAAAAAAAAAAAAAAAAAAAAAAAGACTTCCCATTCGTGGCTTTTGGCTCCTCCGGAGATCAGATGGAACGTTTCATCCCCTTGCCAATGTTTTATTCCGGCGTTCTGATGAAAATAAATTCAATTCTGGAAATTAAAAAAAAGTGTTTCGGTTGCCTCGATGTCAAAAAGCAAATAAACTTCTCTCCTCCTCGCATTTTACGGCGAGCTAAAATAAAAAAAGACATCCAAGTCTTTCCCATCGTGTCGACAATGAGACTCCCCATGTGGAAGAAAACCAGCTTTTCAGGAATTAAGAAAACACAGATTTCTGTTTGAGCAAAAAAAAAAAAAAAAAAAACGCCACGAAAATATACTGTAAATATTTTATAAAGTTTGTCCGACAATTAAGCTTTGACTCGTCAAACAGTTTAATTCCTGCGCTTTTATAATGTGTATATTATTCATGGAATACAAAACTCGATTGTAACATTTTTAAAATTGTTATTTAGAAACTCTGGAAAAAAAAAAAATCTGATTCCAAGAAAAAAAAATTTAACAATTGAAGTGAGTTGTAGACAAATTTAGACAAATTACCCCCTGCTGAAACTTTCCACTGATGTCACAAACTGAATGTGTGTGTGTGTGTGTGTGGTAACACATAGACTGTGTGTCTAAATCGAGCCGGTTGTATGTTTTAATGCTCAGCATCGACCGTCTTTACGTTAAAAACACCTCCGCCGGATCTCTTGGGTTTATTTGCCGTTATTTCAGTCGGACCTGCCAAAAACAAACACACATTCCCCCTGACCGGGCCGCAGCACACACACGCACACACACACACGCACTGCACCTACCTTGGTCCTGGACATAGTACGCTAGAAACAAGTCCAGCTCCTTGACCGATACTGTAATGTGGTGTGGCTGGACACAAAGTGCTGGGTTGGTGCAATGCGGCGACTTGACGAGCCGTTCCCCGTCGGTACTTTCCAGAGGGATGCCTTTGAACAGGATGACCATCACCAAGTCCAGACGCCAGACTTTGTCGGCCTGCCGCAAACAGTCGATCCGGCGGATCTTGCCCTTCTGGTCGGGGTTGGACAGGACGCAACACGGGTGCTTCTTGCCCGTCACGCTGAGGACGAAGTCCTCCCGGTACTCCTGCCGAATGTCCTTGCGCAGCTTGGCCAGCAGCCTGGAGGCCCATTTCTGCTTCACCTCGGGCTTCTCGCTCAGCAGCTCGTCCTTCACGGCGCACTCCTCGTCCTTGGACATCCGCTTCTCGTGCTTCTTGAAGTACTTGCGCTTTCGGGCCTGGAGGTTGAACCAGGTGTAGGCGATGGCGCGGACGTGAGGGAGCAGCGCCTCGATGAAGGGATGGAATTCATCCTGGAGGCAAGCAAGGACAGAGAAGGGGAAGTCTAATCACAAACTGGTGTTATCAGACGGGGAGAAGAAGAAATATGGCTTCAGTCAGCGGCTAATGGAAAGCAGAAGGAGAGTCGGGGCGCGGATACACCACCCCGTATAAACGTAGAGACGCGTCTCACTTTCAACAGGGGCTCGACGCTGGTTCTACCAGCTCGCCTGCCCCCGGGGGCCATCCTGCAGGTACGGCTGGAACATTCCACTGTTTACATCAAAATGCCAGCGCTACAATACACGGAGCGCTGTGACAGGAAGTCCTACAGGTTCTGCTCCGACTTCCTCAGCGAGTTCCGAGACGCCAGCCGCCGCCTCAGGGAGCTCCTCTCACGATTACACTCCCCCCTCCTTCCTTATCAAACCATCCGCATACCAGGGTGAACATACCCCCGCGTTCAACAGAGGATAAGCCGGAGGACCCCCCCACCCCCTTTGGGTGGCATAATAGGAAGTTAACAAGGTTCTTGTTCTCAGGGCTGGCACCGACGGCCTCGCAGCGTGTTGGAGAAACAATCGGCGGCGGGAAGCAGATTCTCTAAGTTTGGCTGAGGAAGTTCAGGCCTGAGTCATTTCAGGTGTTTCACACCACCAGGGGCCGAGGCGGGACGGCTGGGAAAAAATAACGGCCGCTTTCCAAAATCTGTTTTCATTTTTTTTTTTTTTAAATACATTTTTAGAAACTAAAATTTAAAATTGGAAAAATAACTTTTTTTTGTTGTCTCCCCCCCTCCCCCCCAATTCACTTGTTCTGCTTCAGTTCACGACTAAACACAAATGCATTTTTATTAAAAATTACGTTCCTTGTAATTTCGTCTTTCACTTCCAACTAAAACGAAGTTAAAAAAAATAAATACAACACGAGTTCATGGATCCTTGAGCTAAATTCTAATCTTCTCTTCCTGCTTGCTGGAATGCACCAGAAGGTTCTGATAAATTACAAAAGGGAAACATGAACTAATCTTCATTTTGGGGTTATCAAAGGTCACAATTATGTGATGACCCCCTTACCCCCTTTTTAAAAACCCAAACCACATATTGTTCTTCTTGTAAGCAGCCGGGACGGAACCACAGAAACACACTCCCTCCCTATTTGCCCCCGGTGCTCCTGAAACCACATCTCTGCTCTGCAAGTTCAGACGAATGAGAAACTCCATTTAACATTTCTTATTGCACAGTTACATTTTATTCTCCGCAGCTTCCAAATGTATTTTCAATTCCTGCCGCTGCTTATTTCAAGTCATTTATTTTTAAAAATAAAAATTAAAAGATGAAACTAAATAAAATTATTCAGAACTTCTTTTCTTTGACGCCGTTCAACCGACAAACTCAGACAGTAAAATCCTTCGCCGACGACTCCTCCTGAAATATTTTTCTCTTTTGGTTTTTATAAAAAAACATTTTGAATATTCCGTTAATTTTTTTTTTTCCGAGCCAATGCTGTGAAGATAAATGACTTGGCCGGGGCCTATGCAGTGCACTTCAGCTGGGGCCATAAAAGCACAATCCTCTTAAGTACAAACTAAACCACATCTCAGTCAATCACTTACTAATGCCAAGTAAAATATAAACAGTAAAACTGAGTCAGCCAAAACAGTCAGCCACTCTGTCCAACCGCTGAATCAATCTTATCACACGTTTCATCTTCCTTCAGCGAAAGTGGCTTTATCTGCTTCCAGCTCCTGCATGGGGGCTTATTTCTAAATAAAAATATACATGTGGAGTAAAATAAATTGCACCAGCCAGGCTGGGGGGGGGGTGAGGGTGCATGAAGCGACCAGAGTGCGCAAATCATCTAATTATACCTGAGGAAATTACGCATCACCATGACAGCCTGTGTTTGCGCTTTTAAAATCATTTTTACGCACAACTTTACACACAAATAAACGCGTAAAAAAGGGGACGTGAAATTATTTTTCATGACTATTTTCTTAAAATCAAACGCGGCAGGATTTTGGCACAAAAACGCGCATTTAAAAGAGCATCTTTAAAATGATTTAAATTCACTTTAAAGGCTAAACTTTCTCGCGCTTTGGAATCAGAGAGAAGAAAAAAGAAGAAGAAGAAACTTCCAATCGATTCGGGAATAATTGCGACACAATATATAGAAAAGACACACAAATACCTGAGTGAGGCAAATTGGAGAATACATGACGAGACGGCTACACACAAAAAAAAAAAAAAAAGAGTGAATGCACAGGGACTGACTCCTCCGGTCACTTTTATCGCGCCATTCCTGGACCGATGTTGCACCGTGGAGCAGCTATCCGCGTAAAACAGGAGATATTATCCCGGAACATCCATGGATTGCGTTGGTTTTTGTTGCTGGTTTTTTTTGTTGTTGTTGTTGTTTTGTTTTGTTTTTTTTTTTCCTTTTTTTGTGATCCAAAGATTGTCGCCTCCGCGGAGAAAACGCGCTTTTACGCACGATAATTTAAAAGTTGAGGCGCAAAGCGTGTGCGCGGATCGGGTCTCGTCGTGCCGCTGCGTCCTCCTGTCGTCCACGCAGGGTGTGTGTGTGTGTGTTTGTGTGTGTGTGTCTGTGTGTGTATGTATGTGTGTGTGTGTGTGTGTGTGTGTGTGTGTGTGTGTGTGTGTGTGTGTGTGTGTGTGTTTAGGGGGATCTTCAGCGCGTCTCGCTGCTGCTCACAAAAGCATCGCGGGCTTCAGAGGGCTCCGAGCGTATGATGTTCACCCCTGCTTTAACCAAACTTGATATGAAATCGACCGGCGCACCTTCGCTCCTACGCGATTCCAGCAAATCAGACCCAACTTTTTCTTTTTTTTCTTTTTTCACCCACGTAATTACAGTCACACTCCTCCTCCTCCTCACCCCCCCCCCCCCCTCCCCACCCCTACTCCTCTCCCTCCTCCTCTAAACACACAGCCCCTGATCCACGATCCTTATTCCACTCCTCGGCTTCCGTGAAAACACGGCGCGCAATTCCTTCGCTTGCCCCGTCACGGAAAAGTAAAAATTACGCACGTGTTTGGCAACTTCTTGAGAGAGTTGATGAACTTTAATTCGTTTAAATTAAGCAATAATGAGTCCATTAATAATAATGACACATTCAGATGTTCTGTCAGAGGCTATTTTGTCACAATTACGTCACTTTAAAGGAGTTCTATTTAATGTTTATGGATTAAAAACACTTAAAGACGCTAACAACCGGTGCGCCTTTACCGTGCGCGTTTGAGGACTCCCGGTTGTGTGTGTGTGTCCGGTAACATGAGGCGGTAATAATGTTCAAGAGGAGTGTTTGTGTCCCACAGAGCTGTCAACGAGCCCCACAGACTGGATTTGCCAAATTAAGGATAATCTGACGTTCGCGTCGGCGGCTGGAGAACCGGTGCCAACTTTGCGGGGCGATCATTCGCGTCCCGGGCCGCACCGGTGTTGCGGTTCGCGGTTAAGTTCACGCAGCCCCCGCCCCCCCACCCGCACTACTCCTTCACCTCCTTCTCCACCACCGAGAGGACATGACAGTGTTAAAAAAAAAAAATGGAATCACAAACGGTATCACAACATTTCAAAGCAACAACAGCCCGTGTTCACGTACCATGGCACTGTACTGCATGGGTTCACGGGGGGGGTCCTGGAGCCTGGCGGAAACACACACATGCGCCGGTAGCGTCACATTTCTCAACTTTTTTTTTTTTTTTTTTTTTTTGCTTTGGAGGATTTTTCTCTTGAGAAAAAAAAAATCCAAAAAAAAAAAAAAAAAAAAAAAAAAAGAAAAACACCGGAAGATTTGCAGATGGCGGTGAACAGAAGTTTTCACCGCTCGCGTTTTTTTTTCCTCTTTCTTCCTGCCCTCCTTCCTCTTCGGGTCTCACTTTTTTGGATCGCTTTTTTGGGCTCGTTCGCGGGACTTGAACCCGATCCAGAAGAGGCTGAGTTTTTCGACACTGGGTTGGTCTCCGCCTTCACTTTCACTGCCTGACCGAGCCGAGCAGTCCTCCGGCACTCCGCGGCAACTGTCAAGGCGGGAAAAACACGACGGATTTATCTTCCGGTGTGGCGTTTTCACAATAAAATACTAGTTTATCGCGAAAACGACTTATTTCAAGTTTAAAGGCGATTGACGCGCAAAAATCGATGCGTAACTGATATACAGTATGTACTATCAGATGTATTCTTGTGGCTCAGTATGGACGCACGTGACTGTTTTATATATACAGCATGTATTAAAAAGTGAAAAAGTGTGATTAAAAGTAAAAGCTTTTCTTTAGCTTTGTGGGAGCACGTTTATTAGTTTGGATACGGTTAAGAGATCATGTTTCAAACAAGAGAGCAAAAAAATTATACATTTAAAGGCGTGAGAAGGAGTTCATCGTTGGGTATGTGTCGCTAGTTTAAAGATACGATGACCAAACATAGCTTCTATAAATTATGACGTCACAGTGTCTGTAGTTTTAATGTTATTTAAATTGTAAAATTCAAAATTCGCCACAACCATCTGCTTTCTCTTTTTTTTTAAATTTGAAATCTCGCCTCTTATGTTGAAAGTCCCCGCTGTGAACTTCCGGCTATTCCCCCTCAGCTTGGCGCAGCTTCGTTTTGTAATAGTGGACTCATTCTCGCCTGTGATTGGCCAGAAGCAGCGGCCCCGGGACCCTGGGCCCCTCATTTCCGCTCCTCTGACATGCTGTGTGGGTGCAGGACGATTACTGAGGAGGGTGGGGGCAACGACCCCGATGGAAAATAATAATAATAATAATAATAATAATAATAATAATAATAATAATAATAATAATAATAATAATAATAATAATGATGATGATGATGATGATGATGATGCTGATGATGATGTTGATGATGATGTTGATGATGATGATAATAATAATAATAATAATAATAATAATAATAATAATAATAATAATAATTATTATTATTATTATTATTATTATTATTATTATTATTATTATTATTATTATTATTATTATTATTATTATTATTATTATAATACACTACTGGTACCAATAACAGTCTGAGGTGAAAACATGTGGGTGTTGAGTCGCTCCCTGCTCGTAAACTTGGGGTCAGGGTCCAGATCTGTTCACACTGATATCAGGTGCAGGTCACTTTGGAACACAGCGTTCAAATATAATATAAATATAAATATACATAATACATTACATTATGAAAGGACTACGATAGTTTTGTAACATATTGGTGCAGTGTTGCCGTTCATAAATTCATACAAACATGAGTAGTGTGTTAGTATAAGTGTGCTAATATTGACAGTTGTAGTGTTAGCGTAGCGCTAATAGAGCAGTAGTCATCACAGCTAGGGGCTGCTTTAAACGGGTAACTTATTAGCGGCTGGATGTTCCTGTGCTTCAGCACGCTCACAGCAGGCAGTACTAGTCTATATGAATGACGAACACAACTCTAGGTGTTGTGTTCCAGTCCCGGCCTCCATCAGGCGCCGCCATCAGGACAAGAACAATTAAGCTGAAAGCCTTTATTAGCTGCAGGAATGGCGATAAATCGCTGATCAATAGCTATTCGTGCTGAGTTCAGGGGGATATTGCTTGATTGATCCCGTCCTCCTGTCTGGAACACTTAACATCACTCTGGGAGTTTCCAGCACATTTAATTCATTCTGGAATACTTTGCACGTTATCGAGTTTTTTTTTTCCACCTAATTTGTTTCTTTTCACGTTTGATTTCTGTTCGAAAACTCGTTTCTTATCACATCCCCTCCCTCCATCCTCTCTCTCCCCCTTCTTTCTCCCTACATTGATCCAGGATCACTCCATCCTTTCAAACGTGGGTCTGCCGCCCCCACGCGGTCATCCGCGGAACTGCAACCCCCGCCACTTCCCCTGCGCACAAACTGAGCGTGGGCTCGGAATCTGTGCTGCAGAATCACGATCAGTGCCGATGAAAAATTTTCTTTAAGCAGTTGGAAGTGAGTAAACAACAGGATTACAAACAATCAGGACGCGTCAGGGGTGATTTTAATCCCTCCTGGCTGCCAGAGTGAGACAGGAAACACTTAGATGTCATACCCACTCGGATTAAATGTTTAATTTACTTGTAGTTAATCTAATACTGTTCAAAAGGATAAGATGTGTCAGCTGCAGTATAAAAATCACCCCAAGCTACGACTATACATTTACCTGAATGCTACTAGGGTTCTGGACCCCCAGGGGTCCGGGGACCGGTTCACTCCAGAACCAAGCAGACTGAACGGCTGTTTGGATTCTCCTCAGCAGTGGAGGAGATGTCTCTATTGAACCACCTATTTTGATTTTATTGTCTTTTATTTCCAACTTTATTTTATTCTAACAGTATTTTGACGTCACCTCCCTATCTACTGATGAGTTATTTCTCTTTACCTGCTCTTAATCTTTTACTTTCATTCCTTCCATGGCTCTTTAAAGCTCTTGATATTGTCTCAAGGAAGCTGTGAGAGTCTCTAGAGTCTTTAAATTTAACTATATTTGTCTTATTTTGATTTATCATCTTTTATTTCTGGCTTTATGTTGTACCACATCTCCTTGTCTCTTGGCATTTTACTTCTCTTTTTCTAAAGCTCATGATTAAATCTGACGGAAGTCATAAATATATTTGTTTGTCTACTCTGAACACGGAGTCTTTTTGCCCCGGTACTTCCGCCCCATCGAACTCATTTCCGCCAAGTTGCACCACTTCCTGTTAGCGTTACGACATAGGTGTTGCACCCGGGTTCTGCTCAGGCTTTAATAGTTCCAGCCTGAGGTACGAACTAGACGTTTCTGACCGCGGAATTTTTCACATCACGTTCCGGAACTCCCTTCTGGGTTTCTTTGATCCCTCAGGGTCACCTGACCCCTCAGCGCCCGACCAGGAGGTGCTGACAGTTTTACGTAAAGGCCTCGACGTGGACGAGAGTGGGGGACGACCAGAGTCTATTCATGGAAGGAATCAAACAGGCGACGTCTTTAAGGAAAAGAACCTAACGGGTCGGCTGGCTGGTCCCGTCCAGTTTCTGTCCCGATTAAATAAATTAATCCCAGTTCTGATGAGCCGAGACAAACGGACAAACTTCACCATTCATAATAAATGCCTGATAAATATTCAAACAGTAAACGTCAACATGGGAAAAGCGCGGGCTGGACAAGAGTTCTTTGTTTGACACAATCGGCACCAGAATATCCGGATCAAGGTGATTTGAGGAATGTTCTCAGGAGAAAGAAGGGGGGGTTAGTTCACAGACATGATGAACACCTCCAGGAGTTAGCAGAGGGCGTTAGCGCCGCCCACCCGGTTCTTGTTCTGACCCTAAAGCTGACCCGGTTCAAGTCAGGCCTCGACCTGATGACCACACGCCTCCACTCACCATCCACCAGGTCCTCTCCGCCGCGTCGTAACGGAGCTGCCACCTCACCTCCTTCTCCTTCAGCGTCCCATCCATCACTGCTGCCCCCCCCCCCCGACCCGAGGGAGGACAAGACGCCTAATGAGACCAGAAGCAGTGGGGGGGGGGGGGGGTGGCAGTGCAGCATCATGGGAAACAAAAAAAGACTTGAACCTAACCGGGGTAATTACAAGAGTCGTGACCCTGCAGCAGACTCCCTCCCCGCCCCTTCTGCCCCACCTCCCTCCTCCGTCCTCCTCCTCTTCACACTCCAGAGGCAAAAAGAGTTGAATGGGGTTTGATGGAGGGATGAGCTCCTTATAATGAAAGGAAAAATATTCATTCAGAATGTTTTAAGTCAAGGTGGGGGAGAGGAAGAGGAGAGATGAAGAGCATCCTCCTCTTCACATCACCCTATCAGTCCTGCTGACTTCTCTTCTTCTTCTCCGTTCCTCCCGTCTTCATCAGAAGGTCCCGTCCAGGAACCATCAGCCCCGGGGCAGCTTCAGACAAAGGTCACATGACCAGGAACGCCACCCGTCCACACATCCGCCCCGCCTCCGTCAATCCGTGAATGAAGATGTTTGTCGTGTCATCATGGATGAAAAGACCTTTTCTCCGGCGCCGCATTCCGAACTCCTGCAGAGGCGGCTCGGCAGCAGCTGGATGGTGGGCGGAGTCTATCCACAACGGCGGACGGTGGGCGGAGTCTATCCACAGCAGCGTTACAAGGGGTGGATGGGAAAAAAGACGCGTGGACGACAAGAGAGGGTTGTCCTCCTGGTTGCTGCTCTGATGAGACACCTGTCAATCACCTGTTGACCACCTGACCTGAAGAACCAATCAGGAGCCGGATACTTCATTATCAGTCATCACGAAAAGATGGATGTTTGTATTTGTGAAACATGTTTAATATGGATTTTTTTCAGAACTGAAATCTCCCCAAATCCAAAATAATTTACTTGAATTTTTAAATTTTGGAGTTCAATGTGTTTTATGTAAATTTCAGATATAAATAAAAACTCGTATCAATTAAAATTTTTCCATGTGAGCTCAAAAGCTCACATGGAAAATTTTTTTTTAAATTTTTGAAAATTAATTTTCTGGTTCACTTTGGGTTCGACCAATGAGGAAATCGATACCGTTGTTTGAGATGATGCAGAATGTGCGTTAAATTTAAAACAGTTTAGAAGACGTGTTAAACATTCTGACCTGCAAGCACTCGTTGGCGTCCGATCCCACGCGCGGGGGCTGCCGGCGCCGTATTGATTTTAAGCATAAAATCGATAGGTTTCATTGTCTTGATTGGATTAACGGTTTCAAGTTCAACTTTTAATTGGATTTCTACTTTCTACAATGAAAGCTTATTTGAAAATCAATAGGCCAATCAATAACTCTGTGTACAGGAAGTTCAATAGCGTAGAGGAAGAAGCTAGAACACGGCTGACACCTGCCGCCGGGCAGGGCCGCCCACGTGGCCCCCAAGGCCACGAAGCCCAATTAGAAGGACGGTTTTATTTAAAGGGAAGTAAAATGAAGTGAAATTTCTTAATGCGTCAAAATCAGAAGGAAATTCTGCTTTTAGGTTGTTTGTTTTTGTCATTTTATGGATTTGTAGAACAACTACCAAAAAACGGTTTGCAGACAAAACCGGACTCTAATTATGAAGCGATTTTGGCCCATATGGGTGGAAATCTAAAAATGTGGTGATCCAGTCGTGAACCTCATCAACTTTGGACTTAATCCTCGTCTAGGCTTGGCAGAATGGAAGCAGAACACGCCAACTCCAATCCCAGACAGGTAAACAGCCTGCTAGCCCACAGCTAGCCGCTCCACGTTCAGGCTAATTGTTTCTTTTGTTCGGCCAGATGCCATCGGCCGTAGAAGCAGCAGGTGGTCTCTTATTTAATTAGTCCAGTTGACCAACCATTACTGAAGATTAAGAGCACACTGACCCACCAGACCGATATTATCTGCAGAGCGGCGTGGTTTAGATATTAGCTTCAAATACAGGAAATGGAATTTATTCCTGAACCAAATATAAAAAATATATTTGAATCCTTTTGTTATCAGGAGAAATAAACATTCCTTTTGGTTAATTTAGTGTAAAAACGACAGTATATACTTGTCTTTTTATGTTTAAGTGAACATCATTATGTTAATAGATGAATACTTTCACCACCAATGGTCTATTTGTGTATTTATACTTTAACGTGGGATTTAAGAGCTAATAAACTTCAGCTTTTATTCCCATTACAGGGATTTAATTTGAACTCCGGACCTCCACGTAATTACTTTATACGCTTTTATTAGACCGACGTTGGTCTAAAATGCACTTTTTGTATGGAAACATCCCATTTAGCATCCAAGATAGGAAAGAAGTGTCTTTGCTAATCTGGTAAAAGGTGACGTACGAGCGTCCTGAAAATAAAGATATCAACATAGAAGCAAGTTGGCTAACTTCATTAGCATTAGCTAATGTCGCAGTCTCCACGCAAAGTAAAACTAAAACAATAAATCTAAACACTTCTTTCTTTTCTTCATTTTTAATCATCCGTTTTTTTTTCCAACTCATCCGACGACCTTTCCCAAACAGATTGACGTGATCAGATTAAGTTCCAGAGGCCTTTCAGACAGACAGAAACAAAGAGGATATTTGTAGTGTATTCATTTAATTGACAAAATGTGGTTTCTGAGGTCTAAACAAACAAACAAATTTTGAAAACAGTAAACAAAAACAATGTGAACAAAACGGCAGTGGTCCGAACTGACAGCCCTGAGGAACACCAGACGGTGAGACGAGGTCTACGAGAGAGACGAACGCTCACGCCTCCAGTGTCTCCTCGGTTATTTGGACCCCGACGATAAAAAGCTAACATGTTCTGGCAGTATTGTGTAAAACCGTATGTAGCAGCTAGCACGTTAGCCTGGCTGAGGGGATACTGGAGTAGTGACACCCGTCAGATCTGAAGAACAGAAATGGCTTCATGGATACACATCTGTTATTGCTTTTAAAAATCAACAGCACAACGTGGTGAATTAATCTATCAGTGCCCCTTAGAATAAAAATCTCCGTTCCTCAGTCGTATCGTTCCATCATGATGGAAATATTTGATCCGGTTTCTTCCAGAAAATCAAAATACTGCACGAAATTTTCTCGCAGACGCAATTTCAATTAATAACAAGTTTATCCACCATCAATTTCTAACTTTTAATGTTACAGAGTTAGCATGAAGAGCTAACTACTGCTAATTATAAAAGGTCCACCAGTGTTGGAGCTAACACAATTAACTACAATAAACACAATATTTTCCTTCCTTGCAGTTTGTACAGGAAGTTCATAAATATCGAGAGGCGGGTGGCCCCCACACCTCTGTTCGCCCACCCTCCCCCCACCCCCAATTCTTATTCACACAAACATCCTGAACCTCATTTGGAGTTATACAAAAACATTTTGATCGAATACGTCAGTGAAGCATCAAATAAAACATCAAGTTAAAACTTTCTTCCAAGAGCATCGGTGCAGCGAAACGAGCTAACGTGAAAATCAGTGCATAAATATCAAACCGTTTCCTTTGAACGCCTGCCGACCGTTGCTACAGGACCCCGGGTCTTTGGCTTCTGCACAGAGGAAACAGGGCAGAGACAAACTGCGAAACAAGACCGAGAAAGGCACTTAAATCTACGTCGTGCTACCCATGACGTCGACGAGTATTACCCACAATGCACTGAATCATCTTATCTTTAGCTCAACTAGCTCAATAATCTCTAAACAGTACCAAACATACGGTAAAAACACGATAAGTAAACTGTCAGTGTTGTGTGGACCAATCAGCTACTGGTTGTACGTCTATAAAGCCACTTGTTCAGACACATTTATGACACCAAAACAGCTGCAGCATCAAAGTAAGAGAACCAATCACAGCTCATAATGTCAACTTCCTGTAGCGATACAGTCGCTATGACTACAGCGGATGCCAGACTTGTTCGTGAGCTTAGCTTAGTCGGCTCCTTGAAAGTCTGAAGAGACAAACTAAAACCACTTGTTAATATTTACAGGCTGACTTTTGATGGGAGTGTGTGACACCCAAACCAATTTACGAGGATTTCCCAACGTGTTGTGATGATGTCATGGCGTTTATTACCTTGGAGAAACTACTTCCTTCAACAGGTTTGGACAACATCCACAACGACAGATTGTAAGAACTTGTTTGTAACAATGAGGCAACATTTACTGTGTCCGTAATGGAGCTGAAGATTTTGTTCTGAGGCCAAACTTCATAAAATTTAACTTCAAAGACAAGAAAAAAAAAAAGGCAAACGAACTGGAGGGCAAGCAATTGATCCTTAGACTCAGGCAAATAATTCAAAATCTGGAAGACCACGACTGTAAAAAACAAAAAACCCCAAGGTTTCTCTGTTAAAGCGCTTTGAAATGTCTGATGTGATTAAGCGCTAAACAAAAATAAAAGGTGATTGATTGATTGAAAAGGAATAAAATAATATATTCAAAGAAACAAGGCACAAACTTTATACAACAGTTGTCTTTCTGACAGACGCTCTCGTTTGGCCTGTTTAATAAGATCAAAAGTGAAGTAACCTGAGAGGGCTCTGTTTCGCTAACGGCTAGTGAGCAAATTGACCAGAAGTGGTATCCCAATGCAAAAGTTAGCAGTCACAGTGAGTAAAAACAGCAATCCCCTTCCCGTCGCTCCCTCAGGTGTTTCTTAACCCTGATTTGCGCCGGCGCGAGGCTGATAAAGGGAACCCAGGAGCGCTAACCAAACCGCTAACCAAATCCCAGAGCACGAAAAGATCCAAAACAGGATGGTGAAGGCGAGCAGATGGGTTCTACAGTGTGTATACAGCGTTTCTTCATGGTGTCCCTACCATCTGAGGGGGTAGGAGGTACAGTACCGCCGGTCTACACCGGGCTACGGCTATAGGCGCTAGCGTGGATCGGCTTCCTGTTTCTTAGCGGGATGAACCACAGGAGCTTCCAGTGAGTGCCGCAAACTTCCGCCAGCGCCCACTGCCAGGTCCTCTTTGAGATGATGCTGGAGAGAGGGAAAAATATTCATACGCTGGTTAAAAGTTTTGTACGCTGAGCTAGCAGCTAGCAGCTAGCGGCGCAGGCGTTAAACAGACTCACGTTTCATTTGAAAAATGTGCCATTTTCTCAATGGTGGTCGTATCCTGGGAGGAAAGAAAAAGACAAACGGATCATTTCACCCCTTCAGATCCCTACCGATGAACCGGGAGCCTGTCGGTACTCACAGAGAGGACGCCCATCATCTGAGTGTAGAACAAGCTGGACATGCCGCCGAACATGACCAAACCCGTTAGCGTCGACAGTCGCAGCAGAGCCAGTTCGTGGCGCGTCGTGAACTTATCCTGGAAAAAAATAAAAAATCCCGACTTTACTGTACAAATCTTTACATTTATTGGCGGGTGGGTGTCGGCTGTGGACGTTTGGATCTACCTGGTCGAGTCCCGTCAGCGGCTGGAAGTAATAATACTGGCAGAAATCCAGCACCAGCGTGAAGGAACTGAGGACCTGAGTGTAGAAGCAGAGTTGCAGGAAGAGCCAGTGGTTGTCTTCTCCCACACAGTTATTGATCCTGGAAGGAAACATTATTATTATTAATATTGGTTTGAAAGGCAGACACGAGCTGAGACCATCCTGAATGTGTGTGTGTGTGTGTCGGATAGCGTGTGTGTGTGTCCTCACCAGGGACAGTGGTGGTCCATTCTGCGTACGCAATGTCCACAACGACTGCAGTGGTGGGACCGTTTTGGTCTCATTAAGTTACACTTGTTGCATAACTCCCATTGTTCCCGCTCTGTGATGTGATTACAACCATCAGCATTTATTTATTAGTAGTAATAATACAGGTAAACCTCGGATTACAGCGTTTGGAGTTACATTGTTTTCGATTATACGTCGGTTTTCCCCCCCCAAAAAATACAAAAAATAAAAATCACGTCTAAATCATCTTACCCCAGTTTAAATACTGGAATCATAAAATCACTTTACACTGTTAAAATCACATAATATCATGTTACTGTACAATAAATCAGAATAAAACATATAATATCATATTAGTTTGTAGAAACCCCCCTGACCCGCAATGAGGAAGAAGCAGCTGAGGACGAGACAGAGACGTTTTTTCTGTACTATTTTAAATAATAAGCTTAAAATAGATTTGTATTAACTAAATAATATTAAAATGCATTCATAAATAAAGTTCAGTACAAAACTGGGAATGGTTATCTACAGTTTATCCTGGAGCCGAGTTAATCCAATTTACGTTGAGTCTGAACTGATGAACAACGTAAGACGAGGTTTATCTGTAGTTATATCCAAAATATTTATAAAAAGAAGAAGCAGTGGTAAATAAGTGAGGATGTTTACCTGAGTGAGGTATGTGAGGATCCACTGGAAGACGACCGGGATCTGCTGTAGCAGCTCTGAGCAGGGCCGCCAAGCAGAACGCCGACGCTATAAAATAACCTGCAGGAACACACCACGGTCACTTCCTGTACGTGTGTGAGCTGAACACCCAGGAATAACCTCTGGTGTGTCATCAAAGAAATAGTGGAGTGGAATTCCGAGCGTACTCACAAGCCACTATGACCCAGGGGATGTGTCCTTCATTGTAGTGTGGGAGTAGAACCAGCTTGGGAATAAAGAAGGTGTTATACAGCCAGATCCCAAACACCACGCTGATGCACAGCCAGCCCATGGGGTCGACCACAAAGTGCAATCGACGCTTCATGGCTGCCGGGACGCCAGGAATGCCTACGGGACAGAATTCCAGATTGCAGACAGGAAGAACTGGTTGAGTGATCTGATCTCCAATGTGCTTCCCACACCTGAGATTTACTACAATGGTTACATTTACGTGTAAACCTATAATACCATCAATTATTATAACCACGCTGACTGACTTTATAACCGTGTAATTAAATTTCTTACATTTTTAAGGACCTCCTGAGTGATTTTATTTTGAAATCTGCCCCTCAGCCCAGGCCTAACTACTGCGCTATAAAGCAGGTGTATGTAAACATGCCATGGATTTTACGTCACACATGACATAATAATGAACATTAACATTAAATACTAAAACAAAAGAGCACGTAGAAAAATCATTTCTGCTCTCTAAGCCTTACTATCGCAAACCCTCCCTTCCTCATCCTGCATGAGGCTGATAGCCGCGATGGGCTTGGCTCTGGAGTCTTCCTCCGGGAAGTAAACGTTACCGATTTGACATAAAATGACATCATTCGATGTCTTTAGCCTCGGTCGTGACTTTTTATCCGGTGATGAAATAATACATACTTTTGTTTTTTTTGCTGCCCAATTCAGCGCACGAATCCGTGCTGGTACTTCCTCATCCGAGCCTGTGAGGGATGGACACAACTGAGTCGATACCTGCGATAAAAAAAATGCACTTCCGCCTGTGTTTAAAAATAAAACATCTTCAACGAATGTACTACATGTCACATAAATTGATGTATAATATTAATAATGGTAATATTTTACACTATATTGCATATAGATTAATTAAATAGTTTGTTCTGTGTTATTATATATACAGGTATATATCCACCGTAGCATTCCGCCATGTGGCTCACAGCAGTCGGTGAAAACCGATAACTTTTCCGAGGAAACACGAAAATACACGAAGAAGACATCTTTATTTATTGTTGTCATTTTAAAAATTGACACAACAGTGTGCTTTATCGGTGTAAACGATCGGATATCCCACCATATACGTGTATTTCTTTAAAGCTTTAATAATACATTATTAAAACAATAATTTATTCATAAGGAAAGTGACGTCATTCAACTTCCGCTAGCTTTAGCGGCCAGTGGTTGTTGACAGCGAAGCCGCCTAGCCTCGTTGTTTAGCGGTGCTTTCATTGTGGTTTCGAGTCAAAATGCCGTCATCTAACTGCTACAAACTCAGGTGCTCCATCCCCGGCCACCAGATGGACGTCAGGGGACTAACAGCGGCCCCTTTCGCGGACGGAGCTTTCGTGTCTGTGTCCAGAGACCGAACCGGAAGAGTCTGGGTGCCAAACACCAGGTAGCTAACGTTAGCTGGTACTCCACCGGCTCTACGGTTTTATGCGGTTTGTTTCAGTTTAAAAGTAACTGTTGATACGAAAGATGCCCAGAAACAAATCAGTAGCAGGACAACTTGACAATACTCAATTAAAGTAGTTAAAAGTAGTGTTAATCGTAGTAGCTAATTCACCTGTAATAGCATTGCTAACACTACTCAAATTAGCTTTGTCATTCATTCAACTGTAACTCAATCTAGACAGCGTGGATGATCGTGGAGTAGCCGAAACTGACCAAATTTAGACTTTTAAACTAATTTCATGCTTGTCAGTTAAATTTAAATCTTCAGCCACACAATAAGGAACTATTTCTTTCCACGTTGTTCATGCCTGTTGTCTTTGCTCTCTCTCCTGACAGCCCTGACAAAGGCTACACACAGATGCATTGTATGTCTGGCCACTCCAACTTTGTGTCCTGTGTGTGTATGATTGCGCCCACTGAAATATATCCTCGAGGACTGATTGCCACAGGTGGAAATGACAATCTCATTTGTGTCTTCACATTTGACCAACCCCAACCGTTATTCACACTGAAAGGTCACAAAAACACAGGTGAGATCTGCTTTTTTTGGAAACATTATATGACGCTACTGTTACTTTACAGGTTTTCATGGTTTTCTGGTTGTGTTGTGTGAAATTCTAGTTTGTTCTCTGTCTTCTGGAATGTTTGGGACACTTCTGAGTGGCTCCTGGGACATGACTGCCAAAGTCTGGCTCAATGAGAAGTGTATGATGACCCTGGAGGTACATGAAAGAGTTGTTTTGTTGGACTTCTCTGACAGAAACTCCATACAAATCAAACGTATAATAAGCCATGTAACAATGAAATGTCTGCTTTCTTCTTTGCTGCAGGGCCACTCTGCAGCTGTGTGGGCAGTGGTCATCTTACCTGAACAAGGACTCATGCTGACGGGATCAGCGGATAAGACGATCAAGCTTTGGAAAGCAGGAAGATGTGCGAAAACCTTTACAGGTGAGTCTGCGGAGAAAAGAAAACAAACACTGTTTGTACTGAACCGTTTCATAGTCAGCATTTACACCAAATCAAAACTTCATTATCGAACACAATACGATTGTTAGGTGACTGTGTAATACTATCTTGTCTAATTACTGCACAATAAATCAGTGAGTACAACGGAACTTCTTCCCTTTGCAGGTCATGAGGAGTGTGTGAGGGGACTAGCAGTCATCAGCAACAACGAGTTCTTCTCCTGCAGCAACGACGCGAGTATCAGGAGGTGGTTGGTGACGGGCGAGTGTGTGCAGGTCTATTACAGCCACACCAACTACATCTACAGCATGGCTGTCTTCCCCAACAGTCAAGGTTTGTTCATTTCTTCAAATGCTCGAAGATGTCCGTCTGTGTCCGTCCTGTGAGACGGTCCCTGACCCCAAACTGATGTTGTTTTCTGTAGATTTCATCAGCACCGGAGAGGACCGGACGTTGAGGATATGGAGGAAGGGTGAGTGCTCTCAAACCATCCGCCTGCCTGCCCAGTCCGTCTGGTGCTGCTGTATCCTACCTAACGGGGACATCGCTGTCGGAACCAGGTAAAATTTGCCATGGGAATACGTTTGGTAATGTCACACCATGTCATCTCCATTCACATCTTTAATTTCTGGTGATTTTTCACATCAGACAGAGGAAGCTGCTCGGTGTTTAACTCACAAGTTTCTCTTTTGTGCGCAGCGATGGTATTATTCGCATCTTTACGGAGGCTGAGGACCGTGTGGCGAGTGCCGAGAGCCTGCAGGCCTTTGAGAATGAACTTTCCAAATCCACGATAGACCCAAAGGGGGGAGACTTGGGAGACATCAAACTGGAGGACCTCCCTGGAAAAGAACACCTGGATGAACCTGGTAAGGAAGCAGCGCAACGTTTCACAGTCTTGTCTGTGAATGAAAGGCGTCAAGTCGACTCGATGCCTGATTTGCTGCAGGGAATCGTGACGGACAGACGCGGCTGATTAAAGACGGACAGAAGGTGGAAGCGTATCAGTGGAGCGTCAGCGACGGCCGCTGGCTGAAAATCGGAGATGTGGTCGGTGGTTCAAACCAGCAAACCTCCAAGAGCGTGATGTACGAAGGCAAAGTAAGACCATCAGCTTATTGACAGGTTTCACTATATGGACGTAAGAACGGTCCTGACTGACTCCCGATCTCCTCCCAGGAATACGACTACGTCTTCACCATCGATGTGGACGAGGGACGGCCGTCCATGAAGCTGCCTTACAATGTATCCGACGACCCCTGGCTGGCGGCGCACAACTTTTTGGAAAAGAATGACCTCAGCCCCATGTTCCTCGACCAAGTAGCTAATTTTATAATAGAGAACACTAAAGGACATGTTTTGGGGTCAAACAGTCAGGCTGCAGGCGATCCATTTACAGGTAATGGACTTGTCTTCTACCCGTCATCAACATCTGGACATTTAAAAGTTAAGACACTAAATGTTCGTATTTGGTTTTGTCTCGTCTGACAGGAGGCGCTCGCTACGTCCCCGGCTCTTCAGACAATAGATCAAGCCTCGGAACCGATCCCTTCACAGGTGCAGTGTGTTTCCTGGAAGACGTCCACATCACCAGAGATGTTCTTTACTCAGTCGTTTCTCCTCTATGCAGGTTCTGGTCGTTACATCCCCGGGTCGGTTTCTAACTTGAGTGCTCCGCTCGGCGTGGCAGATCCCTTCACAGGTGAGGCGGCTCAGAGGTAGAACCAGCACAACGCAGGCGTGTGAAGCTTTTTCCCGTTACGTTGAGGTTTACGCTCTGTTCTTCTTCTTCAGGAGGAGGTGCTTACACCTCAGCAGCCAACAGACAAGCGGTGACCAACGTCTACTTCCCCAACACGGATGGTGTGACCTTCGAGCAGGCCAACACCACACAGATCATCGGTGGGCATTTTCAGTAGTTTTTAGATTGTGTGTGAGGATAAAACCACACCACCATCGTCCAGAAGTAATGTTTTCAGTGTCTTAAATTGTCGGTAAATGATGAGTTCATTAAGTATTTTCTTTTGTGTCGAGTTCAATGACCTTGTTCTTTTCACACCAGCGAAGTTTAAGGAGCTGAATGCAGGCGCTCCCCGGGAGCACCAGCTTTCTGATGACTTCCTGGAAAGCCTCCAGAGACTGTTGGCATCCGTCTGTGAGCCAAAATCCCCCTTGCCCCCACCAACCATCCAGCAGATCAACTTACTCTGGAAGGCGTCTCATTGGCCTGAAGGTACGGCTTCAAATGATGCTTTTTTTTTTTCTCATCAACAAAAGAAAAAGTTATTGATTTCATCAGCGCTCACTCACCAAATTCCCCCTTTTCTCCCCCGTGGGCTCTAGACATCGTATTTCCTGTCCTGGACATTATGAGACTGGCAGTGCGCCACCCACTGGTTAATGAGAGCCTGTGTGGAGAGGCGGAGGGATCCCAGCTGTGCAACCACCTGCTCAGCCTGATGAGGCCCGAGGGCCGTCCTGCCAACCAGATGTTGGCACTGCGCATTTTCTGCAACTGCTTTAGCGGCAGGAATGGCCGAGACCTCCTCATGGCCCACCGCGAAACCGTGCTATCGCAAGCCTCCGAACTTGCCACCGTATGCAATAAGAACATCCACATCGCCCTCGCCACTCTGGTGCTCAACTATGCTGGATGCCTGCACAGCCAACCGGACCTGGAAGCCAAGGCGCAGTGCCTCTCTGTGGCCAGCAGGGCTCTGGAGACAGTCAAAGAAAAGGAGGCTGTGTTTAGGCTGCTGGTGGCCTTGGGAACCATTGTGGTTTCAGATCAGACAGCCAGGGATCTGGCTCGCTCCCTAGGCGTTAACTCTCAGATTTCTAAGTACCTATCAGTGTCTGATCCAGCCAAGGTGGCTGAGTGTTGCCAGCTTGTTTTGAAAGAACTGCAATGATGTGGAAAAATTGAATAAAAGACCCCAAATTTCTTGCCGTACGTCTGTTCCAGTTACTCAACAGTGGTACAACCATTGTTGATTTGTTGACTTTCAGTGTATTAAAATTTGCTGCTTTATGTGACTTCAATTGCCCCTTGGGGACAATTATAGTTTTTTCGAATTTGAATTTGAACTATTGCTGTTCTGCAATAAAAGACATATGAAGTATTTGCGTATGTTTAGACTGACTTTTTAGTTCTACACCTCTCTGAACTCCTTGACTAAGTTACTTAATTTCAGGTGAATATATGTGATTATTACTAAGACATGAAGGCGGCACGGGGGTGCTGTTGCCGCACAGCAAGGTGGTTCCGTCCCGCTCTGTGTGGAGTTTGCATGTTCTCCCCTAGTCTGCGTGGAATCCACCTCCAAAAACATGCGCGTTTGTCTGCGTTTCTGTGTGGTTCCATGGTGCACTGGTGTCGCGGAGGAAGCAGTTCTGAAAATGAATGAATGAACTAAGGCATGGACAAATAATATTAAAATAGTGTTGGACTTTTTTTGTTAATCAAGGGAGAGGACTTCTTTAAAACATACTTTTCCAAACCAGTTTAACCAATATTAAATAAAATATTAAACAAATGTGGGATTCATTGGGTCCTCATTAAGTCATAGCACTTATATCTTATAACTCCTGATGATATAAGTATTTACAAATTTTCTATTTACTAATTTTACAATTGACGTTTAAATTTGTAATTAAAATATTTAAAGTAGGCTTTATTTGATAATGTTTTATTTACGAATTTATTTATTTACGAAAATTCGCTTACCGGAAGTTAAAATAAAAACTTCCGGGTGAATTACAGAAAAAATTGGCGGCATTCGCTGTCGCTGCTGTTGCCTCTCCTTGACTGTTAAACTATGGAGCCTTAAGAAGTTAAACTTGAATATGGAAGCAAATATAACTTAATCGGACCCGTATTCTAAAAAATTACCGTAATTGTCCACCGGAAGTGGTTGTTAATTTAATGAGAGTTTAATAAATGTTTGTCGGATAAAACAAGTTCGCAAGCTAACTTTGCTAGCTAGACTTTACCGCTAGCAGCTAACGCTAGTCGTGTAGCTGGTGAATATTTATCTCTGAATAATGGCGAACCCGACGGCGATGCAGAAAAAGAACGGAAAGTATTTGTGGTTTTCTCTTCTCGGGCTTGGATTCCAACCAAACAACGCGAAGTTTTCAATGGCCGCCGGCAGAAACAACGTCAGCATCAAACACATTCACCTGGGGCCGTGAGTATGACGTCATTGTGGGTCATAGGACATGTTGGCTAAAGAGTAGTATGTTGTATGTTACATTTTCTGTAATAACAAACAGGAACATGTTTGACAAACCGAACAAGGACGCGTTCTACATCGTGACTCATTTCCTGTTGGATAAACTCAACCCGGCCCGTTTCAGTGAGGCCTACAGGTAAAGTCTGACCTGACCTGACCTGACCCACCGTGACCCTGCATGTGAACACGTGACCACACGGGACTGATCCTGTGTCCAAACATGGATGTGTGTTGGGTTAGATACTGCTGGCCGGTTTTGGACCACAAAGCCGATGCGGAGTTCAGAAAGGTGACCTGCGCTTGGTTGCGAGAAATAATGGTGAGAATATTTTTTACTATGTCCTCTTCATTTTCTTTCCTCCCATTGTCAGCTCTTTCCTTCCATTCATATCTTCCTCCTCCCTTTAAGCATCTCATTTCCACCTCTCATTTCAAACATGCAGCCTCTCTTCATAATTTTTTGTCATTTTGTCTGCTCTTAACTTTATTTTAGGATGAAACTTCCAAATCAGGATCTAAAGTGGTCGCGTCCTTGTTCCTCTCACCTGGAGGCCCCAAGTTTGTTTACCTGATGCTAAATTTGGCAAATCATGTCATGCTGCAGGAAATGAAGACGTTCACGACAGGTTGGTTTGGTTAATGAAATAAATTCAATGTCATCCAGCTTCATTTACTACAATAGGGTTGCCCTGCAAAGGTGTAATCTTGAGTATTATTTCTGTCTGTCAGATGACAGCTGGGTCCCTGACGCTGCAGCAATGCCCGCCTCGTCGCTGGACATGGCGGTGAAGCGACTCAACCTGATCACTGCCAGGTTTCTGAAAACTGCAGTCGATCAGGATCGTTTTCTCCACGACTACCAGAGAAAAGCCCAGTAAGACTGTTACACTACAGATGTTTACATCTCTAGAAACCTCTGAGTTGTTGAAAATGTGTTTTAACATTCAGTCTCTGCATTAAAAGAAAAAGATTTTCATCCAGTTTCTATTGATAGTTTTCTTGATTTGGGAGTAGCAATAGTGAAAGGTTGAGTCTGTGGATTCCTGATCTAGTTTTGTTTTTCATAGGAGGAAGTAGAAAGGTGACGCCTTTGCTCCTCCTCTTCTGATCAGACGTTCATCTATTAAACTGTTGTCATTTTTTTTCCCTCTCTCAAAGGCTCCTGAAGAAATCTGTGAGGGATGCCGGGTCAGAAGGGGCAAAGTACGAAGACTTACTCAAGTAAGCATCACTCGTCCCATAATCCATCCATTTTCTTCCGCTTTATCGCTGCAGAGGGTGATGGTTGTCCCATAATAATAAAAATAATATTCAGTTAATTTAGTTCTTTTCAGTGTCACAAAGTACAGAAGAACCTTGAGACACGAGTTAAATCCGTTCTGTTACGTCAAACATCATTTAAACATTTAAAATAACTAAAATCATTTTAATCCGTTCCAGCCTGTAAAAAAACCTCCAAGCCCCCAAAATTATAAGAAACCACCCACCATATATTTATAAACCAATAGATAGACAGACTCTATCTGTGTATAATTAATTACATACTATTTATTTTAATAAGAATGAAAAGAAACACAAAAGTCATAACACACCAGTCTTTACGTCTTTACTCAACCAACGAGAACGAGATCCGGTCTTACTGATGTATCCATCCGCCAACACGTGGTACAGAATGAGATCCGGTCTCACTGAGGTTGTATCCATCCGCCAACTAGCCATGCTGTCCTGAAGCTGTGTTCATATCTTGGATTTTGCTTATATGTTGAACAAAAACATGGACAGAGCGACGGCTCGTATCTTGAGTTTCTACTTTTCTCGTATCTGAACACTAACAAACTGGACAATCTCCTTTCAGGCGCTACAGCAGCGCTTCGCCACAGGATGGAGGTTCTACAGCTGAGAAGATCAGGCAGGTGTGTGGCGATCCCTCCATGACCTTTGCCCTCTCTCGTTTCGATCCAGTCTCGGACGACTGCTCTGCTTTCAGGTTCGCTCCTCGTGGTCAGCCATCGATGAAATGCTGTCGAGGACCACGGAGGAGCGGCAGGCGGTGGGCAGCGTTCTGAAGGGGGACGTGGATCAATACATTCTGGATGGAACCGATCGAGTCCTCCAGATTCCCCGATGTCTGCTGGAGCGAGTCGAGCAGCGTCCTCATCAGGTGAGGAGGATTACCTCAATAATCTACATTTAAATCCTAAATTTCATCATATTTCAGCCTAAATTTGAATGAAAATTGCTGAGATCATTATTACGCCTTCATCTCCAGTTGACTTCTGGGAACTTGTACGAGGGCGGCCAGCTGAACATCCTGTGTGTGTTGGAGCTGACCAACCACGCCCTGCACCTCCTGAGGGAGGAGCATCGCCGGGTCGCTTACGCCCGCCCACCTCAGCTGAGTCCCCGCCCCCTGCAGGAGAAGCGCCAGCAGATGTCGCGGGCGCTGCAGAGCGTCCACCTCATCAGGTACGCGTCCCGAGACGCGGTGAGAACCACGTGACGACGGAACGCTGAAGGGATTTCACTCTGTTTCCACCAGACAAAAGATTTCCAAAGAAGGAATTCCTGAGGTCAGGAGCGCCATCAGGGGGCTGGAGGCCGAGTGGGACAGGAAGTGGAGCGACACGCTGAAACACACCCCCCTGGTGTCCTTTCTAAAGGAAGAGCCAGTGAGTCGAACTCATTTCACACCACTGGCACCAAAAAGGAAGCGCTTGTTTCACCCGTGTGTCAAACGTTCTTCTGTGGTTGTTGTTTTATTGTTTGAAGGCGCTCGGCTTCCTGTCACCGATGGCGCCGCTGTCGTTTGAACCGGTGGCTGAGGCTAGCTGTAGCTGGAGCATCTTCTCCCAGTTCCCCGCCACGCTGCTCGGTGAGTCCAATTCCACGTTTCACGGTTTGTTCTTGTCGTACCCGTTCCAACGCTGCAGCTCGATTCCAACCACATTCCTTAAAACATTTTCAGCAGAGAAGCCGGCGCAGATGAAATCGCAGGACGCCGTCACGTCTGGCATCCCATCCACCTCTTCCCACCTGGAAAGGTAATTTCTGCGTAACTGTTAGACCCCTGACCTATTTTGGCCGTTTTTTTGGTAATTTGATATTTGTCTCTATATACCACGTTAAAAATGATTTAACATACCCATGCTTGGTATGTTCAGCTATATGAAGAGAGAGTTATTATTTCCCTATAACTTACACATTGATATATTGTGGCAAAATAGACAGTCAAATTTGAAAATGGAAAAATTGTATTTTATTGCACATCAAATTGTTTTTGAACTCCAAAAAGGTTACCATAGGCTTCTAACATAATTAGATACAGTTTGTGTCAGTTACGCCACTCTTCAAAGGAGTTTTTCAAAATAATGAGTGCAACGTTAAATATACAGATCGCGAGACGTGTTCGAATCATGTGACAAAATGCATCACCGCTTGTACCATGTCGACTACATGGACAGAAACACGGCGCCTGCCGTCTGATTGGACCATAAAAGAACCGCTTGTCTTAGATCAAATGTAAACAATCATATCTCCTGTTTTCCGGGTCGATCGGCTCCAAATAAAAACTGGAAGACAGTTTCACATCTACACTGTCACGTAAACATGCACACACATCCACTATTTGTTAAGAATGGTTTAAAAACATGTGATCTGATCGCGCGACCCGCGATCATAGGGCTGTAAGGGTTAAGTTGCCCTTCAATTGAAGCTCACGCTGCCGTCTGTCGTCTGCGGCGTCGGCTCCCAGCGGGAGGCGGATACCTGGGCAGAGCGAGCAGTGTTCTGTCCGTCACGCGCCCTCCCCACAGCATCCCTGCTCTCTGATGACCGCGGCGAATTGAGGGAAATCGCCACGGACAGATACGGGGCAGACACTCTGGAGCGTTAGCGGGTGTCCTGACAGGTTCAACCCCGCCCACTCCGCTCCACGCCGTCACAGACGGTTCCAGGGCAGCGTGCCCACGCAGCTCAAGGATTAGCGCCCAGCTAAGGCTGCAGAAGTTAATAGCTGCTTTAAGACGTGTGTGCGTGTGTGTGTGTGTGTGTTCAGTAACGACTCACAATGTTTGTGTTTTTGAAGCCCCTCTCATCCTGCAGCCGCCGACGGGACTGAGGAGCCCGCCGTCGCGGCCCAAGCGCCGTCGCAAGCGAACACATCGTTCGACTGGCTTTTTGACACGCCTCCATCGCCTCATGTCAGAGCTCCATCAGCACCAACACCTCCACCCAAGGCGGGTATCAACTCGCCCCTGCCCCGCCCCTTTGCCCCACCCCTCTTCCTTTATGCCTTTGTGAATCCGATCATCTGAAACTTCCTTTAACAAAAGCTGCGGCTGGTTTTCAGGCCAGCGTGAGGAAGACGAGCCGCGCTCAGACGAAGGCGTCTCCCATCAGGACCAGGACTCAGATATTAGACATGGAGTGTGAGAACCTCGCCGATCAGGTGATGGACGACTTACAAATGTTCTTATATACGTGGGAGAAGAAGGCGTGAAGCCCTGAACTCTGATTCGTTCTCTCAGTTTGCTGAAGCGGTGACGACCAGCGGTCTGTCGGACGCCAGCGGCGCCGGTCTGGACCTGGAGCGGCTGCTCACAACGCTTCACGGCGATCCCTTCTCCACCAGGAAGCAGCTGCCGAGGACACCCGAGAGCTTGAGTGAGTTGTCTGGGGTTTCAGAGTGAGGGGCGGGGCCTATCTGGAAGGTGTTGGTCCTATAATCTTTATATTTTTGTTCTGAACGTTTAACTTTACTCCTCGTTCCAGTCCTGGATGTGAAGAGCTCGTGGCGTAAGGCGCTGGAGGACGACCGGACGGAGAAGGTCGGGCGAGCGGTCGGGATGAACGACAGCTTGATCGGGCGGCTCACCCCCCTCTACGAGTCCAACCCTGCTGCTCCCTCCTCGAGTGTTTCCTGGAGCCCCCACCCTTTCCCGAGCCACAGCGACTCCCCCGTGGGCCGGCTGGGCGGCGTAGTCAGACCCCCTTCCCTCTGGGACTCCATCGGCGCCGTGGAGCTCCAGAGCCTCGACCAGGAAACGCTCCCCGAGCTGCCGAGCTGCGACAGCCTGCTGAGCCTCGAAGACGAGGAAGAGGACGAGCTCCTCGTCCCCTCGCTGAAGCCGGAGGCGACGCCGTCTCCACGCCATGCAGGTCGCGGCCCGCCGGCGTGCAACAACGGCTCGTTTACGGACGTCAGGAAGGGAACGCCTGAGCGTCTCCCGTCGGATCTCAGAGCTCCCGGTTTAGCCTGGCCACCGGCGGCGGCGACGGAGGCAGACAAGGTGTTCTCTCTGGACCTGGACGCCTTAGAGACGCCTTCACCTACGAAGACGCAGGAATACAGCCTCCCCCAGCTGATCACTTTCTCCCCCATCGACGACATGAAGTGTTGACTCCAGGTGGAATCCCTCCTGCTAGACTTTTAACACACGTCTAACGGCTGTTAGACAACACGTTTGTGCATAAAATAAACTTTAATTTAAAATAACAGCAGCTGCTTTAATAAAAGAGTCAAATACTGTTAAATTGTCCCTGTGTAAATAATTAGGATTACTAACTTTAAATTGTCTTTAACGAGGAGTTCAAGGATTACTGCGTGAAGCTGAACAGAGAAATACAGATTCTACGGTGTCTGAGTTCTCTGTTCCTGAAGAGCTGATAGACGTCTAACGTGGTACTATTTACGTTGCACTATTATGGTTTCTAAGCACACAAAGTCTGAACAAAATGGTTTGTTGTCAGGGGATGTGACCACAAATACGGAAGGAGCTCGGTTCCCGAATGTTTGCAGAATCATCTGGAAATAAAAAAGGAATGCAAAGCGATTCTTGTTTCTGGAACTTTCAGCAGCAATTTGGAGCAAATTGAAGTTTTTGTACAGGATATACAGTAGATCCGATCTGTTACATAATGAAAATGTTTTCTTGTTATTGTTTACAAAGCGTTTCCGTGTTGTTTTTAAATCTGTCGTTTGAAAATATTAGATTCAAGTGACTGTTTCAACAAAAGAGCTCAGAATGAGTCAGAGCAGCAAAACATCGCCAAAGGTTTTCTCCACCTGTTGCTTCTGTTCTTTATTTGGGTGTAACTCCACCTAAATTCAGGTAGGGGGCGCCGGAAACTACAAAAGAAGATAAAGTCAAGGCAGCATGAAAATCCGCAGAAACGGGGATGTTAATCGCCAACAATAAAACTTCCAAATGCAAAATTTCTAGAGGGAAATCGATTTGAGAAACTAAATGCACTGCGACTGGAACAAAATGTGAGGCCATTCTGTTCTGTGAAGCTGTGCAAAAATTTTTGCCCAGATTCACTCGTATTTTTTCTTTGAAACTGGGAACTTTTTGTCTAATGACAGTAACAATAAATGACTTATAATTATCCCGTTGTGCAGATTTGTTAATAATTACATTTCATGTGTGGAAAAAATGCATAAAAATACACAATAAAACGCAATAAAATATTAAATACAAGTTGAAGCGCCATTAACAATAATACAAAACTTTATTCTGAAAACTATGCTTATTCGCCATTCGGGGCTTTTACTTTGAAAGACCATACCGGAACACGCTAAATTACATCAGCTAGCTTGACGTCAGCCAGCGCCTGTCATTCGGAGCTACGCTGTAGCCGCTCCTCTTCTCTGGGCGTGTCCAGCCGAGGAGAGACGTTCAGGGGACAGCTCGCTAGCAGAAGTCCCAGCGCAGACACAAAACATGGCGCCGGCCTCCGCCGACAACTTCACATGAAAGTGTGGCGAAGAAGTGGCAGCAAAAGTTTGAAGGGAGTTGTTTCCAAGTGGATTTTTTTCTTTTGCGTTCCGGTTCGACCTCTACCGAGTTGCACAAGTAGAAACACGGAATATACCCAGCGGGGGGAAACTGCAAGTTGCCTTCATGTCAACATTGTCTCTGTTTGCGGTCTAAACAGCTGGTGAGTGCCTGTAATTTAAAACATTAGCTTGGTGCTAAAAATAGTTTGTTGGCGGGATTAAATCCACTAGTTTAACCGTTTAATGCGGCTTCCGCGGTGGAAAAGGAACACTCGGGTCACATGTTGAATATTTCCTGGTGTTGAGTTGCTACTTTCCGCGGAATCCAACCGTGGAACAGCGGCCACGTAACTCGACACGGTCGGCGCGAAGCGGCAGATTTCACCTCTTTATTCACGGTTTAAAGTGTTGCCCCCGCGGCGCATCGGGTGCAACAGTTGGGGGGCAGAATATCCTCCTCCTCTTCCCCCTCTTCCTCCGTCCTGTGCGGCCCTCAGATAGTCTTCCTCCGCTCCTGGAGGCTGCCTAACCTGCAGGTGTCTCCCCCCCCTCCCCCCTCCTGCTCCCACCGCCCCACTCCTTGTAACGTTCAGGAACCAAATTATTCGCTCGGAAAATGAGGAACTAAACTCAAAAAACACGATTAATTCCTACTGAAACATTTCAAAGTGCTCACCTGACTTCTTGTGTCGCGCGTGAGCTTTATTCTATGGTGTTTGCATTTGTGTCACTCTAAACTCAGATATATAAACTGAGAGTGGGAAAGTTTCCAATTGCCCATGAACGCATCTCCAAGGTGCTCACATATCTGTGCTTCAGCACTTGATGTTTTGCCAGGCACATGCAAATCCAGCCCTGCAGGCCTGCTCCAGCCCCCCCATCACGGTTTTGGTGATTCACGGCGGGCACGAGCTCCAGCAGGGCCCAGGATGGCACCTCCTCCCCCCGCCTGGACGCTTCCATTAGTTCACCCACCTGAGATTGCAGCAGGAATGTTAGAATGTAATGGAAAATCCAAGGTGTGTGTGTGTGTGTGTTGCACCTGATGAACTGCATCGGTAGAACATTTCTCTCTTGACCTTGACGGGTTGGCGGGGGCTGCTGGGAAAGGGGAGTGGCGACGGCGGCAGGTAGAAAGTAGGTCATGGCTTTGTGGACGTTGAACTTGAACCTCGTCAGGCGGCGAGCGAACAAAGGAAGCAGGCCGGCGTCAAGAGGACCATGAAGTCCAACTGGATTTTAACGTGGGGGGAGGGAGGGGGTTGAGTTTGACTGACGTGTCGACTCCTCTTAAAAGATTCATGTCCCACTGATTCTTCAAGTGATTCCAGACGTTCTGCTTTAGCTCTGCCTAGTGTTTATGTTTAAGGTGATACCTGACCCCCCCAGCCCGTTTGAGGTCGTCATCTTCAAACAATCAAAAACATCTTGCGTCCATTTGACGCCACCATCTCCTGCTGGAGGAGCTCAGTCGGGGAATGACCCCCTGATGCCCCCGGTGGACGGGCACTGGTTGGGGCCCCAACAGCTCCGATGTGTTTGGATCATTTCATCAATGTTTTTAACGGATCGCTCAATAAAAGTTCCCGATCTGTTAATTCATTTGTATCGGCTTTAAACCAGAACGTGTTGCCCTGACAACGCTTCGTGTATAATTAGCTTTTAGTTAATGTGATCTTTCATGTGCTGTAATTTGTAAATTCTTGTTAACTCAGTGTTTTTGTTTGAGGCGAGTGTTCATTCAAGCATTAGCATCACGGTAGCATCCAAGTTGCATCGCAGTACATTCACAGTATCGTCATGGTAACATCAGAAGTTGTGTTACTGTAGCATCACACAGGCACTGAAGCAGCATTGATGTAGCATTGAAGTAGCATCTCATCAGCATCACAGTGGTATAGAGATAGCGTCCAATTAGCATTGAAGTTGCGCTACAGTAGCATCATACAGGCTTTGAAGTAGCATCAAAGTAGCTTATACGTAACAAGTAGCATCATAGCAGCATTTCGGTGGTATTGTAGTAGCATCTCTGTAGCATCATGGTAGCATTGAAGTAGCATCTCTGTAGCACTGAAGTAGCCTTGAAGTTCCATTACTGAAACGTCAAAGATAATTTCCCTAAGGGGGGCAATAAATTTCATTTCATTCATCACAGAGGCATTGACGCAGCAACAAAGTAGCTTTGAAGTAGCATCTCTGTATCTCATTAGCATCATGTAGCGCAACATTAGCCTTCAATTACCCTCACATTAGCGCCCCAAAGAGCTGCAGCCAGGCTCAAGCACAGGTTAGCATTCCTGAAGTCCCACCATGACTTGGTTCTCTGGTTGTTCTCGGTTTGAATTGTTATCCAATAACAAAGCAGAGTTCCTGCATCATGAACCGATGCCCTGCTGCATTATTTGGGCCACGTTTGCACACGAATAGTAAAAGAAGTTGCGCTGATGTGTTTTCAGCCTGTTAGTGAGGGCAGCGAGTTTGCCCTCTGCCTCCACTCCGAGTGGAAAGAATGCTTCCTGTCCGTGAGGCGGTCACGCTCCAGCGGGGGGGCGGTCTCATGACGCCGCTGCAGAACCCAACCTGGCCTGAACCGACCCTCGTCGGTTTAGATCTGGTCCCCTCACCCCTCCCTCCCTGGATCACATGACCTTAAAGACCCTCAGAGATGAGGCGGACCTTTAACTTTCTCTTGAGAAAACAATCAGAGGTTCCGGTCCCTCAAAGATTGACAGAGATGTGGTACCAGAAGGGAGCAGACTGGGGGTTCGTCCCTGGAGGGGATTGATCAGCTATTGGCAAACAGACTTCAAACTGATCGTCTGTGATGATCTGTTGTCCTAGTATGTCGCTAACGTCAAAAGATCTTATTGAAACATCTGGTTTTAATCTGAATTCATCTCCTGACGCTCCACTGAAGGAGACACAAGCAGGAAACGTGGGTTTCACCGCGTTCGCCGCCTCGTAAAGTAACGGTTTCGTCACCTCGTTGGTGCCTCAGGCTCCGGCTGGCCCCACGCCCTGCCAGCATGGCGCCGCCGGCAGCACGCGGCGATGACAGGTGACACAGACAAGCACTTTGCTCTCCACATCCTCCAAACCGGAGCGACAAAGTGCCACTCGAGGCTCCAGCTAAGCGGCCCCCAGTAGAGCTGGAAGAGCGACATACGTTAGCATATCGAAGCCGCCTCTGCTGCTGAATGAATCAGTGGACCCCCACTGGGGTCACCTTGTCCTTGAGTCAGCATCTTCTCCCGTTTCTGGGTCAAAAGTCTTCTGGTCTTTGACCCGTTAGCCTGGGAGCCGAGAAGCCAGTCTGGTGACGCCTCAAGTGCTAAAAGTTAGCAAAAATTAGATTTGGCACTCGCTAGCTGGGAATACCCCCCCCCCCCCAGACCAACATTGCCCTCAGGAGGAGCTCAGAAGTTAACGCTCAGTAGCTGCTAGCGAGGGACAATCTAGCTAGGATCAAACCAATCAGAGGGCGACTGGTATTATTACATTCCGCTTCAAAGCGGTGGTGTGTTGTAACTGTCAGTGTTCGTGTGTTCGTCCGTCTATTTGTTAGTCCACCAAATATCTTCGCTACTGTTGCAGATAGAAAGATGAAACAAAAAGCACATTACTCGGGCAGCAAAGGGGATAAAAATGAGATGATGACCTTGACCTTGAGAAAACTAGGTCAAGGTCAAATTTCAACTTTTGGACACTCAGGAACCGGATAAGATAGAAAGACAAGGGAGAAGGCCAGTGTGAGTAAGACCATAGATCTATGAAAGTAGGGCAGAGCACTAGCTTTGATCTTTGCCCTATGCAAGTAGGTCAGGGTAAATTTTTTTATTTTGAATTCAGGGGTGTCGCGGGATGTTGCAGTCTGACTGCCTTGTTTTTATCTGTGGTTGCTTCTCGTGTTTTGGTGCAGAACCTGTTTGGTGTCACGGATGTGAGTTGATTTGCACGCACCGTTGGCGCCGTTGGCCTTTTTTTCACGCCTTGAATTTCCGTCTTGTGATTGGCTGAGCTTGCTTTAGAAAAACCTGTTGTGTTTTGGAGTGAATCTGGATCCTCAGTTTCACGTTCAAAACAGAGCTTTTTTGGGCTGTTCTATCTGGATCTGGATGAAGAGACGGACGGAGAATGGTAGCTCATTTCCATTTCCTGTTGCATCTTCAAGCCACCTGATTGGTCAACACCTGAAGAAGAGATCCAGGAAGTCATTGTTGGTAGAAAACAAACTAGAACATTTGAGGGCTAGAACTCGACACCTGATGGTTGAGGCTCAGGAGGACTAGAAACGGGTTTTCTGATGGGAAAGGAGGGGCAGAGCCAAACCTGCAGAGGCAGGGGGGGTCGGGTTACCAACAACAACAATGAATGCTGGGAAAGTTGTATGAACAAACATGTTGGTCGTTTGACTCATCTCTTTACCGTTCAACCCGAGAGCCGGCGCCCTGCAAGCCGTTACAAGCGAAGAAGAAGGGGAGCGGAAAATCCTCCACGCTGCGTTCGTGTGTGTTTACAGTAGTGTTAAAGATTCTAGGCTACACCCCCAAGGCGACGCCGTCAACGCCGGGGCCGTTTATGGCCATGAACTTGTTTTATGTTCACCAGATAGAACAATAAAACCCGCCTGCAGGTCGGACCATCCAAAGACAGAGATCCATTTCCTTAGCTGGTGTAACGCTAGTCAGGAGGTGTGTGTGGTTGTGTGTGTGTGTGTGTGTTTACACTCCATGCACATTAATGCTGTGTTTAAGTGCATCGTATTTTCAGGAAAAGTTAAAGCTCTCTTCCCGAAGCGTAATGGATTAAACCTTCAGTGCGTCACAGATTTGCTTTTCTGCCATATTTTTGTTTCAGAATGGGAATAAAACACCAGAATGACGTGGGTTTTTTTTTTTTCTTTGCTGGCAAGTCTCTGGAAAATGAAATAATTTCCCGACAGGGTTTCCTGTCGCTGTGAGAAGCCTCGGTGTTTTTTTTTTCTTTCATTTTAGTATACTGTAGGTCAATAAGGGAATAATTCGTCTGTTGATGCTATGAGGTTAGCCTAGATAATCAGAGGAGGATGTGTTCACTGTCTTCTGTGAGGGACGTCTTCATCCACCGGGGTGGTTCTCGTTTTGGGGGGTGGATGGGGTGGGGTGGGGGGGTGGCTCGTGCTTGTGTTCGACGCTTTGTTCCCCACTGGGCTTCGATTTGAACCCCTGCTGTCAGGAAGCTGCAGGAGTCACGCCTCACACACTTCCAGACGAACGCGTTTGTGTGTCAAATATGTACGAAAAGAAAGAAAACAGCAAACCCTCTTTGTCTTTTTATTTCTGAGTGGCCTTATGTAAAGATCAGGCTAATAATTAGCCACGTTAGCCTGAAGCGTGTGTGTGTTTAGTCCTACGTAGGTCTGCTCCAACGTACTACAACATATGGTTCTCTTTGTTTGCACCGTCACTTTTCCATGGAAACGCCAGCCGCTTGGGCGAACCTCTGAGTCACTTCAGTTCCTGGGTGGGGTTTTTATGAATATTAGTTTTTAGATTTGTTGCATTCCTGGTTTTGACTGCTAACTTTTATTTGTAAATCAGTTATTTTGATTTCCTGGCTTGGAAACGTTAGTGTTAGCGATTGGATGCTGATGGAATCTGGCCTCCTGTGAGTAAAACCTGAAATCTACGCATAAAACACAACGGTGATCACCTTGCCTTTTGGGACTTTTGTGTTACAAATTTGGAGAAAATATATTCGCAAAATTTGCAGCTGCAGTTCTCCAAAGCATCCAGATCAGGTCTGGGTCGTTTGCTCGGGCAACCTGCCGAGTTTAGACGTTAAAAACAACGTCAGATTGGAATCCAGAGGGATGAGGGAAGTTTTCAGCTCTTGCTAATAACTGTGATTAATGTTGGTAGTGACCGATAAGATAGCAGAGGTCACGTTTTTGATATAGAACCGTGGTTCGCGCACCGCTGTGAGATGAGGTTCCATCAGATGATTCGTCCTGACCTCCTCTTCCTCCTCCTCTTCTTCTGTTCTTACTGCTGGGGTTCAGACCTACTGGCCACACCTCCACCCATGTGAACAACACTGATCTGTTTTTACAGCTCTATTTATCAGACGGAATTTAATTTGTGGTTTCTGATGATAATCTCAAATTCCTTTGGCAACTGAAGAATAAATCTGTCTTTCTTCTCCTTTTTTCCTTTTTCACATTGGTTTAACTTTAATTTTTCTTTTTTACCTGATTCCTTTTCAAACCTCTTGAGGACTCTTTTTTACTTATTTGTTTGCCCACTTTCGTTTTTATCAACTTTTGAAACTTGTTTTACTTGTTTTTTTTGCTAAATTTGTTTTTTTACTTCCTTGTTTGCTTTATATACTTTCTTCTATACTTTCTTTTTTACAATTTTTTTATACTTTGCATTCTTGTTTACATTCTTTTTCGCCTACTTACTTTGTCTGCTTTTGCTTTCTGTTTGTTTCAAATATCTTCCTTTGTGTAAAACAGTCTTTAAAAACAAAGGTTGTCACGTCATCGTCCACAAAGACTCCAAACTAACTTTTGGACTAGTTTTATTTTTTTAGGAGAATCACCTGCTGGCAGTTTTGGTGTAAATGCTCCTTTGGGCAGTCGGTTGACCTGCGTCCACATCACCAGTCTATGGTTGTCCTTTAGATGTTATGTTGTCATTATGGGATGCACTATTAAAAGTTCAAACTGAATTAGTCTTCCTTGTCCAGGGCAGTTTGTGCTCGGTAGAAAGAGGCGTCTTTCTTCCCTCCTGTTTCACTGAGTCACCAGTGGAAAACTTGAACTTCCTGTCAGCTACAGTAACACACTGGGAATGGTTCCCTTCCTTCTTCCTCCTGAAGATGAACCGCCACAGGTTGAGTTTGGTGTTATGACTGTAGGAGACTCAGTAAATGGTCGTGTTCTGGGTGTTCTCTTTCCCGCGGGTCAGTGTCGTATTTATACTCGTGTTTTCCGTGGACCCGGTTGTGGGCTTGATTTACGCTCGCGGTGGCATTTCTTAGCATTCCTCCGGACCCGGCTGCTCTCCCTGGGCTCTCTGTCGCTTCAGTTCTGTCGACATAATTGTAAGCAGCGCGGTGACGGACAAGGACAAGAGTGTTTGTGAATGTAAATAAATCCAGTTCCTTCATTAGCCCTTGTGTTTCCAGTTAGTTTGCCCCTCAGTGGATCGGCTGTTTAAAAGGATCCTTTTATTGCCTCGGCCAGTTTTACTTAGCATTCTGCGTATGTTTGCTTGAGGAATCCACCCAGTGTCCTGAAGTGATGAGGAGCTCCTCTTTCTGCAAAATGTTCCCTTAGCTTTATGTTAAAGTGTGACCTGATGCATGTTTAAACCAGGGGTTTATTGTCTGCTCCGCTTCCTACCCCCAGGTACCCTCAGCCATGATTGAGGACAAGGGTCACCGCGTGACCGACTACTTTGTGGTGGCCGGGCTGACGGACAAGTCCACCCCCCTGGAGCAGGACCTGTCGGAGGCTAAGTCCAGCGGCCCCAAAGCGCCCATCACCGACCTGGCCGTCATCAACAGGTCGGCGGGGGAGACGGTGCCCGAAGGCTTCACCTGCATCGACAGCACCTACAGCGGCCAGCCGGCCAACCTGAACCACGGCAGCCTCAAGAGCCCCGAGCTGTTCCTGTGCTACCGCAGGAGCCGAGGGAAGTCGCCCCTCATCGACATAGGGTGAGTTACATGGATATAAATAGATATGTAGGTAGATTGATAGACATGGATAGATAGAGATCGATATAGATAGACAGATACAGTATTTCCTTGTTACTCGCTGTTAATGCATTCCAGGTCCACCCATGAAAAACAAAAATTCCACAATATAGCGACAAACTATTTTATTATTTACAGTAACTTAACCGTTCATGAACCCTCCCCATACTGATGTTTAACCACTTTCTATCTGTATTACCTTTTCCCACACTCTGGTAGAGTGTTTAAAACACTTCTGTATTAAAGAAGAGTCACAGGAGAGTCTCGTAACGCAGAGCACACAAAGCCGTGTATCTTACGCGAGAGGTTACTGTAGACATAGATAAAGATAGACAATGATTGATAGATAGATAGATAGATATACTTTATTGATCCCAAACTGTGAATTTCACTGTAACTTGTTAGTTAGCAAGTTAGCAACTTGTGTTTGGCGTCATCTGAGCCTGTCGCTAGGCTGATAATAAAGCCGGTGTTTTTAACTATCGTTAGCAGCTAGCCAAAAGCCAAATCTCTACAGGTTCCAGACTGTTAAACCCAACGCAGCCGCAGTCCTCCTCCGTTCTTTTTGGACAGTATGTAGAACGTCGTCCATTTTCAGCCTTAGTAGTTAATTGTTTTATTAGTCATGCCTTTACCTTTAGCATTGTTAGGGCTGTGATTCAGTGTCGCTTCTGGATGCCACAGTGTTAGCAGGCGCTGCTAAAGCCGTACTTCCGGTCGGCGGTGTGCAGGACACACCAGCTCTGCTAGGCAGGGATTTGAACTTGTGTCCCTTTTTGAGCTGCAGTCGACTCGGAGCCTCAGGGCATCGTTGGGTTGGAAACGGTTTGGAATGAGGCAGAAGCTTTTTTTCTAATTCATATCGACAAAATATTTGATGAATTCCAAGTGGGTCAACCGTCACACGGACGCGGCTCACGGGGAAACTTTTGTCAAGCCTCTTGTGTTTTCTTGTGCCCTTAAGCTACCAGGAGACCAACGCTTTAACGGAGCATTTCATTGGCTAACCAGTCCATCCGGCACGGGCTGGTGATGTTAGGCCGTAAACGAGGTAGATGATGCAACGGCCTGCGGCGGCTGACTTCCACACACACCTCTGTCTTTGTGTTTGACGCCTGAATTTGTCCCCTGTGAACAAACTGGACTTTCCAGTTCCCACAGACGACTCGCTGCTCTCTCAGTGGTTCTGAAGTCGTACATTAAACCTGGTTTTGTGCGTTGACTGCGATGCATTGATTGTGTTCCTGTTGTTTGATGCATTTAACTTTGTCTTTACTGTTGTGGTTGCTTTTTGTTTCAAACTGCATAACCACACAAACCCGCGGTGAAGCCATGCAGCCGTCAGCACACCGAGCATAAACACAAGATCAAATATCAACTTCAGTTTCCTGTTGAGAGATTGTGCAATGCTGCTAAGCTAAACATGCTAACAGACATGTGTTTTGCAGAAAATGGAAGCAAATTTGCCAAGGATTCATGGGCCTCATCGAGTTACTAAATTTCTTGGGTGGTATTTGTTGGACGGAAAGACAGAAATGATAAACAACTTGATGACTTCATTTTTAGTCAGATAGATGAGATTGTGAGTCTAATAAAAAAAGATTCCTCACAGCTCCGGTTCTGTTTTGGTTGATCTGCAACACAGGCGGTCTATAAATATTTCGGGCCGTGTTCCAACCTTGATGTTTTCCCCTGCTGGGTTTATGTCCCACCTGCTGGTCTTCATCTAGCAGAAGAATAAAGGAAAAGCCAACAACCTGTAAATCATTCATCCTCCGTCTGTCGCCTCCCGACCGAGGGGCTTCACGTCACGACTCACTGTGCTCATTAGACCTCCGTGTTGGCTGGCAGCCGTCCTCCTGGCCTCTTTAGGATTGTCTTGTTCTTTTCAGAATAAGTGGAGTGTTTCAGCACTATTGTCCCTGCAAGAGTAGAGAAGGAAAGTGCAAAAATTTCATTATTTAAAGAAGCTTTCAGGCCTCCCACGTCGCTTTGTTGGGGTGGAGAAGGAAGAGCATGGAGCAGGGGAATCAGACACAGTTGATCCGATTGCTTCCGTCCAATCTTTACCAACAGGGAACGATCAGGAAGCACACGATAGTAACAGGAACACAACTCTGGCAGTAATCCATGTTATTAAAGTCAGAGTAGATGTGAGGATCTCGTCCAAGCTTTTCCACCGTCTGGGACGTGAATGAGTCAGCCGGTAAATATGTCTGAATCACATCAGCCTTTGAAGAGGGACCTCAAAGAGAAACCAGAGCTGGAGAAAGTCTGACCACACTCAGATCCTCCCTTCAAACCGGAGAAACCAGAGATTAGTCTGACCCACAGGCTGGCCTCTCCCTTTCTGTCTGGCAACAATGCATTTTTTAAAATCACTCCAACTGGATTCAAACGCAGTGAACAGTGTAGCGGTGGACGTTCTTCTTCAGCGCCATGTGGACAATCCCCTGGTGTTATCCGGCTCTGGTTGTTGACATTCAAAGTTGAGGTCATCCTGGTTTACAATGTAAACCGTTGCATCATCTGAAAGTGAGATTTGTTTCTTGGCGGCAGAGACTGTTCAAGATAGCAAAGCAGTGCCTGGAAGCCCATGGGGCTCTGTGTCACTCGTCTGAGACGCTTCATTGTCTTTGAGAGCTTTGCAGTGTTGTCCCTTTAGACTCCAGAAGCCCTGGTTCATTTCTCTTTTATATCTGTTTATTGAATTACCAGTGTTTTAACCGTAACAACAACACAACGTCCCTGATGTTACGATCATACGATCAACTAGTTGGCTACTAGAGATCGTACGATGGTGTAGACAACTCAGAGTGGCTAATGGAACCATCTGGTAACCGGTTCCCTCCTAACGGAGCCGTCTTGTAGCCGGTTCCCTCCTGACGGAGCCGTCTTGATTTGTCTGAACCTTGATTTAAACAACAGGATAATTCTGGGGTATCACGTTATCGTCATGCTAAGCTAACGTGTTTAGCTTCCTGTTTGTGTTTCAGTGTGCTTTATGAGGGCAAAGAGCGTCTGATCCAGGGCTGTGAGGTCATCCAGGCCACGCCCTACGGCCGCTGCGCTAACGTCAACAACAGCTCGGCCACCTCGCAGCGCATCTTCATCACTTTACGCCGGGCGCCACCCGTCCAGCCCCAGAACTCGCTGGCGGTGACGGACATCTGCGTCATCATCACCAGCAAGGGCGAGACACCGCCGCACACCTTCTGCAAGGTGGACAAGAACCTCAACTGTGGAATGGTGAGTGCATGCAGAGCGTTAGCGTCATCAGTTGTCAGAGAACATGCAGTAAACTTCTTGTTTTAACTTTCAGTGGGGTTCCAACGTGTTCCTGTGCTACAAGAAGTCAGTGTCTGCGTCTAACTCCATCAGCTACAAAGCCGGTGAGTAAAACTCAGATCGTTTATGTGGATTTTTACGTCCCGGTTCAAAGCAGTGATGTATTGTAATTGTCAGTGTTCGTGTGTTCGTCCGTCCGTTCGTTAGTCCACCGAATATCTTCACAACCGTTGCAGATAGAAAGATGAAACAAAAAGCATGATCTCATGAAGATGAGATGAAGACCTTGACCTTGAAAAAATTAGGTCACAGGCAAATTACAACTTTTGTACATTCAGGAACCGGATAAGATAGAAAGACTAGGGAGACGGCCAGTGTGAGTTAAACCAAAGATCAAAGCAGCAGCTTTGATCTATGAAAGTAGGTCGGAGCAAAAGATTTGATTTTTGACCTGTGCACGTAGGTCGATAAAATTTTGAATTCAGGGGTGTTGCGGGATGTTGCAGTCTCTGACTGCATTGTTTATTATGTATTAGCTTCTACGTCTGCAGCTAGCTTGATTTTAGCTTTACAAGGTGGGAATTATTGGGCAACTCTGGACAGAATCAGGCTAACAGTTGGTTTTCATGATGTTCTGTGCGTCTGTGGTGACTCAGTCCCGGTGAACGATGTGAGGCGTTCACACAATCGGCCTTTGTTGTCGTGTTATCTCGGCGTCTGGGCGAGCGACACCTTCACTGCTTATCTGATCCTGGGGTTTATACTTGCAGCTTTTTGCAGCTGGTATTTTTCTGACATTTCCACTGACTGAACACTTCCTTAACGGCTCGGTCTTTGGAACAATACATTGTGCAACATGCAAGAAATCAGCGTTCATATGAGTGTGTACAATCACACAAACACACACACACACCCATGCGGACGCACACATGCTAGCTTTATCTTTCTGTTCGGCCTTTTTCCTGCGAGGCGGCTGCTTATTCATCGCAGATGACGGCACTTCCTGCCACGCCCCCATGACTTGGGCATTTAGGAAATAGGGAATGTGTGTCTTTTCAGGAAAGCATCAAATTCCAACATCTGACGTCACTTTCCTCTTGTCCTCCAGGTCTGATCTTTCGTTACCCAGAAGAGGACTATGAATCTTTCCCCCTGTCGGAATCCGTCCCCCTGTTCTGTTTGCCCATGGGCGCCAAGGTGGAATGTTGGGCGCCGAACACCCGGGACCCATTGCCCGTCTTCTCCACCTTCGTCCTGACCAACTCTTCTGGCGAGAAGGTGAGACGTGGCGTCCATGAGCGAGCTCTAAAGCCGGAATGAGACTCTTATTCGGGGCGTCTCTGGTTGCAGGTGTACGGCGCCGCCATCCAGTTCTACGAGCCGTACCCGGTGGAGCTGCTGAGCGAGAAGCAGAAGATCCAGCTGGGCGTCCTCACCACCGTGGAAAAGAAGATGATCCCCAACCGGCCCGTCAACTCCAACAAGTGCATCTGCCTGCTGTCGCGCTGGCCCTTCTTCGAGTCCTTCAGGAAGTTCCTGATGTTCCTCTACAAGCTGTCGGTGTCCGGGCCACACCCACTGCCCATTGAAAAGTACGAGTAGAAGCAGAAGTTGGCCTCCAGGTCGTCCGTTGCTAAGCGCAGAAGGTTCTGTTCTGATTGGATGACGTTGAACTTCTTCTGTCCACAGGCACATCTCACACTTCATGCACAACGTGTCGTTTCCCTCCCCTCAGAGGCCGAGGATTCTGGTCCAGGTGAGTTCACCCCCCACCCATGGCTGTTAACAGACAAACCACCAATGAAACTGATGCTTCATCATGTGTTTGTTGTGTTTGTCCTCCAGCTCTCAGCACACGATACCCTGATCCTCTCCCAGCCGGTGTGCACGCCCCTACCTCTCAGGTAAGCTGGCTGAACCACCCCGCCAGAATAAAAGCATCCGTTTGAGATGTTTTTGGGTCAGAACCTCGGTGTTAATGTGAGATTTAACGGCGACTCTGTGGTCGCATCGGTTCCTCATCTAACGCTGTTGATTCAAAGACATCAATGTTTTAAGAAAACCAGCAGAAATGGAACACAGGAAAACATCGGCTTACGTCGTTCTCGATTATAGGTCGGTTTCGGAAAGATAAAAATCAAGTTTATGTCATTTTACTCGACTTTAAAAATTTGAATCGTAAAATCACTAGTAAACTATTAAAAGGACATAATATCATGTTACTGTACAATAAATCTGAATAAAAACGTTATCAGTCCGTAGCAACCCCTGTGACCCACAATGAGGAAGAAGCAGCTGAAGACGAGACAGACGTTTTTTCTGGACTGTATTAAAATATAAGATTTTTCATCTTAAAATACATTCATATTAATTAAATATTATTAAAATGCATTCATTAATATAATTCAGTACTGATCTGAGAATGGTTTTGACTGACAGCTTTTTTTTTGGCTCATGTTCTCGAACCGATTCAACGACGTAAACCTCGGTTTACCTATATAAAACTTCAGCTGAGATGCGTTCACTGACCATCATTAACAAACTTCCCTTGTCTTCTGTTTTGCCCCCTCTCCCTTAGCGGGGCAGACTACGGGACCCTGCTGATGAACCTGGGTCCAGAGAACTGCGCCACGCTGCTGCACTTCGTCCTACTGGAGAGTAAAATCCTGCTGCACTCGCTGCGACCCGCCGTGCTGACCGGCGTGGCCGAGGCCGTTGTGGCGGTGAGTGACAATCACGACTCACAAAGTCCACATCACTTTTTTGTAAGTGTTTTTTTTTTGTTTGTTATTGAAACTGAGTTAAGGATGACTAGTTTCCACAGTGTGGAAACTTTTGCGGCGCAGGGAACGTCCAGTTCGCTATCGATTTGCAGCCGCCACAAAGAGCGGCTAAAGAAACGGATAAACATTCTGTCTTTACAGTCGGCTTCATATCGTTTGACCTTCGCCCCATTTGGCGCCGCTGCCGCTCGTTCACTCCCCGGCTTCGTGAGCGCCGTTGAACTTTGCCAGCTGTGTCTCTTTGAACACAGGATGTCACAATACAGAAAAACACACACACACACGCGCGCATCTGTTTGAGTTGTCACAACAGTCTGTGGTGTGTTCACTGTCTCCTCAGATGATCTTCCCCTTCCAGTGGCAGTGCCCTTACATCCCCCTGTGCCCGCTGTCGCTGGCCGGCGTCCTCAACGCCCCGCTCCCGTTCATCGTGGGCGTGGACTCGCGCTACTTCGACCTGTACGACCCCCCGCCGGACGTGGTCTGCGTGGACCTGGACACCAACACCATATACCTGTAGGTGGCGCTGCAGCACGTTCACGCGCCTCGAACGCCGCCAATGACCGGCTGATTGTGTGTGCAGGTCTGACGAGAAGAGAAACAGCAACTGGAAGAACCTCCCGAAGAAGCCCTGCAAAGGCCTCATCGGCTCGCTGAGCGGCGTGCACCACCAGCTGGCCACCGGTAGGTACTGCACCCACACGGTGTTAGCGTGTGGAGTGACAGCACGACCCAAAAACACACCAGATGCTAACAGAACGAGGTCAAAACTGACCTTGACTTTTAATTTTTCTTGTGTTTGCGTTTAGTTTCCGTACGTCAGACGTTACAGGAAACCTCGGCCGTGGACATGACCCCCATCGAGGCGGACTTTTCCTGGCATAAGAAGAAGACGTCCCTGGAGATGGAGATCCAGGAAGCCTTCCTGCGCTTCATGGCCTCCATCCTGAAAGGCTACCGCTACTACCTCAAGCCCATCACGCAGGCGCCGTCCGAGAAGGCCACGGCCATCGACTCACTCTACGACCTGCAAGGTGAGCAGCGGATTGGCAGCTCCTGCTGAGCTTTAATGGTATCGGCGTCTCTATTTCAGGGTCCATCAATAAGATGCATCAGTCAACTCTGTGGGCTTATTATAAGACTTTACCACAGCGCCTTGTTGGGAAATCGATTCAGTTTCAGCTTCCCTGTTGCAGATTAAGTTTAGATGCAGATGGAGGTCGTCACAAAACAGCATGAACTGTTTTATTTAAATATAATAATAAACATGAATCCAGTTTGTATCAGCTTTATTAGCGGCGTCCTCGTAACGTCACACCGTCTGTTTTTGTTGGTTCTGCTAGCTTGGAGGTTTCATTACAGTGATAATGTATTCTGTGTTAGCGGCCAGAGCGGCCCCTTTAAGAAGGTAGTCATGTGACCGAGGCAAGCATCTCGACAAGCGTCAAGAGTAACTCATGGACAAAAACATCGTTCAGAATCAGATCAGAAAGAAAATAGATGTTTTCTGGATTCTTTCCATTGTGTTGGAGACGAGACGTCTTATCCTTTCATCTTCTTGCAGGGTTCCACAAGAGCCGGGACCGGGCCCACCAGAAGTTTTACTCCCAGCTCACCAAGACGCAGATCTTCATCCGCTTCATCGAGGAGTGCACCTTCGTCAGCGATAAGGACACCGGCCTGGCCTTCTTTGATGACTGCGTGGAGAAGGTGATTCCGGATCCGGCGACCGGACTGGATCTTAGATGCTAACACGGCGCCACACTCTGGTGTTCCGCTGCTTGGGTTTTCCTCTCACTCGAGGTTTCCCCCCGTGAATGAGCTTTTGTTTTTAACGTTGCGTCGGCAAAGTAACATTCATCCTCTGGGAAAACAAGGAAGCCCAAATTTCCTCCGATTCAATCTGTTCCTTTGCTCTCTTTCCTCTTCTTGCAGCTTTTTCCCTCTGATAAAATCACCGACAAGGGCACCAAGGTAATCACTGACACTGGAATCACGTTTCCTTCTTTCTCCTGTTTGTGATTAACGTTTAACATCACACAGATTAACCCCTTCACCTCCTGATAAGTGTTGTTACAGTGGGACTTAAACTCTTCCTGCTTTTCTTCTAACTTGAAATCCCGACCCCGTTATAAACTTAAAAGTACAATAGACGCTAAAATGCTAGCAGTTGTTGACTTGCTGCCACCAGACAAACAGGAAGTGGTTCGTTCATGTGTCATCGAGGCCTCGATGTGATCTCGGCTGCAGGTTGAAGGAGAGTCGTCCGAAGACACCAGACTCCTGGAGTTGGACGAGTCCCAGAAGAGCGAGCACACGGTGTTCGTCATGCCCCCAGAGCCGCCGGTCACTGACGGATCCGAACCCACCCCCAAATACACGTACGTCTGTAAACGGCTTCAACAGGAAGAACCGCCCTAGAACAACGTAAGATAACTGCTGTGTCTGCCCCCCCCCAGGTATAAAGGCTTCCCCAGGCTGCAGGCGGCGCTGTTCGACCGTCCCCGGGAGTTACGGCCGGCGCTGAGCACCAGAGCGGCGGGGGCGAGTCTGTCCAGTAGCCCCGCCCTGCTGGCGAAAAGAACGAAGCAGGTGCGTCCCGACCTGGGTGACGTTTCCCCGCCCTCGTTTGTCTGCCGACGTTTAACCTGCTCCGCCATGTCTGCCTCCATCCCAGGAAGTCAAGCTGGCGTACAAAATGGCGAAGCGGTTCTACTCCAACCCCCCGCTGTGGGCGCGCTGTCTGTTCAGCCACTGCTACAGCCTGTGGTTCATCTGCCTCCCCGCCGCCGTGCGATTGGCCAAATCCAAGGGCCGCGCCATGCAGCAGGCGTACAACGTTCTCCTGAAGATGAGAACCACCGAGGTGGAGGTGCTGGACGAGGTACGCGCACCTCCTGCACGTCTAGAAGTCCGTTGTGGGTTTTTTTCTCTGAATGTGTGACCTTTGACCTCTGCGGGTCAGGTGTGTTACAGAGTGGTGATGCAGCTCTGCGGGTTGTGGGGTCTCCCCGTCATGGCCGTGCGAGTCCTGGTCGAAATGAAGAAAGCCGGAGTTCATCCGAACGCCATCACGTACGGATACTACAACAAGGTGAGATGCGTCCTCTCACGCCGCCGGCTCGAAGACGCTTCGCCGTACCTGACACGCGTCCTGATCCATTGTTGTTCTGTACCCGCAGGCCGTCCTGGAGAGCCCCTGGCCCAGCCGGAACCGCAGCGGTCTCTTTATGTGGACCAAGCTGCGTAACGTCCTACGTGGGGTGGCTCAGTTCAAGCGGGGTTTGCATCGAACGACCTCCAAGAAGGGAGCCGCGCGTAGCGCCGCCGGTGGGGATTGAGGATGAGATCCGACATGCCAGGATAACACGCGACATTGTGGTTCTCACGTTTTCCTTCTGTGTCTTTTTTCTTCAGCTGCATCCAAAGGCGGATCGACGGTCACGGACTCGGACCGGTTAAGCCATGGGAGCGCCGACAGCACGAGCGAAGTCAACGGCGAGGAGCACAGATTCAGCCACGGCCGCGCCATTGGAGACAAACCGGACGACCATGGAAGTACAGGTAGAGCACGGTTTGGAATTCTGTTATTTTTGATAATACACTGCGCCCTCATTCCTCACGGTCAATGCGTTCCAGGAACCACACCTGATTAACAAATTCCACGATAGAGCGACAAACTATTTTATTATTTACGGTAATTTAAACGTTTGTGAACCCTCCCCATAATGATATTAAACTACCTTCTATCTGTGTTACCTTTTCCAACACTCTTATCGACTGTTTAAAGTCGATAAGACTTTTTGCCTACTATAACTTTGCAATGAGGTGAAGCTGCGTGTGTTGATGCGTGAATTCTCGAGGAATTACTGTACTTTGGTTTTCAAAAAAAAAAAAAAAATAGGCTGACAAATTAAAATCAAGTATGACAAATATTGGAATCATAAAATCAAACGTAAACTTTATTGAATCAAAATCAGAATCAGGTCTTTATTGTCATGCTGACACCCGTTTTCACATGGGACAGTACAATATACCTCTCTGAAGGTCCCAGTAAGCCCGGTCGATAAATAAGGTAAGAAAAACAGAAAAAAAAGTTAAATATGTAAGATATATGAAGTTTAAAGTGTCTGAATAGCAATTTTATTTACAAGGTAGCAGCTTAAGTGTGTGGGTGCTCAGTCTGTTGCACTTGATGCACCAAATCCCCGTGTGCTTGCGGTGACATATGGGGCGTCGTGAGGGTGACTACAGAGCACCACAGGAGTTCAGCTGTCTAATAGCCTCTGGAAAGAGGATGTTTCTCAGCCTAGTGGTCCTACACTGGATGCTCCATAGTCTCCTGCCTGAGGGGACTTCAACTTCTTTCCATGATTCGCTGTCCTCTGTTCCGTCACTGGATCAGTCGCAACGATACTGCCGGCGTGTTTTTGAGCCTTGGGGATTTGTGTGGTTCAGGTTCCGTGGGGAGGCAATTGGATCAGGGCTACGGGTCCAAAGACGAGCTACACCAGGAGCCGGTGGAGCCATCGCTGACGGCGGTCTCGTCCACGGATGAGCGAAGCAAATCCACGTCTCAGGACAGCGGTAAGAAAAGCTTCTGTGGTCACTGAATGACTGAAACCCCGTCTCTTCCATATACGCTGATGTCCATCTGTGGATGGTGAACTTTGACCTTCAGGAGATGACAATGTGGGCTCGGTGGACAGCGCCGTAGCGGTGGCGGAGCCCCCGAGTCTGGTTAACGTGCCCAGCATCGTGAAGCTGTCCACGGGGAGTTTTGACGCCGGCAGGGAAACGGGTGAGGGACAGAACCGGGACGGTCTGTGACACGATTGAATCGTTGCTTCCTGAGATTTAAAGGTCTCGTTTTCCTTCAGGAACCGGCAAACTGTTCAGGAGGCACAGCAAGGGCGACAGCGTGTCCCTCCCCGATGGCGACGCCTCGCTGGAGCCTCGTGACGCGGTCGGTCAGCCCCTGCAGCAGCGGCAGAAATCCTTCTCCGAGCGCAGCTGCAGCTTCAGTGCCGAGACCCGAGCGGGGATGCTGGAGAAGGGCGTCGACCACATGGCCATCGAGATGGGCGCTGACGCCCGCATCCTGGCCGCGGCGCTCTGCGTGGGGCAAAGCCCGCCCCCTACTGGCGTGTCCAGAGCACTTTTTCAAGACTTAGAGGAGGAGCCTGAAGACGAGAGGGGCCTGACGGAGGAAGAGGGACCCGGAAGACAGGAAGTAGAGAAGCAAGACGACGAGGAAGCAGACGAGCCTGATGGGAAAGTGGCGCTGCCGAAAAGGAAGTCAGCCGACACGCAGGAAGAGGATCCCGGGCTGCGAGGGGTCACCTTGGAGAGGGCGGACGTGGAGGTGGGCGCCGACCCCCTGTCGCTCCTGGTGTCCGAAACAGAAGACACTGCGTCTGTAGTGAGCCAGGAGCTGCCGCGCTCACTGCCCGCCGTCGTTTCCCGCAACCTGGCCGAGGAGATCGAGATGTACATGAGCCTGAGGAGTCCCCTGGGGGCCAAGTCCTCCAGCATGGAGCTCCAGCAGACCCAGGAGGACGCCACCGACTCCCCGCAGCCCCAACCGCCACTGGAGCGCCGGTCTAGCCTCCCCGTGCCGCCCGTCAAAGCGCCGGCGGGCTCCCCGGGCGCCACGCCCAAACGCAGCCCCAACGCCGTCACGCGCTCCAAGACGTTCGCGGTGAAGACGAGGACCCCATCCAGCAACGCGGGCAGCCCCAGGTCCGCCTCGCTGACCGCGCTGGTCAAGTCCTCCCAGGGGGGGTCGCTGGGCTCGGTCATCAACACCATCTCAGGCATCAAGATGGACACACTCCTGTCAGGACCCAAAATCGACGTCCTCAAGTCGAGCATGAAACAGGCGGCGAACGTGGCCAGCAAAGTGTGGGGGGCGGTGGCCTCGGCGTACTCCTACTCGGACGATGAGGTGAGCGTCCACAACATTCCAGGTCCGTTCTGTCGGTTCCTCCTCTGAATGTCCACCCCTTAACATCTCCCTCCCCCAGGAGGAACAGCCCCAAGGGGGCGGCGGCTTCCCGTCGCACCTGGACGAGCACATGCTGGCCGGACACGAGGACGACGACAGTCTGGAGCGGGGGCTCATCCCGGGGCTGGTGGCCAACGGACTCAACCGGAGCTCCACCAGCCTGGGCAGCAGCAGCGGCAGCAGCGACACTGGCAGAGGGACCCACCAGACACGTGAGCGAAGACAAGCTCAGAAACGACCAGCGTGGGGGAGGGGGGGGCGTCCTGAGACAATCTCAAATTTTGATTTCTGTCTTTAGATCTGACACCAGGAAGAGCGGGGAGACTCCCAGACTCGGAGCAAGGCTCGTCGCTTCACGCTTCCTCGTCCAGCATCTACCAGAACTGCGCGCTGGAGGTCGGACATCCTCGCCTACCTTCCTTTAACCGCCAATGTCTCAGAAATACCTTCATCAAATGCCCCTCTCCCCTCCAGGTGCTGATGTCCAGTTGCTCCCAGTGCCGCTCCTGCGAAGCACTGGTGTACGATGAGGAAATTATGGCGGGCTGGACGGCCGACGACTCCAACCTGAACACCAATTGCCCGTTCTGCCGCACGGCTTTCCTGCCCCTACTGCACGTGGAGTTCCACGACCTGCGAGCGACAACAGGGTAAGAACGCATCGCCTTGAGATTCGAAACGAGACTGTGGCACAAGTGAACCGTACTGATCTCGATGTCTTCCAGGTTCTACATGAACCCCAGCGTCTCAGGAGACAGCATCCACAGCAGCAGCGCCCCGCCCACCGCCAGCGGCTCGGCGGACATCAAGACATCCGAACTCATGTCGTTCCCTGAAGAGGAACCCAGAGAGACTCCAGAGGATCCAGCCGGACCGCGTGAGAGGTAGACCAGAATCCGCCTGGACCACAACTCGCCCGGGTTTGTGTAGTTGCCCTTTTCTGAGGCGTCTTTTTGCCGTTTTTCAGTCAGATTCCTGCGCCGCTGCAGTCGGATCCTCTGGGGCTCCTGGAGCACCAGGCGGCAGGGGCCCGCAGGTGCAGTGGGACGTCGCTGACGCGCAGCAACAGCGTGGGGGGGCCGCTGCAGGGCTTGGACTACTCCCAGAGGCCCGGACACGGCGTCTCCACCACCAGCCTGCCCTGTAGCCTGCAAGAGGCATCGGTGAGTGGTCTCTCTACCGTCACGTTGCGACCCCCCCCCCCTCCATCGCCCTTGCGTCGCTCAATATGTGGTCTTTCTGTTAGGATGGCGTGGGGGCCAAACGGCCCAACCCCAAACCGCTGTCCGTCCCGTACCTCAGCCCCCTGGTGCTGCGCAAGGAGCTGGAGACCCTGCTGGAGAACGAAGGCGACCAGGTATAGAACTGAGACCACCCCCCCTTCACCCCCCCACGGAGAACCGCAACACCCCTAACATGTTTGCTCGTCCTTGTTGTGCCCCACCAGGTGATCTACACCCACAAGTTCCTCAGCCAGCACCCCATCATCTTCTGGAACCTGGTGTGGTATTTCCGGCGCCTGGACCTGCCCTCCCACCTTCCTGGTCTCATCCTCACCTCTGAACACTGCAACCGGGGGACACAGGTGAGACCCGGACCCCCGCCCAGGCTGGCAGTTAAAGGTACAACGGTCCTTCATCTTCTTTGTCGTTGCAGTTGCCCTTGACGACGCTGTCCCAGGACAGCAAGCAGGTGTACGTGCAGCTCCTGTGGGACAACGTCAACCTGCACCAGGAGCCCGGGGACCCCCTATACCAGCGCTGGAGGGTCTTGTGTGAGTTCAGACACGCCCGGACAGGTGAGTCCACATTTCCATGAGAACCACGCCAGCTAAAACGTCGTGTCGCCCTCTAGGGGAGAAGAAGGGCACCTTGGCCCCGACGGACCACCAGGAGATCCGAACCCTCCTCAACACCATTGTTCGCAACATCCAAACGAACGATGTCTATGGTCCCATCAACCTGCTGATCCGGGAGATCAAGCGGCGCCCGGAGGGCATCAAGCGGCAGAGGTTAGCCTTTAATGCTACTTCCTGTTTGGAGATTTAGCTTTTGAAGGCATTGAACTGACCTTCTGGTGTCGTTGCTCCCCCAGGAGTATCTACAGAGAGATCCTGTTCCTCTCGCTGGTGGCCTTGGGGAGGGAGAACATCGACGTGGGTGAGTAAACGCAAAGTCGCCTCTGATATCACCGCCGTGACCTTTCCTGACCCCGCCCCCCCGTACCTGCAGAGGCCTTCGACAGGGAGTACAAGCTGGCGTACGACGAGCTGAGCCCCGAGCAGCTCAAGTCCCTCCACTGCATCGACCGGCCCCCCAGCGCCAGCGTCCAGTGGTGCCTCAAGAGCTTCGGAGCGCCGTTCATCTGATCCCCTGCAGCGATGACCAAGAGTGTTCCGGGGGTTAGCTTAGCGTGGGGGGGGGGGCATAAAGCGGTTTTTGGATCTGAGCACCTCAAACTGCCCCAAAATGGTACGTCTTCATCTCCTTCATGTTGGGAACGGTCACCTGCGCTAGCATCTCTGGACATCGCTGCTGTGGATCTTTTGGGGTGGGGTCAAGGTGTTTCCAGGACGACGAACGGAACCGCACCCTGAAGTTTAGATTTGTGCAAACGCAGCAAGTTCCACATCGTCTTCTTGGCTCGCTTGGCTTCAGTCTGTCCTGAATATTTGCGGATCGGTTCCCATTGATTTGTTTCGCACCTTGTTCTGACCCCGACCAGCCACCAGGGGGCGCCGATTTGTCCAAGGCATTGTCGCCTCCACCATTTTTTGTACGTGAATGAATTTTTGCCTGGTTGTAAATGTGGAGCTTCAGAGGGAGGCTCCCTGTAAATACGCATGTAAATGTGTCAGGACTGAGGACAATCACTAATTATTGATCACCAGAGCTAATTCTACCACATTCCAGACGCCCCGGGGTCAAACCAGGTCTCATGACGTCACTGTCATTCCAGCGTGTTTTAATATCCTTGTTTTTAACAGTAGAATAGCCGCTAAGCTAACACTTACAAATTCAACCAGGTTTTTTACCACGCCGTCATCGACGGTTGACACGCAGTCGCTCCGAATGAAATTGGACTTTTTTTTAACCCTTTGCACAGCCGATGCCGTTTTAATTTCACAACATTCCACTCAAAGCTCCAGCAGGGAAAAAAAGAAGCAAAGCGCTGTGATGAACTGTCGATCCTCGTGTCGACAGACTTGTACAGAACTGATAATATATATTGTGAAATATTCAGTTTGCACTGCGTGGATTAAAAGCTGACCTTTAAACAAGGGCGAGGACAAAATGAAACCACCTCAGACTATTAACACCGTAGGATTTCTTCCTCCTACTAGAATTCTCAGTTATTTATTTTTGTATTATTGACATGTGGATTGCAGACCGTGTCGTAACTTAATGTTTTTATGACTAACAGCCCCCTTTCTTTTCTTGATTTGTCATTTCCACTCTATGGATGTTGTAAGTTGGACCTGATGTACAGCAGAAACAGGTTAGAGATCTCACGCCGTCCTGTGGAAAGGAACCCAGTGTCTACACTTCAGTGCTGCAATAAATGAGTTTGTGAAACTAAAACGACATGTCGTGTTTGTGTCTCCTTAATTTAATTAAGATACAGATTGGTGTTGGCTTGCATCCCTTCAGATTCCTCAGGGAAGCTCATACCCTCCCTCTGTACATCTCTTGCTGCAGATGGGGGAAATCTTGTAAAGTGATATTTTCTAGATGGTTCTGGAATCCTTCTAATAAAATTAAATGTAAATAATTAATAAATTTAAATGTAAACGTCCAACCCTTTACAGCACTGACAGATTTGAAGACCCTTTATTGGTCCCCCCTTGGTGAAATTATTTCAGGCAAGATTTCAGATTAAAGGCAGGAGTAGATTTATGCTAAGTTTTGTAAAAATGACAAAATACAATCAACAAATAATTTTTGGAGAACTTAATGACAAGTACTTAAAAAATAGGGATAATTTAATGAGTTCTAAACACAACGACAGCAGGAATGAGGATGGTTTTTTTTCTTATCTATATTTAAAGATGTATTCATGCCTTTTGTGTTATAAATTAAGAGAAACGATTTTTTATTTAATTAAGACGTACTTCCTGTTTAGCAGAGGTGGAAAGTTAGGCCACGCCCACCACACGCGTGGGTTAATCCCAGCAAATAAACTGCTAAATCAGCGATAAAGTGAGTTTAGAACCAACAAATTAAACTATTATTAACAACACCTGACGCCAGCTGCGTCCTTCCGCCCGGACCTATAAGAACTTCCGGTGTGCACTCGTGACTCACTTAATTAGTCGCGTCGGTGCCAGGTGTGTGCGGACAGACACCCAGAGCGGGAGACGCGATGCCGGTGAGGCGGGTGAGGAACGCCGGGACGGCGGCCAGCAAGGAGCAGCTGAGCCGGGAGATGCGCCGCAGCCGCCTGTCGCTCTTCATCCAGCAGTTCGAGAAAGAAGGTTGGCACGCGAAGATGACGTCACGCGTCCGCTTTCACGTACCTAAAATAACACAACACGGTTTTTGTCCCCCCCCCCCCTCTCCACAGCGCAGGAGCGGATGAACGATCTGGAGGCCAAGATGGAGAACATGCTGGCGACCATTGACAAGGTGTTCAAGGTGGAACTGATGAAGATGCCCCAGTCACTCCAGAAGACGCTCATCGGGGATTTGATCGCAGGCGAGTTTCACGAATTCGATGTTTACGTTTCCTCATTTTTTTTGGAAAAAAATTGTTAAAGTTCAACAATGTGTTTTTATTGGACGCGTTCACCTGTGCCTCATTTCTGTGTTCAGAGGACGAGCTGGCCTTGAGTGAGGTGTCCATTGCCATGAAGGTGAGTCGTGTATTTAAGGTGCTCTAGTGGTTTTTTTTTTGTGTGTATTTATTTGTTGATTTTTAAATTATGCGCTTGTTGCCCCGTTGCAGAACGAGTCCCTCGAGGTGCACCAGTCCCTCCGGAGGCTCCCCAGTAAACAAAGTGAGGCAGTTAAAGTTGCTTGTCCACAGTTGGGCGAGAGTTGCACGACCTCGTGGTCATTTTTTTTTTGTTTGTGTGCTTAATTTGACAGTGAGATCACATGGTCAGTCCACCCCGACTCAGAGGACTGCATCCAAAACCTCCAAGGTAGCAGCACCTCTAGATTGCTTCCCATGACATGGTGTTAAGTCTCAAACCTTTATCGAGGCTGATATCTATCTCAGATTAACAAATCAATGCTCGTCAGATTTTGGATGAAGTCACTGATTTTTTTTACTTACCAGGGACTAGAGGGAACCAAACGGACCAGAACTTTAGTCGGCAGCAGCAGCACTGGAAATCTGGGGTAAGAGTTTTCAAAGCGTTTAAAGTTGACGCCTGGCGGCTGACTAGAAACTTTGCTTCTTCCAGAGGTCCTTCCCTCCCGGCTAGAAGGGCGCAAAGTCGGCTCACGAAGACTGTCGAGCAGACTGTACCGGCGAAGCCTAAACTGAGGTGTGTGTGTGGACCCGGATCGGTTTGCTTCACTGAACCTTATTTTAAAAGTATGTTCTGACGGAGTCTCTTCTGGTACAGGTCTGTTGTCTCCGCCGGCGACCTGCACTGCTCGATGGCGGCGTCCGCTGCTCACATCACCGTCACAACGGCTCGGGGGCAGGTACACCGGTTCAGTCGGTTCACCGCTCGGGTTTCCTTTGCACCGGGATCACTGACCTGTTTTTTTTTTTTTTTTTTTGCTTCCCAGGCTGTCAGCTTTTCAGAGGAGACCAAACACGAGATCAACCTGGATGTCCTGGACGACGTGGCCTGGTGCCAGATCCAGAAGCTAACGGTAACTCCATCCAACGCTATGCTGTAGAAGCTAAATTTTGTTATTGCGTAGGCTCCAGAACCCGATTTGTTTGACTAGTTTTTGAACTAACCCATTAGATTTTAAACAAACTAGGCTCTAAACCATTTTTGGAAATAACTAGGTTTTGAATTGACTCATTGGGTTTTGAACTAACTAGGTTTTTAAACTAGGTTTTGAAATACCTAGGTTTTAAACTAACTAGTTTCTGAACTAACCCATTAGGTTTAGAACGAATTAGGTTCTAAACAAGTTTTTGTACTAACTAGGTTTTGAATTATTTAAGTCAACATTGTGTTTATTTTTTAATGTTTATGTTTACAATTATTTACATTTACACTTTGTTTTATACCTATCCTGCTTTACATGCTTTCAATTGCCCCTTAGGGACTAATAAAGTTTTTTGAATTTCAATTAATGAAAAGCGTGCTCCATTTGATTTCCAGAGTCTGATGGACTATTTGTCGAGGCAAGGGCGCTGCCCTCGGTGAAGGGAGACAATTGGGCGTCATTGTTTCTTAAATAACGTGTACGTTTTATTGTAATAAAGCTTTTTATGTTGTTTACACAATTGTTTCCACGTGTCCACTTTACGATCAAACACGACATTGATGGTCAGATACATTTTATTGCTGTTTAAATCTGGATCGCACCACATTTAGTCAACAGTCGGAATCTCTGTAAAGTTGATGATTTAACATGTGAATATAAATCGATTTTTAAAAAAAACGTCACATTTTATCTGATTACAATTAAAATGCAGATTTTGAAATGATGGCAATCTATTGTTGCTGATGGAGCGACTCCATCTCCACCTCCATTGGCTCCTCTTGGTGCCGATGGGGGGTCGGCGAGCCAGAGGGCGTCTCCTGTTCGCTGCCGGAAGTGGACCCTGCCTGGTGGCTGTTCTCCCGGGGCATCTGGGGGTAGAAGGGCCCCACCAGCCAGTTGAGCGGCGTGTTGTTGACCAGGTAGTCCATGACGTGATCCAGGGAGTCCTTCATCCGGCCCAGCTGCACCCTGCTGCCGGTCAGGACGCTGTCCGGCAGCTCCCCCAGCCGGCTGGCTTTGCTGAAGCTGGAGTACAACTGCGAGGCGGAGCGGGTGAGCGACAGTGCCTCCTGCTGGATGTGATTGGGGAGGCCCTGGAGGCCGGAGACCAGGACCAAGCAGGTGGTCTGGAGCTGCTTGGTGAGGGAATGCGCCAGAGCGAGGGTTCGAGACTCGATCTCCTGATAAGGAAGGTCGGATTTAAAGACTCTTTCTAGACTGTTGTTACCCCTCGCTACCACCCCCTCCTTAATTACCTCTGCCCCTTGACCTTGGTCTTCCTTGGGAGCGTTGGACCTCCATGCCACCAGAGAACTCAGCTTGTCCGTTACCATCTGGTTGGCGCCATTGATATTCTTCTTGCCATACTCAATCTATTGATACAGTTTAGTCAGTTAGCTTGTTAATGTGACTCCATTTCAATCTCAACCGGAGAACAACACACTGACCAGGTCAACAGTAGCGTTCAGCTCAGAGATGAATTCCCGGCTTCGCTGCTTGGCATCCTGGATCCTCGCCATCGCCCTGGTGTAGGCACGTAACCGCAGCTTGGTGGAGAGGGAACCGAGGCGGACGTAGTAGCTGGGGTCATTCTCCTCAAAGCCTCGCACCGTTTTGGCCTCGAGCTCTGTCACGAGGAAGGGAGACATGGATAAACTGCATGAACCTTCTGGTTGTTTTTGCACGTTAAAGAGGCTTGAAAGCCACGAGGAATGGCACTAGTCAATCTTTAACTAATCCGTAACGAACGAGAAACGGCCTTGAACAACAATCCCTTTCACAATCAAGGAACTGAAAACAAGTTCTAATTCTCGGAAAGAAAAGTTCACCTTAGGAAAACAAAACTTTTTAAAACCAAACGGTTCAAACTAAAAATCCGGTTTTTGAGTTCAAAAGCTCAGAGACAACTCAAGTCCCAACAGTTTCTCACCCAGCTCATCCTCCGTCAGGGGCAGGTACTGCTCCACCAAGCTCTCAGAGGTGCTCAAGGCCCGGTCCAACCCGCAGCTCACCAGCTGGGCCACCCGGCTCTCCATCACTGTGGCAACACCCCCGTTGACCACAGCCTTGGTCTTCTCCACCCTGTCCTGCACCGCGCCACGAGTCCTCTCCACGGCACTGGTCAGAGTGTCCGAGACGGTATCTTTGGCCCCAGATACCTTTCCTGTCACGGCATCCTTGGCGCTGGAGACAATCTGATTGGGGAGGAAACAGCTGGTTGACTCATGAACTCTCACCTTTGACCTTTGGCACTGCGCCAGGTGTGACTTACCTGTTCGGAAGGCTGCTGGAGGATTGGCAAAGTTTTCTCGATCTTGTCCAAACCTTTGCATGCCATGATGTTGGCGATGGTGACTGCAGGCAAAGAAGAAAACAAAAAGAGAAGGATCTAAAATAAGATACGAAAGTGGCTCTAATCGGGGTGGATGATGAGTCGGAAGGAAAAACTGGGTCAAAGATGGGGATGAGTAAACATCCTGCATAACTTCCTCTTGGTGACTCATCCAGAACCTGACAGTTAACATTCAGGGCAGATCTCAGGGTTCTTACTCTGAGGCTCCAGCCTGATGATGATGGGCGACGCTGTGAGGAAGACCGCAGATGTGATGTTGCGGACTCCTTGCTCGGCGACCTCGCATACGGTCTTGATGTAGGGGTGGTTGTCCTTGGTGGTGGAGTAGACGCTGGACACCAGACCGTAGGTGGAGCTCACCAGGGGGAGGCTAGTCACTCTCTCCACCACGTTCTAGAAGGGAACACAGAGAACTGACCAAACATCCAGGAACAGGAAATGCCTGCGGATCGAACCTGACCGATCAGCTGCTCGCTATAGATAAACAACACGAGTATGGGGAAAGATTCCAGCAGCTCAGAACCATCTAGAATCGTCTCCGTCGAACATTGTAAGCAGAACTCAGAGTCCACCAAGACCCGGTTCCAGAAGAAGTCCTGGATCAAAAAAACTGCTGGTGGATCTGAAGGAGGTGGCCGTAGCAGGATTATTCCACAACTAGAGGAATGGGATAAGATTCCTCAAGACCCAAGGTTTGGATCTGGATCTGGTTAAGAACGTCATAACGATGGTGTTGAATAAAAATACCTGTAATAAGTGCTGTATTGAACGTTTACTCTTTTATTATTGTGAACAGCTGATAAATATTTTATCAACAAACTTCTAATTTTGAATACTATTTTAAATACTTAAAGGTTTAAAATGGTTTAACTTTCAATCTGTATATATATTTTCATAAAACAGTTAATTCACTTTTTCTCACCTGGTGTGGAACAACTGCAGCTGCTGCCATGTCTTAAATGAAACCTACAGGAAAGACAAAATAAAAATATCTTCATACAAAAGAACAAAACACGGAAGTATATTACTTCCGTGTTACACATGATATATTAATCAAGATTTTAAATCAAGCTCCGGAGGTTAATTTCATAATAAATGTCGCGTCTTTTTATTAAACTTACCTTTGAAGTGAGACAGAAGGAACTCTGACTTTCAGCGCAAACTAAAGTCAAGTCCCGTCTGGGACGACGTGACTGCATTTATAAGCCAGTAGGTCTCGCGGGACGTGACTCAGCGTGATGACGTCAGACGGCTGTTTCTGGGGCAAAGGTCACTATTTCAGCGGGGAATTCCTGCGCTCGCGACCGTCAGTTGCCCCTTTGCGACAGATAACCGTTCTGTTTCCTAACGTTTCACATGATTGCTCATAATTACAACATTTAAAAAAAAAAAAAAATCCAACTTTTAAAGTTTAAACAATATTCAAGTTATTTAAAGAAATAAACAGTTTACATCTGATCTGAATAATGATTAACGGATTAAACTTTAAATTCACCTTTGACCCAGATTTCTCATTTCGGAGCATTCCTGTGAATAAATAGGTCAACAACGTGATGGGCAATATGCATGATTTATTTGATCACGTTTTTATATTTATGATATTTGTTTACATGTATATTTTTAATATACAGTATACTGTATAAGTAATGGAGCAGAAGACTTTCTTATTTTTATTGTTGTTTGGAGGGCATGAAAAGTATGCAATGAAATATATATTTTTATTGTTTTTTGCTGCCATTAAATGCATTCAAATATATGGATTTTAAGATCATTATGGTCCTTAGAACACTGACTGTTCTTCTTTATCACAACTCTATATAAATTTAAGTGAAAATCTAAAATCTGGCACACCTCGATGAAGCGATGCCACGTTTCACTGGACTTTGATATGCTTGATTTATTTTATTGTTTTTAAAGCGATAAGCAAACAGCCTGATTAAAAAAATATGACTCAGCACATCATTAAATCTACAATTTTTCAACTGTGAGCTGATAACTCACAAAAATATTCCAGAGCTGCCCTGAATAACCACTTTGTGTAAATACTGTGTTTTAGGGTCATTTGGGTTCAGAGTCCTGACTCCACTTTCAACCGTCTGCTGGAATCTCACAACAGAAGGTCAAGGTGTTCAATGCTGAAAGTCTTTTTGCAGTTATGGACTAATTTGGATTCAAAATCATTTATATGAAATGAAAATTAGAATTTGGAATTATGAGCTGTGATTCTGGGATTCTCCCTGCACACGGTGATTATATTTTTGTTCATGAATACAACAGGATCTGTAATCTTTCTGAACCCTTTGTGACGCTGTCTGTTTGTTCGAAGCCAAATAAATCACCTTAAACCTGCCTAGCATTTAATGATAATTTTAGTAGTTACATGTGTTGACCACTAGATGGCGCCAAAGTCGACAAAGTTCCTCCTCGAGGAAAACGTAACAACTCGTGTCTGCAGGCAGTTTTCAGGCTGGTAGGGGTTATTTTATGCAGAGATTATGAAACATAATTTCAGAATACCACAATTTATTTCTCTGATACTTAACAATTGAGTTTCATGCATGTATCAGGTTATAAATATATATATATATATATAAAAGAGACTAGGGGCAGTTTAAGGCAATAAAGCAGCACAAATCCATAATAAATGGCCTTGTGTATGGTTCCAGAGAGACAGATCCACGGAGGTTCTGCCTTCCTGGTTCCTGAGGGGTGGCGGCAGGAAGGCCGGAGACCAGATCCTCACACCACATCCTTCCTTTGTGTCCTCAGAGACGGCTTGGGCCCAGGGCGGCATGCCAAGGCTCCTGGCTGGTAATGGATACCTGTGGGCTACTGGGAAAGTGTTACACCTCCGGATCACACACAGCAGGAGGGCAACATGAAGAACAAGAGTAGACAGGAGGAGGACGAGGTATGCTCTGGCTAACTCTACCCTCAGATGCTCCATGGACCGTCCATCAAACCAGGACGCCGCTCTTGCAGGAAGACGTCCAACATGTGGAGATGACGCAGAAAAAACTACAAACTTCTTCTTAATTTTAATTTTTTATTCTAATTGATCACAGCTGATTCTAAATGGAAAAATTACGAAACCCAACTGCTGCTCGCCAGCGTCACTCCTATAGCAACTGTTAGCTTGGATAGCCTTGTTTTTTTTCTCTTAAACCAACAATCTTTGGTTTCATCTGGACCTACCAGACCTGTGGTGCCATTGAGGTGATATCATGAGTCATCATGATGCTTTTTTGTAATTTTTTATTGTTGATGACAAAAAAGTGGGCGGGAACAAAGAGGCGGAGCTGCAGCAAAGGCCAATGGGATAGTCATTGAATGGAGCGAACATATTTCTTTCACCAGAGCTGTAATTACAGCAGGGATACTGGAAATCAAACATCTTGTCTTTGCCTGTAAAATATTTAGTTTCATTATCAGACTAATTTAAACATACAGGGACCGTTCCAGGCTTACAAAACATCCAAACTTTATTAACGTCAGCAATGTTTTTGCAGACATTACGGTCCTGATTGCAACATGTTGCTACAAGGCTTCCAATATATATTATCTCTTGCATGTGTTGGTTAAAGAATGCCTCCTTGATTTAACAGTTAATTATATTTGCGCAACAGCAAGTAAAGTCCTGGAGAACATGATACGGTATAATCATCGCCGACGATGCTCGATGGGAACAGAACAAACTAGAAAGTGAAGAAATGTCTGGATGGAGTAGGTACAGACTAAATCCTGGCGGCGTTTTTGTTGTCGGAGAAAATCTACACCGGTTTCAACATTCGGAATAAAAAAAAAAGAATAAAACAAAACGAAAAGTTTTGTAGCTAAATTTAGCGCCGTAATTCTTCCCAGCTTCAACCCGACCCCGGAGGAGGAGAGGTCATGCATGCAGAAATTAATGACATTTTAACAAGATGCCTGCCGCTAGAAATAACCATTACTTCAGTCGTTAATAAACGGCGGACCTCAGAGGACGATGTGGAGCTACAATAGCTGCGCTATGACGCATCGACAAGTCAGGCTCGGTGCACCTGTCGAATGTGATCCACCGGTAATGAGTCCAGCTCATTAGCTAAAACATCCACGCTAACTATTTCCAATTCCCACTGAGAAGATCAAAACAGAAAACTTCTCCATGTTCCTATTGGGAGATACCCCGACCCTTCCACTTCCACGTTCGTGACTCTCAGTAATGATTTTCTCACAAAGCTCTTAAAGTCTCACGTTGCCTTGTTAGAAAGGCGTGCTGCCAGTCGCAGACCCGCGAGGCGTGGATACGGTTTGCGCAGCGGTCAACGAGACGCGAGGTGAGGGATTGACCACAGAAGGCTGTCCCTCGTGTGTCCGGGACGTCCCGCCTGACCCCCGTCCTGTTTTGTTTTCGCAGGCCTGCGCCGGGATTAGCAGGCTGGCTGTTTGTGCTGGCAGAAGAGAAGCGCTTCACAGCCATGTTTTCTAGGTACCGACTCTGACAAGTCGACGGACCTCTAATTAAGATATAATTGAGAATGAGCGAGAAGCGAATGTCGGGGCCAGTGTTTACAGAAAACAGCTGCCTCCATGCGCACTCAGATGGAATTAGAGCGACATGACTTTCACCCAGCGTGAGCGTGTCTCCGTCGACATGCGTGGGTCGGTCTTTTGGGCACCTACACAGACAAACTCTTTGTTTTGGAAGTGTTCGCTCGAGTCTTTGGGGGCTGACAGCGGCCAAGAACAACGTGGGAAATCAGTCTTTGCTCTGCTTCTGCTTTCTCTCCCAGATTTTCCTTTGCAGGACGTTCAGCTGGCTGCTGGATCAGTACCTGAGGCGCGCAGGAGGCCCGAGAAACCGAGGGAACCGGGAACCAGGGCCCTGACTTGGGAGGGGTGGTAATAGACCTGGAGTGGCAGCTGTCGCAGAGCCAAGCTGTCCATCACGTCCCTCTCCTTCCCTGTCCTTCTCCTTCTTTCCCACACGTGTGACATCAACAAATGACTTGCACCCTGCCGGACTGCCGCCTAGGTGGTCTTCTGTGGGTCGCCAGTGGTCGCTAGCAACAGGCAAGATGCAGAAATTGGAAGCAGTTGCGTTGGCAGGGGCAAAATCCACTAGAAGGTGCAGGTATAAAGCATTACTTTGCCGTCAAGTTTGATATTACGAGTAATTTTTCCACCAGTCATCTGTTCCTGATGAAAAGTTTTACAAAAGAGGATTACATGGAAATATAAACATAAACAAGTACAGTTCTTTTAGGTTTACAGCAACAAAAATCAAGCTAACTAACACAACAACTTGCACAGTCTAAACCTAGCTGGTGCCATAGCCATTGATAGCCTTGCTGTCACTACGGCTAAAATGGTATCATTTGTTTTACTTTGTTTTCCAACATATCTAAACAATAGAAGTAGCTAATGTTATGTTGGTGAAAAAAACTCTCCTTAGTAGTAGCCAGCCTTATCTGAGCTGATCTCACAGGTTTTCACTAGTGGATTTCTTGGGACTCATCATAGTTCAGCTTCCTTCAAATAACATTTAAATAACAATAGTGGTGTTAGTCTTTGCTAAAGTTAGCTGGTGAACCAAATGATTTTATTGGAATCATGTTCAGTATTTAGGTAGCTAATGTTAGCTAGTGGAATTCCTGCAACTCGTTGTAGTTCAGCTCCATTTAAATGGCATTTAACAAACAATAGCTCTGTGTTAGTCTTTGCTAAAGCTAGCTGGTGACCGAAATTTTTTTATCAAAGTCACATTTAATATTTAGGTAGCTACTGTTAGCTAGTAAAGTTCCTGTGACTTTGTTCAACTCTAAACAAAGAGTTTGTTTAGATGTTTTCCCTTAAATTTATCTGATAATGATGCATTTCAAGCCATAACATTACGGCATTAAAAGATTGCGAGCTAGCCATGTTAACACGCTTATGGATGAAACTGATATCTGTCATCTCGTATCTAACCTAAAAACTGCCATCAACATCGTCATCTAGGTAACAGAGTCCATTTCTGCTGCATTGTTCCTAATTTTTGCTGGACAATCAGCAACGAATCCGACACAGTGCCTCACTTTAACGTCGTCATTAGCCAACAGGATATCCTGGATTGGAGGAGTACGATGTCCTAATCTTCTTACGTAACTTAATGCCAGTTATTCATCAGTAAATAGCTCTGGAGAATTTATGAATATTCATCCAGCAGTGTATTTGGTCTTAGTCGTAAGCTGGGATTTGTTGGTAATTAGATACTTTCCTACAGATAGAAAGAAATAAATTATAACCTCGGGGCTCTCAGACAAGAGAAGAGGGTTGTGGCGGCTGTCTACACGTCAAACCGGTGGTTTGTGGCGTGATTCCGTCGGACGCGGAACGCCTGATGGAAAGCGATGCCTGCAGCTGAAACGGATCCACGCTGACAGACGGCTCACTAGCATTAGCTAGCCTGGCATTCGCGGGACGCTGCGGCGGGAGAAGCTTTCGTTTGCTCTCGATCACGAGTAGAAACACGCACACACAAACACACACATGGATCGTGCGTGCCAAATTCCACAGAGCCGTAAAGGCAATCAAGGACAGATGGGAACGAGTGGCAGGAAAGCAGGCTACTGGAAGCTATAACAAGGTGCCACAACAGCTCTCCGAGGAGCTGGCGGCGTGTTATTGGCTTATTGGCTCTACAGCTGAAGGTTAAATGAGAACATCGATATATATGGACACAAATGTCAACATCTGCGGCTAGTTAGCTTATCTTGGCAATAAGTATCCGAGTAAAACTGTGAATTCCTTTAAATTTGCATTGACACAGAGGAAGCCAGCTTACAAGGCAGCTAGTGCTAGGTAAGTTGGTGGAAATGGTATTTTCGCTAATGCTAGTGCTAAAATATTGTAATGGATTTTCTTTGAGTTGGACAAAATAGTAACTTAATTGCCTGAATAAAGCCTGAATAGATAAAGCCCACCTAAACAAAGTCTGAATAAGTCAGGATGGTGAAAAAATATATAAAAATTTACATTTTTAAATCTTATTTCAACTGTCTTTTATCTCATTTTGCTAATTTCTACAAAAATAACAGGACTTTTTGTTTGTTACTATGAAAAGCTGGACCATTTCTGTCGTATAAAGTATTTTAAAATCAAAACAAAAACTTTAGCTGCCTCTTCAATCCAGACTCCAGCTCATGAAGGACATTTTCTCCTGCTGGTTTCTGGGTAAATTCCTGGCCTCTCTTTGAACACATGTGACAAGCAGCGCTTTGACCGAAGCCAAACATCACTGATCAAACAGTCGAGTTTGGCGTCGGCCACAGGGAGACAACCAGGTTACTCATGGGGAGGCCGCTGACCTGCTGCTAGCATGTTTAGCTAGGAAACCAACACGTGTGCCACACATACATGTGGTTCTATTTTTAACTTCTAAAGTCATACTTTAATGCTTGTGTGTTAAGCGTACAAATACACGGTCGTAGCTGCTTCTTTAAAGCCTTGGAGGCGTAAATCTAAGCGTGTAGTATCCGTCCCATCGTAGCATCCGAACAAAAGATGTCAGCTCAACGACCGTCATTATCTTCTGCCAACCTCTCATTTGTCTCGTCACACAGGGAAGTCCCTGTCAGACGTGTTGAACAAACAACCGACAGATGCTATTTAAGCTTGTGGAGGCCATAAAAATACATTTGCACTCGGGGCGCCGCTAATGGGAGCTTTGAGGGAGCCGAACTCGTCCATCAAAAAGAGCGACGGCATTCGTAACACGAGGACCAGGCTTAGCCGTGAGTCATGAATGTCGACTATTCACGTCTTGGAGAATTATCTAACGCTCGCTCCGGATTTGGGAGTCCTCTTGGGTGTGCAGGAGGAGGTCAAAGGTCAACAAGAGACTTCCGGAGTGTTAGCCGTTTTAAAAACAGCGGACTAGCAGCGCGAGCGGATCGGCTTCGGGTTTCAAGAAGCAATTAAGGTCCGTCTTTTAACCCCGAGGTGAAAAGGAAATTATTCCAACGCTAACCTTTGCCTTCAGGTAACAATTATTTTCGTCTCCTGGGGAAATAAACATTTGCATTCCTGCGCGCGCTATGCTAATAGAGATTAAGCTGAATTCAAGCCTGCGTGTCAGGCAGCGATTCAGGTAGCGAATACCACACATACCTCCGCCATTGTGCGCCTCTCAAAGGGCATCTCCCTCATGCTCGGCTGAGGACCGATGACATTTTCGAGGAACATTGTTATTAAAGTCGCACTGGACAGCTTCAAACGCGACAAGCAGAGTCCTGAAGCCATGCGCTAAGCCTCAAAGAACTTAATGCCTCCACTTTAATAAAGGTCTGGGATCAAACAGGAGAGGAGTCGCCGACACAACCATCAATTACGTCGTAATATAAAATTCCTTTTCCAATGAGTTGGTAAAAGGTCATGGTTTTTATCGTATGAATGCAAAGTTTATTCCTCCGTGTGATGGAAACACCTCAAAGGGTTCGTCGGTGCCGTTCGTTTCAGAAGTGAATCACGGGTCAAGGAGGCGTGGGAGGTGTTGGTGTCCAAATATACGAGCCGAACCTTTGTTAAACCGCATGAAAACGTTGGATTCTTCTCCAAACAGAGGGGATTGTTGCTGTTATTGCAGCCAGAGAGCAGTGACACGGAGTCTTATCAAGGTAAATCAGAAACAACAGCGGATTGCGATCACATGCCAGCGAAGGCCAGGGTTTGAACCTTTGATTCCATCCAGTTGATCTCGGTTTAGAAGAAGCCGGCACTCGGATCGGATGAAACTCCTCCTGACCTTAAATAGCACTCGGCTGGCAGCGCCTGGCGTCTGCTTGGGAAAGCTAATCAATTTCATACGAGTGCCTAAATCTTAAAAAATTCGCCGTAATCCATCAACATCACATGACCTGCGGTCCAGGAAGTCTGCCCACCTGAGGGGCCTAGACGTCCTGTTTCGGGTTTTCTTTCATCCCAAGTTCAGCTCATTATTTCGGTCGATTGAATCTTTGAAATTTGCGAAGCTGCTTTAGGGAAATAAATCTAAAAATCTTAGTTGTTGAGGTGAGTGTTAGCTTAGCATAACGGCTTGTAGCCACTAGCAACTGACTCCATCTGACGGTGTCGACGGTCACAGGTGAGTCTCAGTGGTGCTGGTTGGGAACTTCTATCACCTTGGGACCAGTTCAAGCGACCCATTTCACCCTTTGATATGCTAAACTAAGCTAAGCTAAGCTAGCTAGCTGCTAACTCCACCTGGCTCCTACAAACCAGCCTTTTGGATATATTCTGCTGATCAATCACCTTTCTGGGTTCCAGATGTCCCTGAACCGGGACACAACGGGGAGCACCTGAGCTCAAAGGGGCTATAAAAATAAAACCTATTTAAAACAAGCCCCCCCACCCCCACCCCACCCCATTGAATGTCTGTCAGCTGTCTCAGAATAGACTAATTAGCTCATCTAAATTAAAACCATTTCCCCAGCAGGTGCCGATCATCCATCTGGATTCAGTCTGGAGTTCTGAACCTTGACATCCTGCTCGCTTCATCTTCATCTTTACGCAAATGTATTTTTATTCTTATTTAAAAGTGATGGACATGAAGCCACAGATTTGAGATCCGGTGCTTCTGATTGGAGGAAAACGACGGAGAGAAAAAAAAAAAAAAAAGAAAAAGAAAAAGAAACGAATCATCCAGAGAAAATCCGAGCTTCTAAAACTTTGTGGCTGAAGTTTTGGAGTCTTGACGTGTCTGCGCTTGAGTCCTCCTCCAGAGAGAGGAGCACCGAGCATCCCTTCCACGGACTCCACCGGTCCCAGCGGCTCCACCGGCTCCGCGTCTGCGCGCCGAGCGGCCCGGGAGTCTGTGTCTTTAAGAATGTAAGGTGGGTGAGCCGCGCTCCTGACGCACGGCTGGTATGCAAACATAAATTTAGCAGCAACGTGTGCGTGGGGTTGGGGGGGTTGGGGAGGCAGGGGTGGGGTGGGGGGGGGACTAAATAACTGGAAGCCACCGTGAAGTGTCAGCTCTTGGCTGACTTTTACCTGTTTCTCCCAGAGCGAACCGGAGCCGGAGCGCAACGCGCCGCGGACAGACCCGAGCTCCCCCACCGGCGGACGGACGACACGGACCGGGGACAGGCGGACAGCAGCGGCCGGTCCCGACCGTCTCAACACCGTTTGACATTTGAGTGAAGTGATCCTCGCCGGAGATGACACGGGGGGGCTGCGCGTGGACCGCCGGACTGATCCTGGTGGCAGTTTGTTTGGAGGTAAGTCCAATGGCGCGTCACGGAGATGCGCAAAAAAAAATCAAGCAAAAAAATAAATAAGTTAAAAAGCGCTTTTATTAAATTTGCGCGCAAGAAACGAGGCACAAACTGTTTTATATTCGTATTGACGTGAGTTTGGACCCATCCTGAAAACCCGAGTTCAGATTAGGGGGGGGTTAGAAATAGAAATAACCCTCCAGATTCACGCGTGGTTGTTCATGCGTTATAACAAAAAGTTGTCACTTTAAAACCTCATCTTCCTCCCGGGATGCAGGTCAGATGAGGATGAGGAGCAGACTGGAGGATATCTACCCCATCATATGTAATAATGACAACCTTCACGCCCCCTGCTGTGCAATTAATTCACCCCCACCCTCCTGTTCTTACATTCCCATGTCAAATCTGAAATTGAGCGGCGTGCGGTTCACCTCCTCAGAGGTCACCGTTTGTCAGCCGTGAGCTGAACAAACAAGCCGTCACTCATCCTTCACGCTCACGCATCCTTCATGCCGCCCAATGGGCCCCCCACCCCCCCATGCCCCCAGACGGGGCCCCGGGTCTCCAGCAGAGAGGTGGGACGCCGCCATCGGCGCGTTTTAAAAGACGACGACAGGTGCTAACAGCACTTCAAGGTGTTTTGAACTTTTGGTCGCCCCCCCCCCCCCGACCAGCTGACTGTGAACCCCCACCAGGGTTCCCTTCTTTTGTTCAAAGTCCTTTTGAATCCTTCACAAAACTTTATTTAGACGAGCGACTTCATTCTGAGGTGTCAGAGAACCTTCAAGTCGCTTTCCGTTTACAACAGCGAGCAACGATGAGTCAGCGAGTAACATCAGTAAGATCAGTAGGCCGTCACCGCCGCCTCCCCCGGGGATGTCCTTTTTCCTTTCATCCCTGCTCTCACGTTGAAGCCTCTGCCTGGCTTTCAAACTGGAGAATGAGGCTCTATTTGTGTTTATGGCGGTCTGGAAGTGGAGCGACTTGTGAGCGGCGGCCAGGAGGCCTGTGGCTCCGGCCCTAAATGGAATAGTGGCCTCCTTTGTGGGTGACATAATGACATACCTCCAGCGACTCCCGGAGGCTCCTGTTCCAGCTCCGGTTTGTCCGGCTGAGAGGAACGGTTTTCTGTCTTCTGTCTTTTTTTTTTTTTCTAGCGGCGATGGCGTGAGCAAGAGGCTCTGCCCTCCAAAGACGCTCCAGCGTCTCTCCGAGCGCCGACATGAAGGCTCATAAATAATGAATCTGGCACCGGGCGAGGCCACGCAAATCCTTTTTGTTTGCTTCTAATTTATTTCTTTTTTGGCGTTTTGGCTCTGGGTGTTGGTGAGTCAGGGCGTTTTAATATCTAAGGTGACATGATGACATCAACACCTCTCCCATGATGCTCTTCTTTACATCCTGTTTGTTGTGAGGGAGAGTGGTTCTTGTTTGTCGTAATAGAACGCCGTCAGACGTAACACCAGAGATTCTGACGTCTTGGATCCACGATGATCCCGCCTCAATAGGGCGGAGTCTCTCTCATTGTAAACAACGTTGTTGACATCTTTTCATGTCGGCTGCCCAGCTCCGCTTCGCCGCATGCCTCTCTTCTAATTACTCCGCTGGAATTCAGAAGGAATTTCGCCTCAGAAGCAACAGATTTTGATGTTTATTCAAGGAAATGGTCCCTCGCAGAGTCTTAATGCGGCGTGCAGATTGCGTTGAAGCCCTCAGGATGGGGAGGCTTTTGGGGTCTAATGACGGGTTTAAGTGGGGTCATGGCGCGCTCCCCAACTGGTCGTCCATCAATGGGTGACGCGTCTCCTTCGCCCAAAACGTGCTCGCTCCAATCGTAAAGGCTCGCAAATGAGCCCGTTAGCTTCCTCGAGGGCGCCTTTGTTGCGAACACAAGTGGTGGGATTGGAAGTAAATTAATTTTGAGAAGTATTGGTCCCGATCGAGCCGTAAAGGAACGGGCTTCGGAGCGCATCTGGCCGGTGATGGATGGATGGAGCGAGTTTTTGGAGCGCCTCAGCAACGCCAAGTGTTTTCAGTTACGCTGCGAAAGCCTTCATACTCATCTCATTGTTCCCATCTGGGCTAAATCTGTGGAACCAGACTCAGAGCTGCTTAGTGGGGTAGTGCTGAAGTGTATGTACGCAATTATGCTCCATCCAAGGCCAGAATTTACTGCGAAAAGTTACTGCGAAAAGTTTTCACTTTTCGCAACACTTGCCATCCAGGAATACTTCCTGTCCATCTTCTCAGGTGTTCCAGGAGGCTCCACCCCACCTCTTTCCTGTAGATCCGGGCCAAAAGGAAGTAGCTCAACACCAATTCTCCACGGGCCAATGAAGGGAAAGTCCTGCGGAACAGAACAAGACATGGCAGCTGCTATTGGCCGTTCAATAGCGTCTGCAATAAAACAAGATAGCTACCTTGGCTGGAGCGCAGCTCTCATCTCCAATTTGTATTCAAATCCCTCAGTTCAAAGAAGCTATTCTACCAAAACCAAATCCCCAATCAGGGATCTCACAAATGTGGCAAAGCTTGAGAAGAAGCTTTGGGAGGAGGTTCTGGACGCCTACCTTGACTCGGGTGTTTTAAAAACGGTTGTTTTTCTGTGTTGCGACAGGCCTCTGATGACAAACACTCGGTCTGAGTGAAGCAGCAGATAAAACCGACCCGGCTTTTCTTTTCTTCTTGAACTTCTGAACCTGATTTTTCATTAATAGTGTGTTTGTGTTCTGCCAGCGATCAGACGGTCCACTCATGCTTAATATAAAGCTAATCTAGACAAGCAAAAAGACCGGTCAACCCAGCGACGATGGGTTGATGACTCCGATACTGGAGTCTGTTTTCCCTTCAATCTGGAAACAAAATTATTCAATTATTCAGTTTTAGGAGTAAAATTCTGCAGATATTTCTGCAGTTTGTGACAGATTAGAAAAGATTGTGTGAGTGTTTTCTTGCCAAATATAACAGAAAAGGTTCCTGCAGTCTGTAAATGACCAGTGTCTGTAGTTCTTCTTAGCTGCAAACCAGATTCAGATCCAGCTTCTGGTTCTTGGAATCTAATCCCGTTCCTCCAGTCTTGGAATGTCCCTGGTCTTCGTCCTTCATGTCCACCAGAAGGTTTTTCTGGATTCTAGTCAGGTGACACCTCCAGGATTATCCAGAACTACTTCTGGAACGAGGTCTCGGTGGACCTTCATGTCTGCTTGGGTTCTTCATCTTCATCTTCCTCACCGATGGAGATGGTTTCTTCTAGGATTCCTGATCTTTGATGGATCCATCTGACCAGTGACAGACTGCGGGTTTCTGGTTGACCAGGAAGTAAAGTGGACCCAGAGCAACCTGTAGGGAGGGGGTCCTTCAGCATCAGCTTTGTCTTCCTCCTCCAGACGCACCTCTGATCCAGAGACCCTTTTGGGCCCAGATGGTTCTGGGCTGGTGAAAAGGGCCTGAACAGAAACACCGCAGCGCTTAGCAACTTAGCATCGTGTCGTTAGCTTTGAGATGTTCGACACGGTTTTTACCAACAGCTGATGGAGCCGATCACCCGGTTACACAAGCGGGGTTGGAACACGTCTCCTGGCTCTGGGTTCACGTCCCAGCAGACATGACAGTGGTATCAATTGTTTCATCACATTCTTGTCAACAAAGCAAAAAAAAAAAAGACAAAAAAAAACCGGGTATTTCCAAAAAATGTTCAAACGCTCCCAGAACATCAGGAGCTGATTAGCAAACGGGGCCCATGTGAAAATTGAAAGTATGGAAAATGGATTTTACCATTCCCCCCTTCAGAACCGTGTGGAACCCGATAGTGTTGTTTGCTTTTCAATCACTCCATGCCAAGTCCTAATAACGCGCCGCCGCTCGCTGCCCGGCTCGCCTTCGCCAATAAATGGCACGACTCGTGGGGAGTAGCGCGGCGGCGTTGGCCGGAGCGTCGTTGGAGCTGCGTTATCGAGAATCGTGAACCCGTGTGGTTTCTGGAAGTGTGTGTCGATCCCCCTAGCAGACATTAGACAGGACCCGCCAGCAGAGGGCGACCTTACAGAGGAAGGACTTCACGTCCGGCGGCGGCGGCCTCTGCTGCTCCCACGCCGTCACGGATAATCAACGCCATTGTGATCCTGCAGGTGGCCGCCCCCTCCCCACCTCACCCCCCCTCCATTTCCTGTGGAGGCCCTTGTGATTATTTGTTCCGTTTTTTTTTTTTTTCTTTCCGGGAGGCTTATTGGTTGTTGCCCCGCTGGAAAGCCGATTCCTTGGCGACCTCACTCCTCCAATGAAACGTCTCGGGCCGCGTCCCCCCCCCCCTCCATTAGCGTCCCCCCCCTATTAGCGTGATGGAGTGTTGTTGTTTCATCCAGTTGTGTGTTCCTGGGCGCTCCGACCGTCATCTGGCCCGCACATTTTTCACACATAGCAAGTCTGAAACCCCCCCCAAAAAAACCTTGGCTTGAGGACACGGGTTCTAGTCCTGTTCCAACTTTGACCCCCCATCCCTACTGTGGGAGTGCCGGGGAGTGGCGCTAACAAGAGGGGAGACACTCTCCTGTGTCGCGTAATTAGAAGGGAGGGCAGGTAGGAGGTGTGATCGGTGTTCGGGGGTGGGGGGGTCAGGATGGACGGAATTGAAAGAGAGAAGCGAGGAGAATGATGGAGAAGCAGGAAAGGAGGAAACATTTATCACACCCTGAGTGGAGAGAGGAAGAGGATGGGAAGGAATATTGATGGGGTGAGAGCGGAGGAGACGCACGAAGCCGTCGGCGTGGAAACGGAAGACATAAATAATCGGACGCAGTCGACGCGATTTTAAATAAATACGAGAGCGTTTGTGAGGAAGACGCCCACAGCGTTGGGGCGTGACGAGGTTTCCACGCCGAGCGTTTGCGAAGCCAATGATGCTCCCCCCCCCCCCCACCCAAAAAGCCAGATGTGCTTTCTGCAAAACGCTCGAGACCCCGTTACAAATGATGTGCTATTAGGATTACCATGCAAACGCCCACGTGGGGCGATGAGCAGAAGTAGGTGTGGCTCCTTCATGGAGAACATGCAACATGTGATGTTTACTGGAAGCTAAGCTACATGCTACATGTTAAAAAAAAAAAAAGCTCATGCACGCCTGTTATTGTAATGTTTGATGGATGCAAAAACGACTTTGTGCGTCTGATGACACAGCTGGTGGCAGATAGCGCCGGGCTCCGCCAGCGCTGAAAAGCTGCAAGCAATAGTTCAACATTCTGGAAAAAGATTTTGGAAGAGAATTCTGTTTCAAAATCACTGCAACCCTCATATCTGTCCAGTAAATATAGAGCGGCAGCCAGGAGGCTATTAGCTTAGATTAGCATAAAGGCTGCAGGAAAGGGTCTGATTCTGTCCAAAGATAAAAACTGTCTACCGGTTTCTTTGAAATGGATTAGCTCGAGCATCTCAGAAGGATATCGGGTTGTGTTTTCGCGTGGGGGGCCGGGGGCGCTTACGGTTTCTTGGCTGGAAGCAGGTGAGAAAGAAAATACGTGTTTTTCTAATGCATGTTGAATTGTTCGTTTAAGAAAAGAAAAACACAGTTCATACACAATCACTGGTCGGAGGTCTTTTGTTGCACAAGGAGACACAGGTGGAGTTTTGAAATGGATTTTATTGACTTTCTGGACCCACGAAGGAGAGCTAATAAAGTTAAAGTCGTGTTCCACAGAAACAAAATGTGCGTTTAGATAAGAAACATTTACATTAAACTGATGTCCATGACCTCCTGTGAGGTCACACGCCCTTTTTACCACATGATCAGCACTTCCTGTATCCAGAACCGCAGCTTCCTGGGTCACTCCTTGTGCCCAATCCCAGGCCAGCAGACCAGCTGCACGCCCCGCCCCCAGTACAGGTGAAACCAATGAGGAATTAACACAGTTTCGGATATTTTAACATAATGTTGAACATGTTTGTGTCACAGTGGAAGCAATTCTCACTGTATTTGATCAAATTGAAAGAACTGACTTGAAATTCCATCGAAGTGTGTGTGTGTGTGTGTGTGTTTGTCTGTGTGTGTGTGTGTGTGTGTTTGTCTGTGTGTGTGTGTGTGTGTGACAAGTTGTGGGACTGTGTTTTGTCGTCTTGTGACTTTGGTCCGGATCGTTCCCAGGCTGCTCAGCGGGATTAACTGGACCAGCGTGGCCTTACACACACACACACACACACACACAGAAAGGTTGAGTATGGTGACACCATCTGTGTGGTCTTGAAGCGTGTGTGTGTGTTTATGTGTGTGTGTGTGTGTGTGTGTGTGTGTATGAAGGCGTCTTACGTCGTATCTTATGATGTCAAACGATGCAGAATGATTCCAAACGTGCATCGATGCGTTCGAGTCGCGCCTGTTTTTTTAGCCACTCGCCGAAAAAACACGGACACTTGCGTGATCCTGGGGGCGGAGCTTCGAGGGGCGTGTCTGGACACGGTGAACTTGACCGTGAACTCAAACTGACCTGTCGTGCTTCAGCAGCCGTGCGTCGTCTTGTTATTTGCGTGTTGCCGAGTGATTGATGTCTGACCTCTGAAAATAATTACCCCGACTGGAAAACGGCCCCCAGGGGTCACGCCGTTGCTGCGTTCAGGTGCCACTGTGGAATTCCGTCGCTTTGCGTGCGGTGATGTCATTTATTTTGTTTCACTCTGAAAAACATCTCCAACTCTCCGAACATCTCCAAAAATATTTGGCATCTGTGACCTGGAAAAGTGTCCGTGGGACACAGAGGCCCCCCCGCCCCCACCTCCTTTTCCCATCCCCCACCACATGAGCTTGTTGCCTTAACCCGGCGTGATTCCCTCCATAGCTGGAATAGTTCGGATTCAGGTGATCCCACCTTGGCTGCTCCTGTTGCCGTTGGCGACGAGGTCAGAGGACAATCAGAATCCAGGAGACGAAGTGAGAACAAAAATACCCTAAGAAACATAAAATGTAGTCGAAATCATGTCAGAATATTTTTATTCCTGTTTGAATTTTTGAAATGTTTAGTCGGGAAAATGCCAAAAAAAAAAAAAATCATTTGCCAACTTGAACTTGGAGGCGTTTTAGGAGCTGAAAACGGCTCGGAAACATCCTCCGAAACTGATTAGAACAATTGTTTAAATTTCAACAAATGAAATATCTGCCTAATGGTTTCAGCAGAAATACGATCCATTAAGTTTTCCTATAAACGTGCCATCGGGATCGCCGTCCGGAATGCTCCGGATCAGCTTTGTTTAATGTTTGGCCGAGCAGAACTTAACAAAAATAAGCCGCTCAGCTCAAATAAAAAATCAATTCGGAGTGTTTTGGGTTTTGTTCTTAATCGTACCTCCCCCCCCCCGCCATCCTCCCTCGTTTTTTTAATTTAAAATTAAAGGTCTCACCCAGAGGTGTGGGTGGGTGAAGTAAGCGATGACCTCAAGAAGCGACCCCGCCTCGTTCGATAAACTTGCTGACATTTTCTGTTACTGCGGGGAAACATCTGTTCGTCTGTCACGTTCAATATTTCAAACCATATTTATTCCAGGTGTGCGATTTAACGTCGCACCGCCCGACGGATTTTGATAAATCTTCAGGAAATAATGTCACCCAAGTGCCAAAAAGGTGACATAATGCCTGAGGCAAGCCCCAACACCCGTTCTGATGTTGTTTTTGTTCAAACAGGAGGAAGGAATGGGGGCGGGGCTTGATGGACTTTGATTGACGCTCGGAGAAAACGGGCGTTTTTTTTTTTTTTTTTTTTTGAGTGACTCATGTATGCGGGGTGTAAGACGAAGCTGCAGCCGTTTGTGTGTTAGTATGTCGGTGTGTGTGTGTGTGTGTGTGTGTGTGTGTGTGTGTGTGTATGTGTTGGGGCTAGCGTGTTAGCCGCCGCTGATTGGCAGGAGGGCGCAACAGGAATGCTGCCTCTCTCTCCGCGGGACAGGTACGAACCGCTCCATCATCACACGAGAGAGTAATCGTTACGGGCAAATCATTACATGATCAGAGGGACGGGGGCAGGGACAAGATTGTACATCAGTGTGTGTGTGTGTGCGCGTGTGTGTGTGTGTGTGGAGGTTTTATCTTCTGGCTATCATGAAAATGTGAGTGCATCACATTTCAGATAAATTCCCCTCAATACTGTGGTTCTTCGTTATTCAAACTGGGCTAATGCTTGCTAGCATCATTAGCTCCACTAGCTTAGCCCGAGAGCTAAGCTAGTGGCAGCTCATATAAATTCTCATAAACTCCACACACTGACTTCCAATAGCTGTAGTCTCTGATCTTTGGTCAAACTGGACTAATGTTTGCCTAGGCTCGGTTAGAGGAGGATGAAACTTTTGTCGGTCGTCACGTCGTCCACCTCAGTAGTGGCGGTAGAACCCTTCCTGACTGCTTGCCCATCCTCCATGGCGGCGCGATGAGTCACGCTTGATCTGACCTCCAATCTGAACCCAGAAGCACGTCTGTGTATTTTCGGCTCATTGATCAAACTTCCCGTCCGCCTATTAAACCTCATATCGATCCAGATGAAACCGTTGTCCTGCGTTTACCCCCGCATGACTGATGTTTCGAAAACAGCGGACCCGGATTACGTTCGGGGCCCCGACTCGACCGTTACGGCTCTGCAGAGTCTGCAGAAAAGACGAACGACCCCGCTTGTCCAGAAGACGTGACATAAACCCTTCAGAACACAAATTGGATAATGTCGCTGGAATAAATCCGTCACAACTGGCCCGCTAATTTTCCCAGAGCGCGCAAACAGGTTCATCGGATGCCAAAACGCGCAACAGTTGGTCGATCAATCAGCTCGGCGTTCGGTCCCGGGGCGTTCCAGTTCCACCTAACCGCGTCTGGCAACACGCCTGCTTTGCATAGCGGGGTTGGAATTTATTGCATTTGCCCGAAGCGAACGAAATGCCAGTCTCTCACCTCGTATTGAGCGATCCTCGCTCGCCCGGCGTTGATATTACAATGTGTGGTTGTAATTGCAGGGACTTAATCTATGCTGACAACAAATATTTTTGCAGGGGGAATATTTTCCTTCAAGCCAGACTCGACTTGCAGACTGCTAATTTATGCAGCAGATGTGGAATTGGGCAATGCTAACAAAACATTTAAGTTTACTGCTACCCTAGCGGGGCGGGGCTAGTCTTTATAGCGCTTCAGCAACTTAAAAAGCAATCAGGGCTTGTGTAACGGGCTGTGACGTTGTGTACAGCTGCTTTGCACCGCTTCAACAATGAAAGCCAAAGCTGTCTCCGACTTTAAAAAAAAAAAATCCGTGCATCCAAGTGTATCCGTAAAAGCGCCCCGAGGTGATTCCTGCCGCGGCGCGTCACTATCGTTTGTGTGTGTGAGCTTTGATGTCTGTATCTTTATTGATTTATAACTCTGTTCGTGCTCATTAAGAGCCCTGAGAGCGGCATAAAGATATATTTATGTCATAAATTGCTCTTTGATTTCCCTCTATTAGTTTTTGTTCATGCTTGGCGGTTTGGCTTCGACTCCTGCTGCTCCTTGGGTTTGGAGGTTCATCCACCGCCTCTTCTTTGTCCTGGCTTTAACATACGTAAAGGTCAACCCCGCCCTCCTGCGGGGTGCAGGCGACGAGTCACAAGAGAGGAAATCATCTTGTCCTTTTGTTAAACAGAGGATGGCTTTTCCAAACTTATGTTCTTAGAGGTGCTTCTGTTAGAGACCACCAAGAGGATGTTTCCCTGTTTTTACGGGACAATCTGAGCCAAAGGACGGACAAATTTTTTTTCCCATCACTAATCCAAGACGCTGTGGAGGTCGGACAGGTCAGGGCTCGGATTTAATGCACCTGCAAGGCACCACATGACCCTTGAGATGACGGAATCGCCCATCCTGTTGAGCAAGCCGATCGTTCGCTGGTCCATAAGGAACCCGATTGTTCTTTGGACCGGCGCTGAACTTGCATGCCCCAGTTATCTGGATGACGCAAGTGAATCGGAGCAGATCCACCTCTTGTGTCTCATTAATAGCGGCACACCCAGCTGTTGTCATCGTTCCGCCGTGTGCCTCCATCCTCTCTTATTTAATAACACTTAGTCACTACTCAGTGGAAGCAATAATCCCCCCGTTCTCCTCAAAGCAACACGAACTCCATGCCAAGGATCAGGCAACAAAAATGCGATAGAAACAATGAACTCTGTTCAGACGAATCTGAAGCCTGCAGCATCACACGTCGTATCGCAGCCTAAAATAAAAACAGGCTTCCCAAAGCAATCATAAATTAAAGGAAAGGCAAAGCAGAGCCAGAAAATTGAACGTCTTGTGGCGATCTGGTTTATTGCTAGCATTTTTTTGTTGTTCTTCAGACAGAAAAATAGTTTATCCCTCCTTAATTTATTGAGCCCTTAATCCAAGGGGAGCCCGACCGCCGAAAATGAGTTTTTAACGAGTTTTCATGCCGTGAGCTTTTTATTTGCTTTCCTGCCGTTTCTAGAAATGCACAGGAGGACGAGTTTTAAAGGAAGCGTCCTGTGGAAACATTTGAAAACACTCCCGTCACGCTTTTGGAAAAGTAAATGTCGCGGTTGTTTCACCACAAAGACCAGTTAAAGTCTGCACGTGACATCAATCTCGGATAAATAACAGCTTTAAATTAGGCTATTTGATGGCGGATAAGTGTGTAATGAAAACTAGCTGGATGACAGGTCTTGTTATATTTAACTTACCTTTAAATGTTCTTCAGAGACCTGCTAAGTAGACCAACAATACAGTCCAGATGGTCAACTGGGGCGTCAGCCTCCCTCTGGTGACTGGTCAAGCTACGTAGCATATAGTGCTAGTGGTTCCAGAAATGAATAAAACCCAAAGGTCAAATCAGGAAAAGCAGTGAAACTCATTCCGCTCTGTCCTTTCCCTGACCCATAATTCCCTTCTTCCTGCCCACCTAAGTCGTAAAGATTAACAGAGCGCTCTGTACCTGTCCACCTGCTGGAGGCATCACATTTACGGGTAATCTCATGGGTCCAGTTGGTTTTCTAATCCTTGGACGTGGAACCGCAAAGGGCCCGGCCAAGGCCAGGTTCTCCAGGGGATCGGTTATTGGAACCAGATCGGCCACCTGTGGCCGTATCAGATTTTACTTGTTTGGATATTGTGATTTCTTGGCGTGACTCAGTTACATGGTTCTTCCCCTTACAAGAAAGAGTCCAAGTAATAATGAAGGTAAAATCTAGACGTCGAAATAAAAACAAAAAGGCTGGCATGTGCAGCGACTTGTGAATTTTGTAGGGGTCATGCCCTCGTTCCAAAGAACGGCGGGGTGTTTTGCGGGCCATAAATGTGTACTTGAAGCTTTCATTGGTTTCACCTGACTGGAGATGTGCCCTCAGGTTCTCTTTGTGTCACATGGATACCTGTAGTCCATGCAAAGCCCTTGAATATGAAGCCATCTCACAACAATGGAAGGCCTGCCCGGGCCACGTTTGGAAGGTTTTGGTTGCACGAGTAATTTTGGAGCTATCAGATTGAAACTTAAGATGCCAGAGCGAATCCGTTCTGTCAGGAATTTCTAAATGGGGTATGAACCTTTTTCAAAGTTGCTTAACTGAAGTCAAAGACGAACCCTTCCACGGTTGGAGATCCATCCATCACAAAGAGGTCAAGGACGCCTCTAGTATTCAAAGTCTACCTTTAAGGCGGCCTGTAAGGAAGCCTTTGGGTATTTGGATGGCCTGAACGTCTTTGATAAGAAGCGTGGTCTTATATTTCCATAAGCAGATGACTGTAATACAATTCCCTTCATTTCGAACGTACCGTTATCTTTTCTGTCATTTTATTGCAGAACAAAACCCAATGAACCCTCAGATTTCCAGCTTTTGGGAACTCTGCGAGGCAGATTCATTCTGAACCATAATAACCTGAGATCCTCGACCTCTGCCTGCCTGTAAACTACACGGTTTATGTGATACCCTCTTTGTAAGTCTTCAAAAACGGAATATTTCAGGCAGATTGACCGCGCGCTCATACCTCTTCCTCCTGATAATAACCCTTTTTCAGCGCCTCAAATGCTCTAGGTTTTAGAGAGCTCCGAACCACTTTGGACGCTCTTAGGTTTCATCCACCAGGGGTTGGCTCTTCGCTCTGAAAGAATTGCATTTCTTACACAAGGCGAAGCCTCGGCCAGGAAGTTTCAAGAGACAGATCCCTCATCTCAGGGGGGTGAAGCTTACCTGCCAGATGACCTGTCAAGTTTGTCCTGTTGAGAGCTGTAATCGGTCTTTGGGGAGGGCATAAAGACAGTAATATAATCTCGCCAGTTTCTTTCTGCACCAGTAGTTCAAAAGAAAGGCATCCATATTTTTTAATACATGTGGTGATGGGAGGAATAAAAGATATCCAGCCTTCATTTCATTGCTGTCTCTCATCAAATGCAGCTAATTGGTGCCCGGTGGATGAGGCTTACTGATGTTCTGATGCCAGAACTGCACCAGAGCCAGGTCAGTCCGCCCCGCGGGGCGATAAGGAAGTCTTCCTATAAATGAAAACGCTGTTTTGTCAGTAGCCTCCGACTCTTTCAGAAAGGGGGGGAGGCAGGATTCCAAACGGTTCTCCGGTGGGCTCGTACCGGGCCATGCCAAACCCAGCTCCCCGCCGAGATGACCCCCGGGCACGCTCTCCAGCTGCGCAAACACAACCACATTGCTGAGCACACACTCAACATTCAGGCGGTGCCAAATACAATTATTCGCCTTGCTTTGAGTTTTGTGTTTTTTTGGTTGTTTCGTTTCAGTAGCACATGTTCATCCACCTTTCTCGGTAGCTTGGAAACGGGCCGCCCTGCCAGGCAGAACCAGGCTGACAAAAGCACCACTGTGACTCCATGTTTCTCTCATGAACATTACTTTGCTTGTCAGGTTAATTCTCTCAGACCTTTCGCTCCGTTTTCCTCCGAAGGGGAACCATCGACGTCAACATGTTGGGGGCGTGAAGGAGGTTCCTGGCAGCTCGCGTCAGCGCCCGGCCAGTAATGTTACCTTCAATGACCTTGGTTTTTTTCAGGTTAGCCTTCTCCTTAAAGGATCATTTCGCTTTATTGCGATTCGGCTCTTATTTTAGTTGGCGTGTCCGTCATTTCTGTCAGTTCTGGATAAATTAATTGCTCAGATGTTGAAACACAGTACGTGTTGTTTAAAAGTCGAGTTTAACCGACCCTAGAGGTTGGTAAAACTTGAACTTACGGCCCGTCCAGGGTTTACCACGACGTTCACCCGACTTCAGATGGAACATAAAATCGATGGGAAATGGATGAACGTTTGGTTGAAGTGGAGTTCATCAGGGATGATCAAGTCAATGAACTTTGCACTGTTAATGTGTTCTATTCTCAGCAAGACTACCTTAAAATTATTTCCAGGAATCTCGTTGTGATGGTGGACGAAAAAGCGGCAGCAGGACTATCTTTTCTCCGTCTTTAACATTGTTAAACTGAACTTTCTCCAACTGCTCCGTGATTTTGGAAGCATCTCGGTTGAGTTTTAGTCCCGGGCGGAGTGCCAGTCGGGTCTTGTATCCGTGTTCATCTGATCTGTTTATCGGCATTCGCCCCGTCCTCCTCGTTCTTGGAGAACAAACGCAGGTGATGGAGAAAAAGCAAGGAAGGCGCAGACATGAGCTGACATTTAATAGCTGCTGCCTCAATTCTTGGTCAAAGTCTTTCCTCCTTGAGAATATTACCACAAGGATCTAATTCCAAACACACATGCAAAGACTTTACGAGATAGTCCTCAGCGTCTACACATTTTTAATGTAAAAGTCATATTGCAGTAAATCCACATTCAAGACCAAACACTTAAAATTAGGCAAACACACGGTTGAAGCTGGTCTGCAGTGGAACAACACTTAACTCAAGAATGCTGAGTAATTCTCCCTGCATATTTGGAATCCATCAGTCCGACTATGGCGGTGTTGGAACACGTTAAATGTTATCTCAACTGACAATAGTTTGTTTAGGAAAGAATTTCTCCAACAGCTTCGGGTGAGATCAGAGCAGGAACACCCCAACAAACCCAATCTTTCCATTTCCGACGAACCTTCAGGAGGACTTAAACCGGCCGTGGTCGACGGCAGCGGGAGCTGTATTTGGCTCCGCCGTTGCTTCCCAGTTAAACGATTTTCCTGAGATAACAGAACCGGGCCCTCTGGGAGCCCTAATGCAAAAGCAAACATGATACGCTGTCTCTTGCCGTCGCTGGGCTTATGTCTCAATGACCTTCCCTCCATGTAGAAGCCCACGGAATTAGTATGTGCGTAGTTGAAAATATAAAAATCTTAAGGAAATTAGCAGATTGCTGTAAAAATGGCACGAAAAATACCCCATAAACCCACTCAGACAGGAAGTGTACCTTAATTCAGCCTGACGGTCCCTCACACGGGAACATACAGGACATAAAGTTGTACAAACACACTGAGAACCCCTGCGGTGAACTCACACATGTTGTGGAATAAATCGCTCGTGGTGTGTTTGGGAGTTTAAGTGGCGCCTCTGATCTGCCTTTTTAATACCAGGAGAATGTGGAGGATGAAATGTGCCAACTCACCCCTTCGTTCGCTCACCCGCCTGACACTCCCCCATCCTCTTCAAACGCCACTTTGGCCGCAACCCAGATGTTTGAGACGTTGTTCATCAAACCGCTCCGGCGAGAGAACAAGCGTGCCAGAGATGTGTTTGATTCCGTTTTCTTTGCAATTTGTCTCCATCGCTGGTGCTGATGACGTTCGTTTCCTGTGCGTCCGTCATGCTTTTTGGCATAATTAAGGCATTATATATATCTCAAGCTATGGACTGCTGGCCATACGAGTTATGTGAGATACGAGCCGTTGCTCTGTCCATATTTTTATTCAACATATGAGCAAAATCCGAGATAGAAGCCCTGCTTTAGGACACCATCATTAGTTGGTAGATAGATACAACATCAGTGAGACCAGATCTTGTTCTCGTTGGTGGAGTAAAGACGTAGCTCGTGTGTTCTCGTGACTTTTGCATTTCTTTTCATTCTTTATCATTGTTTACGTAACTTATATGTAATTAATTACACACAAGAAAAGCCTGCATGTCTATTTGTAGATAAAAATCTGATTTTTTTTTCATAATTTAAGGGGTTTGAGGCTTTTTTACAAGGCTGGAACGGATTAAAATTATTTTATTTATTTTAAATGGGGAAATGTTGTTTGACTTACAGCTCAGTCGGAATGGATTTAACTCGTATATCCAGGTACTTATATTCTTTATAAAGGAGTATTTTTCTCCTTTGGTTTGAGAATCTTTCAGCATTATCTGTCAATCTTGGGGCATAATTACTGCCTGTGGAGCCTTTGGGTAATGACAAGACAATGGGTGGAAGGCATTAAGCTGTCACAGGACTCTTTGTTGGCTGAGGTGTCTCAGAAAGAGTTCCTGGGGGTTGATTGTTGTATTTAAAGGACTTGAGACGAGTGGCTGGGTTTCCACAGCTTGTCATTCAGACTGGTGATGATGTTGTGGTTTGTTTGGGTGGTGGAGAATGTCGGGTCAAGTGGGGATGTCTGAGAATGTCTGGTAGGCACAGATCGGGCTTTTCAAAAGCCAGTAGTGTCACCGGCACCATCTTCCCCCGTCACGTGGCACAATCCGATCCGGAATGACCTGAATACCTTGTCTAGATATACAGACAACATTGAAACGTGAAGCTGCTTTTAAGTGGATACTTGGATCTGAGCTCTATCGGTTTTTAGGGTTCCTTGTAAACAACAGCAACCAACGTTCCCAGCTTCAACGCTTCTGTTACTGCCGAGTTGACATTTGAAGGAACAAGGGTATTGTGGAGTTTTTTCCATCTAGAACAGCATTTTTTAAAAATGTATCAGCAGCTGATGACATCACTGCCCTGTTCCAGCTTCATGCATGTACCCAGACTGGCCTACTATGGCCAGGACAGCACCAGGAAACCCAACATCAGACTGTCTGGTCTTGTTTGTCTGCAGACTCTGTTACATTTATTAAATCTCCTGACTGAGATCTTCTTCTGTGGTGTTGGTTTTGAAAAGCTACACTAACAATTACTAACCCTGCATAGGGCAGCATTTTCATTTGTTTTTTAATGTCTGTGTGCAGGCAGGACTTTTTAAAAAGGCAAGGACAGAAGGTTTTTGCTTTTCTTTGAGAGATGATTTTGAGTTAACAGAACATGCGGTTATTTCCAGCTCCTGTGTGCAGAACAATGTGAAACTAACGGAATTCTTTCCAGTTACACCCGACCTCCAACAACGTAAAGGTAATTGAAGCTCTGAATAGTTAAGGATGCCATTCCACGGGCGGAGCAGCGTTTCATTATTTGCCTCGCTGCCACCCGGATGACATCAGGACTAAAGAATGCAGCGCAACATGGAAATTAAGATGACTGGATGGTCAGGAGCTCCGCAAACGAGGGGCTTAATTTGGGAGCGGGAATGCAACGGCAATTCGGTGGTAACCGCAGACGGTACTCTGGAGAGGGCCGAGGCTTTCTTAAAGCATGTTAATGCCCACGAAAACAGTTTGTGAAACTCGGCGGAACAAATTCCTGGCCCGCTCCGCTGTGTGAGAATTGGGTCTTTATGGGATGAAATTTTCTCCTTGATCTGCATAAAAGTCAGAGTCCTGACTGGGACCTGGATGAGCATCTCTGGCTGAATCCGGTTGACCCTTGGCGATGTGCGGTTGCGAGCCGAGCCAGCGACTTGTTGGGTTTGGTCTTCTGGGAGGTCTGGCGCTGGTGGCCTCGCTTACATTTTATAGAGGTTTTAATGGGGTGTTCTATCAATTAACTGCTACTTGATTTTTGGAATCCCCATAAAGTGCCCAAAAAACCACCAGGATCACCAAAATCCAGATTGTGCTGGGTTCTGCAGATTCCGACATCCTCAACATTCAACTAGGAGCTCGGAACGCCCTCCCAGCGAGACTCATGGAAGTCTGTCGAGGAGTTATCACATCATCCTGCTGTCAGACCAGCCAACAAAAAAACCCAAAAAACTATAACAACTTTAAAAATAACAAATCCTGACACAAAATTATGGGTCAAAATTAGCTTTTAATGCGATAAAGACTACAGAATAATCGGTTCCAAGTTTCTAATGAGGGTTGAAAAAAAATCACACCTGAATGAAAAGTTAAAAAGAAAAGTTCTGGGGGCGCCACAAGACGCTATAAAAATTGTTCTCATCAATCATCTGCTGTTGCCCACCTTTACGCGTGAAATTACCCTGGTGTTTCGAATCAGTCGTACAGCGAAAGCTGAACCCGTTGGCCTCCTCGTGCGGAACATTTTGTTCTGGTTGTGGCACCCAGCTGTCAATTTTAAGCCTCGCGCAAATTGATTTGTTGAAGGAAGACAGATGTTTGTAATTGTCTGTTTGTCCGGTGACTTAAAGTCTGCTTATCCGCTTTCATGTTGGGTCGCGGCTCTCTGTAGCCGCCGCCGTGGCACGCGGTTTGATTAACGATGGGGTCTGTTAAGCCGGGCAGGGTTAATCAATCGATCGGACTAATGAGAAGCTGTGAGAGAGAGCTGTCGCACAGCTGCTGCCAGGGTTGTGTTACCGCGTTAGCGCTATGGACGCTACGCAGCCGGAGTTAGCCCAATGTTGTATTGAATGCATGGTGGTTGGAAACGTATTTATGAAAACGCGAAACTTGTGGTGGCCGGAGAGGCGAAGAAGTCAGCGGATTGCAGGAAGTAGCACAGTTTGTCTCACCTCTTGCTAACGTGCTAACTCAGTAGCAGTAAAATGCTAGTGCTTACCTTCTGCCTTGGTGTATTTTAAATTTGGGATTTCAAGAAGACCAGTTTTACCAAAAGCGTGACGCCCGACTCTTTTGAGAACGTCAAGAAGCGTCTCTTTGGGGAAGCTAAGTGACGGATGCGGCCGATCTGAGCCTGAGGTTGGTCGGACCGAGCAGACCATGATGGATGATTTCGGGAAATAAGTCTCACCGTGTGAAAACGTGATCTGGTCATGGCTGTCCGCCTGCACTTGCTTGGGTTTCATGCTCTTGCGTAACCTTCCAGGCTGTGTTACAGGCTGGAATCAGCCGGAGCAAACAGCCACGGCCAGCCATCACCAGCAGAGGGACGAGTTTGTCTGCAAGATGGCGTGATGGGAGACGAGCACGACCTTCATGGAGCACTTTTAGCCCAACGTTCAACCCCTCCGATGATAGCCTGTGAAATAGGAAGAACTGGGACGTTTAGGTGCATCCGGATCTGACCCTGCAGCCATCTGCCTTCCGTCGCCGTGGGAAACCACCAGGGGTCCATTGGTGTCTTCCTTTACGCTCTTGACACATCCAGTCGTTACTCCCAGTCGGTCGTCTTGTCTGCCCAGCAGGTGCTACAAAGCATCAGCTTTCGTTTCCTGCTGACTGGATGAGTTCAGAGTTATACAAACTGGTGTTATGGGTGGTGGATTATGCCCGGGTTGTGACGTCCAGCGAGACATTGATGACGGTCGTCACTTGGCCTTGCTTATGTCTGATGTTTGTGTGCGTCTTCAAGGCGTCGTTTATTGCGCTAGCACTGATAGCGGTGCATTGCAACACCCCCTGCTGCCCCGGCGTGACACACTTTCACTTTCCAGTAAAGTCTTTCACCGAGGAAGACTCATGGAGGAGTGTAACAAGGGACGGCGGCACACAGCGTGCATTGTATGAAGGGAAATTATTATGCGGTCTTCCAATGCGTTCCGGTTCTGGCGTTGTCGCGGCGTTCCCCGCTGCTCTTTGAGCTGTCAGAACTCTTTTAAGGGGCCTCATTAAAAACCACCACATTAAATATAATAGCAGTCGTTACCTGAGCGTGGAAACCGCACCGCGTCTGCTGCACAGATCAACATTAGCGTTGAAGTTATTTTTGCGTTGAAATGTCTTCCTGCTGGCTAATGGGATCCAAAAGGCTTCGGCGTTGGATCTCATAACCCCCCTGGACAATTTTATCGTAAGTCAGGAGAAATCGGCACCGGGCTTGTAATCCGACGTAATTAGGCCCCCGCTGAAGTCGGCGATGAGCCCTTGTGGCCCCACACATGGTCAGCAGGTGGACTATCCTGTCTACTTAGCAGGAAATTTGTTACTCGCTAACGTTGCACACTTGGACGGGTCAAGCGCTCAAGTTGCAGTCAGCTTGTGGTCAACTCCGGAGTGACGAATCGTGATTTATTGTGAGGCCACAGCCGTTGCGAGCATTACGGTTTTTGGTCTCTGTTTGTGTTGCAGGCTGATATTCTGCGGTCAGAAAGAGATTCTCTTTAAAGCCAACGGATAGTCGAAGAAAAATATCTGGTGACAACTAGGGTGTAAAATGATCGATGATGACCTCTTTAGAGGAGTTATCCTGTTGCCTTAAACCGAGAAACCAGGGAATGAAATGATTGAACCCAGAAAATATCGCCTTCTTTTAAACGGTGGAGACTCTCACAAGCGTCTGCGTTTAAATCGAGAATCTAAAGTGTGATTTCAAATCTCCCAAATTAGCCTTGTTGAGTGTTAAATTAGAAGAACGGTGGTAAAATTACAAAAAGAGTTGAAAGCCTGGTGTCAGTTGACGTTTGAACTTCATGCTTGAAGCGATGGAGCGAATGGCACTTCCTAAAATGTGGAACTATTCCTTTAATGTTTGGTTTAAAGCTTATTAAAGGTTTATTAATCATAGGTTTATATGATAGTGAATTAAATTCATTAAAGGTTCATTAATAGTTAATTAAAAGTTTATTAATATTTATTACAGGTATATTACAGGTTTATTATTAGTCTTTTGTGACAGTTGCCGTATGTTGTGTTTAACAAACATGTTTCAAACATTAAATTTAATTAAAATTTCTAAATATTATCTTTTTTCAAATTTAATTTTCTAAATACAGCTAAACCTTGTCTTAACGCCCTTGATTGTTTCAAGGATACATGACGTAAATCCAAAAACAATGTAAGTTGAATTAACTAGTCTCCAGGTTAAACTGAAGATAATCATTCCCAGCTCTGTACTGAATTTTGTTAATGAATTTTAATATTTGGTTAACATGAATCTATTTTAAACTTACAAAAAAAAAAAAAAGAATGATTTTTTTAATATAGTGAAGAAAAATCATTTCCGTCTCGTCTCCACCTGCTTCTTTCTTATTGTGGGTCATGGAGGTTGCTACGGGCTAATAATATATTATATGTTTTATTCTGATTTACTGTACAGTAACATGATATTATGTGCTTTTAATTGTTTACTAGTGATTTTATGATTCCAGTGTTTGTGTCAGACAGATGTTAAGTGGAGTTAAAATGACATAAATTTGATATTTATTTTTCCATGTTTTTTTTTGTGAAAACCTACATATAATTGAAACAGACGTAACTCCAAACGCCTTAAGCTGAGTTTTACCTGTATTTAACAGTGTTTCAATTTTCTGACATAGGAGGTGACTTAAAAGACTCCAACTTCAAAGGGTTTGACTCAGCAATGCAACATTTATATTTATGTTCTCCCTCTTGTATCAAATTTTGAAACGCCACCATATAAATCATTTCATAAATAAATAAATCATTTCATCAGTATATGAATAAAAGCCTGTCCTGCTGTAGATGAATGAGAACATTAACAATGACATGAATCATGTGGACGATACATAAATATATATTTATTTAACAAATAAATATTACATATTTACATATTTACACTTTACAGTGATTACAACAGTCTTTGTTGTAAAAATGAGTCATGTGTTCAGCGATGACAGTTTGATGACGGTGACGGAGTCCGGAAGTCCCGTTGACTGTTTTCCATCAGGTGAAGAACGGAACACTTTAAAGATAAAAGAGGGGGAGAGGGTATGTTTAGCATCCTGCTAGTGTGGATTAGCCTAACATGAAGACAGCAACAGATGAGATGAGACAGGGTTTAAAAATTATTCCCTGAATGAATTTCTTGAAATATTAAATTTTCCTTCAAGTATGCAAAAACGTTCAACCAAATCACAGCAACATTTCCAACAGGATTTAGTTTTTTTCTCTGAAGAGCGACCCTCACCTTTGTCTGATAGGCTAACTTGAGCATGGAGCCAGATGTTTTCTCCACGTGTTTTACCGGGCCGGTGTGGAGGATGTCTCCGCCACCGGTCCGCTGGAGCTTCTTCTCCACGATCATCCGCTTGAGGACCAGCCTGTTCCTCACCACTGCCATCTCAGGAGGGACCCAGTATTTAGAGGATCTCTTCCTCGCATTTTGATGTTTCTTAGCGTCTCCGCCGGCTTTGCACTGTCGATCGGCGAAGCGGAAGCTGCAATGTTCAGGTGGGATGATGGATTCCACCCCCATGGCTTCTGGGTTCTGTCCTGGTCTCTTGCTTTAGCGGTGCTGCTCTGTCAGTCATGAGACGTCTGGAGGCTTCTAGAGGAACGGTGGCTGTATGACGACAGCTGCTGGGTCAAAGTCCTGATTTTATGGTGGTTGGTGACACCACCAGCTTTCTTATCCACGTTTGTAAGACGTCTGAAAAGGGCCACGCCCTCAGAGTTGTTGTCTGTCTGACGTCTCTGTGATCATGTGATCAGCATACATGACCTAGCAGTTGTTTTACTAGCTTGAATGAAGAAGTGCACATGCATCATTTTGCTTTATGTTCAATCATTGACCTTGTGCGTGATCACCTGTCCAGGAAATACCCTGATCCCAGAACAGTTTGAAGATCAAGAGTAAATAGATTATTATAGATTTGGATTTGACGTCTGAGGTTTGTTTAAAATGAAATTACCTGCTTTTAAACAATTAACTTTAATCTTCACCTGCCGCACCTGCGCTTGAAATTAGCCACATTGTGCTAAGTTTGCATTGCAGCCGCTAAACATCAGCATGTTAGCATATTAGCATGCTGATTGTAGCATGTAGCCACGCTTTACAGGTTTGCAAGCTCAGCTCACCTTAATTTGTACCTGTCGTATTTCGCCAACATCGGATGGAGAGAGTATGTCGAAGTACAACAACACCTAGACGACCCAGCTTGAGCCATGGAAGGATGGAATTGGGAGTGTGAATGCTTTGAGATGAAGACGACTGAGCCAGGAAAACTTTTAATCTATCAGAGGTGGATTTTTCCACCGCCCCTGAGGCTTCGGTCTTTGGGCCGAGACTCGGTGGGAGTTGAAGAGGGCAGTAATGGAGACAAGTTGAGCTCCTTGCCACTTTTCCTCATGCTCGCTTGGAAGACGGATGCATCTAAATCAAATTGAGAGAAGTCTGGCAGGGAAAATGGGGAGAAGATACACCTTCAATGGAGAACATTAAGGTAAACAATCCATTAGGAATCAGAGAATGTGTTGAAAGTAGCGTTTCAGTCGTATCCGGCGTCCCGGAGGACCAGTGCGTTGTGTAAACTCCTGAGGTGAAAATTGTAACCATCAGTGTTGTCTTCCTCTCGTCGCCGGCGGCGATCCAAGACTCGGCTGTTTCTTTTTTCTTTATTACCAGTGAGGTCTGAGCAGCGATGAGGAAGCACATCGTGATCTGTTTTTTTCACTTACGGAAAAAAAAGCCACTGGATGCGTAGGGGTCCAATTGAGTGAAGGCCCTCGGATGAGGAAAAGGCCACCCATTTTCCTACAGGAATACCAGGCCGGAATGTTGCCTCCTTTGAAACGCGTTAACTGAAGGCTGGTATAAATCCCCTTAAAGTGGATTAGCAAAAATACCTCGTCCTCTAAGGTTTCCTTCAGACAGCAGCTGAAAAACGGGGGTCCCTATCTAAACACTCTTATTAATCAAAGGCAGCAGTTGGCGAAACATGAGTCCCGGTTCTGGTCTGGTGCGGCTCGGTAGAAGTCGTTCTCCTTTCACGGTTTCCACCCAAACAGTGGAAGCTGGCACGGTGTTATAGGAAAGCTCCATTATGATATCAGGTTGGTGTTATTACTGTTGATGATGCACATTTGAAGACCCGACCTGCCCCTGGGTTCACTTCCTTTCCCCTCACCCGACTCTTTGAAATCCGACCTGCCTCGGAGGTTAATGAACCACCGTCCCCCCCCCCCGTCCTTCCACACGTCTGCGCAGTCGGACACAATCACGCTTGTAGTTCGGGAGACTTGGACTGGCCGTTGAGTCGGTTCTTTCAATCTTGGGTCGTCCAGAGAACCAGGACTGCGTGTTTTCTTAACCTCTGTCATGTTCGTTTCAAATAAACTCAAACACGGATGAAGTTAGCGCCTGTTTGGACAACATCTGACGCACTTGAGGGAATTAACTCCATGTAGGGGTGTTAACGTGCGCCCCTGCTCACTGCCGAGATGTGATAGGGCTTCAAATGACGGCCATGATGTTTCTATTAGACGAGTTAGCTTGTACAGGAGATTGACCTCTCTGGCTGTCTGACTGTCTGTTCGTCCATCCGTCTGTCTGCCTTCTCTGAGGGTTGCAGGCTATATCAGTATTTGCAACCTTAGCTTAGCCTGTTAGCATGCTAAGTTTTGGCAATTAGCTCTGAAAACACGAGTCAAAATGAAAAAATGAAACTGAACATTGGCTTTAGATGAAACGTCAGTGTTTAAGAGTTACTCAGATGTTTTTACCTAGAACTAAGGTGTGGACCAACAGAGCTGCAATGCTAATGTTGCTAACAACAATAATTTTAATGTTGCCTTGCCTTTTGTTTTGCCTTTACCTTGTTGTTACAGGAACATCAGACATGTTGAGTTCAATCCTTGCGGCGTACCTTAAGAACACCATGTTGATAGGTTTTGTCAAAGGAATGTCAGAGTTTCTTCACACGACGGCATTTGCCGGGACTCGGAGCGTCTTTGGAAGCATTCGGGCCTCTGCCAGGTCCTGTCCGATGGTGGTATGCAGGATTCTTGACATTGGCACCGGCCTGTTTGCTCTAAGCGAGGAAGTTTCGACTCTCCATTCTTAAAAGCGAGCGAGGGAGAGTTTAGCCATCGCGCGCCATTAGCTCATGGCTCAGTCTGGTTCCAGCATATCGCACCTATTTTAAGTAGGACAGATTCAAACTTCACATTGACAAGGAAATGGTTGTCAAATCCGTCTGCTAAGACTCTTAAAGTGTGTGAGAAAATAATTTCTGCCGACGGGGGAAAAAGAAAAATCCCCTGAGAAAGACACAATCGGTATGTTCATCTCAGCCAGGCCTCCATTTAGCCTTGAGCAAGGACATCTGGTCACTTAGGTGGTTTTCACACACACACACACACACACACACACACACACACACACACACACACACACACACACACACACACACACACACACACACACACACACACACACACACACAAAGCATTTCTTAATATTCCTCTGCTAGACTTACTTTTACCCCTGGCTTTCAGTTGACTTTTTAATTTTCAGCATCATTAGCATGACGGACGCGCTTGAATGCAACGCTCCTCCAGCCAGAGGAGACTTGTGTTGCATTCAGGCGTCCGGGACGAGGCAGAATTTTCATTTCAGTCATTTATTCCACCTCCGAGTTGAAGTCGTCACAAAGATTTCAAACCGAGGACTCCACAAATTATGGAATTATACATAATTATAATATTCCAGGAATTTGTTCCTGTCACTTGTCACTTGAGGTTCCTCAAGTGGAGGAGACCTGGTTCCCCCGAGCCCCCAACACCAGCTCCTCGTCGCTCCACCTTGGCCCTGGATCCGGGTCGTAAAGGGGTGTTTATGACACATGCAGTGCAGCCGAGGGCCCCTGTATCCTGGAGAATGAGGGCCCCGCTGTGCCGCTAATGGGGCCTGTCCTAGCCCTTCCACTCTTTCCTCCCCCCACCCCGAAAAGACGGCCGGTGGTGTCTGGTGGTGTCAGTTCTCTCTGTGAATGTCTCCAGAGGTTTCCCTCATCAGGAGGTGGCTGGAAAGAAAATACACAATCAATACGCCGGCGTTCCCACCGTGGGACGAGGATCCGGGGCCGTAAATAAGGAATGTGACGCAGAACCTGGATCGGTTTGAGATCCTCTGCTTTCTGCTTTCTGACTGAACGTGTAGATATAATAAAAAATATTACTATAATTATTATTATTATTATTATTATTGTTATTATCATTATAATTAGTATTATAAAAATAAGAATATTAACATAAGAATAAAAAATGTGAAAAATATAGTTAAAAATTCAATGTAAGTAATCAATAGAAAATCAAATTTATACATATTTGACTAAAAATAAATTTTTAGCTTAATATGGAAATGTAAAATAATATAAAATATAAGTATAATATAAATAATATAATAATATAAAAATAAATATTGAAATAATGATTGAAATAATATTGAAAATAATAAAATATTGAAATAGTATTGAAATTTTATTAATAATTCCAAAAATATTGCATTCTTATTTATATATTCTTATTCATATTGTATCCTTATCAAAAATGATCATGAATTTCTCATGTCTAAGTCATATTTACATTCCAATACATAATAAACGTATAATTTATATGGTTACATGTATATATTTTCTGAATTTCCTTCGGGATTAATAAAGTATATATCTATCTATCCATGAAATATATTATCCCGGATATCAGATATTCCGTGTCCCGTTTTGTATATTTGATGATTGCTTTCGTCCAATCAGACAGTCCGATTGTTGACAGCTGCAGAGCGACACCTCTGACGGGATGTGTGCCTTTCAGGCCGCCGTGCGGGCCAACGACGGGGACGCCGTCTTCATCAGGGAATTCACTCTGATTCGCCGGGACCACCTCGCAGAGGAGCCTTTTCAGGACGCCAGCCAGAAACCAGAAGACCCCGTAAGTACCCGATGGGAAAACGCTGCACTCATCGCTTTTAATGCAAGAAGCACAAACCAAACGCCTCCAAAGTTTGTTTTGTTTTAACTTTTCAGGTCATTTACTTGTCAGATATTAAATTAGCCCATGAATGGGTTGTTGAAGTAACACGCCACATCAGAGGAGCGAGGAATCGCCGCATTTCACCTCGCTAATGAAAACAGTTGACTGATGGTCGTGGGACGCCGAGAGTTGAGGGCGGGCTGACCCAACACCATACGAGACAGAACAATGCTTACAAATCAATTAACAGTCGTTCACGCATAGTTTCAAGGGTGGGGCCGCCTTTTGAATCGCTTTGTCTTCACCGTGGCGCTTTCCAGAAGACGGTCTCTCGCCCGAAGGCTTCATTGGAATCGTTTGGAAGGGAGAGGTGGAGCGCCGTCCAAATCTTCCATTCCGCTGTTAATTTACGATGCGACTGATCCTGGTGCAATTTTAGAGGAATCCAGCCAGCATTCCTTCTAATGTTAGCGTTAGCAGGAATGCTACCTAGGGGTGAATTTTACCCACTCCATTAGATGATAGAACAGAAAAATCATTTTTAAAAGTTTGCTGTCGTTTAACCTTAAAATATTGGTGAATATCAGGTGTAACAATAATAGAAAATCTCAGTCTTTCCCTAAATTAAATGAATTGTTTGCCTTTTGCCAAAGATGCTCATGATGGGACAGAATAATGAGCTTTTTCTGAAATGGGACGGCTAGGCTAAATCTGACGCTAACATCTAGCCTGCAGACTTCCAGGAGTCACGCTTGCGATTCCTTTCAGCGCCCGCTGGACTCCGGTCTCCGAGCGCCCGCGGAGCCGCTCCACGTTGGATCCTGGATCTTGGTACGAATCCAAGACAAACGGCGCTTAATTAGCGAACGACCCAGGAGGCGTATCTCAGAACTCCAAAGTGTATTCCTTTTCTCTTGTTTAACTTTGGGGAGTGTGTGCCAGGGTCGGCTGGTGGGCAATACGACTGACCTCCCCAGCACCCTTTCCTCGATCCCTTAAGAGGCCACAGATGAATTGTTCTCTCTGAAGGGAAGTGTTTTTCCTGGCAGCCTCCGCAAGAACGACTCCGATGAAATACAGCTGTCTTAAATAGCTAAGGCCGAACATACCTTTGTAAATTACCCATATTTATTATGTGATGGCGAGCGTGTACTGGGGAGCTTCAGCGAATGTCAGCAGCCATAAACAAATATTAACTAAGTTTATTGGGTTGAGGTTTTCCTGAATCAGAGTGCGCGGGGGGTCTGGTGGCTGGCGAGTCTGAGAAGGTCTTCCCAACCATCCCCCACCCTCCATCCCCAAGACGTGACCGAATGTGCATGACTCAGAAGATAAACACAACAGATGGTCGTAAATTTGCTCGGACTACGACCCTCGTGTTAATGAATATTCCCGGCATGTTAGTTTGATCTGCGGCCGCTAATTCAAAACCCCTGAAATGTTTTCAGAAGCTGACAAAGCCTTCAGCTGCGGGTATAAATAATCTTAATTGATTATTTTTTTGTGAATGGGAAACTTTACGGCTTCAAATGAAGTCTGGGAGTGAATTTTTGAGGGACTGATGGAGAAAGAGGAAAGAATATCCTGGGATCAATAATAATAAACTGATCCATCAGGTCGGAATCTGCAGATATTTTTTGGCCACTAGGGGGCAGAATTAGATTTTATCCCTGTGAGACTCAAACTCGAGGTTTCTCTTCCCTTTATTTCAACAATGCTAAGCTAGCTTGAAAAAGTTTAGCCATGTTTTACCAAACAAAATCACTATTATACCAACAGGTTCAAGTGAGAGAAACTAATGGTGTTTATTTTTCGCGATGAATCGTGAGTTGTCAAAACCTACCACGACTACAAGTTAACAAAGCTATGTTAACATGTTAGCAACAGCTAGTAGTCTTTTCATTTTTTTTGTAACCTCAAGCCCTTTAAGATTATTTTGCTGTCCACATATATTTAGTAATCTTTTAGCTCCACCGACGTGATAGAACTTTCATGCCGTCACCAATCGCAACCAGAACGGTCCAATTTCTGACTGTTTTGTAACTCCAGTCCTCTCATCTCTGATTGGAGATGAACGCTCTGAACGCGCTCAAACTCTTCCTGTCTTCACATGTTTCCTGGAACGGTTCCATCGTTCTGCACCGTTGTTCTGCTTCCTCACCTTTTCTTCCTGTCGTCTTTCTTCTGGATCTGAGATGTTCTGTTGGACGTCTATCCCTCTCTGCCCTCTCGCTCTCTCTCACTTCATCACAAGCCAAGTAATTCAGGCTTTAATGTTTTTGCATGCTCAATTGCACCTCAGGCAGTAACAGCGAGGGGCTTTTTTTCTACCCCCCTCCCTTTCTAAAAAATCTTCAGGGCGAGTAAATGCTGTGCCTTTGGCAGGATGTCAGAGCTTAGGGTAATTGAGGTTGGGCGAGAAGGGCCGAGAGGCCGTCCGGGTGGCGAGCGAGCGAGTGTGTGTGTGTGTGTGTGTGTGTGTGTGTGTGTGTGTGTGGGGGGGGGCTCGTAGCGTTAGAGGCCCGTCGTTTGGTAGCAGCTGTGTTTTTCGTGCAGCGACAGGTGGAAAGGGCAACAGTCTCGCACAATTAAACACTTCATTTGTCTTCATTAAAAGGATGGGCGTGTTAGCCTTGGCAGGCGGAAAGGATGTTTAGCCTCAAGGCTTTTGGCCCCCCTGTATGCTGAGACCCCCTCCCTGGGGGCTAGCGCCACTTCAGGTTAAACCTTTAGGGGATTTCTGAGGGCCTAACGTTGTGAAATGGGCTATCTTTTACCCCGGCTAGGTAGCCGCTGGTCTCTTGCAGATGCAGGAGGTTGAATCTGTATGCATTTCAGATGTGTAACAGAATTAGAAATATTAAAAAACAATATTGCATCTATGCAAACAAAAGCAACAGAAAGCAGGGAGGAAGTTTTTAGCGAGGAAAAGAGGTTGATGGAAACCATGTGGGGTTCAAATGCTTCCAAAATGAACTCATTCATGCGTGTTGGTGAGAAACGCCTGAAGTAAACATATTGTCAACGCGTCTCTGACAAGAAAACAAAACGTCCACACTGACGAACGCGACACGAGATGATGGATGCTGAGCGGTTTACACGGACTCGCCGCCAGGAAATGATTGCTGACTCCAGGAAGTCTCAGAGGTCTTACTGCAACACCAAGGCTAGCTTCAAGCGTCCAGTCCTACGGAGGTTAATCGGGGTACTGGAGTCACTCGTCCTGAGTGAGACAATCCGATTATGGGTCCATGGCGACAAAGAGGGAGAAGCTCAAGTACTTCAAGAAGCCATTATGTTTGACGCCAGGCACTGTATCTCGACCTTCTCCTTCAGCGTCTCCTGTTTAAGGCTAACATGAGCTGCAGGAGCTGATGGGGGGTACCAGGAGGTACCCTAACGGTGACCCTCAAAGCCAACCAGCACGATCCTAAAGAGGAAACGTCACCAAAGTGAAGTGAAACCAATCGACCACTGGTGATAGTGACAACATCATAGCTTTGCTCAAATTTATTCATTTTCAGGGTACTCTTCTTCACAGAAGTCGATTTTCTCTGGATATGGTGGCTTTGCATGCTGGGAGACTCAGAGAACTTGGGTTCTCTGGGTTGCTCCACAGGCGCAGGGGTGACACGTTTGACCGTCGAGACGTCCGTTGTGCTTCTTGAGCAAGAAAAGGAAAGGAACGAGCAGAGGATCAGCGAGTTAGCAGACGTTAGTCTTCCCGACTCGTCTGTTTTGGCGAGCCAACCGGTGTCTGGCTCGGCCCTGGCGGTCTCCAAGAAAGTGCTGAGCGCTGGTGAATGCGGTGCGAAGCCACGTGGCGTTGGATGGCGGATCCGCCGCTCGCCCCTGTGTTTATTCCATCAACAGATGTGTTCAGTAAAGCCCTGGCCTTCACGCTGCCACATTGATTACCCCTCCCAGCTTGATGTGGTCTCACACCAGCGCTCTGCGGGTACTGGAGCGCCGCTGCTGAGGTAATACCACCAGGGACAAGACCTCACCACAACACCCACATAACAAAACGTGGGTGTGTGTGATTGCATGCAACAAGCAGTGTGTTGCTGGCTACTGTTGCACACACACTCCCATCTGCAGAGGCCCTCACCCTCATGTAATCCAGCAGATGTTTGCGCGCCGATGTGCATCTGCTACGTTGTGCAATCGGTGCTCCATGTGGATGCGATTTCTGCACCTTAAGCATCAAACGCTATCGCGTGTCATCACGCATATACACCAATTCTTTGATTCACCCCCCTCACACCCCAAATGCCTCGCTCCTCCAGCCCGGACGTGTGGAGGCACGAACCCGTTCTCCGCAGGGTGGAGAAGGAGGGGATTGATTTGTGATTGTTTACATTTCAAGTTGCGCTTTCCATCGCAGATGTTTGCGTTGTGTTTCGCGATCGGCATGCACAGGCACCGAAAACATTCAGCCTGGAATCTTCTGGACGTCCCAGCTCTGGATTGTGGCACTAATTGCCTCCTGAAGGTGTTGGATGATGCCATTCCTGCCCTTCTTTAATGCCTTTATCCGTTGTTTCTCTTCCAGAGGTGTCTTCAGGCAACATTATTCAAGGCTTTTCCGTAAATGTGGTTCCATTCTTTCACATTTTGCAGCAAATAACATATTTCAACCTCAAACGTTCTCATTCTGGAGGGCACCCCACCCAAACTCTTGGACTCCGGACTGGAGGGATTGGATCAGGATCGGAATCTTGAGGGTCCTGACGCAGATCTCCGGGGAGCAAATGGTTTAAACGTTGGCCAACGAAAAAATGAATTGCTGGAATGTCATCGCCTGACAAGTGTAGAAATTATTTCCTTTGTGTGTGATGCTCACAGTGTCGCGAAATAACATGGTTTAGGAATAAATACCACATGAGCTGACAGGATATGAAGCAGGCCCTTTGACAGGTCTGGGAACAGGCTGTTTGAAGGGGGGGTGGGGCATGCAGGTGGGCACCAGGTGGTTGGATGCCTCACATGCGGGACAAGTCCAGAAGATCTACCTTTCTAGCTCCCAATAATGGTTGTGATGCCCAATAATTAGCAACGTCTTGCAGCCTACGTAGTCGTGATTAGCTCCGCTACCTTGTTTACCAGCCCGCTAATGGGATTCCTGGAAGTACCACGCTGATTTACGGGACCGTCGGGATGGCGAAGGCATGGCTGGCAGGGGCGGGAGCGGTACGAAGCGAAGCCAGAGGGAGGTGGGATAAAAAGTGTGTCAAGGCTAAGTTGTTTTTCACCTTGCAGCAGAAATAAAGCAGCTAACTGTAGGGGGGCTGTAACTTTTATAACGTCGGTAGCGCTCCAGTGTAAGCTTCTATATGAGGTGTTCGTAATGGGGCGCTTGGCTCAGGCGGCCTTGCAGCCGTGTAACCGAAATCCAGTGTGAGCAACAGTGTTATCCTGAGTTACAGCAATAATAACGTGCTGCTGAAAGATCCTCGCCATCCATGCGGAGCGGCGTTTGGGTTGAGTAGCGGGCCGCGTGCAAACCAGAACGCAGCCCCGGCTTTCATGTGGGCCCTAATGGCTTAACGTGGCCGGGGCCGGGGCGTGTACCTGAGGGGGGTAAAGCAAACACAACACACCCCCCAGTTTACCCAACTGTCGCGTCAGGCTTTGTTTTCTGGAGCGCTGAGCCTAGTGGGGGAGGGGGTTTACCGGAAGGCGGACGCTTTTAACTCATCGGCTACCACAGCTTTGCAGCTCCTGATCTCCTTCGGTGGACTTTCTCTGACGCTTTGGACGTTTATCGGTGTTTTCTTTCTGTTCTTGATCCCAAGATGCTTTGCTCAGAGTTGAGTTCTGACATACAACAACTTTAGCTACCGCTAATGGCGTTGACATCTCTTAGCTGCCGCTAAAGTTGGTATAACTTTAGCGGTTGACATACGCCATTGTCTGTTCCGTAACTGGATCAGTCGTCATGACAATAAATTCCATGATTAGAAGCCTGATTTTCACTGACAAGCTCTGCCCAACTGTCCCCAGGCCCCCCCAAGTTGAAAAATGGCGTTGACATCTCAAGCTAATTCATGCTAGAAGAACACCATGAGAAGGCAGCGAAGAGTTAGAAGTGATGACGATAAAGGGAACATTGAGTTTGTTCTTCTTGTCGTGTCGGGTCTATGCTGCCCCCAGTGGTTCCTGCTGGTACTGCTCTGTTTGGTCCATTTCATCTGCATGCAATGGCTTCCAGAACACATTCACATCGGGCCCCCCTCTGCTGGGCTTTGATTTTCAGAATAAATTAGCTCTAACAGTCAGAGGTTTCCAACAAGCCGACTCCTGTTAAGCGTTTAAATCGGTGTAATCAACATCGCCGTCCCTTAACGCGAGATGAACTATTGCGGGCGACAGGAAAGACGTTGTGCCCGTCAGTCGGGCGTTTAGAGCGACTTTGAGGCGCGGTGTGGGTCGGCGCTGAGCTCAGCACGACTAGTGACGGACCTCGAGTCCATTGAAAGACGTTTTTGATCCTCGCAGAGAGAACATGGTGGTCTGTCTCTGTCGCTGGTGCATCACTGTAAACTGATGTAACCGCTCTCATTGTAAACATGAGGAAATCAAGACCATGAAATTGCACGCACACACACAAACACACACACATACACAATTTTATTTTGTGCTTAAAACGAGCCATGGGAGAGAAAGTAATCTGTCCACAAACCACAAGATTGAATAATGACCCTGAGCCTTTTCCAAGCTCAAAAGTGAGAAGTGCTTTGGAACGCCAGACGGCATACTTACACCAAATCTTTTTACAGCACACAAGCCTTAAAATGCAGCCCAATTTAAGGCTCTCTCTCGGTTGTCGCTGTCTCCATCACTCTCACGCTGTTTGTTGGATAGTGTTGCATGTGCAGTCGTGTCGTACACGCCAGCCGATCAGACGTGGCCTTGCGGTCTTCCGCAGATCATGCGTGCGGATCGCAGCCGGTCTTGCCTCCGAGTGCCGATGCAGGGGGGAAAGTTTGCAGATTACGAGCGTGGCCCACTCTCCGATTTGAACACGGGTGCAGAAACCGCCGAGGCCTCCAGAACAAGGCCTTTTCTATTCAACTGGAAACGTGGCAGTAATTCCGTTGATGCTTACCAGATGCGCCGGACACCGGGTTCGGGGGGAAGCTGGTAGGATAAGAGAAGCAAAAGTAGTCAAAGCATCCATACGATGTGAAGTTTGAGGATTGGGATGTTCACGCCAGAGTGTGTTGGTGCGATTTCTCGACCAGGTTTTGGAACTCCAAGCAGGTTTAGCTCTACTTTGGATTTTTCCTGAGATCTCTTTTGAAGTCAGGATGGATTCTGACCCTCAAGAGAGAATGTTAGTGTCATCTATGAGTCACACGCTCCCTCCTTTGATTCCCAAAGCAGCGTGCAATGAAAGGCGACCCAGTGGAGTATCGAAGCATCCAGATTTATGGAGGATGATGAAGGTTCTGCCATGAAAACTTTGTCTCCAGGGAAAGCGAGATCCAAGATGTTAGTTGAGTCACAACGACTGCATTGTTCCCCGTTGAAACGTCTGCACTGTGTTGTTGTTTCTCTGATTTACGGAGTTAATCTTCTCGTGCGTCGCCGTGGAGCCAAATCAGGATACCTGCGAGGCCATTCATCATTCTATGGCTGCAGAAATGCGTGACGTCGCTTAGAAAAGAGAGAGAGCGACAAATAAAATTATCTCAAGAGTATGTTGTCGTCCGTTGTTGCGTTGTGTTTGCAGGCCGAACCGCAGACAATCAAGCAACACCTTGCTGGGGTAATGACAGGGGAGGAGCTCGTCTTCGCTTCGACTTCTATGATGGAGTGATGGGCGGTGGAGGTGGAGACGGGGTGTTACCGGGGATGATGGAGAGGTTTCGTCCTCAATTGCACGGCGCTAGCCTGCAATAGACACCAATTAGAGGGCCTGGAGTGAAGCCCTCTGAGATGAGCTCAGCCTGCGGCGGTACTCGAACGCACCGCCGGACTAGGGGGGGAATCTGATGACGGGGGCAAATCAAAGTGTCTGCTAACGATTTAAAAAGCGCGCATACGTGCAAACCGTGTATATTCCAGCGCCGAGGATTTATTTTAACACCCTCTGATTTTGCGTGCGATGCCAGAAGCTACAGGTTTATGTAAACCTCTGACACACTCGAGAAGACTTGGGACCACCCCAAGCCCTCCAGACGAGCCTCCCACGGCCTCCCGATGCGTCTGCACAAGTGTGTTTATTGTAAAATGATATTTTGGAGCGCGGGGATTTCTGCTTTTTATTGCCACTCTTCTCCCGCGGTTAATTCCGAAAGATCTCGTCGAGCTGCTTCGCTCTCGCTGGAGAGGCCAAAGGTCAAAGTCTGTTGTGATGAATGTGGAGCAATGTGCACGACAGAATCGTAATGTTCGACTGAATCAAGTTGACTTCTCTGGGCTCCGCAGTTCTGCCTTGCAGACACAAGAGGCCGCTGCTGAGCTGTTGAGGCTGAAGCGCCGGATTGTCCAGGTGTTGTGATGGTCCTCCTCCTTCTCGCGTTATCTGATGATGCTCAGAATCTTTGAGAAAACGCACTTTTTATTAGTCATCACTGCTTTCCTCTTTTACTTTTCATTCCATTTCCCTCTGCCGCATTTTACCGCCCGGACAGCCGTCGCCTCTGTAACACCTCGCCGGCAGGGAGTTCACCACGGTAGCATATTTAGACAGCTGTAAGCCCAAAAGCTCCTGACAAAACAGGGTAGACGGGGGTTCTTATGTGGGAGCTGGATGGGGGGGGGGGGTGCTCTGATCCGTTTCAGCTCTTCCTGTGTGGTTGAAGCCAAATGTTTCCTCTCCGTCTCCATCACCTGGGCGAGCTTTGACTCGACGCTAACCATGAAGGAGGACACATGAGGTTTTGTCTTCATGACCGTGCAGTTGGTGATTTCGCTCTGTAAACTGTGAAAGAGAAACTTAATGGGATTTCCACATTTCGGCGGCGCTCTGAAGGAACACGGCCTCAGGCACATGTTCGCTGAATAAATTGACTTTAAGAGAGTCAAGTGTATTTAAGGGAATGATGTATGACTTGTCAGATATCGCTAAAACGTTCTCATCCGTCTCCTGTTTCTCCAGTCTTGGTGAAAGTTTGACGTGGAGGGAAGTGCTCAAAGAACCGCTAACGTTTTTGACGAAAATGAATCGTAAAAGCTTCCCTCGCGTGAAAAGAACAAACCAATCACAGGAAACCAAAAAGACTTCTCATTTAAAGTTCCTTTAAATGTGTGGAAGGTAAGTTTAAACAGTTCCTCTCTTGCCATCACCCCGAAGATAATTCTCATCTCCTTGGGGACAGCAATGCTAAATGCTAATAGCATATGAACAGTCAGAGGTTTCCAACAAGCTCACAATTGCTGGGTTTTTAAATCGGTGTAATCAACATTGCTGTCCTCAAACTTGTAGAAATAACTAGCATAGCTATTAGCATATCAGCTAACAGCTGCTAATCGGTGGGTTAAAGGAAGAAATGACCTCGCTGAAACCTTTTGATGGCGCTGGAGACGAACGCCACTAGCTAGACCCCGTCGGGTTCATCCTCTGGGGATCAAAAATATTTTGTACATCGCCTGTTTATCGGCTTTTGAGCTGTTGCTATGACGCTAAGCGTAATGGTTTGCCCTGTTGCCTCACAGCAAGAAAGTCATGGGTTCAAACCCCCACATTTCCAACATGGCCTTTCTGTGTGGAGTTTGCGTGTTCTCTTCGTGTCTGAATGGGCTTTCTCCGATTTCCCCTTAAAATCATGAAAAACATGTGTCTAAGGACTTCTAGGTCACGTTGGCCCACAGTGGCAAGCGTGCCCAGCGTGCAGCGAGCTGCCCAACCCTCCATCTGACCTCACAATTTTGTTGTGCGATTGTATAATCGTACGATTACAAATAAGGCTTCTTCTTCTTCTTCTTCTTCTTCTTCTTCTTACACGGTGCCATCGGTTCCAATGCTTTTATCTCTGTTTTTAACCCTGCTGTGTCCAGCCAGTGTCCCTTCTGTCCCCTTCGTGAGACAGTCTTTCATGCTTTTAGTGAGTGTGGGAGACTTGCAGTGCTCTTCACTCTTCTAACGAATGTTTTTAATCTGTTCAGTGAAAATTTTAGTGTGACGAAATTCGTCTACGGTGCTGGGTACAATAAATCGAATCAGAGAAAGTGGCAGCTTTTAAACTTTATCTCTGGAGAAGCAAAACTCGCAATTTACGTGACCAGGAAGTGAAGAATTGAAAACAATACTGTTCAAGACGCAGCCACTGTTTTTTGCTGTAACATCAGATGTCGCTTAAAACTAGAATTTGGTTTCTATAAAATGACAAAAGACCTAAATAACTTTAGGAACATCTGGTGTCACAAAAATGTCCTATGCACCTTAATTGATGATCAACTCAATTTTGCAAACTTCCTGATATAATGCACTGATTTTTGATTGTATTTCCTCTTACTTTATTGGTTTTTAGTGTTCCTGAAGCTCTTTAGTGTTTTCATCTAATGTAAAATTGTAAAATGTTTTGAATGTGATTAAAGTGTTTTTGAAAAAGTTTGAAAGGTCTTCTTCTTCTTCTTCTTCTTCTTCTTCTTCTTCTTCTTCTTCTTCTTCTTCTTCTTCTTCTTCTTCTTCTTCTTCTTCTTCTTCTTCTTCTTCTTCTTCTTCTTCTTCTTCTTCTTCTTCTTCTTCTTCTTCTTCTTCTTCTTCTTCTTCTTCTTCTTCTTCTAATAAGAACTCATTATGGAAACACGGTGAGTATGACATCACAGCGATGCTGTAAATAAGGTGAAGGTGATCTAATAACGTAATCGACCGCTAATACCTCCATCGCTGATTAATTTACCCACTCGACTGTCAGGGTAGCTTACTTTGGCACCATTGGTCCTCTTCCACCGGCCTCCTGTTACCCGCACAATAGTGATGTCAGCTGATTTCTTTTGCCATGACTAATACTTCTGGGATTAAGGGTTTGATGAAACTTGGCGTTGCGTTGCCTCCTGTTTTCACATCCACGATAGAGACGCTCCTCTTCGACGCCGGGCAGGACTTCCAGAGGAAATTTGGACGGATGGATGGGCACGGTATATATGTAAAAAAAAAAGCGGAGTTGTGTTTATCTTTCTGGTTTTGGTGAAAAACCATAATACGTGTCCCGTGGGCCATATTTCCTAGTCGACCTACGAGCAAACGCTCTTGTACTCGATACGCTGGTGGTTTCGGAAAAATAAGGGCAGGATGGAAGTCGCGTGATTGCTCCTTTTCCACATGGATCTCAGGGAAACCTCGATGGCTTCAGACGGGCCGAGCTGAAACGCTATCCAGTCGATTTTAAAAGGGGGAGGGCGGGCGGAAAGGGAAAAGGAAGATTCGATGGCATGAGCGCGGTTCCAGCAATTTTTTTTTTTTCCGCTCGGGCTTCGCGTCCCAACGAAGACAAACTGGAATCAAGTGATGAGTATTTTACGATGCATTCGTCCGTATTAACAGGTTTCGCCGACACGTCGCCCCCGTGCATCCTCCGTGAATTTCCTTCTGATTGTTGCAGCACATGTGTGAGGGGCGCTTGATTGCAGGATTGCCCCGTTGCCGGCTGATGGATTGTTTCCTCCTGCTGGCGTTAGGGGGGGGGGACGGACGAAGCCCAGTCAACATGTTGAAGTCTGGCGGCACTGAAAGCGCTGTCGACACCCCCGGCACCACGGGGAGTGGAGGATGGAGACGAACGAATACGTTTGCATCTTCAGGGTTCCATGTAGTGTGGGAATTTTGAGCGTCACGAAAAAATATTAATCCGGCTACTCTTGAGTGCAACTTTTCTGCAATTCCAAGTCAGTTTTATCAAATTTACAAACTTAATTCTTACTAACACGCAGGAAAATTTTGAGTTTTATATCATTTAAATATGAGTAAATTGTAAATAAACTTAAATTACGCCCACTCAAACTGCTTCCTATTGCCGTGACGACTTAGATGCGCACACATGCTAACGACTCCTCCTTCTGCAAAATAGTAGTAATTATACGTTTCCAGATTCCGCACCAGGAGATGAATAATTGCCAGAGACGCGTTTTGCTTACATCCTAATTGCATGCATATAAAAGATTGAGTGTGTTTCGCTGTTTCTCCAAGGGAATTGGAACAATGTGCTGGAGGTATCATCCATTTTTCTATAATCGCTTCCACATTTGTAGGTCAGCCGCGGGTCAAGACAAGGAATGGAAGCGCACCCGGCCCTTTGCTCCTCTTGTTATTGCATCATTATTCAAGCCAGTGAAATCTGTCAGATTTGGAGAGGATGCTCCAAAGGTTGAAGCCTCCTTCTTCCACCTTTATCATATCGCTTCTTCTGATCGTCCCGGAGCCAAGGACAATACACAAAACATTTTCAACAATGGAAAACACATGTGTCTGATGCGTGGCTAAACACTGAAACCGTAGCCGCGTGTAGCGTCCGTCCGGGAGATCAGACGCGTCTTCTCGTGGATGAAAAAGCTCCGAGCGTAAATACTCCGCATTCGCTCCGCTGAGACAAACCAGACGCGCTTTTATTTTGCCGTTTGGTGTTCCTGCTTCAAGAAAAAAATTGCTGTTGGACTATTGTGTCTCATTTTGCAATTATGAAAGAGGTTAACAAGGGAGGCTGTTTCTTGTCTGCACTTCAGAAGCCTGCTTTGAACCGTATTCGTCTTAATCCCATGTCATAAAGGCAGTAATTAGTTGGGATGCTGGCCCCTACCCTCCACAACTCAAATGAGCTGTTTGCTTAAATTAGATAATTGCAGCTTTTTCCATTTCATGCCTTTCATTTTTCTCCTACTATGGATCCTGACATGATTAGGGATGTCATATTTACAGTTCTGCAATCCTGACGGAATCCATCGCAGCCAAAATATTTGCTTTTGGAGTGTCGAGCGGAGTGAAAACCAGAGAGCCCGGAGAACAAGCTGCTGAGTGTTTGCCCTCATCGGGAGCCGCAGGAAAGTGCTAATGAGCTCCAAGCGAAGCAAAAGCCGCGTCTTTCGAAGCGCCTGATTAAGCTATCAAAGTTCCCAACAAAGAAAAACACGGAGGACCCCTCAGATGAGCCGGGGAGTCGTCCCGACTTGTTAAGAGCTGTTGAATTTGGTCCTGGTCCAATCTTTGATTGCCGTCCCAGCGGCTGAAGTCGTAGGTCGTCGCCCCCCACCGCCTGTGATCAGCGTCAGGATTAACACGCGTGTAGCACGCCTGAAAATATGCAGGTTGTAAAGTCAAACGGACCAGGAAACCAAAGACAGGAAGGAGTTAAAAGGGAAACACCCGGATGCGTGTTGTGAACCTTGAACGCGACCCCAACGGGGCAGCGATGCCCTCTGTTCAGTCTCACAGGACTGAGAGAGGGAAACTAAATTCAAGGCCGTCGTCGTCTTAATCTAAGAATACTGATTGTGGCTTCAAGTCGCGTCGTTTCCTTTGATTTGTGTTTGTCTTCGGAAAATGTGATTAAATTGTTCTGGAAGGCTGTAATGTCAGAACGGTCCTGCAGTACGGTCCCTGTTCTAAAACACAAGGGATCACTTAAAGCTCTGCGCGGCTGCGGGTCCATAAATAAGCCGTGGCCCGGGTCTGGACGTGGGTCCCACGCTCCCTCTAACCACCATGGTGGTCCGGGTGAACCGACCCCAGCAGCTTCACATGGATAATTTACGCCTGCCTTCTCCTGTTGAGCCGTGTCCAAGTGCCACACCGGCAGCGGTTCGGTTGAGGTGAGAGGGATTCTTCAAGTAGGGGGGTGAATGCAGCGAACCGATCCTTAATGGCAGGAAGTTCAGATCCCATAAATCTTCTATGAGCTGGACATTTCCTGATTGGTGTATTTGAGTCGTCATTTAGTCAAGTTGTGACATCACAGTAGCAATCAAGCTCAAGTGTCATGTGAAGACTTTATATGCTAATCGCTAATGTCAGTATTTTCCTTAGCTTGTTGTTTTTTTTGCCATGCTAGCTTCATCGACTCCATGGAAGACATAAGAAAATGAAGCCGAATTTGTCTCACTGTTTTTATTATCTTTGCTGTATTTTTGCTCATATTGATGGAAAACTTCTCAACAATCAACGATCTGTTCACTGCTAGCGTCCGTTGCTACTCATATTCAGTGCTATTTAGGGCGTTTTAGGATGCTAAAATGGGGCGGCGGTGGCTCAGTGGCAGAGCGGGTCGTCCAATGTTTCAAGATCGGCGGTTCGATTCCCAGTGGGAGGTGTCAGCTCACCTCTGCAGCACTGCCGAGGTGCCCTTGAGGTAGGTGCCGTTCCCCTTACAAGCTGCTCATTTGTGCGCTGCATAAAGAGGCTGCCCTCCACGCTACCTCCTCCTGCATGCCCTGCAAATACACCAACACCCTGTGTTGGTGTATTTGTGTGTTCAGGACCTGTACACGCTAATACAGCATGTGTGCTAACTAGAGTGTGCCACTAATTTCCCTGCGGAGATTAATTCAGTAAATAAAATTTTAAAAATGAAATATGAACAAAATTAGCATGCTAAACTGAGATGGAAAATGTTACCTGCGCTAACATTAGGATGTTAGCATTGACTTTTTGACCATGTTAGCACACTGACATTAGCATGTAGCTCAAAGCACTACTGTGCAGAGGCACTGCAGCAGCTGCAGAGTCTTGATTAAGTTAGCTAGCTCACATGAACCAGTATATCAAGACCGATTTAATTGATTTACGCAACGCTGACGCTATTATTATCCTTTCTCCTGCTCATAAAACATGCAGCACATACACGCTAAGCTAACCAGAACGGCTCGTTTCGTTTTCACTCATGCTGTAAAAAGTTGTGGGATCAGAACGAATGTCTTCCTCTACAGAGCGGGTGGGGGGGGTGGGGTTTCCAGTGGGACGCTTTGCCAGACGGAGCACCAGCGGAGATGGGTCCTTTAAAGGCCAAGCTGACGTCGGTCGTCCCTCGGGAACATCATTCATCCCTAAAATGGCCTTGCACACAGCGCCGCTCTTCCTCCCACCTTAGCCACAACGCAGTATCCCCGGAGGGCGGTGTTCACGGGCTCTCTAAATCCCTCATCTTAAGATTTCTACCTTATCCCGGAACCAAATCCTGCCTGTATCGCTTTTAAACCCTAGAATCCGTCCTACCTTCTACTGGACGATCGTTAAAAGTCGCGCAGGTGGTCGTAAAAATGAAATATGTGAATAATATTGAGCTTTTTAAAGCATCTTATTGTTTTAATAACAGCTTCAGTTGTTATTCGCTGTTTTTTTTGGGGGGGGGGGGTTGAATTTCAGCTAGAGGTCATAAAATCTCTGTCCATGTACAACATTTTATACGGTGGCATGGAAAACCTTTAAACAATAGCTTGGCTGTAAATTAGGTCTTTGTGGGAACGGTGGGAGGCGACCATTTATTCTACCTCAACTATTTAAATCTCCGTGTGGGAGCCGAGGGTCGGGGGCCCCTGGGTGAAAGTTAATATCGGACCCCGGTAACTGTATCTCCATTTGTCTTCATTGTGGGAGCCGGGGGTCTGTTCAGCGAGGCCATCGGCCCCTGATAGGCCGATCGTTTCATCTGAAAGGAGGAAGGGATCGGTTATACGACTTGGCGACTCCTTCGCCAGACATAAAACGCGATGTCAGTTGAAGTTTACGTTATTTCTTACGAGGGAGTGTAATGTTAGCCCACAGTGAGCAGCGATGTGGGTGTTGGTATGTTATCTTTTAATTTTCTAACTCACAGGGACGTTTAATGCCAAGTTTCCATCATGATGGGGGAAACAAAAATGAAAGGACCGAGCATGAATCCCTGAGGAACGATTGTCAAACGATCCCAACAGGGAGCTGGGGAGGAATTTTTGTATTTCTGACGCGTCTTTGTTCGTTTTGTGACCGGTACAGGAATATAATCTACTATAGCTACGTGCTAAGATCTTGGGAAGATGGCAACATCTCCAAAAAATAAGAAAAACATCGAGCTGCTGGTCAGCGGAAACGATCCGGCACTACGCTAATTGTGCCGACCTTCATTTGGTTTTATCACAATGTTATCGTATCTTTAGACGCGTAGCGAGCCGACCTCGACGAAGAGATCCGTTTGGATCATTCCTGCAAAGATACTTTCCAATTTTAGTTTTTATGTGGAATTTTCCCTCTATTAATGAAATACGATGAGCTGACATCCAACCCGTGCTAACCGCGCTCGTTTATTAGCTTACTAGCAGCGACCTTGGCTATCTTTTAATGTCACGTGGCCTTTTATTGAGGATTAATATTATTTCGCATTCGCTATTCTTCCTCCTCTCGCGACCAAATATGGCACCGTACGGCTTTCTCTCGCCTCGGCGTCTTGGTTGAGCGATCACGTCATGGAGAACCGGTTCCAGAGCGGGATGTCAGTCAAACACATTCATTTCCTCTTCAGGTGTTTGGTTTTAAACTCTGAGCACATCGCCGATGCCACGGTTTATTTTCTGTCGTCGTCCGGTTGTGCGAATGTGAGACGGGATTTCTTCTGAAAGCAAACAGGAGACGAGTGGAGAGTTCGGCTGAGAATGCGCCTTCCCGCCGGCGCCACAAACTACGCAGGCGTTAAGTGGATATAGTTTAGAGAGCGCGATGTGGATGTGCAGATAATTCCCCCCGATTCGCAGAATTTGCAGACCTCAAATTAAACAAGCCGGGGCCCACGGCTTCAGCCGGGGCCTTCGAGACTCGAGTTAAAAAAAACCAACAAAAAAAAAAACCCGTCAGTGTGTACCGGCTAAGTGTGGAGACATCCGCTGCCGTGTTGTGATTAGCGTTGCTGCCTGTTTGCTCTGGAGTGCAGCGCATTCTTCGCAGCCTTAATTGATAGCAATTATGTGGTTTTCGATTTGGTGTTTGATTTGAAGTCTTGAATTGAAGTGAGTTCTTTTTTTTTTGTTATTTCTGGAACGTCACGGTTCAGATGTCGGGATGACAGCCTGTTGCTTTTCCGCGTCGCATGGAGGGGCACCGGCGGGTTGGCACCGACTCGTTTCTGCGATTTCTATTTCGGCCTTTTCGTCTCTGCGTCGTGACGCAAACTGGAAAGTTACTCGCTGTTCCGTATATTCCTCCCGTGCCAAGGGGGTCATCCGTCTTACGGCTACTTTTTTCCTCCACAACCGGAGGACTTGTCCCTCCGGGGGGACACCTGGCGGGTTCCCCACCTCCACAGAGCAAATGTTTGCCGGCCCAAACTGCCAGATGTTATGAAAGGCTCTATTGAGGCCGACCTTTAGCTCATAAAGAAGCAGAAAAAAAATCCGCCACGGCTGAGAAGTTTATCCTGATAGCTTCTGACCACACTATGTCATTTGATTTGCACGAGGCGCTCACACCGGCGCTCGTAAAGCCGAGCCGGAGCCGGACGTGAAGTCATGCCGCTCCCAGATGGGTGTTGGTTCACCCGTTTGCTAAAAAAAGCAAAAAACAATGACAAATCCTTTTGATGGACCGCCGCCGAGAGAAATCTGAGATATCAGATGAGGAAAGAGGGAAGAAAATTAGTTTACAATTGTGTGTCTGCCGTGGTTCCGACTCTTTGCGGGGGCTGCAGCTGATCCTGCCTCCTGCTTTGAACCGTCCCGCCCGGGGCCTGTTTATTGATTGGCTGCTGTGCCAGACCTGTCGGACTCAGGGGGCTTGGATCGGCCCCAGTCGCCCCCCTCCCCTCGTCCGCACACATCACACGCATGCACACACTCTTCCTCCCTCCCTTCCTCCCTCCTTCCCTCTCACGAGCTGCTCCCGAGGCAGAACAGGAGCCAGTCAGAGAGGAGTCGGCAGACGGGGGAGACGCACAGGAGGGCATCAGGACTCGGCCCCCCGAAACCGGACACACTCTGGAAAAAGGAAAGCATGGAGCGGGATTTGTTCTCCTGCCGTCTCCTGGTGACGGCTCTCCTCCTCCTCCTGGTACCGTAACGATCACTTTCTCCTTGTCCTTCCTCCTTCCTGTTGTCTTTTCTTTATCAAGTTGGACCTTCAGACCAGAACCGGTTGTGCCTTTAGAAAGCCTGATCTGTTCCGGGTGTGTGAAACTACTTTTTCATGTCCAGTTTAGGAAAAGACACCCCTCCTCCTCTGAAGGAACGGTGGCTTTTAAAAGGTTAGCTCAACCTGTCTTACTCGCTAAAGGTCAGCGTGTCTTCCATGTGTTTCCGATCCCGGTCGCTATAAATCCGACTTGTTGGCCGCGGGTCCGGGGGGCTGTTTCGTCTCCCTGTTACATTACAGTGGCTGGAGGATAGCGCCGTGCATCGCGGCTGCAGACGACAAGGGATTCAACAGATGTGCAAATATCGTGTGTCTTGCCAACTGAAAAGGCCATCGTGTGTGTATTGACACAGTCTGCAAAAAAAAAAAAAAAAGCCACCAGAGTCGGGTTTCCTTCCCCCCGACGAGGAGTTTTCCACATTCAGGGAAAACGTCCTTAGTGTCGGTTGCTGACAGGTGACTTAAATAAAACCTGTCCATCAGAATAAAGCCTAATCTGGAGATTACTGCTCTGTTATCGGATGCTAATTTCCTCAGCGTGGACGGGTGGCGGCTGAACAAAAAAAGTGCAAATCCTGTGCAGACACAACCCTGGAGGTTTGAGGTCCGGATTGGACATCCCACCCTATTAGATCGGTCTCGTCTTCCTCCAGAGAACAATAGCGGCGCAACCGGCCAAACATCCTCCACATCCCTGTCCCCCCCCCCCCCTTTTGTCCCTTCATCCACTTCCACTCGTCTCTCCTCGCCCGGCCCCCGTCACGCCCGCGGCTCCCCTTGGCTTCACAACACACGGCTTCCAGCTGTAATTGAGTGCAAAATTCACTGATTGCTTTTCAAAGGAGAATTAAGGTGGTGTGCTGACAGGCTGCCCGGTGCACCGCCTGTGTTTATTTACCGTGGATCCAAACGCTGATATAGTTGGCCCACGCAGAAAGTAGCGCCGTCGCTGATGTGTTTGGCCGCATGCACTGTTGGCTTGGCGTCCGGATCTCGCTGCTCCCCTCTGCTATTCCTCAGGTATCATCAGCACTGACAGCCATTTATATCTTTTTAATAAACCCAACCTGGCCGCCGCCGCCGCCACCGCCTGCACAAAGGGTGTTTTTTCTGCTGCAGAAAATAATCAGTGCAGCACTTTTTTGATCTGATCTCTGCAGGATCCATCCAATACCGTGCCACGGAAAAAAAAAAAAAAAAAAAAGAATCCAAAAAAAGAACTTGGCGTGTCCTGAAACTTTCCTCTAAATTCTCACAACTGTGTTTAACAAAATGCAACGCGAGGCATTCGCTGTCAGCTCGGCAGCGTAAATCTTTTTTGAGAGCAGGTGTTGCTCAGAAAGTTCTCATAGTTACTCAATATGGATTTTAAAAAATCCCGGTCAGGACACAAATGTGGCGTTCGCGCAATATGACGACATTCTTTCCTGCTTCATCATTATGAATGGAAATTATATATGTTTTCTTCTATCCCTCCGTTTCTTCTTATGGCCTGAAAACATCTGTTGAATGTCGATGGTTTCAAACCGCATGTCTGCTTCCATAGGAGGAGGATGATTTGTCCCGGCATCGGCTCCAACTTTAAAGTATTTTTATCCGGATTTTCATTCAGCAGGTGTAGAAAAGTGTTCCGTCTTGGCCTCCGCCTCCAGGACGGAGTAGAAACTATTTTCCCTTTCGCTTCATCTGATCCTGGTATCCAGACAGAGGTCGACCTCTGAGTTCGTTCAGTCACTCCTGAAAAAGGGGATTGAGAAGATCGAGGCCAGAGCAAAGCAGAAACGGCCCAAAGAGGAGCTAAAAAAACGTCCTCTATAGGTCGGGGGGACATCTTGATTTTGGCTGTTCCTCCTCCATCTGAGATGCACATTGTCTTTGCAGTCGCAGAATTCATCTTCTCATAATATTGACTTTGGGTCTTGCGGTATCCGACCGCCGCTGCCAAATAGAGCATGATGTAATTAACAGAAGTCTCAGACACGGCTAACGTTTCATAAACTACAGCAGTGACTCGGTCATCAAATTATGCAAAGGCACAGAAGACAAAAAGATGAGCGTTTCTGTTGGGCGTTCAGGAGTTCAGTCGCTTTAGATTTCATCTCAAGCGGCAGAGAAATGTTCCTCCCGTTTCTCGATAAAAGTGAACACTCTCCTCTTTCTCTTTCCCGAGGTGCAGAGCTCGCGGACGGCCCGGTCGGAAGAGGACAGGGACACCCTGTGGGACGCCTGGGGGTCCTGGAGCGAGTGCTCCCGCACCTGTGGAGGAGGCGCTTCATACTCCCTCCGACGATGCCTCAGTTCCAAGTATGATCAGCATCCGACACACGAATGGATGGAGTTTTTCATTTCAGAACATATTGGAGAAACATTTATGACTGATTATCAACTGATTAAACCCCATGTTAATCAATACAGCCAATCAAAATTCTGTTGCAATGCATTGACGTGTAGAAAGGTCCACTTCCTTTGTAATTTATGATTATTGCGATTGAGAATTTTAGATGATTCAGTGACAAAAGGCGACTTGGAGAAACAACAAAGAAGCCAAGACATACAAATCTGACATTTATGAGTGAAGCGACCCCAGAGCGATGCTGCGCTGCCAGCCTTGGTCTTAGCGGGATGCTTCCATCGCAGGAGAGGAGGACGAGCTGTAAAATAAATGTCTAACTCAAAGTGAGGACCTCATTGACCCGCAGACGGGTGGAAACCTCACAGACAATTTGTAAGCATGTGTTCAAACACTCTCCGAAGTAATCTCCTGTTTGAAAGAGCAAAGACCTGACTGGGGTTGGCCTGGTTTCCATTAAAGTGGCACATCATGGCTTAGAGATTCAAGAGAGGAGGAGGAGGAGGAGGAGGAGGACTTTCTCTGCTGCTCCAGCCGTTCTGCCAAATAAACCCAGACAGAGTCTCTAATAGTGCGAGTAAATCTCACCAATTGCTCTATTCCCTTGTGAAGCACTGGGTGAGCTCAAAGCCCACAGGACCGTTCTGGGTCCGGCCACGGGTTGACTTTGCTCATCCTCCTCCTCCTAAGGCTGTCTAGACGGCCACATGAGCCTAAATCTTGAATTCATCTTTGACAATCGGAGTCGTCTTTTCAGCGCCCGTCCGGATATGTTTCTCCTCAGATCCGAGCGTAACAATCGATGACTCACGCCATGTCGAGTAAGTTTTTTCTTTGAGCAGCGAGGCCTCGCTGGGTGGATTCCCTCTGCTCATCATCTCAGCTTAAGTCTTGTGATGAAGAGGAACTTGCACTTTGAGCCTCCTGGCCCTTTCATCATTGCGCGAAACTCGCCCGGTCGGTTAGGCTTTAGATTAACCCCGCTGAGCTCTGAGATTAAAGCTGGAGTAACGGGCGAAGTGGTCGATTACAATTAAATTTGAGAAATAAGAAAAAAAAACCAGACAAATGGAGTGAGAGGGTATGTTTTCCATAGAAACGTCACATTTATAGACTGGGAAATAGCTGCTGAGTGACTTCACTGCATTCCTCTGTTTTACAGTTCCCCAAATGTATTGCTCTCTCGCTCAAGATAGCCAGTTAGCTCTGCTGCCAAAGTCACCTCTGATTCACTATTGGGGGGCTTCTATAAAGGACAGGAGTGGCCATGCAAGGTCGACCCAAAAGCAAGGGGTGGTCATGCAAAGTTGACCTAAAGGCAAGGTGTGGCCATGCCATGTCCACCCAAAGGCAAGGTGTCGTCATGCAAGCCTAAGGTGCAATCTTAAGGTGCAATCCGTAGGGGTTCAGGGAAGCAAAGCTAAGACAACCCCTGAGCGACTGAGCCCCCATTTTTGGTGATGTAAAGTTGAACCCCAGAAGAATGCCGGCTGGAGAAGCAGCTGAGGCACGAGTAGGTATTTGGAGTTGGATCTCCATGCAGGTATCGCGTCCTGGCAGGTATGTTTACGATCCCGTTGGACGGTAGCGGTAATGTAGGTAGACCCTCCTTCCTCGCCTCGTCCTGCTTCACCCGGCTGCTGCGTGGGAATGAGGGGCAGCAATAGCCTGGAACCGGTGGAAGATCAAACAGGGTCATTAAACAGCACAGCACAAGGCCTCTTGTGTGAGAGAGTCTTTGGAAAGAGAGGCTGGAAACGGATCTGCAACACCCTCCAAAGCAATACCACTCCAACTCCCTGGCCTTTAAACACACACACACACACGCACACGCACACTCACACTCACACACACACACACACACACACACACACACACACACACACACACACACACACACACAAATGCACAAGAGTTGCACAACCTCTGAAAATGGCAAACGTGAAGCGCAGACTAAACACAGATTGCCTGGCCCTCATTAGTCTCGACCCAACAACACCCTTCACTTGATCACAACCTGCATTATTGCAGCAGCATTCTGGGTTCCAATGGAGGCTTGACATATGGATTGGGTGTCATGGCAGGAAAAAGCGCCGCTCTGTTATTTATGAGGCTTGGCGTTGGCAAACACCTGTCATTTCTTTTTATTAAAAGAGGCCGGTAGCAACTTTATTGGCCTCTGATGGCAGGTAGGAGTTAAATGCTCGACTAAATGATTTAAAAGTTGCATAATGACAACTTTCTAAAGACGATCAAGTTAAACGTCTTCCAAGACTCCCAGAGAAGAACTCCTGATGTCTGATGAGAATGTTTTAATATATTTAAGTTGCAGACGGTGACATTAAATGATTGTGGCGTGTAGGAATGCCAACAGAGGCGTACCATAGCTACGCTTTAAGTCTATCTTTAAGCGGTGCGGTATTTAAGAGTTTTTCCCAAGGCTACGGCTAATTAAATCGGTCTAATTAACTCAGGCCTAGCACACTGATGGTATCTTCTACTTGGACCACCCGTTGTGTGGTCTGTGGACGGAACGCCTCCTTTTTATAAAGCGCAGCTTAACTCATGACACGCCAGAATCAGCAAAATCTAATCTAATAAGGAGTCTAAAATGTGATCAGACAAGCATATTCACTAAATTCAAAATTCAGAGGTGCACAAAGGTGCAAGTCAGGGAGGGTCCAATTCCATGTGGTTAGCTGGCCTATGTATCTGATGCAGCTTTTAAAGCAGTAGTTCTGCAAACATGTAAGAGTAAATTCTAATACCCACCCAAACAAAATATTAAGAATCACCAAAGTTGTTGAACTTCATCTTGGTGAGAGTCACGGACGTGAGACAGTCAGGGGGGATCCAGTTTCTGGGCAGGAAGCAGATCTTTTTTCAAATTCCATTGTAATCCTTCCAGAAGTTGTCAAGATCTTCTTCTTTCCTCCGTTCCTCTCAGGGAGATGATCCTGGATGATCTTGGAGGATCATTTATTTCCGTCCCTTCCTGTCCACATTGGTAGACCGGGCCCTGAACAATCTGCCGTGGAAATCCTTTTCACTATCCAGATCTTTCATTTGGCAAAGGTTTCGCCCCGGTTGTCCATCCTGGTGTAATCCCTTTTATTTATCCAGGCGTAACTGGGATCAGCGCTGAGAATGATCCAGCTTGAACATCCTCAAGATACAAAAAATAAGAGAGAAAAACCCAGACTTATGCTGATTCTCAAGGAAAATCCAGGGATGTTTTGTATCAGATGGATTTTTATGCTAACGTACTTCATCATTCAGTTTCCATGGCTTTAAATTTATCAAAAACATAAAAGTTTTCTACAATTGTTGACAAAAGACTTCAAGTTCACAAAGCTGTGCTTTTCCCCCCTAACGGCGTCTGAAGTAATTTTTTAGTTTAATTCCAGAGGTTTTATTTCCTTAGGGCCATGAATGTGAACAGGAAATCTCCTCTCAGCCTATTAGATTATGAGATATCTTGTAAGCAAAGCCGACATTTCGGCTCGAGGGTAGTTTTGAAGGAGAAGTCATTAAGGGAGCGACCTGTTGAGTCTGCATCCTATAGGGAGCATGTTATCTACAAATGTACCGGCCTGCCCGAGGTTTATCCGTGATAAAGGTTGCAGGGATGTGGTTTGATAGCTTTCAATCTAGCAAGAAGGGTAGTTGACACATGTATGGACGTTGTGAGTCTAGTAGTTCTGGCAGCATAGCCAGTATTATTCCTATTGCTACGAGTTTTTCATGTTTGCAAGAGATTGTAGTCATTTTCTAGTCTGAGGTTGAGGTTTCTGGCATTGAGATGTGCTCTCTTTGAGGAGTTCATTGATTAGCGAACTCTTTGTTGCTGTGTTTTTGCATGTTTGGCAGCAGAGAGCCAGATCGTAGTCTGTGATTTATGGGTTATGTACTCCAGGAATCCTGATGCTTCAACCGAGCTGATTTTCCCTAACCGACGATGACACCATTATGAATCCCCAGCCCCGGCCTTTCTTTTGCTTTGACTTCGTGTTGCAGTTTCCAAAATCAAGAGGAAATGAAAAGGGAAATTTATTTTATTCCCTTTGCTTATGCTTGTTTTTTTAATAGCTAATTTATATATTTCTTGTCCCACTGATCCAGATCTTTCCTACCTGTCTCTCAGCTCTTGGTCTTTGAAACTCTCATGTTTGGGTTCAAGCCTCATGACCTACTGTTTGGTTTGGCATAGTGGACCGTCTGGATTCGTCACGGGGTCTAATGTTCTTGCCACACCATACAGCTCACATCCATTCCCTCCTCTCGCTGGAATAATATTGTAAAAGTCCTAAAGCCCTCATTCATCCATGAGTCCAACCTCTGTACCGTTGTCTCCAATCACGAGTCCAGATCAGCTAAGGGGCCATGACATTGAATTCCTCCCCTGAACTCGACCTTCCATTAGTTTCCACTCTGGCCTTGGATAACTGGGCCGTCACACTGGCATTATAGTGGCACCGAAACACACAAGATTCCTGATTGTCAAGTCAGCAGTCAGTTCCATAGTTTGGGCAACAACACTCAAACTGTCATGGAGAACGTCGTGACCCAAACTGATCCAATCTCAGCAAAAGGAGTCAAATGAAAATTTAGTAATATTCATCAGTATGTTAAGACCCTAAGGACATTTTCTGATCATCGGTTTCCTTCTTTTCCATCTGTGAAACTTTAGATTTTCGTGCTTTATCAAGATTTTTTGCTTCCTGGTTTGTTTTGCCCGTGGGCTGACCAAAGGACGTCCACAAAAGCATGATTTCCAATGGGAATATCCCAGCCCCCTTTAAAGCTCCCAGCAGCAGCATTGATAAATTAGTAAATGCTCTTGTTATCTGGCTAAGCATAAAGCCTTGGTACAACTGTGGACCGTGCTAATTGTGTTCACCACGTCTGAAACCAAACGTGTGCCCATGCATTAATGCAGAATCACATTACACGTATGATATTATTAAATCTATGCAAACGCCCTTCAGACCCGGTGTTTGAGGGCTACCGCATCATCGCCCCGGGATTCCACATCTCCACTCAGCAAATCAAAACACGATAAGACCCGATGGTCGAAACGCCAGCAAGCCTCGACCAAAACGATTGGCTCGTTTCATCCTTCACCTCTGAAGTTCACCCGCATGTTCATTCTGTCTCCTGCAGGACCTGCGAAGGGCAGAATATCAAATATCGCACATGCAGTAATGTGGTAAGTTCAGCAAACTCATCTTTATGTAATGGATGTCAGAGGAGCTTTCAAGTGTGATTGAGAATTCGCTGTGGTGGAACTGTGAAAATATTACTCGGGTTTATGGCAAGGAATGTAATTTAATGATCCGGGGCCCTGTTGTTAGAGAGAAAGCGAGACGTATAATTATTGCGAAAGAGTACAAATGGGTGATATCCTCTGCAATGACTATAAAAATTTGCAAAATATTTTCTTACCCTCAGGATTGCCCTCCGGATGCAGGTGATTTCCGTGCCCAGCAGTGCTCGGCCCACGCAGACGTGAGATATCAGGGTCAGTACCACGAGTGGCTGCCGGTGTACAACGACCCAGAAAACCCCTGCGCCCTCAAGTGCAAAGCCAAGGGCTCGGGACTCGTGGTGGAGCTGGCCCCCAAGGTGCTGGACGGGACACGCTGTTACACCGAGTCCTTGGACATGTGCATCAGTGGAGTCTGCCAGGTGGGAGGCCGACTTGCTGCTTTATTGAATTCATATCTATTCCCAACTTATCCACTGTGGACATCGCAGGAATTTACGCAACTTCTTAGAAATGTGACTTAAGTCAATTTTAAGACAATGCGATAAATGCATTTATGAAATGGTGGACCGTAACCAGTCACACTTGGATCCAATCAAAGGCAGTCTCTCAGATAATAGCAACTCATATACGACGAACATGAAGTGAAGTCTCCAAATGACTGCATCCTTCGAGAATTTTAGACATCCTTCTTGAGATTATGACATAATTAGATTTTTAAAAAACTGACATTTATGACAGATATTTGTTGAAACGTCAAGAAATTTGTCTCCGTTTCTGCCGATATAAGACCCTACCAACCTATAAAAGGATATTTCTTTCTAAAATAGAACATGTTTAATTATTTAGATGTTCTTTGAACCGCGAAGAAATGTATTCCGCGGTTCCCGAGCGGTGCCGTTATATTGCATTTGAATTCAAGAGCCGTAAAAGTGAGACGAATCCAAGAAAAACTACAAGCGGTAGATTGACTTACAATGTTAACACAACACCATCTGCTTTACAAATGAATGCCCAATGAGAATAATGTTTGAAATCAGGCTTTTGACTGACAGTCCAGGAAATGTTTTCAGTGCGTTTTTGTCCCGTCTGAATGAAATTCCGTCTCGGGGTATTGTGTGTCACGCTGCGGGTTTGGTTTTTGCTTCCCTGACAGGAATTGTGAAAAACTCCATCAATCAATTGCAGATGTAATAGAAGCAACATCTTAAAAAAAAAAAAACGCAATGGACTCAAAGCTATGCTTCGAGCTATGTGTAGCATGTAGCCGTCTCTCCGGTGCCAATATGGAAGCGGAAGGAATCTTCTCAGGTTAAAATGTACCTGGGATGAAGGGAAATGGTTTTAACGACTTATATTTGTGCCTTCACTTTGAGCCTTTTCTCTATTCATGTCTTTTTAATTATCATCTGTGCTCTTTTAGATCGTAGGTTGCGATCACGATTTGGGAAGCACGGCCAAGGATGACAACTGTGGCATCTGCGGAGGCGACGGCTCTTCCTGCAGGCTGGTGCGAGGACACTACAAGACCCAGCATGCTTCAGGAAAAAGTAAAGAATCTTTACTTTTGTTAACTAAATTGAAAAACTACACCCTTTCTGCTGGCTTCTGAGTTTCTGGAGGTGATTTTCCAGGATCTACTTTCTCTCTCTTTTTGTTCGTCTCCTTCCAGCTGAGGACACCATCGTTGTCATTCCCTTCAAGAGTCGTCATGTCCGTCTGGTCCTGAAAGGTCCGGATCACTTGTGTAAGTCCTGGTAGGTCCAGGGTGCCTTCTCATCCCAACAGATTCTGCCATGTGATGTAAAGTTACGTGATCTAATTGGTTGACCTTTCATGATTTTGTTCCGTCTCATAAAGGCTGGTTTTAAAAGTCGCCAGATGAGGTACTTCTTTCTCTTCTTTGCTCTGGCTTTGAGAAAATATGATTCACTGAATATCGCTGATGTCAAAGCACTGGCATCGAATTCCCCTCTGGATAAAATCGATAACAAATGTTCCATTCATGTACCTTTCCTTTTGCTCCGCGATTAGTCTACACATTACGTCCCAATCTGGCGCCAAAAAAAACCCTTCTTTCTCTGAATGGACAGATTTTTTCATGAAATATTTCCCCTGTCCTTTTTGGCAAAGGGCACTTAAATTATAACCATCTGTCTGCAGACGACGACAGCTGCTGGTTGCTGCTTGTTCCTGTGTTTCCGTGTTGTTTCTGTTTAAATGCCTAAGCTGGAACGATCCGAGGCCAAGGTTGAAGTAAGGTTAGCGTCCCGCTGGCGGACCGCTAGCGTCGTGGCCAAGCAAACACAGCCAGTCTGCGTCCTGAAGGCGTCTAAATGTGCCTGAGTGAAAGGTTCAGGGTCAAATGAAGGGCATCTTTTATTTTCCCAAAAGGACCAGAGCTCTGACAGAAGACTTGACGAAAGCGGCGATTTCGTCGCCGTCCATCCTGCTCCAGCTCTCTGCTCTCTTTCTCCTTTAGATGTGGAGAGTAAGACTCTGGATGGGGTAAAAGGTGAACTGGTTTTTGATAAAGCGGGCCAGTTCCACCTGGAGAACACCACCTTGGACTTCCAGAAGCCTTCAGATAAGGAGATCTTGAGAATCACCGGTCCCCTCGGAGCTGATTTCACCATCAAAGTAAGAACTGATCGACATAATCGATGTGTTAGCAATAGCTCGGCTTGTTTTGTCTAATGTAAAGTGAAAGTTCTGGAGTTCTAGATAATTAACCTGGTGGGAGTCGTTGAAGTTGTTAATTCTTAATGAGTTTGTGAATGTAAATGAGTTCTCACCAATCTCGCCGCTTAGCTCCGCGCGGTTTTTCAGGCGACTGGCGGCGCATTGCTTCAGTTTTTGCAGGCCACAGTTTTACTGTTCTGGTTCGCCACCCTCATCAACATCTTCTCCAGTCAGCAGTAAACAAGAAAAACACTCTAATAAACCCCTTTTATGCCAACAGTTCAATGCCACATGGCAGCAGTAACAACGCTAGCAGCTAGCTGGTGAACGTGGGGTGAGCATTTAGCGGCTAAAGCGCTAGGAATACCAGTCGAGAATTGGCGAAAACCAAAAAAGTGATGAAGAGAGAGAACAGTATGTGGACATGAGGATGTATGCTAACGGTTGCATAGCTCTTTTGGGCATGTGAAGATGCAGCTGCTAGCTAGCAGGAGAAGATTTAGCTTCCTCTTTTGACCCCAATTTGGAAAAAAGTTATTTATCCTGCTTTTATTTGTGTTGGTCGGAAATTTCCAGGGAAATTCTACTTATCTGCCACCATTTAGACTTTTTGTCATAAAATATTAGCTAAAGCAGCTCAGACATTTTTGCTTGGTTTTGTCCTGAGATGCCAAACTGTTTTATGTCTTTGGCTTCGGCGCTTCTTTTTACTGCGTGGTGAAAATGTTGCTGGTTGAAAATTCTACTTGATAACATGATTTCAGCTCGTAAATTCAACAATGAAGTGTGGGATGTTTGTTTTTTAAAATGCCATGACACGATGGCTGCAGCATCTTAAATATTATACCGGTCACAGACTGGAACACGCCTGTGAAAACCTTCCTCCTCGTAAATACGAGTCGGGATCGAACAATAAATAGAAATTCAGGCGAAACCGGAGAAGCTATAAATGCATAATTTTATAATCTGTATTGTGGCAGACGGCCAATTCATATCGCAGCGCTGGGAAAAGACCGGACTAATGGAAAAGCATATTAAAAAGTTGCCAGATATTCCCACTGTAAACATGGGAATAAGTGGTTGTGGGCTTTGGGCGTTTCGGCGGTTGAGGTGTGAGGTTGGGAGAAAAATGTTCACGAGGCAGTTAAAAATGTCCGATGTGCACAACCTAATTTTACTTAAAACAGGCCGGAGTCTTTATCTTGTCTTTTCCTCCCCGGTTGGGAGGGGCAGATGTCGACATTTCAGATCTCCTGGGGTCGAATTCTGTGTACAAGGGTTTCTGTATCTTTTGTAGTTGATTATGTTTAGTCTTTTCAAATCATGGGCTAACTTCAAGACTGTAAAGGTACCGGTTTGAAACAATCAGCTCCAGGCAACAGAAGACAAAACTGTCAGAGCAGCAGCTGAACGGCAGCTGAGAGGAAAAACGGAATTCTGCCGGAAAACGGTGATTGAGAAAATTTGTGGTTTTCCGGTTCATCTGTTTAAACTTAAAATAAATGTCTCAGGTTCTTATCGTAATGAAGAACGCTGTTATATTCCTATTTGGTCCCAAATTGGAAATTTGCTGCATATTTTTATCCCGGTCTTTTTTTCCACATGTGCTCCACGCTGACTTAAAGTAACATCTGCTAACGCCGTCGTTTCTTCAAGATGAAACCCAATAGGTAAAAGAATCCAACTGGTTCTGCAGGTGCTGTTCTCCAGTGGAGCAGACAGTTTGGTCCAGTACATCTACTACCAACCCATCATCCACCGCTGGAGGGAGACGGACTTCTTCCCTTGCTCTGTCACCTGTGGTGGAGGTGAGCGTGGAGATGGCATGAATGCTTGAACCCGTTGTTGTATCAGTGTCTTCTATATGACAGAGGGATCTCTCTGTAGGGTACCAGCTAACGTCAGCTGAATGCTACGACCTCCGGAGCGGCCGGGTGGTGGTGGACCAGTACTGTCATTACTACCCAGAGAATGTCAAACCCAAACCCAAACTCCAGGAGTGCAACATGGAGCCGTGCTTGGCCAGGTTGGGGGAATGACCTACGAAGCAGTTTATTTTAACCGCAGGCATCTTACATCAGTCCTACTTTGTTTGGTTCATCTTTTAGCGATGGCTACAAGCAAATTATGCCGTACGACCTCTACCACCCCCTGCCCCGGTACGTCCTGAAAACCGAGAGGCGAAATGTTGGCAAGTAAAGTGCAACTGCACTCCTGAATCATCCATGACGTTACGGTTAATCTTCTTAGATGGGAGAGCAGCCCCTGGACTGCATGCTCCACTTCCTGTGGTGGGGGCATCCAGAGTCGCTCGGTGTCCTGTGTGGAGGAGGACATGCAGGGCGTCATCACCACCACCGAGGAGTGGAAGTGTCTCTACTCCACCAAGACGGCCATCCTGCAACCCTGTAACACCTTCGACTGCCCCGTCTGGCTGGCCCAGGAGTGGTCGCCCGTAAGAGAAGTTTTTGTGGTGTCCATTAGGGTCAAGGTTAGGGTTAGTGGGGTTAGGCTTATGGTCAGGGTTAGTATTGCTAGGGTTAGGGTCAGAGTTAGTAGGGTTAGGGGTAGGGTCAGGGTTGGTCTGGTTAGGGTTGGGGTTAAGGTGAGCAGTGTTAGGGTTAGGGTCAGTGCTACTAGGGTTAGGGATAGCAGGGTCAGGGTTAGTTGAATTTGGGTTAGGGTCAGCAGTGTTGCACAGTTTCAAGGGAGTTAGACAAAACTAGAAAAAGCTCCATTGGATATCTTAAAAAGATAACAGTCTTACCTGTTGCATCATCATTCACCAATTCATAGCATAGCAAAACCTCCTGCTGGTTTTTCAATCCCACTGGTTTTGCAGACGCCAGAAGAGGCACACAGAGTTAAATCCTTGGCCCACTAAATACCAGAGATGCTGTTTACCTAGCGCATTCTTCCCTCTGAACTTGCCTTTGAGTTCTTGTGTTGGCAGAGGATGCACAAAGCTGACCCCTGTGCAGAGATCTGCAGGGGTTTTTTGGAAGGCGTCCGTCTGGAGCGTTGGCTTTCTGTCAGACTGTGAAATGTAATGATCAGCTGATAAGTCATTCATGGGTTCTATCTCTGTCGCCATCAGTGCACCGTGACTTGTGGTCACGGTCTCCGCTACAGGGTGGTGTTGTGCATCGATCACAGAGGGCTCCACGCGGGAGGCTGCAACCCCAGCACCAAACCCCACATCAAGGAGGAATGTCTGGTGACCGTGCCCTGCTACAAGTCCATCGGTGGGGTTTGTTAGCCACCGAACATCTATTCGTTTTTAAAATAAAGGAGTTTCACCTTCATGACGATTGGTATTTGTCTCTTCTGCATGCTTTTTCTTCAGATACGCTCCCGGTTGAGGCCAAACCCGTGTGGCACAAGCAGGCCATCGAACTGGAGGAAACCACCGTCACCGAAGAACCCAGGTTGGAACCAGAGAACCATCTCATACCTGCAGTTTACTGCCAAAGTCAGGTGTTCAGAAACCCTGACCATGATCATACTGTTGTCAAAAATATCAACCAGTTTGTGTGCAAGACAAGTAAAAAAAACCACCTGTTTATTATTAATACCACATATTAGGTCATTCAAGGTAAAAAAGGCTGCATTAAAAGGAAAACATCTTTTGGAAGCCGGTAGATCGTTCATCCACCGGCCACCAACATTACCTCAGCGAGCCTCAGATGTTCCAGATGTTCCTGTCCAGCATATCAGTAGGCTAATAAAGTCCGTCCATTGAAGATGGACAGCGTTTGGACCTTACCCAGCATCTCGCATGAATGGTATTAGCGACCATGTTAGCCAGTTCAAAACATCTGTTACTTTGACTTATCTTTGGAGGCAAACAGAGGAAGAAATGGCCAAACATATGAATTTGCTCTTTTGTAAAGAAAAAATCATGTCTTTCCTCCAAAAGCACATAAATATCTGTGTAGAATATGTAGCCGTTCACAAGCCAACGACAATATCTGCCCACCATATGGGGCCAGGCTATGTGAGAGGAAGGAGGACATTCCTGTTCTACTCCCTGCACCTCTGTTTGGAGGCCTTGCGCCGAGAAATAAAAGCCATACATCCTCAACATCTCAGCCAACAAAACAGTTTTCTTCCCTCCACCCTCTCACCACGAGTAAATAAGAGACTGTCATTGATGGGGGTTTAATTGATGCGACTAACAGCAGGCTTTGGCCGATACGTCAGAAATGTTTCCGCCCGTTAATGAAATCAAGATCAATTTTTGAACCGACAGATGTAGCTAAACTACGCATGAAGACAAACATTTCTGCGGGTTCGTGGGATGACTTCGCCGCTCGTGTTCCAGGTTTTAACTGCCGGTGATTCATTTGTTTGTCTAAAACACAATGGGTCCCTGCGAGCCCATAAAGACCCGACCTTGCTGTAATTACGAGCTCTTTATTGAGTCATCTTATTAAACAGCAGGGCGCTTGTGTTGTGGTCAGACCGTTTAAGAAAGGAAGAATGCTCGAGACAGCGCAGCCTGTTGTTTTAGCGAGCACCTCCGTGAAATACGCTCATCGCGCCTTACCAGAACAGTTGGGCTTGATTAGCTTCACGGACCGAGGTTGAGAAACAACCTTGACAAACGCTTGACTCGGAGGGTCGCACTCCGTTTGGATTGAAGGCTGTGTTTATTTCCCACAAATAGGTTGAGTACGCAGAAGAGTCAAAGCAAGGAATGATGGGAGTTCAACGAATGCAGCTCAAGGCGAGCACACATTGATGCATGAATCATCTGCAGATATGAAAGTGACTCGAATCAGATTTGAAATCTGATTCAGATTTTGAGTTCATCCACCAACAAAGAAGAGAGGACTGACCTCCTAGAACGCTGGATCTTGGATGCTTCTCGCCACCGGCGTCGAGCATTCGCTCATGGGAGGAGTGTTTGGGTCTCTAGAGGATAGAGCTTCGGAAAGAGATAACTTTTTTTTTTATTTGGTTCCTCATGAATATAAATCAACTTGTCAGCTGAATCATTTCATCCTGGTATCGTGAAATTAGGATCAGGCAGCCGTTAGAACCTCATCCACCACATCTGCATCATCTCAGGCTCAGGTTTCCCACTCATGGCAAGTCTAACCCACACACTTACATTAATCAGTGGTCGCATTTGTGTGCAGAGAAATGCACAGAAATTCATTTTAAGGACATTTTGATCTGCAAGATCCAAGGTTTTTGCATAATCTCCAATTGTTTTGGGATTGAAAGAAGATACTGGATTGTAATAAGGTTCAAAAACCAATCCCAAAAAAGCAGGAAGACTAACCAGACGTAGCCTAACGCAACTTGGGAAGCTCATTTTGCCATTCTGAATGAAATAAGTACAAAAACAAGACAAAAGAAAACACCTCTTTCAATCGTTTACCAGTAAAATCCAAACCAAAAAGCGATCGGAGAGCCACATGTCCGAGTCACGCTAATGATGCAGAAGGAAGACATTACAAATCATTGATTCAGAATGCTTTCACTCAGTTCAAAGGATCTGTAGTTTTTATGGGAAGCTAAGCCATTGCATCACTCGTCATAGCACTGCTACATCTGGCGCTGATTCTGACTGCCTGCAGGTCAGTGGTAGAGTTGGTCCTGGTTAGAACCTGCCACGTCGAGTTCCTGTAGATTCAGCTCAACCAATCGCAATCTAACAATGATGCCGATTGTGTTTCGACTAAAGCTTAGCTTCCATACTGGAGACTCTCCTATCTTTAGATGAGCTCTGCTCTCGACAGGACAGCTGGTGGGAGCAACCCTTGGGCCGCCTCCAACCACTTAGTCATTGTCAGGTGCATGACTGGATGGAACACGGGTAATGCTCTGGCGTTCTGCACAGGAAAGGGAGCAACATCAACAAAGCTTTGTTGCATTTCCGTCTCTTATCCGATATTAAAGTTGAGGAAGGTTGTGGGTGAAAGCCATCTATTCAAGAACTTTACAGGTGTTGAATTTACCACAACGGCGCCGGATTTCGTAAAAGCATAGTATAGAATAAATTTGCATAAAGGGGAAAAACCCAAAAATCTATAACTTTTTCAGATCACAACTTTATTGCAACTTCTAAGCATAGGTGTGTGAATTCTATCAAATGAAAAGCATATTGTTTCAATTTTTCCATGTGTGATTAATCATGGTGCAAACCTCAAACCTGCTGGCTCTCCTCTCCAGCTTCATCCCCGGTCCCTGGCAGACCTGTAGCAGGACATGTGGCACCGGGACCCAACGGCGGACCGTCAAGTGCCAGGTGCTGCTGTCCTTCTCCCAGACTGTCGCTGACTTGCCCGATGACGAATGTGAAGGAGTCAAACCTGCAACCAGTCAGCTCTGCTATCTTACTCCCTGCTCCGGTCTTTCGGGCAAAGGCAAAGAGAGCAAAGAGGAAGAAGAAGAAGAAGAAAGAGAAGAGGAAGAGGGGGAGATGCCTGAAAGAGAGGAACTGCATGACTGGGAGTATGATGGATTCACAGAGTGCTCAGAGATATGCGGGGGAGGTATGTTATTGGTCTTTCTAATTTGAGAAAGTGAAGACATTTGTGAAATACTCCTTCTGAGTTTGCTCTTTGAGGCTAGGCTAGGTGCAGAGATCCTATGAGCTGAGTTATTTTACATTTTGTTTAATCCATTAGCATGCTAACATTTGCGAATTGCATTTTTAATGGCAACACTGTCTCGCTTCACCGCGAGGTGGCGTACGCATTTCTACCAAGAGCAAGAGCAGCTAATTAAAAGAGGGTGGATTGAAAAATCCCGACGCTACCTTCGACGCCGTTTAACAACAGAGAGATTTATCGCGAGTTTCATTGCATAAATGTAGCAAATAGCTCTTTTTCCTCAGTTTGAATCCATTATAAATCCTGAAGACAAACTCCAGTCCATCTGTGTCGCAGAATGCGTCCCAGTTGCTCCATTAAAATGAAATACCACAGTAGTAAATGGTGACCCGATGCCAGCGGATGACTAAAAAGTTGAACCAAGTTATATGATATTATATGATAATGGATGGAATACCAAATTTGCCCCAAAAGGTCATACAACACCATGTCTCACAGCAGCAGTTAGCGCCGTGCCAGACGGAGACAGCTTTCCCAAACATCCTGCCAACAAGAGTCCGGGCCTGTTTTAATCACCCCGCCTCCTGCATCCAAGCCTGGATTGTGCGCCTGTGTGTTAATGTCTTCACAAGTGTGCCTGTGTAGCTTAATTTCTGCAGAAGGGCGTAGGCTTTTCTCAACATCCGCGAGCGTCTGTTCGCGCTCTCACCCAAACCCAACGAACTCCCATTTGGGGATGATTACAGTCGAGTATCCGATGTCGCCATACGCCCTCGGGGCTGCGCTCCTGTGGACCATCACACCACTCGGGTCTTTGAAGCCCCCGCTTCGCTGTTATTGTCCCCAATATTAGAAACAGACTCAAACATTTATGTTACATTGCTTTTTACACGACCTGACATCACACACTGTCTATCCACAGTACGGGACTGAATTTAAACTAGCAGCTGCACCGTTTGGACACTCAATGCGACCCATTAGATGCAGCCACTGCTTTCTTTCATTGAGGGGCCTCATATCTGGGTTGATTTGTTGTAGCACCTGCTTCCAATACTCTGTTCTATGATAATACGCAAGAGATGCTTAACAAGAATGTCCGTCTGCCTTTTGTCTCATTCTTAGAAGATAAGAAACAGCTAGCGTGTGTTAAAAGCTGAACACAAAATTCAAACCCAGCTCACGTAACGTTGTTTTTGGACATCCCAGGTGTGCAGGAGGCGGTCATCATCTGCCTCAACAAGCAGACCAGACAGACCGTTGACCACAGCCTGTGCATCAGCTCCCGCCGGCCGCTGCAGCTCCTCCAGGACTGCAAAACTCAGCCCTGCCCACCAAGGTATGCAAAACCCTGCAAAGAAGACCTCCATCGCCATCATCCAGACATCATTTTGAATCATTTGTTTTTAAAATAGACTTGATTTATGAGCACAGGCAAAAACTGGACTGAAATACGTGAACTGCTTCACAGACTACGCCTGGAAATACTTAACTTTCATTAAAAATACTTAGCGCGCTTGTTAAATCTATTAATTTCCACTAAGCTTGTGTAGAAAAGAGATTCAAATCTTAACTGGCTCAGTTTAAACCATTTAGATCAATTAAATCATCATTTAAGCCATGAGGAACTGGGTGATTTTGTAGCAGAGACACAATTGGTTATATCTCTGGGGATGGGAGATGGAAGCACAGGGGATGGGACAAACCCAGGTGCAACAGGGATCAGGTGTCACTAGTAGCCACACCCACTAGCCCAGCTTTGAAATTGTCCTGCGAAGAATTTATGGAAATTTCCTTTCAGAGTAGAAATTTTTTTTGTTACTCCTGAGAGCGATCTTTTGCGATTGTTTCATGCTGACAAATTTCGCCTCATTACCAAAAGAATTGCCAAAGTTTGTACTGAAGGGGAACAATTTGTGCAAGAGTGAAATCACTAAATGCATACATAACGTTAGATGTAAGAAAATCTCTAACGGTGCAGAAAATTAAAGATATTCATCATTTGGAGACCATGAATATACGAAAAAATTGCTATGATGATATGAAGTCTTTTTACCTCTCGGTACAATGAACATCTTTGCTACCTATCAGGTTGATGATACACTGATAAAAATATGTTTTCTGTGCATTTTGATCAAAGAATGGTTCTTGATATTGCGGACAGGATTTAATTCTATGAGGTCAAACCTGTGGACAGAAGTCAAAGCACTTAAAATTCATCAAAATGAAACGGCTGAATGCTTCAGCAACACAGTGACATGTTTTTTAATATAACCGAACCCTGACTAAATTGTGAGTGGATTTTGCGGTGGGCCACACGTTTCAAGTTAACACCGTGGGCAGTGTCTGTGTTCCACCACTCACACTCTTGTCAGAAAACCCAGAGGCTTGCAGCCTGCACTTGCATGTTTTTCCAGGCCTTGAGTCTTGTTTTCAGGCACAACAAACGCTGTTTTGGACCTGTTTCCTTTGGCCCTTTGCTCCCTCCCTGAGGCCTCCTCACCCTCCCATATTAAGCTACACTCTTTGGATAGTGTTCCCACTGAAGGGGAATAGCCATAGGATCTGGCTTGTGAGTACAGTATTGGTGTAGAAACATTCATTCCCAATTTTCCTCAGCCCCGGGACCCTTGGGTAAATATGAAAAGTTTTGAAATATCACCTTATCTGCCAAACAAGAAGCAAAGTCACTGCCATTTTGGCCAAAAGTCAAGGTTTAAAATTAGTATAAGGCATAGTGACAAGTTAGACGTTTGCCTCATCGCTTTCAAGATTGGAACAAATAATCACCAAGGGTGAAATTGTGTTGGATAACAAAATTATTAATGGTCCATTAAGGTCGTTGTGAAAATGTCAAAATAAAACCAAAGGGATTTCTCACATATCACTGAAATCAGTTGGAGATTGAAGGTCTCTTAGCCAGGATCTGTCCCCATGAATCACTCATGTAGTTCTCACTTTCATGAATTTAGACAGTGTCCTCTCATGAGATCAAGACCAAACAACATGCTCTGACTGAACTTGTGACTGGAGCGCTCATAGATTGGATGATGTGTGACATACATGATGTATTTATAGGGATGAAGTATGGGGATTATAGGTCCGATTCCAGCAGTCGTGATGTACGTTAGTTTGACGATGGACTTTGTATTTACAGGTGGGAAACAGGAGCGTGGAGTTCATGCTCCGCTACTTGTGGTGTTGGCCTGATGAGCCGTACTGTGGCGTGCGCCAAGCAGCCTTCTCGAAACAGCAACCGTACTGAGATCTGGAGGGATGAGGACTGTCTCAACCCCAAGCCTAGTCCCATCCAAGCCTGCAACCGCTTTGACTGCCCTCCGATGTGGGACACACGTGACTGGGGGCAGGTAAACAATCTCATTTGGCAGGTTCACCTCCATGGAGGTCTGGCACTGCAGTAAGACTTGGCGCCTTTGGGTTTTTTGCCCCTGTAGTGTTCCCGTAGCTGTGGTAGTGGTGGAATTCAAAAGAGGCAGGTCCTGTGCAAACAGCGGTTGGCAGATGGGAGCGTCCTAGAGATGCCTGACACCTTTTGCCCTTCCAAGATGCCCCAGAACCAACAGTCCTGCACCAAGCAGGAGTGTCCACCTCAATGGGTCACAACCGACTGGTCCCAAGTGAGTATTTCTCAAGGCACCGTCTCCATTTTAAAGCTGGCAGAACCAAAGCTTTTTCCCTTATGATTACAGTGGAGAAGGTCTTCTGATGTCAATATCATATTCTTTCATTGTACTTTAGTGTTCTGTGACTTGTGGAAGTGGAGTTCAAAGACTTCAAACAATCTGCAGGAAACAAGGGGAAGACGGGGGTTATTTCACGATAGACCCTGAGAATTGTTCCATGATGGCCCAGCCCACCAGAATCCGGCCTTGCTCCCTCAGGCTTTGTGATAGTAAGAGACACTGTTTGATACTATTCCCCTTTGTATTGCTAAGAGTGTAGAGAGTTGGAAAGATTTGGTAGCAACAAGGAAAAGTGTTTCATCCGTCTTTGAGAATTAAAAGTAAACACAGACAGTAGTTTTACCAGTGATCTGTCCTGTTGATTTAAATGCAGACCCTGTCAAGCCCAATCCTACCATACTGGCCCAAAGGAAGGTTTATATCCAGTGGAGGAAGGGCAAAAAGTTACACTTGGTAGTGGGAGGCTATGCCTACCTTTTTCCCTGGACTACTGTGGTTCTTCGCTGCCCAACGCGCCACTTCCGCAAAGGACAAATCCAATGGCTGAAGGACGGGAAACCCCTCACAGGTCTTCCACACTTCTCCATAACGTCACTAGGATATGTGAAGATTCAACAGGTCCGTGCATCCGATGCAGGGGTATACACCTGTGTCGCAGGTTCTGCACAAGAGCATTTTGTTCTGCAAATAATTGGCAGCAAGCAGAAGCTCTCTGCTCCGGAGACGCGGCACCTCCCGCAGGAGAAACCGAAGGTTCGGCAGCCAGAGGAGACCTCAGGAGGAGAAAAGTTTGAGGAGCTCCCCATTACCCTCAATCGATATGACAACATCGTTGAGCGTTTGCTCGAACTCAAAGGTTCTCTCCAAAATGACAAAGACGTCGCTGATAAGCCACATTCCAGTGAAAAGAACAGATCGACCTTAGAGGATAACACCTCAGAACTTTCAAGTCTGTTCGTACTTACGGCCGACACCCACAGGCTGGATAAGCTCATACACAACCTCTCTGGAGGCCTCAGGGGGCCACAGGGGGAACAAGTCATGGCCCAACTGCTCAAGGAGCTCACCATGAAACAAGGTGAAACCAACGAGTCTACCCTACATCCCCCAGAAAGCGTGGAATCATCCACCCAAGTTCCACTCCTTCACAAACCGAACGTCGTGGTGCATCCGTCCAGGCCGAGAAGTCCTGTGATCATCCAGCGATCCAGGAAAGTTGGTGCAGCGCCATCTTCTGATTTGGTCGTTAATGTGGGAGTACCGATTTTACTCCAGAAACTAATATCTAGTTTGGAGGTGAGGTGCGAAGCTCTGGGGAACCCAGAACCATCCCTAATATGGAAAAAGAATGGCAAAGATTTACAGTACAACCGAAGGTAATAACGAAACTACAAATACACAACATTAAACTTGACAGATCCTGATATAAATTGAGTTGTGTTGTCTTTGGACCGGCAGAATGGTCCTGTTGCCCAGTGGGTCTCTGAGGATACTGTCTCCAAGCAAGGCGGATGAGGGTCTGTACAGCTGCACCGCCAGGAACCTTCTCGGGTCTTCATCACTTTCGTCCTGGCTGCAGATTACAGGTCGGGTCCACAACGGTAGACTGTTCCTGAAAGTATATTTGAAAGTGTTGAGACCTTTGTTTTAAGGGTGCGGACGAACAGCCATATTTAGTGTTTCAGGAAAAGCCCCGCAGACATTTCCTGTCAGAGATGGAAACAGAATTTCCTGTGAAAACCCATTTGTGGCTAACACAAGCAGAAATATCATTTTGAATTATCTGCCATGTCTTTATTGGTAGGCGAATAGATTATTTTCTCTAAAAGCTGGCTGCACAAGCCTTTGGATTCTTGAATGTTCCTTTCTCTGTGGAACTCAAGCAGATATACAGAATAAGCTTTGACCGAGTCAGGAAGGGAGAATTCGAGCAACGTGCCACATCCGATCGGTTTCATCCTCAGGTCCTCTGATGCTCCGGTACTTTTTCTCCCGATAAGACAACAATTAGAGATTCCAGGGAATGTTTCAGTTAACATTGAATGGGGTGCACCCGTTTCACCAAATGTCCAGAATGAAGGATTTTCAGAGTGCTGAAAAATGTCCAATCTGCTTTTTCTTTTTTTTTTTTTAATTCAAATTCAGTGGAAGGTAATATCTAATGGATGCACTTCAGACATTTGAAGAATTCAATCCCAAGTCCTGTGAATGATTTCAGTTGGGAAAGTGAACTTGAAAACATAATCCAACTTCTAGGAAAGTGTAGACTCATATTTGACCGGACCATGAACCCCCCAAAAAGACACATTGTAGAGTCGCTAATGACTCTAACTAAACAACACGTTGCAAGTTACCCCCCTGCACATTTAAGTTTGATTTTTGCTGTCAAAAACAAAAACAAAAAATTTCTAGTAAGATGGAAACAGTTTTTTGCAAAGTCCTGACACTGAAACTATAATCAGAAATAGAAAGAAAGAAAGAAAGAAAGAAAGAAAGATTTTTTTTTTTTTTTGCAAATACACTTTAATCACATTCAAAACATTTTACAATTTTACATTAGATGAAAACACTAAAGAGCTTCAGAAATACTAAAAACCAATAAGGAAGAGGAAATACAATCTAAAATCAGTGCATTATATCAGGAAGTTTGCAAAATTGAGTTGATCATCAATTAAAAGTGCATAGGACATTTTTGTGACACCAGATGTTCCTAAAGTTATTTAGGTCTTTTGTCAACAAAGAAAGAAATTACATTATCACTCAAGTATACATTTTTGTGTTAGTTTTACAGTTAGTGTGTATGGGCCCCTGAAACACAACCACAGCACACAAGGGGGCCTGTAAGCATGCAGTTAGTACACACACACCATCAAACTGTACATGGGGAGGCAGAGTGACGGGCAGCGACTTTCGGGGCGCACCCCAATTGAGCAGCTTGTAGGGGGATGGCGCCTTGCTCAAGGGCGCCTCGGCAATGGCTGATAGGTGAGCTGACACCTCCCACTGTCAGCTCACACTCCGGTGATGTCCTGGCTGGAGTGGGACTCGATCCATCGATGGCTGGGCGATCTGTCTTCAAGATATCTGCTCTACCACTTAGCCACCTCAAATATGTAAAATTAATTTAAAAGATTATATCTTCACTCTAAATGTGTATTTTTCAATGTACTTGCAGGTAGCAAAGGAAGAAACTGCGTCCAAAGTAATGTCATGGGAGCAACCGTTTGCACTGATCGGGGGAACAGCAGCCGGTCAGAGCTGTGCCATGGACAAGCCTGCCCCCTGAGGTACACGGCTGTTACTGCATGTTCGTCAAGAACCCTCGATAAGACCGGATGCCACTCCTGACAGATTTTATTCACGCTTCAAAAGTACAGAACCTCTCTGATAAGTTGTAGAACCCACAAAATAAAGTCCTCTTTTACTTCATAATGGGATCAGGTGGCGAGTGGATGCTTGGTCTCCGTGCTCCGTCAGCTGTGGAGGGGGGTCCCAGACCAGGAGTGTCCGATGCTTGAAGGGACCTGAGGGCACGTCAATGGAGATGGGGGGGCAGCACTGCCTTGGCACCGGAAAGAGACCGTCTAGCACCAGGTTATGCAACCAGCTGGCCTGTGCCAGATCCAGATGGGCCAGTACCCGCTGGGGCCCGGTGAGTCTGGTTACACTGACAGGCGTGGCTATATTTAGGGGTAAGAACTGCGAGTCTTTCCCTGAGAGGGTTTAGATTTAAAATCTGAATGGACTTCTCTCTTTCAGTGTAACGGTCGATGTGTTGGTTCCGGTTTGGCCACGCAGCACCGCCACGTCTACTGCCAGGATACAAACGGGACCAAAATCCCCTACAGGATGTGCTCAGGGTTCCAGAGGTAATTGGAAATATTATTATGAATATTCTGAAATATGATCGTATTTAATCCCCTTTTCTTGGCGCGTTCGGGTTCCCAGGCCCAGCTCCCTGAAGAACTGCTCCACGGAGGCCTGCGCCTTCCTTTGGCGTGTCGGCCCGTGGACCCAGTGCACCGCCACCTGTGGACGACACGGGTTCCAGTCCCGCCAGGTGACCTGCTCCAACCGGCGGACCGGAAAGGCAACTGTTGAACGTTACTGCACGTGGAGGCCCCGCCCTCCCAGCTGGCAGCGGTGCAACCTTTTGTCCTGTGGCAGAGGTGAGACAAGATTCGACGGTCGTCGGTGGTTCAGGTCACTTGAGGTTAAAAGATTAAAACAAAAAGTAAAACTGAAAGTGTCAAGGTGACGATACAGTCATGCTGAGTTCTCTTAGGTTCTGTATCCTGGGTAGGCAGGCCTTGGTGATGGGCCTTGGGTGATATTGCTCTCTGATTTGTTCAGTGTGTGTAAATACTGCCACTTAGAGGAAATGACAGGCACTGCTGCACAGTGAAAAAGAAAGTTTAGTAATAATAATTCGAAAAATTTTGATCTATAGAATACTTTTTATAGTATTCAAAGATGCTTAATGTACAGAAATAAAATTAAATATTATTACTTAGAATAAACTGATGAAAGTTGCACCTTGCCAATGTTGCCTTGTTTCTGTTTGGTCCGGTTCTAAACCTCCCCGTTGGTTCTGATGTACTCCGTGGACAATTTGTGCAGTGACGTTTACATCTATATGATCCTGCAGGAGATTGTCGAGACAGCACCAGGTACTGCGAGAAGGTCCGACAGCTGGAGCTTTGTCCGCTGCCCCAGTTCAAGAGCCGCTGCTGCCACTCCTGCCGAAACACCTGAGGCCCGCGACGCAAGATGAGAGACACGGTCAGCCTGGATTGGTCAGGGAAGATCCCCCATCCTCACACCCACAACAGTCCTTAATGCTCAGTCATGGAGGAGGATACCTGAGTGTAGAGGAATGTTTGGATCATCGTACCTTAGAGTAGCTGCGATCGGCTCTCCTCATGCGTGGGTTTGAATAGGAACGATTTGAGGAGCGACACGTCTGTCGATGATCTCAGTTTTACCTCTTAAAATCTGAAGTCCGTGCTAAACTTTTCTTAATTGTGCAAAAACAACTAAGATACATCTAATTGGGAATGATAGAAACATGCGGTCACTGCATTGTCTTTTTTTTTGGGGGGGGGGCAACATAAATCTGATGCAACAGTGTCGAACCACAATGTTCTGCTGCATCAACCGTCACTTTATGTTTGAAATAAGATGCATATCATGCACAAATATGTAAGTACTACAACTAAATTATTTACCATCGATTATGAGTAGACCTATTGGAAGTTTTATAACCACTAAATAAATGTTTGTCTTTATTGCATTTGAAAAAGATTTGCATTGGTTTGACAGTTTTGGTGTAGATCGAGTCTTCATCAGCGAGCAAAGCTGCATAAAAACGAAAAACGGCAAACATCACGACTGAAAACCCAATATTTTACAGATGGTATATATTTTGCATCAGCCTGAGAACTGGGTTGTGGTCTGTGCAATCGTTTTGGGTCATTTAGCGCCTGCTGACCACATGGATTGCCATCCAGTGACGGGATTGCATGCGTAAATGCATTTCTGGCTGAATAAAAGTCGGACATGATAAAGGTTTATCTTGCATGGGTTGCACTACGGAGGTTGTGGCTGAATTAAGTTAATACTGGGGGAAAAAACACACTTATTTTGCACTCGACTCATCCAAGTCTTTGTTAAGAACATGGCTTGTAGAGTTTTTCTTGTTTTTTAAGTATATTGTTTAAATGTTTTGTGATTTTGGAAACTTCCCTTTTAACCACTCTGTGATGTCGGATCATGTTTGTTTTAACACCAACGCAAAACTTCCTTTCTGAGCTAACGAAATGCGCTTTGCTTTAGTGTGATGATTCATTCTAATTTCAGCGCTTGGTGACTTCCGTGTTATATTCGAATAGGAGCAGAAATCATGTATCACACTCGCACCGCCGGATGGACAGGTTTTGCACTTTGAACATTAGAGATCCAGATTTCGGAGTGCGACACGGACAACAGGAGACTACTTGGCTTTTCATCGAGTTGTGATTATTTGATTTTATGAGAGGAAAATAATTAACATGTTACTTTTTTTGCTCTTAAGTTATGTAGATATTTGTTTTGTCCTTGTAACTATTTATTTTCTCACGTGTTCTTGTGCATATTTGTGTAAATAATTACAGAGTTTGGTTTTTAAGTTTTCATTTCCCCTCAGTCATGGATGACGTGTTGCTCTCTGCTCATATCTGGATAATCATGAAATAAAATCAAATACATTCCTTTTATAATCTATTTGTTGTGAGTTTCTCTTTCTCTCTTGTGAACTTGGCTGCAAAAATCAAATGAACCAGAAGAACAGGAAATTCAGATGTTTTGGCACTGAACAAACTGTCAAAAGGGAAAGCACTTCCTCTTTGTTTTATTTTGAGTCTCAGCTCTCAGAGGAGTAACAGGCAGGATTGTGGAATCCCCCCAAGCGATTCAAACAAGCGCTGATGGCTGATCGTAACTGGACCTTGTCCAAAAAACAGCAGCAATGGTGGAAAAGTATGGTTTTAGTTCTCTGACAGCAATCAGGGTGCTGCGGGTTTCCCTTGTGGATGAACTTGAGGGACATATAGACTCGTTGCTGGAAGCCTTAATGAAAAGCGAGGTGTTGACTCGTGATGATCACGAGGAGGTGTTGTGTCTCTTAGGCCCCCGAGCAAGAGTAAGAAAAGTCCTGGATATCTTGGAATGTAAAGGTGAGGAAGCAGCCAAGATCTTTTTTTCAATTTGTAGTCATCAACAAGAATTGCAGACGTACTCCAAAGATGGCAACGCGAATCAGTCTCAGTCTAAAGGTACGTAATCTGAAATGTTATTGGTAGGTTTAGCTGAAGTTTTGCAAACACTATTAAATGATCTTGCTTCTTCTTTCCTCATTGGATGTAAAGCAGTATTCTTCTGACGATCAGTGATAAATGATCTTTGATCTTTTTGTGACAAAAGACGAATTAATCTTGACTTCTTTGCAGAATATAAAAACCTCATCCAGAACCATAAGGATGTCCTTCGGCGCCGGAGCGAAAGCATGCTCTTCTATAACACTCGATGTGGCGAGAAAATCCTTTTCTCTGAACATTATGTCAATCTCTTGTTGGTCGACGGACACCAGGGCTTGGAGATAAAAAGACATGAAGTTCTGTCGTTTGGACAAAACCGACTATCTTTACAGCACAAATCGGTGGTGAATAGGAAAATCACACCAGACGAACTCTTTTTTAAAGCAAATGCAAAGCACCCGGTCAAGAAAGTGTTGGTGACAGGGGTTGCCGGTATTGGAAAAACCATCTTGGTGCAGAAGATACTATTTGATTTTGGTGAAAACAGGAGCAAGCTTGCATTTGACTTCATCCTCCATTTGAGCTTCAGAGACCTGAATTTGATTGACAAACCCACAAACTTTAGGGACATGGTCCTACGTAAAAACAGGCACTTGGTCAAGGAACTGGACAACATTCTAGCACATGATGAAAAACTGCTGATTATCTTGGACGGTTTTGATGAGTTCAGACATTACAGGAAATCTGATGTAGATGTTTTTGTGACTGAACCAGGTGAAGATGCTGAGGTATTGGAGATCTTTGGGAGTCTAATGCAAGGTGAACTGTTGCCCAATGCCTCTGTCTTGCTGACAAGTCGACCTGCAGCCATCGACTACATCCCCGTAGGCTGCATTGATCGTTTTGTGGTCATTGTCGGCTTCTCCCTGAGTGAAGTTCGAGACTTTTTCTTACGGTACTTTCAGGACCTTGACCTTGCTGCACGAATGTTTACCGTGGTTTCGGAGAATGACCTAATGCTGACACTATCCTACATCCCTGCATTTTGCAATATTGTTTGCTGCATCCTCAAAGAAAGCAAAGGCCTTTGTGGAGAAAGTCCCAGGACCATGACAGACATCTATGTCCAGTATCTGGTGGCCTTGCTTTGCTCCCAGACTCATGCAAGATCCAAACCAGTTCTTCTGGAGCAAACAGCAGGAACCCCCCACCAGCTGTCTGACGTTGTACTCCAGCTTGGTCGACTCGCTTTCCAGAGGCTGATGGAACAACAAACCTTGTTCTATGGCAGCAACCTAGATCCTGCAATATTAGAAGGATGTAGCCTTGTTAGTTCCTTCCTTGACAAGACGGTGACCCAAGAGCCTGGTTGTACAGAAGTGGTCTACTCGTTTGTCCACCTTACAGTTCAAGAGTTTTTTGCTGCAATGTATTGTGCAGTGACAGATGATTCTTTACCTGATGCCCCTCGGCACGCTCCAAGTTCTGAGGAGGGGTCCAATTGGGGACACTTAGACCTTTTCAAGCGTTTCCTGTCAGGGATCCTATCAGAGCGCAATGCTAAACTTTTGTCCAGGCAGGTAGGGCTGTGCTTCAGGAAAGAAAAAGTGGAAAACTATCGTCAGAGGATTGTCCGAGAACTCAGAATGCTCTGTGAGAACGGGGCCCACATCCTAAACCACTTACACTGTCTGTTTGAGCAACAGGACTCTTGTTTGGCACTGACAGTCCAACCAAAGGCACTACGAATTAATGTCAGTGACGAAACACTCTCCCAGATGGATCTAAATGTCATCAAATACTTCCTAAACCTGACAAAGGGCAACATATCGGAGTTGGATCTGACAGGGACAGGACTGATGCACAAGGGATTGAGAGATATCCAGCCTTTCCTGGTCAGGTGTGGAAATCTTTGGTGAGTTAACAGGCTTTTTTTTTTTTTCATTTTCTAAAGTAACTGATCAGGCTATTTCATCTCGTGTTTGCGGTTCAGTGACATCACCATCAGCCTGTACTAAAACTGTAATTAATTTATCAGGCTTGGAGAAAACAATCTGGACATGGACTCCGTTCAGGTCATCGTAGACGTACTGAAAGAGTCAGATAGTATAATCAACCTTGGGTAGGTCCGTTCTGTTCACCATCATCATCAACGACAACAATAAAGAACCGCCCTGACTTTGTTTCATACTTTTCTGTCAGGATCGGATGGTCAAACATAGGAGATGATGAACTACTGGCTATTTCTAGTGCCATACGGCTGAAGGGAACTCTGAAGGAACTGTGGTAAGAAACTCCCGAGTGCACTACGGTCAACTGAAAGAGATGGAACCTTTTATTACCTTGTGGAAGATTTCAGACTTCGTTTGTGGAACGTTTCACACACTCTTTTAATGGTACTGTGCTTCCACAGGATGGAGGGAAACCATGTGAGCTCCAGCGGTCTGCTGTCGCTCTGTGATCTAACTCCAAATCCTCTGAGGAAAGTTGTGTGAGTGGATTACTATACTATTTAGAATCTAAATCTAAACAATTCACATTTTGAAAAGGGTTCACTGATTCTCCTTTCATACAGCGCCATATGGAATGACCTGAAAGACACGGAGGCCTTGTGTAACAGAGAAAGCATAATTGTTAACTTCACAGATGATAGTGCATGGAATCTGTGGGGCGAATGGGTTTTCAAAAGGTGTCAAGTCAGCAGCAACGAAAAGTTGGTGACAGTTCTTCGCAAAGTGTGCAATATATCAGTTCACTGCTTGGAAGTTCAGTGGGCAAAGTCTCTCTACAGGAAGTTATCGCAGCTCGTCAAGCACAGGATTGAGAGCTGCACCGAGGAAGACATGAGCAAGAAGCTCAAAATGTTCGAAGGCACTTTGAACCTCTGACAAACCCTTTAGTTACAACATTATAACCTATGAAATACAGTCAAATATGCGTCAAAAAACATTTCCTGTAAAAACTTCAGGGGGGTAAACAAATTATTAGTACAATGTCCTCTAATTAGGCCAAGATGTACAGTATATCAACGAGACATCTGTATTTAATGAACACACAAACGCTAGCACACATTTCACATCACTGTAAAGACTATTTATATTTATTTTGTGTATTCATTGAGAAATCCATTTGTTTCTTCGTCAGTATAAATCTTAGTGAGGACTAATACAGCAGGTGACAGTAAAGATTGTTGAAAATTTGACTGTCTTCACAAGTTTATGACAGACAAAAGACACTGGCCCGTACGGGGATCGAACCCGCGACCTTGGCGTTATTAGCACCACGCTCTAACCAACTGAGCTAACCGGCCGTGTGTAGATCCACCCCATTAGTTTGTCATATACTATATACAACCATATAATTTTACGACATTAAAACGCGCAGGCACACGAGTGGATGTGTGTTAACTCCTACAAAGTTGATAAAGTGTCGAGTATTTAATTATTTTAACATAGTCATTTACCGGAAGTTGTTTGAAACGCTCGCGCTGCTTCTGACGTGACGACTTGAATCTGCGACATTACTCAAAATCAATGTTAGCCTTTCGTGCGAAGCTAGCCAGCTAGCTAGCGTTTTGTAATACAGTTATATTTCCAGAGCGACATACTGGACTACTTTCAGGTGGGTGAGTTTTTAAGAATATTGTGCAATTATTAAGTAAGGGTTGATTCATTTAGAAACGTAAAGGCAATACCTGTGACAGTTTAAAACGTAACCCGCGAATTTACCTCTAGCCTACTACAGTTGTATGCTAGCTACTGCTAGCTAGCATATAAATGGCTAGCGCTGTGAGCATTGATACTTCAATGGAGAGGAACTAAACGAGGTAGCCGTGTTTCATGTGAGATAACTATGAATATATTGATACTATTCAACAGAGGTGTTTGATTTGACTTGATTTTCAGGTGGCTTCCCATAAAATAGTCATTCAGATATTAAAATTCTCACTTTTGACCAATAAAATGGAACATGAAAATAAGTTAGAAACATATTAACTTAACTGTTTAGTCTGGATTGTGTTGCCGTTCCATCCACAGGATGCTCGACATGGATAGGGGATCTGGTGATGCCAGTACGGCAGAAGACAACAGTAAGAACAAGGAGATGGAAAAGAAGAAAAGGTCTCGCGTCAAACAGCTGATGGGCGACGTGAAGAAGCAAGTGGAGTTTTGGTTCGGGGACGTCAACCTTCACAAGGATCGTTTTCTGAGAAAACTCATCGATGAATCAGACGATGGATGTAGGCGCGATCAATATCAATAATACATCAATACATCTGTTAATCTTGGTGTAAATATTTACTCTCCCTTCCTTAGATGTCGATATATCTGTGTTGGCGGATTTCAATCGAATGAAGAAGCTGACAACTGACACCAAGCTGATAGCGCGAGCCCTGGTCAATTCATCTGTCGTAGAGGTGCTTCATTTTTTCCTTCAATTGTTTTGACAATCTTTCACCTCAGAATGCTCACACTGAAAAATAAATTGGAGACGCTTGTAGTCGCTCCAAAGTAGAGGAATGTCCAGCTAATAGAAGTATCTCTAACTTTGCGTCAGGTTGACCTGGAGGGCAACAAAGTGAGGCGTCAACTTCCAATCGGAGACGTGCCAAAAAATATCACCAGCCGCACCGTCTATGTGGTATAGAATTTCTAACTCGATTTTTTCATATGAACCAAACTAACTTAATTATATAATACAGAGTAAAGCCATTATTTCTTTTGTCATCAGGAACTTTTGCCCAAAGATGTGACACACAGCTGGATCGAAAGAGTGTTCACAAAATGTGGGAATGTCGTCTATGTTAGCATTCCCAGGTACAAGTCATCCGGAGACCCTAAGGGTTTCGCCTTTGTGGAGTTTGAGAAGGAGGAAGAAGCACAAAAAGCCATTGAGGTAACGACTCAATGACTAGTCGTCTTTGCTTTAAATATCTGAAAATCCCTCAGTCTAGTGTTTTTTTTTAGGCAGGAAGAAAACTCATTTGCTTTTTAAAACAGATGCTGAACAATCCCCCTGAAGATGCTCCAAGGAAGCCTGGGATTTTCCCGAAGATGAGAAAGGGAAAGCCCATTTCTGGTGTCCAATCAGGTACAAGGACTTCACATGTTCTTCAGCGTAGGACTAAAAGTCCCTGCTGGTGTGATTAGTTGTGTTGATTCACACATCCTGGTGTTTATGTGCTGCAGGCGAAGAAGAGGAGAAGAAGAAGCGAAAGAAGAAGAAAAAGAAAGAAAGCACCCACACAAAGCGTCCTGCCGAGGAAGCAGAAAAGATGGAAGCAAAACCGTCGGAGCAGAAGAGGAAGCGCTCCTCTGCATCGGAGTCAGGACCCGGGGACGCCGTCGCTCACAAGACACCGGCAAAGCTGTCAGAAAAAAAACGACGACGGTCGCACATTACAGAATCCGAAGGTGAAAAACCATCTAAGATAAGAAGAACAAGTGAAAGTGAAGGTGGACGAGAGAAGAAAGAAGTAAAAAAGACGAGTGAGTGAATCATTTTTACATTTGAGAAATAAAAAGCATGTTTTTACAGAAGCAGAAGAAGTCACAAGTTGGTTGTTGTGTCGGGTATTTCTCCTCTTCAGGTTCCCTCGTTCACAGAGATGCGGAGAGAGGTGTGGAAGACGGGAAAGAAAACAGAGACGACTCAGCAGTGAAAGCAAAGAGGAAGAGAAAAAAGAAACACAAGGAGAAGCTAAAGATCGGGGAGGAGGTCATCCCGCTGCGAGTTCTGTCCAAGTAAGACTCGGCCTCCTGTTTTCAATGTGGATCAATGGGAATGAACCACAAAGGAGCCACAAAACCTTTTCTAATCTTTTGTCCACATCAGGAAGGAATGGCTCATGTTGAAGGACGAGTACCTGACCCTGCAGAAGCGCAGCATGACGTCTCTGAAAAAGTGCATTAATAAGATTGATCGCAAGGACGAGAAGACGGAGGCGTTGGACGATCCCGCCACAGGTGAAAGCAGGAAGTTCATATTAAGGCTTGTATTAAGGTTTGAAGCTGTGTTGTGTAATCATGGTGTTTTTATTTTTTTAATCCCTTTTCAGATGAAAAGAGTCACAAAGGGGAGAAAACGACGAGTCAGGGCCCTCATTTCACCAGCGGCGTCATCATGAAGATAACGGACAGCAAGCCTCTACCAGGAAGGAAGTTCATCAAAGTAAGAAGAGCTGCTGTGTTTTAATCCCCGTGAATTTTTAATGAACTTCCAGCTATTCCGGAATTCTGACAGTATCAGATGAGAAATCTTAAGGTGGTTGGGTGAACTAATTAATGCTTGTTGCTGCATCATCTTACGCAGGAGGCTCTGTGCAAATTATCCCCAGTGGCATACGTCGACATCTTGGAAGGAGACTCTGAGGGTCACGTTCGCTTTCACACCCCCGAGGAAGCCAAAGCCGTCAGCGATGCTGGAGGGGAGCTGCAGAAGGAGCACAGCTGGAAGCTGGAGATTCTCTCTGGTATAGATTTCCTCCTGTCAGGACGGAATCATTCATGCGCCGCAAGTCCAGGATGTGGCGACTGAGATGACCCTTACATAATTGATGGCAGTAGAAATAATTTATAGCTGATCAGTGTGTTTCAAGTTCTGTGTTTAGAAAGTTTTACCTCCGACACCTCTATTCAAAGGTGACCACGAGCAGAGGTATTGGCAGAAGATCCTGGTGGACCGACAAGTCAAGCTGAACCGTCCAAGGGAAAAGAAGCGGGGTACGGAGAAGGTGAGACCGACCGGTGTTAAAGAGACGCATCGACTCGTGCGTTAACTGCGCGCCATAAATGATGCAGTTGTTTACATGCGGTCATATTTCTAATCACGTTTCAGCTCATAGCCAAAGCCGAAAAAATCATCATGGCCCGGGCCAAGGAAGCCAACAAGCACATCCGTTTCCAAGAAGACTGAACGCCACTGAAAATGGCTTTCCTCCAAACACATTTAGCTGCTGATTTGGAAGGGGTGACGGCTGATGAAGTGGCAAAAACAAAATTCCAATGCCTGTTTTTCCTGCAATGGATCCCAGAGATGAGACAGGAATATGAGGTGGACGATAAAGAACAGACAACATTTTGATTTTTAGGAACTGATGAACTTTTGTAAAAATTCCCCTGTTGATGTAAATATGATTGAAAAGAGCCCCAAAATGTGGAAAAGTGAGGCATGACTTTTTGAAGATATTTGCCTTTTTTGTTTAATAAAATGTATTTATATGATCAATACTTATTACTATGCACCATTACTTAAATTGTGTGAAAGAAAAAAATGTTTTTAATATTAAGAACAACACACCTTTATACACCTCCAACTGCAACACTGATTGATCTTTGGATGGAGTGACAACACACCCTAAAACCAGAACTTCCTCTCAGCATGACATCAAGGTTCCTCATTGGCATCACAGCTAGAACTGCAATATGCGGGTCTGGTTATGTTTCAGATGAAGGCTAGAAGTTGCAGGGCTTTTCTGTGCTTCTGAGAGTATCACCCAGCCGTCGCAGAGTGACCCAATCTTTGTAGTCCTCCTTCATGGTGGTTGTCCCTGGAAAGAGCTTCTTGTCTTTCTCCTCCGTTGGCGTTGATAGAGGCCGTTTGGTGTGGTGGCATTTGTGCGCAGCATGTGCTGTGGAGAGGAATGTGTTATCCACTGGTGGACCGAACTCTTTGGCTTTTACTCGGCTATGGAGCTCGGTTTTGGGGGACCAGTTCTTTAATTTAGACGATTCATTGAGAAGCTGTTGGTTTATGCCCCAGGTCACCTTTGACCTCGTGGACGCTCCGGACTCCTTACGTTTCCTTGCCTGCACTGGATGGCTAATGTAATCTAACCTGTAGCTGGTGATGCTTTCAAAAGATGGTTGTGGCACCGGTTTCGTTACATCTTGACCAGAACTTCTCATGGTTTGACCTTCGTTGGAAGCACTGCCAGGGACAACCAGTCCTTGTTTGACCTTCAAGCAGCCGGTCAGCTTGTATGGATACTGCTTGTCGGGGTTCCATGCTCTGAATTCACCTGAAGACACGAGACAGGACAGGTCAGCAAGTACAGATTTTGCCTTCTCTGAGATGTAGACCTCATGATGATCAGGTCCTTACTCTGGTACACTGATGTGTAGTCCTCCACCTTGGATCCCAGCTGGGTTTCTACGAGGCACACAGGATTGTGGAGGGCCCCGCTACCTGTCTGGTGGCGTTTCGGCGGAACAGATGCTTGTGGGTTTTTCGGTGGAGTCTGGATAAACTTTTGGGTCGCGCAGTAGGATCTGAAACACATCAGGGATGCTGCAGCAAGGGTTTTGTTTCACCTAACCGGACCTAACATTAAAGTTGTTCTACCTGACCGGGGCGCTAAGGGCCCTGTGGCAGGACGGGGGAATGAACCTCTCCCGGTACTCTGTAGTCATGGAAGTCCATGCCTGCGCTCCCTGAGAGTACTTCCTGGACAAGAAGAAATTTCATCGAATTAACACTTATCGATACAGAGACATGGAAAACCATTTCATTTGAACTGGAGCGACTCCGGTTTGAACTTGATCCTGCCTTCATGCAGCCAAGAAACAAAATACTGCAAACATTTGAAAGATGAAGGTGAGACAGAAAAAAAACGGACCTCACCTCATGGATGTGACCTGTTTGGGACAGTTCTGATGTTTGAATGGGAGGACCAGCTGTCCCGCACCTCGGAGTTGCCTCAGCCTACTGTGACTCCTGCAGGCCTACAGCTCATGAATTATAGAGCAAGAGAACGCAGGGTGTTGTTGAACGCCGCTGTGGTAAGAATCTAAAAATAACTGGTGGATGACTGGCCAGATGACGTGCTTTTTGGTGCACAAAGAGGATTTCAACCCATGGAGTAATGTTATGTAAAACGGAGAAGCTACATTTGACGGTTTAAAAATCCCTTTTAGAAGTTCCTCCTGTGCTCTGGTCTGTAATTCGCTGAGTAAGCAAAGTGACTTGGTGGTAGGATTCCCATCTGTTCCTTTGAGGTCTGGTCCAGAAAAAGAGAGGGAGGGGAGGAAGGAGGCAGGATTGTCAGGTAAAATGCATGTGCAGAAAGGATACTGACCCGATGAACTACAGATTTCCTCAACTGATGTCATCACATGGGTTCTGCCATAACTAAATGTTTAATTATGGCTTAAGGTCTTGTGGAAAGTCACAGGACCATGACAGACATCTATGTGCAGTATCTGGTGGCATTGCTTTGCTCCCAACATCCAAACTAGTTCTGCAGGAGCAAACCAGCTGTCTGCTCTCCGGCTTGGTTGACTTTTCCGAAAAGCTGATTGAACATCAAAAACTGTTCCATGGCAGCAACCTAGATCCTGCAGTCTTAAAATGATGTAGCCTTGTTAGTTTCTTCCTTGACAGGACAGTGACACGAGAGCCTGGTTGTACAGAAGTGGTCTGCTCGTTTGTCCACCTTATGGTTCAAGAGTTTTTTGCTGCAATATATTGTGCAGTAACAGATGATTCTTTACCTAATGGCCCTCAACACGCTCAAAGTTCAGACCGCAATGCTAAACTTTTGTTGAGACAGGTAGGGCTGCGCTTCTGGAAAGAAAAAGTGGAAAACTATTGTCAGAGGATCGTCCGAGAACTCATAATGCTCTGTGAGAACGGGGCCCACATCCTAAATCGGTTTGAGCAACAGGACTCTTGTTTGGCACTGACAGTCCGACCAAAGGCACTACGAATTAATGTCAGCGACAAAAAGCTCTCCCAGATGGATTTAAATGTCATCGAATACTTCCTAAACCTGTCAATAAAAGTATTTCATTTCTTTTGCTTTATTCACATATATTTTCTGTATTCATAAAGAAGTCTAGTTGTTGCTTCGTCAATATGAATGTTAGTGAGGATTAATAGTAACTGTAGCTGTACCGACAGTGGGTAACTAAGGTTTGTTCAAACATTAACTGTGTCTCCATTAGTTTATAGAACACAAAAGACATTGGCCCGTACGGGGATCGAACCCGCGACCTTGGCGTTATTAGCACCACGCTCTAACCAACTGAGCTAACCGGCCGTGGTTCATCATGTTGTTGCAACAGCCTTAGAACACACGAGTGGACGTGTGTCATCTTTTGCAAAGTTGTTAAGAGTGTCCAGTATTCAATTATTTTACCGTTGAGTCATTTACCGGAAGTTCTTTTAAGCGCTCGCGCTGCTTCTGATGTGACGACTTCTATCTGCGACATCGCTAGCTAGCGTTTTGTGATACAGTTGTGTTTGCAGAACGATATACTGGATTACTTTCAGGTGGGTGACTTTTTAAGAATTTTGTGCAGCTATTACATAAAGAGTCGATTTATTTAGAATCATAAAGGGAATGAATGTAACATTTTTTTAAAATGTCGTAACCCGCGAATTTACGTAGCTAACTACAAATAGTTATTTGTCATCAGTTTTAGTTTTGTCATCAGGAACTTTTGCCCAAAGATGTGACACACAGCTGGATCGAAAGAGTGTTCACAAAATGTGGGAATGTCTTCTATGTTAGCATTCCCAGGTACAAGTCATTAGGAGACTCCAAGGGTTTGGCCTTTGTGGAGTTTGAGAAGGAGGAAGAAGCCTAAAAAGCCATTGAGGTTAAGCAGAATTGAGTAGTCGTCTTTGGTTTAAGTATCTGATTATCCATCAGTCCAGTGTTTTTGTTTAGGCAGGAGAAAACTCATTTACTTTTAAAAAAATGCTAAACAATCCCCCCGAAGATGCTCCGAGTAAGCCTGAGATTTCTGGTGTAGGTACAGATACCTACAACAGAAGGTGTAGTCCTAAGAACTTTACATGTTCTTAGGACTAAAAGTCCCCACTGGTGCAATCGGTTATGTTGGTCCTGGTGTTCATGTGCCGCAGGCAAAGAAGAGGAGAGGAAGATGCGAAAGAAGAAAAAAAAGGAAGAAGGCACCCACACAAAGTACCCTGCTGAGGAAGTGGAAAAGATGGAAAGAAAACTGTCAGAGCAAAATAGGAAGCGATCCTTGATGTTGGAGTCCAAGCCTGATGACGCAGAGATGCACGGAAAGTCGACAGAATCCGAAAGCGAAATACCGGCTAAGAAAAGAAGGGGTGAAAGTGAGGATGAGCAAGAGAATGAAGAAGCAACAAAGATGAGTCAGTGAATCATTTTCACGTTTAAGAAAATAAAAACCATGTTTTTAAAGAAGCAGAAGTCACAAGTCGGTTGTTGTGTCGGTGTTTTCTCCTCTTTAGGTTCCCTCGTTCACAGAGATGCAGAGAGAGATGTGGAAGATGGTAAAGAAAACAGACGACTCGACGGTGAAAGCAAAGAGGAAGAGAGAAGAGAAACTGAAGATTGGAGAGGAGGTCATCCCGCTGCGAGTTCTATCAAAGTAAAACCTGACACCTTTGTTTTCATCATGAATCACTGGGAATGAACCACAAAGGAAAACCCATCAGATTTAGAACTTTTAAAAATATTTTTTCCTCATCAGGAAGGAATTGCTCGTGTTGAAGGATGAGGATCGGACCCAGGACACATCACTGAAGAAGTGCATTGATAAGATTGATAGTAAGGACGCGAAGACTGAGGCGTTGGGTGATCCCACCGCAGGTGAAAGCAGGAAGTTCATATTAAAGGTTGTTTTAATGTTTCAAGCTATCCTGTGTATTCATGGTTTTTTCTGGGGATTTTTTTTAACCCAGATGAAAAGAGTTACAAAGGTGAGAAAACGACGAGCCAAGGGCCTCATTTCACCAGCGGCGTCACCATGAAGGTAACGGACAGCAGGCCTCTACCAGGAAGGAAGTTCATCAAAGTAAGAAGAGCTGCTGTGTTTTCATCTATTTGTAAAGAACTTCCAGACATTCCACAATTCTGGCCGTGTCAGTGGACTGTTTCATGAAGCAGGTTTAAATATTCATCGGGAGATGATTATCTGACCGCGTTAGGACGTTCTGTGATATCCAGAAAGTTATGAGTGGCACCGTTTCACGTCCCAAACCATCACACACATCCACAGTATGATCCGTCCTCACATTTGCAACAGAACGAATCACAGTCATGCCCTCACATTTTTTGTTGCAAACAGTAGGTTTCTATACAATGTGGGAAATGTTCAGTGTGCCTCGCCTCGAAACAACTTCTTCTCCAGTTTGTCAATTTCCTGGAAATAAATCCGTCAGAATCGTCAAGAAGGAGTTCCACAGGATTACAGGTGAACCGCTGGTGTTTACTGAGTACTGATTATCTATATCACTGTGATAATCTGTGCAGTGGATGTTGAGGGACCCTTGTACCACTGTCCAGCCATGCTCTATTAAAAAAGGGTGAGAAAAGTTAATACTTCAGTGGAGGATAAATGTCCGTGAATTGCACCAGAATGACAAAGAGAACTATCAGTAACATAAAATATCAAACCGCCTTTGTTTTCTTCAATTGTTTATTAATCTCCTCTTGTTCACCAATCACTAACTCCTGTCTGTATTATGTGACTAAAACACGGAAAATAAAAGTTGGAATGCCTAACGGCTGTTCTAAGCAGTACAATGCCACAGCTATTGATGGAAGAACCTAAGCGGAGCCACACGACAAACAAACACACACACACACACCTACAGCCAATACGGACCTACTCTGAGGTAATCAGGGTAGATCAGCTCAGAGTCACAGATTTCCTCCTGTCAGGACGGAATCATTCATGCACCGCTAGTCCAGGATGTGGCGACTGAGATGACGCTTGATGGCGATGGAAATAATTTATAGCTGATCAGCTTGTTTCAGGTTCTGCGTTTAGAAAGATTTGTCTCTGTGAAGGTTTGAAAAGTTCCGACACCTCTATTCAAAGGTGACGATGAGCAGAGGTACTGGCAGAAGATTCTGGTGGACCAACAAGTCGAGCCATATTGTCTGAGTGAAAACAAGTGGGGCACAGAGAAGGTGAGACCAGCCAAAAGTGACATTTTTGCTGGGTTTTTTTGGTTCTCAATATATCAATCAGTAAAATGGCTAAATGTACGAAATTTTGCCGCTATTTTTTTTTTACAGTCGCCTGAAGGAAATGAGGCACATTCCTCTGAGGATGATATGAGTGGTGAAGATTCGCCTTGCAGCCAGGAGGATTCAGGGGAGGAGTACCTGCCAGATGGAGCGGAAGCCGGAGACTTTGAGGAGGAGGAGGGAGAGGAAGTGGAGGGGGCAGTGGAGTGTTACTCCTCTCAATGGAGGTCACGAAACGGAGAAATCCTGTGGTCTCCCTCACATGAAGAGGCGAAGCCATTTGTTCCACCTCCCGTTTTGACCCCAGGACCAACGCCATATGCTGTAGCCAGGATCGGGAGCCCCGAAGACGCCTTGATCTTTTCTTTCCTGATGAAATCCTGCAGATTATCCTGCGTTCCACCAACCTGCAGGGTAGGAGGTCAGTGAACGACTGGAAGGACCTCAATGAGTAGGAGCTGCACGCCTACCTGGGGTTGGTGAATTTAGCTGGCGTGTTCAAGGCTCAGCACGAATCGATCAGGGGACTGTGGGACAATGAGACGGGACGACCCGTATTCGCTGCGGCAATGTCTGAATACAGATTTCTGCAGATTGGCGTGGCCCTGTGCTTTGATGACGCGCTGTCCCGGACAGGACGCCACCGGAAAGATGAGCTGGCTCCAATCAGAGACCTGTGGGACTGATGGAACAGTCGACTGTCCATAATGTTCCACTCAGGAAGGGACGTCTGTATCGATGAACAACTGCTCCCGTTTAGGGGCCACTGTTCATTCAGGCAATACATGCCCGCCAAACGTGCGCAGTACGGCCTGAAGCTTTGGGCTCTGTGTGACGTTCAAACCTCCTACGCGTGGAAGCTCCAGGTTCACCTGGAGAAGTCTGCCTCAGCGCTAGCGAAGCACAACCAGGGCATGCACATCGTACTGGAGCTCACCGACGAGCTCAAGGGCCACACGGTCACGACTGACAAGTTTGTCACGTCTTTCCCTCTGGCTGAGGCGCTGAAGAAGAGGAAGATAACCCTGGTGGCGATGCTAAGATCCAACAAACCTGAGCTCCCCCCACAGCTGCTCAACATTACACGCAGAGAAGTGCGTTCCTCTGTGTTTGCCTTCACGCGAAACAAGACTGTTGTGTCCTACGTCCCTAATAGAAAAAAAAATCTCCTCCTCTTGAGCACACGGCATTGGGAGCCGGAGGTCCAGCAATCTGTAAAAAACAGGCCCCAGATCGTCGCGGACTACAACAGATGCAAAGGGGCCGCCGAACACCTGGACCGAGTAATTACACTTATTTACTTGTGACGTTTGATTGTGTGATATAGCCATAGACTATTGACTTTATTTCATTCAGAAGGACGTGTAAAAATGTCTTTGTGTCATTGATCATTCGTCGTTTTTTTACTGGCAGGCTTGCGGCACCTACTCCTGCCATCAGCAGACGAGAAGCTGGGACGTGCATCTTTTCTACCACATGATCGATGTGTCATGCTTCAACGTGTTCCTCCTGTTCACCGCCGTCGACGCCGACTGGAACAGCAACAACGCCTTTAAGCGCCGTCTCTTCCTGGAACAGCTGGGCAGGGCTCTCATCGCCCCGGCCATTATCAACCGGAGCCGTTTGCCCAGAGGGCCGTTTGCAGCTAGCGTGGTCCTCCAAGCCCAGGTCCAGGTCCAGCAGGAGGACGGCTGCGTGAAGGAGGAGGAGCCACAGTCAGGACCCTCTAAATCAAGGAAGGCATGTATTTTGTGCTTAAATCAAAGAAAAAGAGTGTGGAGCCAGTGTAGCAAATGTGGACAACATGCATGTAAGATCCACTTTTCTCCTATCTGTCATTCATGCCTTTCGTGGCTGCGAGCATACACATGACAGAACACACAAACACATGAAAAGACACACCATCTATAGACAAACCTAAAACTTGTTATGTTTTGTTATGTTTTAACTGTTATATTTGTATCTCAGGTATAATAAAATTAGATTTGTATACAGTTCTGAAGTTGTAGGAAAGATTTGATGAATTGAAAGTAAGAAAGATATTCCTCATTGGCGTAACAGCTGGAGCTGCAGCCCACAATGTGGTTCTGTTCAGGATGAAGAGTGTTTGGTGCGCTGGCATTTGTGCCCCGAACCCTGACCTTAACCCTAAACCTGGCACTGGATGGCTGATGTAATCCGACCTGTAGCTAGTGATCCTTTCAAAAGGTGGTTCCTGCACCTGTGGGACCGGATACATTACATCTTGAACAGAACTTCTCAAGGTTCGACCTTCGTTGGAAGCACTCCCAGGGACAACCAGTCCTTGGTTGACCTTCAAGACCTTCAATCAGCCGGTAAACTCGTACAGATGCAGCTTGTCGGGGTTCCATGCTCTGAAATCACCTGAAGACATTCAAAGGTAAACGTTGCTAAAAACTAGTTCTTACTCCAAAGTGGGCGGGTCAGAGCTGGTCACCATCGAAGTTGAGATCTGTTGCAGGATGGTGGAATGAACCTCTCCTGGTACCCCGTGGTCATGGAGGTCCATGTCTGTGCTGCCTGAGAGTACTTCCTGGACAAGAAGACATTTTACTGAATCAACAAGTATCAGTAAAGACTTTCCTGCTTTCTTGAGAGACGGAGACATGGAAAATCATTTCAGTTGAACCGGAGCGACTCCGGTTGGAACATGAACCCACCTTCACTCAACCAAGAAACAAAATATAGCAAACATTTGAAAGATGAAGGTGAGACACAAAGAAACGGACCTCACCTCATGGATGGATGTTTGGGGCAGTTCTGATGTTTGAATGGGAGGACCGGCCATCCCGCACCTCAGAGTTGCCTCAGCCTACTGTGACTCCTGCAGACCTACAGCTCATGAATTATAGAGCAAAAGAACGTAGGGTGTTGTTGAATGCCGCTGTGGTGAGAATCTAAAAATAACCGGTGGATGACTGGCCAGATGACGCACTTTTTGGTGCGCAAAGAGGATTCCAACCCATGGAGTAATGTTATGTAAAACAGAGAAGCCACTTTTGACGGTTTAACAATCCCTTTCAGAATTTCTTCCGGTGGGAGATTGTTTTCCTGTGATCTCTAATTCGCTGAGTAAGCAAAGTGACTTGGTGGTAGGACTCCCATCTGTCCCTTTGAGGACTGGTCCAGAAGAAAAGAGGAAGGAGGCAGGAATGTCAGGTGAGATGCATGCGCAGAAAAGATTCTGACCTGATGAACTACAGATTTCCTCAACGGATGTCGTCACGTGGGTTCTGCCATCACCAAATGTTTAATTATAAATTGAAATAGTTTCTGCTTTCGTCCACCAGGTGGCGGCAGAAGTCTTGAAAAGATGTACGGAAAGACCAAAATGGCCAAAATCAGTTTGACTTTATTCATCACTCGTCTTTTCCTTTCAGCTTTTCCCTTCAGGGGTCGCCACAGCGAATCAGTTGTCTCCATCTAACCCTGTCTTCTGCATCCTCTTCTCTCACACCAACTACCTTCATGTTCTCTTTCACTACATCCATAAACCTCCTCCTTGGTCTTCCTCTAGGCCTCCTGCCTGGCAGTTTAAAACTCAGCATCCTTCTACCAATATATTCACTATCTCTCCTCTGGACATGTCCAAACCATCTCAGTCTGGCCTCTCTGACTTTATCTCCAAAACCTCTAACATGTGCTGTCCCTCTGATGTACTCATTCCTGATCCTATCCTTCCTGGTCACTCCCAAAGAGAACCTCAGCATCTTCATCTCTGCTACCTCCAGCTCTGCCTCCTGTCTTTTCCTCAGTGACACTGTCTCTAGACCAAACAACATCGCTGGTCTCACCACAGTTTTGTACACCTTTCCTTTCATTTTAGCTGAAACTCTTCTATCACACATCACACCTGACACTTTTCTCCACCCATTCCATCCTGCCTGTACATGCTTCTTCACCTCTTCTCCACGCTCTCCATTGCTCTGGACTGTTGACCCTAATTACTTAAAATCCTCCACCTTCTTGATCTCCCTGTAACCTCACTCCTCCACTTTATTCATCACTAATCTTTTGTAATAGGTTAGTTTTAAATAAAACCCTTGATACAGCCTTGAATTTAAATATCAAAACTTTCTTTGAAGCTACAAGCAGCATCATTTAATTCACTGACTGGGCCGGTAGACAAATCATGAATATAATATGAATATAATTTTTAAAAAGTCCATGAATCAAACAAATGTGACAGAAAAGAAGCCGGAGGTCTGACCAGAATGAACCAACATAGTTCAGAGAAATCCGTTCACGAATGAACTGAATGTGATAAATGACTTTAAACGGTTCCAGAACCTTCACATGACTTCTGTTCCAGTGTCATCGGAACATTTAAGAGCGGCATCGACATTCATTCAACTCATGCAAAGACAAGCTCATCGCTGATCTCTGTTCACACATCCGGCTCGAACACTCTCTGGATCGATTCTTGTTGAAGTCCAGGCGCGGCGCCAAAGCGGTTCGGACACGCTGTTCGCTTATGAATGCAAATCAGACATTCTATTAATGAATAAAGCCTGTTGGATTTACTCAGAATGATTTGTTTCCGGACTCAGTTCTCGGTATTTGCCAGAGTCCTGTCGCTGCTGCTCCTATCTAAGTCCACCGAACATCACCCGGACTCAAGGCAGCGGAAGTTCAGAGGGGTCACGGACTCCCTGCTGGTGCTCTTGTCCCCCACGAACGTCATTTAAACGCTGCTTTTCCTCGAGCGTGGGGACACCTGAGCTGACGCCACAACTCAAGGAAGAACGCTGAGATTTGTGCGCCTTTACGCAGCGCCTTCGCCAGACACAAACCTGACGTAGTCATACAGATAGGAAAAAAAATGTGATTAATCTACATTCAATCACGCGATGACGTTTTAATTTGCATCTCAAGTGGCCCCTCAGTCAGCTGACTTTACAAAATGAACCGAAATGCGTCTTGACGCATCGTTCGGTCCATCTGTCGCAAAGATCTGACCGGAACGTGACGCGTCTGCGCCACACGTCAAGCGAGGGCAAGTGCGCTCCTCCACAAGAGCGCAAAAAGGAGCGTCTCAATAAATTATGCTAATCAGTGGGGGCAGATTTGGAGGCGTGTTGCAGTTACGAGGGGGAGCGAGCCTGCATCGTGGAAAAAACTCGGCGCGCTGAAGCTGTTTCCACTCCTGTCCGTGCGCGCCGCCTCCTGTTTCCACAGTCTCGCTCGCTACTTTATTGTGCATCGCAGCTTTTCGTCTCTGCAGCAGCAACGCAACAAGTTTTGCGGGAGCAACAAACGCGCCGGGGCGGGGGGGGGTGGAAGGACGCGTTGACTTACTTTCGCTCGGAGCGCAAGTGGAGTTCCACTCACCGCCGCGAAGTCGCTGGACTTGAACGCCGCGTCGCAGGATACACAGTCATACACACACACACACACACACACACACACACACACACATATCCACGCGCGCACCACACACACAGCGTGCCATAAAATTCGTGACTCCACGCCAGATGCGGTTTGCTCCCGACGGCGCGTGTAGTTGTAGTTAAACGGAGAACGCGGAGGCGACAAGAGCATCTCGGTGCGTGGAGGGGAAAAATATGGAGAAAGAAGCGGCGCGTCTGAAGCGGCACCAGTGCGGCACCGCCGCGTTGAACGTCGTGTCGTCGCTGTGTTCCGTGGCGTCCATCGCCGTCTGCGTCCTGCTGAGCTTCAACGCCGCTGATCTCAAGAACCGGGTTGTGGATTTGGAGAACGGGGCGCAGCGCGGCTTCACCGGCGCCCCCGGCTACTCCGCGGATGATCTCAATTCCCTGATTGAACAAAGAGTGGACGACCTGCTGTCCCAGGTAAGACCGCACGTGTGCGTGTTTGCCGCCACCTGCACGATTCCGCTCATGTTTGCAGCTTTTCTTTCATCCAAAACTCCAGACGCGCTGACGGAGAATGTTTTTATTTATTTGCAGCGCTCCTATGAGAATTTCGTCAAAATTCGGACTGCCAGGCAAACAGCACCTGAATGCAACTGCCCCCCAGGTAACCCCCCCCCCCACACCTCCACCTCCTCTTCCTCCATGTGATGTAGTCTGGGAATGTGTTTATTTATTGGTGTAAAAAAAGATGAATGAAAAGCTCACAGGTTCTCACTTTGTTCATTCAACCCGATGACGCGTGAATGGATGGTGCTGATGATGATGATGGTGTGTGTGTGTGTGTGTTGGGGGTGGGGTCCTGACGTGAAGGATGCAGACAGCTGACCGGCCGTTAAGTGAAAGAAAGGTATTTAACGCCGGTCTATACATAGAGGTGCCGAGAGGCCGTTTGACCGGTGACGCGCGGAGACGTTCCCGCCCCCCACCGGTAGATGGAAGCGTTCCTTCCTACAGCGCCGGATCGGATCCACGGATCGTTCTGGAATGGATTGGAGGCCGGTGAATCACTGTTCACACCGTTCATACCTGTTTGTAGGAAGAATTAAGATTTAAAACGGTTTTGGTGAATTAATTGGACATAACTGCAAAATTCTGTTTATTTCCACCTTAAATTTACAATAAAGACATTTCCTTGAAGCTTTTTGTGCTTCATTCCCTAAAAAAATTGGATCCAAGTTGAGCGAAAGTCGCCGGTACCAAAGCAGAAAACTCCATTCTAATAAAAGAATCAATGCATTGATTCATTGATCCTTCCATGCCCGTCGGTCGGGAGTGGAATCCAGGAGGTGTGAACAAAAGTTCCCAGTCACCATGCGGTCGCTATTTTCAGGAGGGGATTGTGGGAAAAGATGGGAGACGGTTCTGATATCCTCGGTTTCCCAAACAGAATCTCGAGTTGGAAACGCATCTGTCTGATTGGTTCATCAATTGCAGATGACCCGCCCTCTCTGTGGGATGTCTGGTACCGAGTCCGAGGTTCTGGTTTAATACCAGTTGTAATCACTTCTGTGTGACGGGCAGAACTAAACTGGTCCAAGTTCTACCTCCAATGACTCGTGGCATCGAGCCCGACTCGAAACCAGGCTTGTGTTATACGCAGAACTCCTCGGCTCACTTTGAAGGATCAGTCTGGTTTTTTAATATTAAAACGATAATGAGGTGTCAGTGTGACTCAGAACTTTGTTCTGGTTCTGGACGGGTTGTTTTCAGGCCAGATATCTGGGTGCATTACGAATGCCGACTGGGTTCGCTCAATATTTATCCTCTTCTGTCTCTGAGTCGGCCGCTGGCTCCGACGCATCGTTTCTCTTTGAAGGAAGGGCTGTAATGTTCTTTTCACGGCCCTCACTCCATTCCTGTCACACATGATGGAGTGGTTGCAAAGACGGAGCGACGACCCGTAGCTTCAGGATGTTTCTTTCCCCTCGTCTCAATCTTTCATTTCTTTTTGTAATCCATGTCAGTCTGTTGTGAACATGAAGTGTTTTATTCATGCGGATGTAGCTGTTGGCTAACGCAGAGGAGATTTTATTTTATGCAGCTGTTTTTCACTCAAACACGGTCATTTAGCACCCAGTTAGCATCTGGGTGCCTGAAGCCATTTTCAATATTTTTGGATTATGGCTACCCGCTAATGCTAACTCCGTTTGGATCAGCAATCCGTCCATTAGTTGGTAAATTTTTGCATGCAAACATGCTAAGCTATGACAGGGATCATGGCAAACATGCTAAACAATACAATTCATCAATTAGCTGGTGAATTTTTGCATGCTAACATGCTAATCTATGATGATGAACATTGTAAAAATTCAAGCTGCTAATCATTGCAATGCATCAAGTTGCTGGAAAATCTTAGGATGCTAACATGCTATGCTACAATAGGGAATATGGCTAACGCTAGGTTTGTTTATTGTCAGAGTGCTACCATTTTCATCATGATTGCATGTGAGCATGTTGAGATCTTTGTTGAGATATTTATCTGCTAACATAGCTGTGCATTCATGTTGGCGTTTGACTCGAAGCTGGATGACAGTTTTGCGTAGAAGGAAATTATCTTTGAGCTGCTCCTCGTGTCTTGATGCTACTGATATAAAATCCTACTCTGTTCTTACGGAATCTTTTTTTGTCTGCACCCTTTATCTGAAGCAGTTTTTCCACCAAGCTTTTGTCACTAATGGTCTTGGATCAGACAGGAAATGCTACGTTTGAGACTAAAGTTTGAGGCCGTGCCGATGAAGCAGGTCTCACCATAATTGTTTCAACATTGGCAGACACTTCTCATTCTTGTGCCTTCTCCTCCCGTGGGATCTGCATTCCTAGCAGGGCCTGTTGTTTAACGGGACTGTAATAAAATCTGCAATCAGCAGGCACTGGTGCCCCCCCCACCCCACCCCACGTTTACCCCCCTGCCCCTCCCCTTTTCCCTCTTTCAAAAGCCCTGGCAGCCTCTGCAGAAGCAACACACAAATTGCGACGCGCAGGACTTTGAATGAACCTCTCGAGCAGCATCGCGTCAGAACTCACAGCCTGCAGAACGCAATCAGTCCCTTTCAATGCCCAGCGTGGGTCGCACCCCCCACCCCACCACCACCGTCACCACCACCTTCCTGCCTCGCAAAGAGCGTAATCCCAGTGGCCTGATACAATTACAGCTGTGCCAATCCCCTCAGATATCCTCAACTCAGTGGATAACTGGTAATTAATCACTGACAGCGCTTGAATTTAACCCTCTGTGTGGTTTGGGTTTGGGGAGGCGCCCTAATGGCCATGTAATTACTGGGTGCTAGGTAAAGCTGAGCAGGCTTCCAGGTAGCCGGCGTGGCCAGCTGCTTTTGGTTAGGTGAGTCAGATCAGGCTGGAGTCGGAGGAGGAAGAGGAGAGACGAGTTTCCTCGTTGGAGGGTGGCGGAGAAGCCATTCTGATTTTGATTAATAGTTGATTCACATGGAAAGCAGGAGCGTGGTGAAGCACGCACCGACGCATCCAGCTTGTGCTTTTGGGTGAAAAGATGATCCGCTCAGTGATGTCATCAGGACCGGAGCGTTGGCCCTCGTCTTCTTCGGTTGCCGCACGAGGACGTTTATTCTAAAAGACTCGACGCTGGGAATAAAAAAAAAGCACAGATGGTGGCTTTATGCGTTTGACACAGCAGATTTTATGAGAGATGATGAGGCACGCTAGTTGAAAGCGCTAGTGACCACAATTGGCTTTGAATGGATGGCTCGCTTTATCTCTTCTGGCTATGCATTAACCCACTGGTGGTGGTGGTGGGGGGGGGTGTTAGTGGGTGTGTGGGAGGCCGGGGCTGACATGTATGAGTGATGTCACAGCAGCATTCAGACTGAAGCACCTCAGGCTGGGAGGATGGAGGCACCGATGGCTCGCCTCACGTGTCCTTCAACGTTTCCTGGTCGTGAACCTGGACTGTCGCTTTTTTTTATTATTTTTTTTTTTAAATTGTGTACAACAAAACGGGAAGCTCAGAGCATCTCCTGTTGCTGCTATGGTTACAATCGGGAATCAAATGTAGGGATTTCCATCACCCGCAAAAATAACCTGCGGCGCACCTTCGAGACTGAAATGGACATCTCTTCGTTTTTATTCGACGTGAAGTTTTTCGAGGTTCGGCGGGTGGAGCAGAAGGATTCCGGTTTGGTTTTACACCCCTTGTGGCATCAGATCAATGGATCGATAGAAAACGCTTGCGTGAGAAACGGTTTCTCCTTCCTGCGTGGAGGTGAATTTATTGTTTAAGTGAGGAAACGAGGAGGTGATGCATCACCCACTCCTTCCTAGCGCGCTCCTCATTCTCTTTGTTGCCTCTTCTCCCAGGATGCATCGCTCCTCTCTCAGAGCTGGGGCGGCAGATCCTCCACAAAAGGCTGCTCACAACCTCGACGCCTCATTCGCTGGTTGCCCTCTGACACGGTCGAGAACGTTGTAGTCATCTTCCCACTGAAGTGTCCTTTGTGATGCCTTCAAACCACCCCCCCCCCGCACTCATCCGTGACCCCTCCGACGCTCAAAGAGGCTTTAATAGAGGAGGGTGGTCTCCAGCGGGACGCCCTGAAGGAACAGCTTATTGCTTGTTTTCTCCTGCAGCCACAATGACGATTATTAATCAGTGACCTTTGACCTCTTGTGGTGCTGTAAATCTTATTTTTTTAAATTTGGGGATGCAGCATAACTCCAAGGAGCCACGGGTGGCGCCAGAGGGTCAATAAAGGTGGTGAAGTCAATGAAGAAGCTGCTGCGTTTCTAAATTAAACTATGATTTTAAAGAGAACTTGCATCATGGAAACTACGGCATCCAAAACCAGGACCTCCTGTGGTGTTCCTTCCTTTCCCTCCCCGCCGCCTGAGGCTTCGTGCCCCAGGACTCCCAGCCCCAGCAGGCATGGAGGATAAGGGGGGGGGGGGGCACAGATGCCGCTGCTTCTGTTCTCCATCTGCCTAATAAGAACAGGCACGACAAATAAAACAGGCTTCTGTGCAAAAACAAAACAAGCATTGCGACCTGCTTCGACAGGAAGCTGTAATTTTCCCAGCGGGAGTCTGACATGCAAACTAGGGGTAATCCAGAGCGACCACCATTCACACGTGTCCCAAAGAGGCGTCTTGGATTCTGGAAACGACGCACGTTGAGTCTGTGTTGTTTGTGTTGAGCATCTTTTGCTGTAAAAGTCACAAATTAATTCACTTATTGATAAATTGATAGAAAACAAACTGACTTAATCGTACATTGGATCTGATTATTGGCGCACAGATCTGCCTCCTGGAAGCTGTTAAAATACGATTCATAGATCTGAGACGGTCTTGGACCAACAGATGCATCCGCATCACAAACTAGTCCCACTGTCAGACTCCAGTCTCTGTAACGGGATCCACACAAAGGTCCTTGATGATATTTGGTTTTGTGTAATTTAATTAACAATAAATTAGGAGCTGCAGAATATGGTTTTGTAATTAAGGGCTATTTAGCGAAGAGTATTTTCTTTCCTTCCCCTTTAGCGTGCAATTAATTCAGAACATGTAATTAAACGACACGGTTCAAATAAACACCGCCGTGCTGGGTGAAGTGGCCATTTGCCATTTCAGCACACGGGTCGGTTAAAGATGGATTAATGCGCGGAGCGCCGGGCCGGCCTGATCGCTGCGCAGACAGTTTGGCTTCCAGGGGCCCCTCCTCTTGTATCTGATGAAGAGCGTAGAAACAGCTGTGTAAGCTACAGCTAAGACAAACGTGTGCACTTTAATTTAATAGAGTGGTCATTTGATACGGTGCTAGCAGGCTAGACGGCTTGACAAACAACGCCGATGCCAGATAGGCCCCGGCTAATTCAGACAGAGCCCAGGTGCTAATTGGAGGTATGTGGCGCAAGGATGTGGACTGAGCTTCTGGGTGCCTGATAAGCATATTAGCATATTAGCCTTTGTTCTTTAATAAAAGGTCAGCTGCAGGTGGAGTTAGCTAGCTAGCTAGCCGCAGCTAGCTGATGTCCGCACGCTGCAGTTGTTTTAGCCCAGGCATCCCGGATGTAGAACAGTAAATCATATAAAAGAGCTAACCGCGCCGTTAAAGAGGAAGAAGCTGAACGGATGCATCCGACGTTTATTCAAAAGTCAAGTCACAACAATCCGACTAATGACTTGATGTTGAGGGTGTGTATTGGTGCCAGTTATCTGGATTCACGCTGTTCACAGTGAGGCTGATGAGCTGTTTGTATGCGTTCACGCACGCTGCGTCTGTTTTAATGATCCGGGCCTCGCCGAGCGGGAATGTTACGAGGCTGTCAGAATCAGAATACTTCATGCATTTTTAATATAAATGCATGTTTGTTTTCTTTTAAATATAAAAGTGAAATGATCATCGGAGCGCAGCATCCAAACGATGCACCAACAATAGTAATGCTGCTTTTAAAGTTTCCTGCTTCCCAGTAGAAACGCATTAATTTATTATTCAGGGCATTTTTTGATCCGCGAGATTTGCTCCAGTTTCCACACTTTGGGAAAGTTTCGAGCAACTACGGGAAGTTTGTTTGTTTTCATCGTCTCATTGATTGTCTGCATGGATCCCAGTTAATGAATCTCACATTGAGCTAATGAAGTAAACTTAGTTCAGTTAGCTTCAAGCAGCCAATAAATGCCAGACAGTGTAAGCGTGAACCTGACAGGAAGTGTTGGAACACATCACAAAAGCCAAGTATGTTCTATTGATCCACACTATTGGTTTATGGATCTTTTTTTCTGTGGTGGATGGACAAACTAAAATCGTGCAGCGTTTAGCGTACACCCCAGAGTATTTCCTGTGATCACCCTTTTTGTGCATGATGCAAATGAATGGCAGTATTTACACACGTGGTTTGAAGCTGCAGTAGGGAAAACCTCAGGAATCCTGCATCTCTTAGCGAGAGTCGATGGGGAAATCGACCGAGGGTTGTTCTGTAAAGACGCTGCCAGATGATTATGACTCCATCTGGAGTAGCCAAGGTTATCGTAGCTGTAAGCCTCTGAAAAAAGATGGGTGCCTGCGAGCTGTCTTTCTCCACGGATACCTCGGCTTCGGCATGACTGAGTCGAAGCGGTTCAGGTGAGGATTATCTCTTTCTCGGGGCTAAATGGATAAAGATGAGCAGAGATCAATTACGTCGCTCTTGGCCTTCAAAACAAGTCACCTTCCCGATGTCCTCGCTCTCAGCTGCCGCCGTTTAGTGTCAGAGGCCTTTTAACACCTGCACGAAAAACATGTCATATTTAATGCGATTAAACATGACATGACGCTGGCATTTTTGGTTTCCGGGGTGACGGCATTGATTCAAGATGTAGAAAACATGAAGTAAATAAGCTAGCAGGTCTATAGTCGTTATCTTAAACTACTGCCTGCCTGTGTTTTGTTTCAGGGATCTGACCTTTGAACTCGCAGCGGCTTTTTGAGGTGGAGGTCAGCAGGCGGCGGCTCTGTGTTACTGCGAATGTCCGGCCTCGGTAGTCACACGGTGTAGGTTTCAACAGGGTAAATCACGGCATAACTCCGTGTTTCTTTAGTCTAAATGAGCTGCACAGAGTCCCTGAAGAGGTGAGGCAGTCTTTCTTGGGAATGTCACACTCATAAATCTACATCTTGCTAACCTGGATCCAGTTGCAGCAGAGAAAAAAGTAGATATGGAATGAATAGTAAAGATAAGTGATGCCCAGTATTCGATTTTTGCCTATATGTGACGCAGCAATAATTTTTTTTGTCAAGCTCATTGCAAATCAAATCAAGTCTGCTGCCGTTGAGTTAAAGTTTAATTAAACGAACTGATATCAACTTGAACGGACGTAAAACACTGCAAGCAAAGGAAGAAATTTGCTGCCTGTTTCATCAATCTTAACATTTCTGATGGACGTCGGAGCTGCATGATGTTTGCACAAGCGGTTTTACCGAATGCAACGACTCTGGAGGAAAATGTAGCCGCAAGAGGGCACAAGCCAGTGTCTTATTGTGCCGGTCCCAAGCCCGGATAAATACAGAGGGTTGCGTCAGGAAGGGCATCCGGCGTAAAACTTTTGCCAAATCAAAGATGCGAATCAAACATATGACTTCCATACCGGATCGGTCGAGGCCCGGGTTAACAACGACCGCCATCGGCGCTGTTGACCTACAGGGCGCCGGTGGAAATTGGATTACTGTTGGTCGAAGAAGGAGAGGAGGAAAGTGCGTTCGCACGAAGAAAGAGAAGAGGAGCACCAAGAGTATAGGACTAAGAGTAGGGACGTTGAATGTTGGAACTATGACAGGAAAAGGTAGAGAGTTGGTCGACATGATGCAGAGGAGGAAGGTAGACATACTGTGTGTCCAGGAGACCAGGTGGAAAGGTAGCAAGGCTAGAAGTTTAGGAGCAGGGTTCAAGTTGTTCTATCATGGTGTAGATGGGAAGAGAAATGGAGTAGGAGTTATCTTGAAGGAGGAGTTTGTTAGGAATGTCCTGGAGGTAAAAAGAGTGTCGGATAGAGTGATGAGTCTGAAGCTAGAAATAGAAGGTGTGATGTTCAATGTTGTTAGTGGGTATGCCCCACAGGTAGGATGTGAGCTGGAGGAGAAGGAGAAATTCTGGTTGGACTTTGATGAAGTGATGCAGAGCATACCTAGAAGTGAGAGAGTTGTCATTGGCGCAGACTTCAATGGACATGTTGGTGCAGGTAACAGAGGTGATGAGGAAGTGATGGGCAGGTTTGGTATCCAGGAGAGGAACGCAGAAGGACAGATGGTAGTTGACTTTGCAAAAAGGATGGAAATGGCTGTAGTGAATACTTTCTTCCAGAAGAGGCAGGAACATAGGGTGACCTATAAGAGTGGTGGTAGGAGCACACAGGTAGACTACATCTTGTGTAGACGATGTAACCTGAAGGAGATCAGTGACTGCAAAGTAGTGGTAGGCGAGAGTGTAGCCAAACAGCATAGAATGGTGGTGTGTAGGATGACTCTGGTGGTGAGGAAGATGAAGAGGACAAAGACAGAGCAGAAGACGAAATGGTGGAAGCTAAAAAAGGAAGAGTGTTGCATGACCTTTAGGAAGGAGTTAAGACAGGCTCTGGGTGGTCAGGAGGTGCTTCCAGATGACTGGACAACTACAGCTAATGTGATCAGGGAGACAGGTAGGAGAGTATTTGGTGTGTCATCTGGAAGGAAAGTAGATAAGGAGACTTGGTGGTGGAATGAGGAGGTACAGGAGTGTATACAAAGAAAGAGGTTGGCTAAGAAGAAGTGGGACACTGAGAGGACTGAGGAGAGTAGACAGGAGTACAGGGAGATACAGCGTAAGGTGAAGGTAGAGGTAGCAAAGGCCAAACAAGAAGCTTATGATGACTTGTATGCTAGGTTGGACAGTAAGGAGGGAGAGACTGATCTATACAGGCTGGCAAGACAGAGAGACAGAGATGGGAAGGATGTGCAGCAGGTTAGGGTGATTAAGGATAGGGATGGAAGTCTATTGACAGGTGCCAGCAGTGTGATGGGAAGATGGAAAGAGTACTTTGAGGAGTTGATGAACGTGGAAAATGAGAGAGAACAAAGACTAGAAGAGGTGACTGTTGTGGACCAGGATGTAGCAAAGATTAGCCAGGATGAAGTGAAGAGAGCACTGAAGAGGATGAAGAGTGGAAAGGCAGTCGGTCCTGATGATATACCTGTAGAGGTTTGGAAGTGTCTAGGAGAGGTGGCAGTAGAGTTTCTGACTGGGTTGTTCAACAGGATCTTAGATAGTGAGAAGATGCCTGAGGAGTGGAGGAGAAGTGTGCTGGTGCCCATTTTTAAGAACAAGGGAGATGTGCAGAGTTGTGGCAACTACAGAGGAATAAAGCTGATGAGCCATACAATGAAGTTATGGGAAAGAGTAGTGGAAGCTAGACTAAGGGCAGAAGTGAGCATTTGTGAGCAGCAGTATGGTTTCATGCCAAAAAAGAGTACTACAGATGCAGTATTTGCTTTGAGGATGTTGATAGAGAAGTACAGAGAAGGCCAGATGGAGCTGCATTGTGTTTTTGTAGATCTGGAGAAAGCTTATGACAGGGTGCCCAGAGAGGAACTGTGGTATTGTATGAGGAAGTCTGGAGTGTCAGAGAAGTATGTTAGAGCGGTGCAGGACATGTATGAGGACTGTAAGACAGTGGTGAGGTGTGCTGTAGGTGTGACAGAGGAGTTCAAGGTGGAGGTGGGACTGCATCAGGGATCAGCTCTGAGCCCCTTCTTGTTCGCTATGGTGATGGACAGGCTGACAGACGAGGTTAGACAGGAATCTCCATGGACTATGATGTTTGCAGATGACATTGTGATCTGCAGTGAGAGTAGGGACGAGGTGGAGGAGAAGCTAGAGAGGTGGAGGTTTGTCCTGGAAAGGAGAGGGATGAAGGTTAGCCGCAGTAAGACAGAGTACATGTGTGTGAATGAGAGGGACCAAAGTGGAAGAGTGAGGTTACAGGGAGAAGAGATCAAGAAGGTGGAGGATTTTAAGTACTTAGGGTCAACAGTCCAGAGCAATGGAGAGTGGGGAAAAGAGGTGAAGAAGCGTGTCCAGGCAGGATGGCATGGGTGGAGAAAAGTGTCAGGTGTGATGTGTGATAGAAGAGTTTCAGCTAAAATGAAAGGAAAGGTGTACAAAACTGTGGTGAGACCAGCGATGTTGTTTGGTCTAGAGACAGTGTCACTGAGGAAAAGACAGGAGGCAGAGCTGGAGGTAGCAGAGATGAAGATGCTGAGGTTCTCTCTGGGAGTGACCAGGAAGGATAGGATCAGGAATGAGTACATCAGAGGAACAGCACATGTTAGAGGTTTTGGAGATAAAGTCAGAGAGGCCAGACTGAGATGGTTTGGACATGTCCAGAGGAGAGATAGTGAATATATTGGTAGAAGGATGCTGATTTTTGAACTGCCAGGCAGGAGGCCTAGAGGAAGACCAAAGAGGAGGTTTATGGATGTAGTGAAAGAGGACATGAAGGTAGTTGGTGTGAGAGTAGAGGATGCAAAGGACAGGGTTAGATGGAGGCGGTTGATTCGCTGTGGCGACCCCTGAAGGGAAAAGCCAAAAGGAAAAGAAGAAGAACGACTCTGGAGGAAACCGCACGATGTTTGCGCGCTCAATCATTGCGTAGAACGAGGTGGATGGAGATTGGTGATCCAGGGGTTTGCCGGTTTATCTGCGGTCACACGCTGGCTTGTAAGACGAGCGCACAAAGGGGCAAGAGGGCGAGAGGCGACGATGATTAAGTACAAAGAGACGAAGTTTGACGTATTAAAAGGGAAGAAAAATGGATTTGTGCTTCATTTCTCTTTCAACTGCGCTCCAGGTAGACGGCTGCCCTCCCGCCGGTTCTCAGATTAGCGTTCGCTCTCCAAAGTCAACACAAGAGGAAGTGGAGAAACGATTTACCTCATTTGCACCAAGACCGCTAACGCCCGGCCGGCTCTGGTGTTCAATCGGTCAATCCGAGATGTATTATTTCTGTTCAGCAAACGACAAATTTCATTCTGACGCATCTGAGAAATGAATTAAATTCTTTTTTTGTTTTGTATTTCTATGGGTGTTTTTTTTTTTTGCTTTGATTCCAAAGCTAGCATCCAACTAAAAGCAGCGGCTCTTGTGAAGGAGACCACCGGCGCTGCAGACGGCGAGTTACAAACTGGTCCATCCCTTTAATATTTCCAGTTTGGCTAAGGAAATATTTGAAAAACGTGAAATCCAGGTTTACTGATATTTGGCAGATTGTGTTACGACATACTGTCGACTTTTGCCCCCCCACTAGTTTTACGCCTCCATACTATGCTAAATTAGCATGTCAACCACCTTGCGAGCTCTCTTTTGAGTTTCCCAAAATCTGCAAGACAAATGCAAACAGAAGTAATAAATACTTCCTGCAGGGAAGTTGATCGTGTGACGTGGTTGTGAGGAAATTTTTGGATTTTTTTTGCAAAGAAAACAGCTCCCGTATAAAATGAGTTCTTAAGAGTTCAGTGTTTTGCAGATGTAATTATCTTTGCAATCATTGCACCTGACAAATCTTTAATTTTGCCTATAAAGATATAAATAAACGTCGTCTGGGAAAAAAGGGTTTATGTGCAGAAAACCTTTAGCGTTGAGTTTTCTTTCCACATTACTGCGACCCGAACGGAAAGTCTAAAAATGAGGCAACCTGCTCGTAAAACGGGTTACGCAAAAGTCACCATAACAATCAAGGCAATGCTTGATGTCAAAATTGGGTCACGTTCAAGGCCCTTCCCACCCGCCCGGGTTTTAATTGCCGTGTGCTTAAGAATTTCCCATGTGGAGTCTAATAATCGTTCACATCGCTCCTGCCTGCGCTCCAGCTGCCAGAACCAGTCGCTGCAAAGCGTCCTGCAACATTGGGCCCCTCCCCTTCCATCTTGGTCGCCGCACTTTCAAAATGAGGAGCACGGGAGATGCTAGCTCTTCTATCAGCTAGATTTGTTGACCAAAATAAACTGGTGGCAAACCCCGCCCTCCCTGTATAGCTGCGAGCGATCCAGCCCGCGTGTGCGCCGCTGATATGGTTCCCCGTGAGGAGTTCCAGGTCCCGCCTGGAACAGGCCTCAAAGAAACAAACACGGTTTTTAGCGAACTCTCTTCTAAAGGCTTTTCTGTGACGCCTCAGAATGATAAATTATATAAATGTCTTCAGAGGCCACATTAAATGGTTCATGTAAACCGCTGCCCCCTCTGAGAGTTCGCCATGCCTTCCCAGCATGCTTTGATTCTGGTAAAAGCCTCGCTGTTCTATCGGCTTTGACAAAGTGTTGAAGGCTTGAAAAGGTTTCATCCTGAGGATTTTTGAGCGTGTTTTTCACCGGCCTGACATTCAATGATTGGCAGTGACTCTCCCGTGACACGAGGTAGCCTCGCTAGCTGGAACCTTACCTCCGCTCGCCACATCCGTTCGAAACACCTGAAACTCTAGACAGAAGCGGGTCATGCTTTGCTAATACTGATGTCTTTATATATCGAATATGTCAGTTGGGTCTCGCCGCTCGGGTCGGAGAGACTATTGGAACGCCTCCTGCTTCTCACAAAGAAAGCAGGTCCTGTCAGGCTCCTGAGAAGCGTAAGATGAAGATGAAACGGAGGAGGGTGTGTGCGTGTGTGTGTGTGTGTGTGTGTGTGCACACCGCCTTCAGCTCGTGTGCATCTCCGACTTGTTCCTGCCTCATGCTGACATTTCCAACCGGCGCTGGTGTAAATAAACCCCCGCGACCACAGCGGTTGTGGGGGGCAGCGGGACGGGGAGCAGGGGAGGTCGGCGTTCCCTCCGCCCCGGGGGCTGCAGGGAAGCCGTCTTGGAGGAGTCAATATTTGCTCTCGCCTTCAAAGCCGGTTTTGTTTGTGTGCTTTCCTCTCGCCGTAATTTAAATATGAAGGAAGGAACAAGGATTCAAAAGCAGGAGCGAACAGAAACATAGACGTCAGAAGGTCGAACGTCTGGATCCACGCCAGTCGTAACCGCTGACCCTCGGGTGCAAATTGTCTCTCTTTGCAACTTTCAACTCATTGTTTTGATGCAGCTACTGTGTTAGCTAGCTGGTTAGCATCATGAAAGTCCATATTAAACTTTTAATGACAAAATTCATCCTGAATAATACTAGCTTTTAGAGATTAAGCACCGCCCAGTTCTGATAATTGTTAAACTGGAAAGGGGTGGGGCGAACATTACGTTTTTTGATTTTTGCCTGGCATTGACAAAGTTTATTATTAAAATATTATTCAGGACTACCTTCCTATACCTTGAAATAGCTGTCTTTTCTGGATTCATTAGCATTGATGTAGTATTTATATGTTTGTGCTTGCGTTCAATTTTCCATCACGGTGGTGCCGTCACAGTTTTACCTTCCCAAGTAGAAAACGGTTAAGAGAATACTTAACAGACTTGCTGCTTTATGATCTGAGCTGATCTGACCCTGACCTCTACCATTATAGCAATCATTAAGGCGAGTTAATTTTATCTAAAGCAGCTTTCAAATAAATCTTGGGGACTCTACTTGCGTTGCTGTTCCTCCTACGTATGAATCCATCCTTGTTTGTCGGTGTAAAAGGGAACTGTATGCACGCCCGCCGCCTCAGCCACATCAAGCACCGCCGAACCAGTCAAATCTTTTTCTGCATAAAACTTTTGAGTGTCGTCTTTTTCGTCTACCTTCGGCAAACGTCAGGCTCTTTCCATAATCCATTTGCTGTGAGAAAACACTTTTTTTCCAGTTTCTACACACATTTTGAGTTTAAGACATTCACATGAGACCAGGCGTGTGTGTGTGTGTGTGTGTGTGTGTCTTGAAAGTGTGTGGAAAACCACTTTGGCTTTTCTTTGATTTGCAGTGTGTACAGAATGGTTTCCATCATTACCTCTCATGTGGCTCCTGCCACTAGCGCTCCTGTCGGCTCATTGAAACCATCCTCTCTGCAGACGCAGAGGCGAGATGGTGTCTCGCCTCTTATCTCCGTGCATTATGGGAAGTTTTTTCAAGCTTATGCAACCAGCGTAAGACGCCGATCAATTCGCAAAGCACACCTCTAGCCAAGAGACATCGAAAAGGAATTCAACAAGGGGGTGACTGATTACAGTTGGGTGTAAAACCCTGCAGCACATGGGGGTAAATGACCTCTTGAAAGCCATTACTTAATTGCACAATTATAACCAAATGAGTCACAGGCTTCTCCTCACACTTAGCGAGTCCAGGTTAAAATTCGTACCATATTTTCGCACACCTTGTGCTTCAAGGTTCCACATTGGCGGAAGCCGGCGGTAAACAAGCCAAGCAGGGGTGGGGCCATCCTGTGTTGTGTGTCTCCGGCCTGTTTTTTAGTGTCCTTTTATAGCCGCTTTCCTTCCTCCTCACACTCCGGTCTTCCAAAAGGCCGTGGCGGCACGCCGGGGAGCGAGGAAGTCGGCATGCTTCATTAAGCGAATGCGGCACACCACGTTTATCGACGAAAACAACAGAGGCTCTGTTCAGGAAAGAAATGACACTTAGAAATAATAGAGAGCCAGAAGCTACCCTAAAGGAATGGCTGATGGTTATGTGGTCTCCAGCTGTGGTTTACAGATTTTCTATTTTATATTGGCAAGCTTGGAAATGTTCTGCTCCTGTTCACGGAGCTTCACCAGCTCAAACTCGGGGGGGCTGCAAATCGCCGTTTGTAGTTGTTGTTAAATTCTAATTAACTTAACCTGATCTTTCTGTTAAACCTGAACGCTTCGAGCCCATTACCATCATCTAATTTCCTGATCTGGTTTGTCAGACACTCAAGATTTCATCGAGCAAATATTATTTTATCGGTGTGCGGTTAACTCCGGTATCCCATTTGAATTTTAGTCTATTTATTCTTGCATCGGCGAGTGTTTAAACAAGAATACTACATCTCCCCAAAGAACAGAGTAAACTCCAGCGATCATTAAAGACTGTATTAGCATGGAACGTGTCCAATCAATCTGTGGGGCTGCCAAGATGGAGGGTTTAACACCTTTTCCTCACAATTAGGTGATGCATGGGTTAGATCTCAGCTGACTCAGGCCAGCCGCCCATACTTGGATGAAGACCAGCTGCAAAAAGTGGCCTTAAACTCCAGGCGTGTGTTGGACACTATAATTATTAGACCTTGGGAATGTGACTGTATTTGAGCTCAAGGACTCATGAATGATGTTGAGAAATAAAAGCCGCAATTTTTGTAACCTGGTTAAATGTAGGTTTGCGTTCATTTTTTTTTTTTTTAAAGTGACTTAAGAAATCTATGCTTAAGTCTACGGCAGGTCTATGCCATGTGGACACGACAAGGAAGAATCCTGCCGACAGGTGCACGTCTGCGGCGAGTCCAGACCGGCTGTGCTGAGGGATTAGAGAAGGTGAGAGTGCTGGAGCTCCGCTGCCAGGCCCGACCCGATCCGGCTGTTGCCTGTTGCCGTTTAGCCAAGGCAGCGCCAGCGAAACACAAACCAGATGACAGAGAGACGGAATAAAAGGACTGGCTTCGCTTTTGTGTTTACGCTTGGGGGGTGTCAATAAGATGTGGTTGCCGTCTTGTGGATGATGCTTGTGCGGTTCCTCCATTTGCTTTGCTGTTTATTGTAGTGTCAGTCAAACCGAACACATCTTTGAAAACCAATCATGACTCATCAACTATTTGCTATGTTAAACACCTTTCTGCTAAGATGCGTTGTGGCCTCCATCATACTCGAGTTTAAAGTGAATTAAGTGACCGGTTTGTCCCATGTAGAAGTTCTACCTTTTTTATGCTTAAACAGTCACTGCTGTGCTCACTCAGGAAATTTTGACGGCCTCTCCTGTGGCTGTGCATTGGTACATATCGAGGTTGCTTTGGCAAAAGCCTGACAGCCTCGATTAGACGTCTGCACCACCTTAACTTTTGCACCGGCAAACCTGGTTTCTGCTCTAATCCTGCAGGATCATGTTATGTTTTCAAGCAGGATTTTTCAAATGACTTTATGTCACAGACATTTTCTTGTTTTTGACGCTCGGAGCCAAAACCCTAATCTCCATATCCTTGGAGGCTCAGCTCTGCCAGCTACAGGATACCGTCTAGGTGTTTCTCTTCACCAACCTGAAATTGCATGGAGCGATTAATACTGAGGTTTATTCAAGTGGCTTGTGAGTTTTGGCAGCTATTTTAGATTTAGATGCTAAAAAAATGCTAGTCCATGAAAAGCTTTAATATGAAAATGTAGTGTTTCTTGGATTCCGAACCAGGCTCACAAATGAAGTCACCTAGTCATGGAGAGGTTAGAGTTGTACCCATCGATGAGCATCAAGGACTTGACGTTCTATCGTGACTATTCCTACAAGAAGCTCTAAATATCAAGTGTACTTTAATCTGCTGTAGACACATCCAAAGAGTTGCTGTTTGGAATTTAGGACACAGAATGATGAGTGACACTCATGGCTGAGCTCCAGGTTGCGCTGACCCAAGGTCAGCGCATGCTTGTTTACAGCATCGTTCCGTCACGTCAGACGCTCGGCGTTGACAAGACTTGATGGGACATACAAGAGAGTGGGCAGACAGGCAGACTCGGCAAGTCAGGCTCATGGCTGAGCCACGTTTGACTCCCCAAACTTATCTGTCAGTTGCCACTTTTCCATGTCTTCAAGGCTCCGTGGAGATTCTACGGATACCGCATTCTAACGTTAGCACCGACAAAGATGGGGAAGTTTGGAAATGGCCGCTGTTCTTTAAGGCCCATTAGACGTGAGTGAGGTCTTTGACCTCAGAGAGAGACGGACTTGTGGGGCAGGCAGCAGAACAACACTTGACACTAAAATAGAAACCGGGTGGAGGAAACATGAGATTTCTGCCCACCTGTTGTGATGCAGAGAGATGGTGGTGAAAGAAATCTTCACGATACTATTCGCAGTAAATCCTTTGTCATACACATAAAGAGGATTCTTCTACACTGAGTCAACAGCTGTTGGATCCTTTTTTAAAGTTATGGCATCAATACGATAATGACATAGTTATTACGATTCCTTTGCTTGTTTTAAAGAGACTGCGGAGGCTTGAAATATCAATCACTGTTCTGAAAATGTCTGGGGAATGAGACGTATGTCCGACAATCCAACCTTTACATTTCATGGAGTGTTGGTAAAGTGGCAGAGGGAGGTAGGACATTAGTCTCCAGCTGGCTTTAAGTCCTGGAAATAACCTTGGTCAACTTTGGACACCAGGTAATTTCCATAAACACCAGACTGCGTTGAATAAACTGACTCGTGCTCCCTGTGCGTCTTGAATGGTTCCGGCCGGCGCACACGACATCTAGCTTCTCCAAACGGACTTTAAATAAGCAAACTGGTTGGAGATGCCAGTGTGTCTGTCTCCATCTAGAAATGCCAAGACACATAAGTGTCATTGGTTCCGTCAAAGATGAAGTGCTCTTTAGTTTTTTTGCCCCAAACCAAAATGGAACGTTTGCCTTCTTTGAGCATATTTTCTTTTGTGTTTGCGGTATGAACCTTGGCATACGAGATATTTTTTGCAAATCTTCTGGAACCGGTTTGTGCTCTGTGCCACAACGCTGCAGGGACATGGATTTCATCCTCCTCGAAAGTCCGGCAATCTCCCCCTCCATCCCTTCCCTCATCCTCTAAAGTTACGAGCACCGTCAAATACCCAAACACGCTGAGGGATTGATCGGTGCCAATGCTTGTCCCTTCTTCTGGGAAACATTTCCTTGAATGAAGGCTTGTGGCGAAATGTTTACAATGTGGGAACTATTAGCAACCTTCAAGGAGAAAGAACCCGGCATGGTGTAATCAATACTTCTTTTGTTTTTTGAAGCCACAGTCTGAAACCCCAGTGCCTTCAGCATCCTGAGGCTATGGCCTATGGTAACTTTTGCAGCGAGGCAGCTTCTTCAAGTGTTTGATGTACTGAAGTGTAGCACTAGAGTATGGGGAACACATGACCACGTCAAGTATCGTCCTGGGAAGTGGATTGCATGCTTTTTGCTCTCTAACAGCTACAACATCTTGATTATGAGTTGGAACAGCAGAGGTCAGCTTTGTGGACATTCTCCACATTAGAGACCAGCAGGGAGGAATAATGATGGTAATGGGGGAGATCAATGAGACAATCTGTTGGGTGCAACATGTCTGCTTTAGTATTTCTGCAGCCATGTATTTGCACAACATACTCACTTCCGTTTGCGGTCACTTGCGTCTTGCAATGAAGACCTCGGATACACTCCGGCTAACGAGGCCATCCGGTAACACCTGCTAGGATCAACACTCTGGCAGCAGCTGATCGTCCCTTTCTGCTCAAACCCCAAATGCATCGGATGATTGAGTTGAACACGTGTAAAGTGACTGTTTATCTTATCGTCTAGCACCTCCTCCAAATAAATCTCCCACAAACCTTTGTTGAATTTAGCTTTAATCTGTCCGTTGCACTTGGTCTAGTAGACATCCGGAGGAAGAAGAGCACCTGTTCCTCCTTTAAAATCCACAACGAAGAATTGCTGATGCTGAACTGAGATCAGTTTTCTCTCTTGACAATGTCTGCGTTTTCATCCCACTGTGACAAACCTCACTTTTAGCACTGAGCTCGCGCCGAAGAAGATGATTGAATTCCTCACTTTCTATTTCACGCATCTGATTGATGTGCAGATTTTTTTCTTTTGAAGATGGGGGAAATATTCTTGCAGGCGTTTAAAAAAAAAACCATTCCATGAAAAGGTGTGCAGATTGCTCACCTCCAGGTTTTCCGACTTCTTGGGAGTGAAAATCGATTTATTCCTGGCAGAAGTATTACCTTACTGCTAGTAAAATAACTTTGAATATGAATGTATTCATTCATTTAGTCTCTTAAAAATCACTTTGGCAGACGGATAAAACCCCTTCATCTAATTGAATGTGAGATGCTTTGCGATTCAAATGCTTCTTATTTACGCTTCATAAATATCCGTTCTTTCAATCGCGTCTGTTTGTACACCTTATAAATTCAGGTCAGCTCTTTCTTTTTCAGCTAATTACTCTAATCAAGTCGTGCTTTGCTTACCTTTATCGGTGAGATTCACGCATGGAGATGTTGGTATTTTCAGGAGGGGGAGGGCTTGGCGACCAGCCAACAAGGCGTGGGCGGTAGCTGTGTGCTTAGCCTCTTTTAGCAGACCTATTTTTTCTTCCACCTGGAGCCAAATACTCCGTCATCCAAGTTGTGATCTTAAAATATCCGCTGCTAATAATGTGATTATTACATTTTAATTATGGAAAGCTGTTTCTTATCTGAACTGTGAACTTCTGCCAGGAATCTCCCGGCAGTTTACAAAACTTTGACAGTTGTTTGGTTCTTTTTTTTTTTAACCTGTAGATTAAAAAGATAGAGCTAAGAAAGAAGAGGTAAATACTTGTTTGCCGCTTCACTGTACATGTAACAAATGTAGGTCAGAGTAGGTTGCCAATACAAGAGGAATGTAGGCCCTTTTTCTATGTTCTTCTTTAGCATGCTGTTATGCAAATAATATTTCCAGAGAGGGTTTTAAATTTTTTCATCCGCGAGTTTTTAGCACATTGTAAACAAGGTTGAATCAGTACCGTCCAGTCGGTGTTAAGTGTCAGTCTCTCGTCATCGTGACACAAGATCAACGCCAGCGATATCACCAGGTTCTGACTGTAAACACTGGCGCGCCAAGACGGGACAAACCCCACTCTGACTCTTGACCTGGCTTGGTGTTGTGCTTGGATTTAACACTTGTATACCAAAGGCGGCTGGAGAGAAAGTGGCCGCTGTCACGTCTGAATACTTCTACTCAAAACACGACCTGGTTCTGCAGGCTGCTGTCTGCCAGGAAGGATTCTAGACAGTTCAGTATCCTGGTCTCTTATTCAACCGGTGGAAAAACACAAAGATCTTTAGGAAATGGTCTTATTTGCATGCTTTTGTCTGTCCATTAAAAATAAAGCTAGAACTTACCTTGATTTAGCATGAAGCTTAGCTCAACTTGTCTAAATGTTCTCAAGTCGTTTGTTTTAATCCATTCAAAAACAAAGTTGTGCTTTTATAGAGGATTTATCAACCAGACCATTTCTTGGCCTGCAGCACGGATTTCCTTCAGCCTTCTGATTTCCCACCATCTCATTTTTATGACTTAAGAAAGTTAGCCTCCTGCCAAGAAAAAGTCCAGCACATCACCCCCTGCGTAACATTTTGTGTTTTCGGTCCAGATATTGTGTATCTGCTTATTGACGAGTTAACTTATGGTTACAGACAAGCGCATCACCCGTCGTCTGATTGGGCTGACAGACTTGGTGCTTTTATAGTGAAAGACGGGAAGATAATTTTGGTCATAAACTATAAAAGTTCTCTCAATAGAATAACTTCTTTCCAAGGCACCAGCTCCCTTCCAGCAATAAATTTTCTGCACCTGAAAGAGAGTTGAATGTGCAGAAGAGTCTTTAACGGTTAATGACTCAACCGAGGAAGCAGGATAAGGGATGCTCAATAGCTCACCCTTCCACTTATCTTTCAAGCTTTAGCCAAGAAAGAAAATCTAACTTAAGCAGACGGCATTTCATCACTCCGGATCGATGGTGGGAATATAGGCTGTCCATCTTAATGAAATGTCTGAAGCCTTTCTGAGCCAGCTAGAGACAAAGTGAACGCTGCAGTGAAACGCTCATCCTCCTCCTCATTCTATGCATTTAGAGAATTTTTTAAAACAGTTTGTTCAAAGTTTCACTTTTTTCACTTTTCACCTTTTTGTTTGCATGTTCCTGATGATTCACATACCTTTTTAAATCCCCCTTACAAAGTGTACATCTTTATTACAAGACAGTCTAGTGTCACATTTTCATAAATTACTTAATTTTAAAGCTTAGACGGTCGTGAGGTCGGGCACCGGGCTGTAAGGTTAAAAGTAGACCCCGAGGGACAGGAAGGAGTTTGAACTTGGTGTTTATCAGACAGAGCTCAGGTTACTACCGGCTGCCCACCCACATTTCTTGGCAAGTTAATGTCCAAAACCAAATCTCTGCCAAAAAATGAGCCAAAGCCCTGAGGAGAGTATTGTGTGTCTGGCACAACCTGATGTTTAGCTGCAGTCTTGATGGAAGGTATCTAAGCGATGATACTCTGCCTAGGTTTGCAAAACCACAAATCAAAGGTACTCCACCCATGGAAAGTGATGCCCCATAAAATGCTGGAAAATGCATGTATGGTAAATCAAATATAACCCATGATGAACAGTCTCTTGAATAAAATGCATCATAAAGATGCACAAGGGACTGCTTTCTTTCCGCATTGTGTTCTGCATCTCCTCTTCGTGCTTGTTGAGTTGGATCCGGACCAAGAACTCCAGCATGTGCTGCTTCGGAGAGGATGTGTGGTGAGAGTTATTGAAGACGGGGAGTAAAGGAGTTGTCAAGCAAAACATGCGGCCCGCCTGCACACCGACACACTCCGGGAACATGAAAACGAATAACTTTTCTGGGAAATAAAATTGGTGGGCCGAGCAGGAAACCCTTTGTGATTTTAGAAGTCCAGTTTGGGTCTTGTAGTTAATAGAGCTTGAAATTAAACAGCAAAACTGCAAGTAAACGGTTTTCTTGTGCCGTGATCTTTTTGCTTTTTTTCCGCATCCCAACTTTTATTTCCTTTGCCTGCAGCATGTCCACCGTAAGCACTGCGTCTACCATCTTTTGTCAGAGTTCATTGCGCCCATCCAGGCGATCGCCCTTTGGTTGGACAGGACGTGATTTGCATTTTTAGTGTCATGGCAACAGGCGGGAGTCCAGAGGGAGTGTGTGTCAGGAGGGCTTATGAAGCACCCATGTTCATGTAATGAAAGGCCAACATTGTCAGCATCCCAGAGGTCCCATTGTGTGCGGACGTGTTTGATGATGGGGGGGCGGTTGCTTGCCATCCTCATGTAGCAGCATATTTGTTGAGTCATTGATGGGGGGCCTTTGCGAGAGCCAGTCAGTACCAGTGGCAGAATGCTCCCGTCTGAGTATTTTGGTTTCAGTTACCTTAAATGACGCTTTGTATCCATACCCGTGGTGTGGCTACTAGGATAGCAATGTTAGCATGTCCGTCAATCCATGGAGATTCACGGTCCACAGGAGATGAATCACACTGATGTAATCCCCGACCTTCACTCCGGTCAGTTTCATTGTTTGCTAAATGCTTTTGGTTTATTCCAAGAAGTTCCCTGATTGTAAATTTGATGCGACACATATTTCTGTTTCAACTTTTTCATACAGTTTTAATGACACCTGGTCAGGCTGTAATGCGAGTGGGGCTAAAATTTGAATTTGAGATTGAAGTTCTTGAGGACCCAACCCTTAAAGAGGTGTCGCAGACATCATGAATGCAGTCCGTCTCGAATCTTGTCATCTGGCGATGCTGCTGAGAGTGAACAAATGGCGTTTGGGTGTCTGCTGGAATCACTTGAAACTTGGGAGTTATTTGTGTCCGCCCTGATCTGCCATATTTGCAGCTTGCTGTATCAAGTGTTGGGAGTGTGTGTATTTGTATGTGAGGGGTGGATTTAATAGGGAAATTGAGATTTGGTGTACTCCTTTGCAGGAGAGTAGGTTGCAGTTGAGGTACGAGAGCAGCTGGTAACTCTAGTCTGTTGGCGCTGAAGACAGGATCAGGAATGCGGCCATTCAATCCCATCGAGGGCAAACGCAGCCAGGTCAATATCTGCCATCGTGGCCACTGCACAATTTTGGCCGGCGGTTCATAATGGACAGATTTTTTTCACTGTCAAGTGTGTGTTTTATGTAAGGACTAAGATTACCCAAACAAGGGCTTGTGGGCCCAATTTGGCTCCGACACAAGTTTTTATTGGCTCTCCAACAAGGTGGAGAAAAATGGTTTTCTTTATATAATTCAGTTGTTTTGATTACCTCGGGCGTATTAACAAGCATGTTGGAGACCAAGGAAAATATTCTTATTTTGTTTGTTCGTGACATGACAAACAACGTTTTTAAGTCAACGACATATTCTAATTTCGCCAATTAGTGGCACATGTCAAGTTTGGACATCCTGGTCATACAATTTACCATCCAAACCGACATCAAATACAGACTGAAGGTCTTAGTTGGAGTTGGCCGAGTCCACAGCTCAGTCACATTAATCTCCGTGATCAGGAAGGCTGTTCCCATCTTTCAGTGCAAAGCCTGCTGTGATTAATGGTGAGGAAATTAGCCCCTGTTCGACGGAGTATATTGAGACCGCCTGATCAGTTTGGGTCAGGTCAGAAGACCTTAAACTAGTTTGTCTTGTGTTACATGGTAAATGAGGCAATTACTAGGAGAGCCAGATGAAATCTACCCAAATGAAACTGTGTACCCTCTGTTCCCAAGACTGTGACTCAGAATGTTAGAAACACAAGTAGGGCTGTCATGGATACAGCTTTTATTTGATGATATATTATTCCAGACATAACTGCAATAAATCAAGCTTTGTTCATTTTAGGACCACTGTATTGGACCGCTAACAATGAATACATAAAGAAGTAAATGAAATGGCAGCAAGCAATAGACACGTACTTTTATTAATATTTAAGCATTTGGCACAAGGGCATAGAAAGTTGTATCTTTCTTGCTGCCAATCCAATTAGTCAAAGGTTAGATGCAATAAAAGCAAAAAAGTTTTTCGTTTTTTTTTTCGGCTAAAATGTTTTTAGAATGGTTGGGGAAACTCTAATTTCTTTTGGTTAGCTAAAATATTTATTTACATTCTTGTCTTAACAAATGAGCATGTCGACACTGAAACGACCAGCAAAAGCCATTGCGGTACATTTATTGCACAATAAGTCAAATAATTGGTGTTTAAAATAAGCTGAAAAATCCCTTCCATCCTATTGACCGGAGTTACATAGAAGAAAAAATGTCCTTTTAGAAAGGAGAAGCACTTCCCACCATTCCTCTTCACGCCAACACTGGGATTGACTGACAAGGTTTTCAGTTTCAGACCCCTCAAAGCTGTCAGCGTTCCCACCTCAGCTGCCAGTTGCTCGCCACAGACTCATTTCTTCTCGTGACCACAGGCGTTACCTTGCTTCTTTGACCTCCTTTTGTTGCCCAAACCGCTGCATTTATGGGCCTCGGCGGTATCGTCCTAGATTCTGGCGCTGGAGATGTTTGAAAAGATTCTGCGTCGCCGCAGAAGAAATGCTATCAAATGGACATATCCGAACTCACGAAGCTAGGCTGTTTCTCGCAACTGTCATGGCTAACAAACGTGTTGTCATCCGAGCCTGGCGGCCCGATGCGTCAGGACAGTCCCGGACGACGTTAGCCACCTCAGGAGGAGCTGACTTGATTTACAACGAAGCGATTCTGTTACCCGGACTATGTTTGCAGCATGTATTTACTCTTCAAGTGCTGCTGCTGGATCTACATCAGACAGGACGTGTGTTGAGTTAGATCAACGAGGTTGTCTAGGGGGGCTGAGTCAGCCGGCATTTACACCTGTTATTTAAGGGCGTATTAAATTCTAAATCCTCTGTACCATCATTACACAACATGCCAAGATAGATCCGTGCATAGTTTGTTGAGCCTCTTGCTGAAGGACAAATACTTGTAGAGATCAGAGTATCTGTATATCCTTAATTTTCAATTTGGATCAGGGTTTCTTTCCTGTGCTGGGCTACTTTTACTACCTCCACGGTGTCCATTGAGCGGTGATATGTGGCGGACAGATGGTCGGGAGTCAGAGCAGATTCCCATGTGCCAACCCAGATGTTGTTATGCCAATGACAGTTCGATGTACTATATATAATGGTTTAGGTGGCATGTATGAACCAACAGCTGAGCCGGCTTGTGGTTTAAAGCGTGTTACGGACACACGTCTGCCGACCATATATCTGCGAGCGACAGGAGGTTTTGTCGCCGAAACAAAGACAGTCATTCACTCAGTTTCACTTGTGGTGGGTGTCTGTGCTTTTATAGAGACGGTACAACCCTCTTTGTAATGTTTGTGCCACATGAGAGGACACTTTAGCTTAAATACATATTATTTTAGAATACTTACAACTAAATATTTGTATGCTTTTGATCTTTTTATTATTTGGGTCTTTGTTCCATCGACCTCAGTCAGTCTTTTGTTCTAGTCCAAATGTCATCTCTGATAACATCACGGCATCGTGATAATAAAAGTTTCCAAACCCTCCCTCTAGCTTTGCTGCTGCTAGCCATCAATAGTGAAAGCTAACCTAACTACCATGAAACAAAACACAGACAAATAATTCAGACCTCGTGGACTTTACCTCCCTGTATGACTAATAGACGGAGTCCAAATTGCCTCTACTGTGGATGACTTTTCAATTAAATGTTTGCATAATGACATTTCCAGGCCTCCAGGGGGACCCTAACTGGAATGAGCGTTGCTTGGTGCTCCAGAAAAATGGATAAATCAGACAGAGGAATCATTTGCAATGCCTTCGCAAACGCACTCGCACACAAACACCATCTATTTCCCTCGGCTTACATTATTTCTTTTTTTTTTTTTTTTTTTTTACATTTATTGAAAAGCACAGCTTGACTTCATTTCATTTTGTTTGGAAATTTTTAACGTTTGCAGCCGGGAGACTTCTCACAGATAAATAGGCTGGATAATGCCGGGTGACAGGATGGTGAGTTTATTTGCATCTCGATGCCAGGGCTGCGACTCTTTCGCCGTAAGTCAAGGTGGTTTATCAGCGAGTACGAGGTCTTGAGCAGCTATTGCCCTTTGTAATCTGCATCGTGATGCTGCGTTTATTGCTCTGAGATGTTTCAGAAACCCTCCCCCTGCAGTCTTGGAAACATTTGGGTGGTTTTACTGCCAGTTGGCTTAATGTGATGTTCTTAAGTCTTGAGCAGCAGTAGAGAGACGACATCATCGATATCAGTAAAGTCTGTCATTGAATACCCTTCGCTTATTGTCCACGAGAGTCGGCTGCAGCCTCTTTGACTGCTTATAGAACAGTATCTGCCACCGAATTAAAATACAATGGGAACATTTCTGGACATTGCCCTTAGGGGAGGTCACATTCATTTAGATTACTTGGCTAGTTTAATTTAGACCACCTGAAAAAGAAAAAGTCCACTTTATTGTCCCTCAAATGGAGAAATTATCTTTTTACACTACACACTACACTAGCATGCAGTTGGGTTAGTGATGCATACACACATACTGTGGTTGAATACAGGCCCTTGAACACAACACACTAGGGGCCTGTAGGCATGCAATTAGTAACATCATACACAAAGAACCGTAGGGGGAGGCAGAGAGTGACTGTTCGCGCATGGGAGATTGTGCCCCAAATGAGCAGCTTGTAGGGGGGACGGCGCCTTGCTCAAGGGCGCCTCGACAGTGGCTGGGAGGTGAGCTGACAAACCCCCACCATCAACTCACACTCTAAGGGATGTCCTGGCAGGAGCGGGGCTCGAACCACCGATAGCTGGGCGATCTGTCTTCAAGACATCTGCTCTACCGCTGAGCCACTGCCGCCCGGCCCGAAGTAAATACCTACTTCAAAGGTGACCTGGAGTTAAATTAGAAAATCAATATCGATGGTTCCAAACTGCGTTTAGTCTATAGTGCAAAGACTATAGTTAGATGGGAGCAGCTAGCCTAGCACAGTCATAGCTATATTTTATTACCATGTTTACCTATTAGCCCAGTTCCTGCCTGGTTACGTGTCTGAGGGTCTGGGAAGTCGCAGCCTTCACATTTAATCTTGAGCAATTCTCAGCCTTAAAAAAATGGAAGCTAGTTGGCTAACAAGATCCCACACATTGTGTCCGAATGACCAAAAGTCGTGTTTTAGATCAAACCTGATGCCAATTTCTGCAACAAGCAAACAATTAGCATATTTACTGAAATGTCTGAACTTGTTGGTTTTCAGCAGGGTTACGCAAAAAACATAAAATGGATTTCCACGAAACTTGGTGAAAAGATGAGTCTGGAGTCAGAGTGGTTCTGAATAAAGAAAGAAAGAAGAAAACTTTATTTGTCATTATACAAATGTACAAAAAAATTACAAAGTTAGAGAGTTGGTCCATCTAGGACTGTGGCTCCAAGTGCTATTTTATTGTTAGCTCACAGAGCTAACACATTTGTTTGAACAGTGATGGAAAAGATCTTAATTTCTGGATCTGAAGGTAATCTATGTAAAGTAAGCTAAATTTGATTTTGGATAAAGTGTGATTGTTTTCAATGGGATGGATGTTTTCTGAAAGCAGTTAAAAAGTCACCACGAGCCCCGTCATACAGATTAAACACCATAAATCATTTGAGCTACTTTGAATATACAAATATTGATTTAATGCTGTTTTAATTGAGAACAGATTACCAAGTAATTTTCCCTTTATTTATAAATGCTAAACGTATTTCTGATCAAGTGGTCTCCGGTCTGCAGCGATGCAGCACACCACAGGATCACATCCACTGCACCACTGTGAGCTCATTGTGAGAATTTACGAGGGACGGAATGGGAATCATCACTGCAGACTTGAGTCTCTTGTAAAGCAAGAAAAAGTCAACATTCGGCAGTTTTCTTGATTTAGAACATGAAGGACGCCACTTTCCAAGGTTTCCTTCAGGACTTTTGTTTATTTTGACAAAACCAGAAGGCGCCAAGAACCTCACAAGTGGATGCTTGACAAGTGCAATTGAAAGATAATAAACAGTGATTCTTGGACCAGGGGAATTTATTGCAAAAGCAGTTCCTCACAAAATCCACCATCCAATTGTTCTGATTGTTTCCCAAAGCTCTGCAGGACAACTTGGACATTTTTACCATTGACAAAGACGTGCTACTTTTTTTTGTTCTTACATATTTGATTATATATATATATATATTATATATATATATATATAAATATATATATATATATATAAAGTATACATAAGGTAGTTGGTGTGAGAGAGATTTGCAATGAAATTACAGCCTTTTGAACATTGTACGTCAGATTACTGTGCACGTGAAAACTTAAGTATTATCATCTTTCCTTTGGTTTTCCTGTAAGTACACTCGGCAACAAGGATGTTGACTTATTATAAGACATCCTATGATGACGGCCAACATTCGGAGGCCTCGCTCCCCCATTATCGAGATGACTTTTAGATATGTGTAGTGGGAAACAAAGATCTTGCAGCATTTACGATAGAATACTTTGAAAAAGGTGGAACTTTAAATGTAAGCTACTGGATATTAAATGGAGCAACCAATCACCACGGAGAACATTGGTGTATAATCAGCATGGATTTTTCAGACTAAATAAAAAAGACTAAGTGAACGGATCACCTTTTAATTGAGTTATGAAACACTATATGGGCTCGAGTGCCAGAAAAACCGCAGAAACGCAGTCCAATTTAACTAGCAATGAGTTTATAAGAAGTCTAAATGAAATTAAATGAAGAATTTGCTCCTTGATCATTGAGATCCTGTGTTTAGAAAGCTTCGTAGAAAGTGAGAAACCCATACAAATCAATTAAACATATCTGTTTCTTCACACAATTATGCTTATAAACCCGCTGCAACCATGTTGCTGTGATGTAAATTTCAAAACTAATTGTACTGCGCGGCACACAAAGTCCACAGAAGCGCCCTGCAGGCGTTTGACAGAGACGATGGTTGGTATTTTCTCACATCCAAAGCATTGGCGACAGCGACTTGATCTGCCCTTTGAGGCTCGGAATATGGTTAAAAACTTCACCTCTAGAATGTCATCCAAACTGTTTATTGTGGTAAAACATTTTTCTGGCCTTGTTAGTTTTTTTTGTTTCTCATAGTTGATCTTTTCATGATGATATATGTCTCGGTTTACACGAAGGGGATGAAGATTGAGGATGTCGTTATGAAGATGCTCATAGAAATGAGAGGTCATGCTTAAAAGCGAACGCTTCGCTGGTAGCGCCGCTTGGATCTCTCGACTCCCTTTGCACATGCGGCTTCACGTCCGCAAGCATGTTTTTGCTTTCTCCCTCCTCCTGCACACGCTTCCTTAGGTTTCCGCCTCATCCGGGATGCATGGGGCCTTTATCCTCACCGCTTGGATGAAAGGGTCGCGGCGAAGCTGCAAACTGAGCAGAAACAAAAGGATTCTTTCTCTGACGCTCGCACATTGGAGCAATCTGAAAGACAGCTGTTCCCCTCCGGGGTTTGCCAACTTTTGTCTCCCTCCCTATCCGATCAAACCTCACTATCTTGTTGGGTTCTGGAAAACCGTCTCCATGGTTACACCGGGGTCTTTTGACAGTTCAGGCAACCGGGATTGTGGACAGACATGACTGCAGGAGCATGGAGTCAACTTGGGGTTGACTTTTCCGTGCCCACATTGGGAAGCACGGTGCTAAATCAAGGGATACAAATAAAAGCTGTCCACTCTACCTGCTTTATTGATGGAAAGGCTGTTCCAATCACTCTGCCGCCTCCAAAGCGTGATTAAAGTCCTCCAGCTTGGTGAAGGAGTTGGTCAAACATGAGTGTCAGGCAGTTTAAACCCTGTGGTACATCATGTTCCAAAGAAGGACTGCAAATTTATTTGAAAGAGACCACAGGATTTTCATTCGTCTTGTTGTATATTATCACATCACTGTATATTATCACTGCTGCCTGCAGATGGGAAGGAGGCGGGCCGCCATGATTAAATCCTTTCTTCGTGGTCATCAGCCGAAAAGTGTTATAATTAAATCCAGAGAGTGCAATTTGTCCGTCCTGAGTTGAGCGACTGAAGTCCATTCCAGAAAACGGCATAGACGTTGGTTTTCTCTTCTAAGACAAGCTTGATGCTCCAGGGGATGAAATGTTTTCAGCTAATTTTACGCTAAGAAATTTTACAATCCTGGATCCAAGACTTGGGAAGAGCTGACGAAAAAGTCAGACGAGTTTTAGAAGTAAATATAATCTGGCACCAAGAAGGAGAGGAAATCTCGTCTTTGCTGTTGATGAACTGATAAAATAATTACCATCCACTCATGTTACCTGCATTGGCTCTCTTTGCTTCCAATCGTTACCGACAAATCGATGCTCCACCAGCTTTAGACGATAGCTAAACCGTATTTATACATCCAGCAAGTAAAAACATGTCTGATGATACACATCCGCAGCATCCTCCTCGTCTACCCAAGTGTTTTCAACCGTTGCTCACAGCAAAAAAAATACTTTGATAAACTTGAGGAAAAGAATAAAATGAAGTAGTCTCTGGTGGGGAATGGATCTGATAGGATGCAGTCACAGACCTTCAGGAGTCCTCTCCTGTAGCCTGCTGCGCTGACAGTTGAGTAATGCCGCGTATACGTTTATCTGACAGTGTTGCGCTCTGGTCTGACCAGAAGAAGCCACGTCCATGTGGTGTCAAAGTTGGTTTACCATGAAATGAAAATTTAGTGAACCTTGCAAAAATACTAACTGTGCTCTGTTTCTCTTTCCCTTTGTCTCCTTTGGCCGGAAAACCGTTTGCTTGTCTTGGATTGGCTTTCAGGTATGTCGAATCGCTTTATTCCACTAGTGTAGTATCAAATGAGATTGCCTCCTTCTTCTTTTAAATGGAAGTTTAATGTATTAATAATCTTTTGTAAAGGGCAATTATACGTGACATAACGCAGAAGCTGTGGTTCACATTTGGAAATGCTTCAGTCTGCTAGCATTATCCCTGGAAAGGTTGAGCTTTAGCATCAGTCAGTACACGACTTTTGTGTAAAATCACATGTGATGCGTGCAAATATGGGTATTTAGATAAATAACGATAAATAATCTCCTCAATCTGTGTCAATAATCCCCTTTTTTCCAATATGAGAAAAACCTGGACGAGGCAATGGTGTACAACCCTGCTGTGTTGTTCCCCCGCAGTGCAAGAATGTTTTCTTGAATATATGACCTGATGTGAGCAATAACACACATTTGGCGTACTGATGGGTTTCCACTTATTTTGGACCCCTCTCAAACTTTGCACATAGTTTTATTTGCAAAGTATTCCTAATTTAGCCCTATGGGGAAATGAGGGGAAAAAGTCTTGGCTGCGAAGATGAGAAACGGGATAATGGATAGAGAAAATGGATAGTGACAATATTTGGTCGGTGGTTTGCTTTAAAGTTGATGAGATGGACTGGGATCGATTTGAAAAATTACTGTAATCCTGTGGACTTAATTCCTGCGGACCATTTGATCCTGAGGCAATTAGATTATAATCTCAACAATCTGCTCTAAACAGTTCTTATATTATGAATTAGAGTAATGCTCAAAATCCCAACTTGGGGTATCTTTTAACCGTTTAAGTGTCACTTGAAGTATCCAGGATATTGTCCTAAAGGCAGTGACAGTAGAAATAGAGCTACGTGCCTCATGATAGATGTTTTTTAGCGCCACCATTCATCTCCACAAACGACGTTGTGCCTCCTCCGGGGTTTGAACTCTTTTACCTCATTTTGCCTGCTCCCTAAACGCCTCCTACCTCGTCCTACCACATCCTTCCCTCTTCCCAATCCTCCCTACAATATCCTCCCTGTCTCCCCTTCTGATTTCCTTCCTAACCAACACATCCATCCTCCTCGTTCTCTTGATTACTTGCACGTCTTACATCCCCCTCTGAGTCTATCTCACTATTAATAATGTCACCTGTCGGGCTCCTGCCTTCATTACACTCCTGTAAAAGTAAATGAGGAGTCAGTCCAGGGAGGCAGGCCATGCTAATGGCACAGGAAGCTATGTCAAGCACTCACGAGTGAGGCCAGGGAGAGATTAGCTACAGCATCGAGGCCAAGGTTGATTGTGTCTTTATTTTTGACAAGGAGGCCAGCATGATCTCAGTGTTCTTAAAATGCTGACATGTGCAGCGTGTAGTAAGCATGATGACGTCGAAACCTGATATCACGTCCTAGAGAGGTGGAGACGATGCCACGATGAGGAATTGGGTAATCAATACACAATTCGAACTTTAAACTGGAGGGCACGGCGCGAGCGTTTAGAGGGTCGGGCACTTGAAAGTATGCACAGTGGGACACGATCGGGGTGTCAGTGATGGGGTCAGAGGTCAAGTCTCTCAAATAGCCGTGGTGAGTACAACAGTCCATCGGCTCCTTTGGCTTTGATATGGGAGGCGGTTCTGGCGACTCTCCCAGGCCCGGACCAGCTTTCAGCATTCCAGCGCAACGCCGTCAAACAGTTGTCGTGTCAGGTGTCTTCCTGGGAGACGCTATTTTTAAAATGATGGAGGGATTTTCAAGGGTCTGCAATGATCACATGCTTTATGTGATGTGCAATCAGAAATATTGATTTAAAGATCAACCTCCTCTTAGGAGATATGAGCATGCTCCGCTAACTCCGGCCAGCTATTATTAGCTAGTAAGCAAATAAAATACACCATAAAACACTAATTCAGGTGCCGTAAAATGTAAATCTGAGAGAAAATGTGTTTGAATGGGGCAACGATCAGAATCGACACATAATTATTAGAAGTGTGAAGGCGCAAACATACTCTACTAGCTAGTAAGCTGGTAAAATTAAAAAAACAAGAAGGCTGAAACTCTAATTCTACTTTAGCAAATAAGCATAACATATTACAAGGCCTTCTGAATGTGTCTTTATCATAAGTTTATTCCTTCCCAGGCGGCTGCAGCAGCTGCATAAGTTTGTAAATGAAGTATTTGAACACGTATGACTGTCACATGGCTGGTAAAACACTGGCCGTAACAGCTAGGAGGGAAATATCTGTTTAATTAGCTCTCGTTACGTGTTCCTAAAAGAAACCGAATGCCGAACAGCTCCAGAAGACACAAATCACAGTTTTGCGGTGACATCTGCCTGCAGGGCACTAATGTTCATCTGTTCATTTCTGACTGGTTTGTGTGCAAGGAGCATGGTGACTTTTTTTCCGACTTGAACAAGTCATCAAAAAGTCCCTTTCGGGAAGAACAATTAACCTTTACTTCCATCAATGTTTCATCAGGTGCCGGATTCGTGCTGGAATAGGAGCCGTCCTTGTGGCGGTTAATGCAGGAAAACATGTAAATACCATCGTTAGTATTCTGTCTGTTCACAGATAAGTTTTAATAAATGTCTGCAAGCCACTCGCCTTCATGTATTATTCAGTGGGAGAGGTCACACCGCATGATAACGAGCAGCGACATCACGCCATGCAACTTGTGTTACGTGCACCACGCCGCGCCTTTGGCTAAATGGACACGGATGCAAAAAGCGGATTGTTTCCTTGCTGTGGGCACAAAGGAGCAGATTCGTGCTAATTTACTTGAGTTTAGTTAGGATTGGTGGAGAGCTAGCTTACATTACCTTTATGCTTTTCAGCTGTGAAAATCAGGGTAATTAGTTTGGTAGCTTCTTCCTCCTGCAGCTGCACTTTGTTCCTCAAATACATTCTTTACTTAACATCGTATAAAAGAGCTTTTTATCGGATGAAGCAACACGTTGTCCCTCCTTCTGCCCGAGGATGTCTGTTTTTCTTGTGATCTCATAATTGGATTCTGAAAGAAGTAGAATCCAGGTGGGAACTCCTGCCAATCCCGCTTCCCCTGCGATCTGCATCCCCCCCATAATCCCACTCCATTAGGAGTTGACTGACTGCTCCAAAGAGGGATAGGAGGACTGTTGTCTTCTTCTTTGTCTTGCGGAGACTTATTGGAACGGATGGTGGGCAGACGGTTTGCAGCCGGCGTTGCCTCAGCTCCAGCTTCACACGAGCCTGCTCTTATGTTCTATATGGCTTCTAATTCACGCCTGAGACCACTTATAGCTGACATATGACAGGGTAATATGGGTGAAGCTGGAGTCGTTGTCAACACCCACATGACACGCTAAGCTAATTGAAGCCAGCAAACGGTGGGTTCCAGCCAGACGAAACAGAGTCGAGGTTCCTTTGTGAAACTACCCTTCAATTAGACTTTCATAGTTAAAGATTATCATGTTTGTTATAAAAATGTCATTAAAATCAGAAGGTTTTGTCACATATCAATTAGATGAAGATAATCCACAGGTAAATGACAGCTCGATCAAACAGCCACATGCTAAACTAGAGCTTTCCAGATCCACTGTGATCAAACCTTTATTTAAAGCACAACAGAAGCTTCTCTTATAACTCTGAACCAAACCGTTAGATGATAAAATATCTCACGAGGATCTTTTTATACCGTTCTAAAGACTGTGTATTTTATTCCCTTGCGCTTTTTAAACGTTATGCTAAACACGGCTGCTAAAGATCACATCTGACAGAAGTACTCCGACAGGATTTTCTCTCTCGTTATCTCGGTTTTGGACCTGCTCTGACTCATTAGGGGCGACACAATGCGCCAGGCGGAGGCAGTCATGCAGATGGACGAAGGTTCAAGCCGATGGTCTGTGTCACCCCAAATTATTCCTGCCAAAGATGATTAGAAAGACGCCGCCGCCCAGAATTCCTGATGATTGTAATTGTTCATCTTGATGAGAAAAGCTCCTGTGGATGACCTTGATCACTATTTCGCTTTTGCTTTCTAAAAATACGCAAGATTTACTGGAACGGACCGGATAAAGGAAAGTGAATGTTCGACAAGGTAATCATTAACCAATGTTCTTTGCTCCCAAATCAGAGCTTTGTCCAAATTCTACTGGGAAGAGTCTAATAAATTGTCTTGAAACCTCTGTATATTTTTGATACTCTATTTCACGCAGGCCGTAAGCATGAAGGTGCAGTTTTGTCTCTGTGGCAATCTCATCCCTTCCTCTCTCTTTTCAAACGTGCAGAATCCATCCAACTAAAACTGGGGCCATCAAACTGTCAGGTGATCTCATCCAGAACAAAAACTGCCCGTCTTTGGAGTCGTTTTGATGTGACACGCTCGAAAAACAATGCTTGCTGACGGATAATTGCTGCCAACGCAGGCTCGTCTGCAGGATCGCTCTTTGAACATTACATGTTGCATCATCTGCTTTGCTTGAGATACTCTAATATACCAATATTTGACAAATATTGATGCCTTTCATTACGCTAAACACCATCTATAATGTATGCAATCAATTAATTGCCGAGTATGCCCCTCATCGGCAACAGCCTCTTCTGTCTACATCGTCTCTGGAGAATATAGTCTTGCCTGAATTCCCCCCACTCCCACCCTCTAGACGACTTGCAAATGTAATGAAGTTCAACACATGTGCTCCCACTAAAGCCTCTCTATATGAATTTTCACATGTTTGTACTCTTTCACAGCTTGCCAGTTGGCCGCGGTCCATTGTCGCAAATTTGAGCCGTGGGTTTGAGGTTTCTTTGTTTAGTCGGGTAAATAAAGTAAAGCAAGCGACTGAACTACTGCAGCATTCATGCCGATAGCGGGGCGGATATAGGGTGTGAATTAGCGACTGAACACTTGTGAATCATCGGCAGCCTTCCAGTTGAAGGGCCACGAAAGTTGGAAGATGCATAATCAGTGGTGTGGAGCCGGTTCAATGGGGTGCCATCAAGGGCCCGTCTGCTCTTATTTGAAGCCAAGTGATTTATTAAATGATATTGGTGACCCAAAGAAGTTTTGGGATGGAACTCAAAAACCACAGGCATCCTCACCACCCGTTCCCACCACCCGTTCCCACCACCCGTTCCCACCATCCTTTCCCGCTCGGAGATGAGAAAGGGAGTAATCATGCTGGTGACATGCTTCAGTGGTTTTCCCAACTTCACATTCTCCTCTGTGTGTGTGGAATCCTTTGACATGTTGCAGCTTCCCGGACGAGGCACATCCAGAGAAGCCCAAAGATTTGTCTAATAGCGCTAATAAGACGGCGTCAATTAGCCAGATTTGTTAGCGTATGTGTCTTCTGTTCAGGGATCAGGGTTTTTAAAGTACCTTTAGAATTAAACGCGACATCAGATGCTTAAAAACCCAAGCAGCCGACCGCCAAAGCTGCTAGTAACGTCTTAGAGTAACACAATCCCTGCACATGGTTTTTTGTGTACAAACGAGCCTTCGGTCGCTTCAGCCCTGCAGCTTGCGGTCTGCATTCCGCCTGTCGCAGACGCAAGCTGTCTAAATAAATGCTCGCCGTTGTCTTTATTCTGGTGGCAGCTTGCTTTGGAGGGGCCTCCGGTGCTTCAACGCCAGCATCCGTGCCGCACACATGCTCCCGAACATCCGCAGACCAGAACAGCAGCGTTCTGCCGGGCTAAAGCCGGTGGCAGACGCCAGCTGGGGGAACTGTTAACAGCCGAGCAGCATCGGTCTGTCAGGGAGCAGCTTGACGCCGCGGCTGCCTGTTGGTTCTCGTCTCGATCTGCAGTTTAAAGCTCTCAGTTGGCGCGGTATCACATGTGCTAAGTGTCATTGCCAGACACTACAGCCTTGTGCATTCTGCTCAGGCTGCACAATTAGCCCAGAGGCCCTCTTCGCCAATACCGCAGACGGCATCTGCCAGGCTCCAAAGGGGTTAAAATGATCCCCCGTTCCGTTAACGAAGAATTCAGTCTTAATTTGTTCAGCTTATTTTAGGACTTCAACTGCCAGCAGGTCAGTGGGTCACCTTGAGTTGGCGTTTTACGTGTATTTCCGATTGATCCCTTCCTCTCCGGTTCAGCTAATGACATCCGATTTGCCTCGTAACGTCCCTGATTTCTCCCCCCGTTCCCGCTCCTCACCTTGAAAACTGCCAAGATATGCAAAAGAAGTAAAAGACTCGTGACAGGGAAGGATTTAACTTCATCAGCAATAATTACACACTGCTCAAGAGGAGTAGAGGCCTTCATCCATCTCAGAGTGAAGTCGTGATGCATACCCGTCCCGGGTTTGGTTATGTTTATTTATTTATTTATTTATTTTACACATGTTTTGACTTAAAAGTTCAGTGTTTTTAAAACCTTTTAAGGGTCGAGGGAACCGTTGGGAAGCCACTTGCTTCTGCAGCGGGAACGCAAAGTTCCGACGGAAAAACGACACCAGCACGTGCAATTCTCCTGGAAAAAAACAATTTTCATCCCCAAGTCTGGATGCAATAAATGGAACTATTGATTAATAGAATGCTGCTGAAATGCTCTTCAGTTACTGTGACAATATGATTTAACATTTTCCATGTAAGAGATATTAAGTTTTCTGTATGAACCTTTTCTGACTTTTATCCCTCGTTTCTGCAGTAAGCTCTGCAGCAGTCCATGAAATTTTCAACATCTCTCCCGGAAAAATAATGTGTTTGGCTGGGAGTCTGACTGAACAGAGCAGTTTTAGTGTGTGTAATGATCTAATCGTGGATGTATCTGTGACAGTTGGGGCTTACTCCATATGAGTTATCAGCTGACATTTAGTCCCTTTGACATCCGCGTTGGGTACGGGTGGTGGATGCAGAGGATAACGACTTTCTTCGTGGACTTAAGAGTGTGTCGTTCTCTTGAAGAACGTTGCCAGCAGAGCTCAGGAACTCTTGTTAACTTGGAGTCCTCCCCGTTTCTCTCTCCTGTGTTGAACTACAGACGGAGCCAAAGTTTTGGTGAATCAAAAGCACAAATTGATCCTGTTCCATCTCTTGTCATCGAGTCTCATTTGAGGCTTTCTTTTTCTTTTTTTTTTTGGTGGAAACCGCGAGCATCTGGATTTAAAAATAGGACTCTTAATGGGCTTGTTGTAACCCCGTTCGGTTTGTTTGTTTACTTGATGCAAGCTCCGCACCATGCAAAGACTTTTCTAGGGCGTCTTTTCTTCATTATGCTTGTTTGCACGTTGTTGCACTTCAGTAGAAATACCTTGATGAATCAAGCCCAGATGTCTCCGCTGGAATGCCAGGAGCCTTGGCGAATGGCGCCCTGGCCACCCCTTGCTTAAATAATACAGTCAGCTCTGAGCATGTCAATTATTTCTGCTGCTGTGGCCAGAGTCAACAGCCAGCAACACACCGTCCAGCAATTACACAACCCGAAATTAGTTTTATTATAAATCCTGACAGGAATAATAAAATGGTAATGGTAATTTTTTTTTTTTTTAAATGCGGCTACTAATGACTTGCACCAACAGCTGCTGCAAAAAAAAAATGCCCTCAGATAGCGATGCTTCAGAGGGCGCCAATTAAAATCGATCTAATATCTTTTATGGCGATAGTTACCCGCCAACATCGGCGACACTTTGAGCAGCAGGCAGGAATTTGGATGTTTTCTCGCGTCGTCACAGACTCATAAAAGACTAATATCTTTGGCGTTGGCGGAACCCAACTGGTGACAAATGCGGGCGTGTTTGTAATGACATTGAAAGTAGTTTTTTCGTAATGAATTGTGGTCTTAAAGCGACAGCTATTGTCGCTTTTTTCACGCCCAACATTGCGCCATGTAGGAAATATTGATAATGGCGAACAACCAAGTTTGCACTTCTCGTTTTATGTGACAAAATTTGAGTCATTAAGTTCAGAAAGCCGCAAACTGTGACTTCATTGTCCTCCATCTTTTTCCCACCATCGCATGAAAGGAATCCCCAAGTTGATGAGCTTTTGCAGAAATGTCTCGCTCAAGTTGAAGCAAGCCGAGCTTTTTCTTGTCGTGTTTTCCATCAGCTTTGTGAAGCCGTCGCCCGGGTGAAGAACACGCGTTCTGAGCTGTATAGCAGGAGTCTTATGTTGCAGATTTTAATCTTTCTCACGCATCAGCATTCTGGTTTCCCCTGTGTCAAACACGTTTCCATGTCAACTCAGCCAACCCCTGCGTTCCATTAACGTATCTACAGACGTGTAACGTGAGGAGGTTGGACTACATGAAGGCTAATGTGGGACTTTTCTCAATTTATAGGACAGAGGAGGAGTCATTTCTTGTGGGATAATTATAAGTATGTCGAAGACATTTTAAGGTCAGGACATCCTCGTCTCAAACGGAGCTTAAAATGATCTGACATCTCGTCTGATGATGATAGATGCTTTAAAAAAAAGGCGTGACGTGTGGTTGGTTTAGCTGACAGGTGTCTGGATCTGCCTGTGTACCTTCAGTTCAAGTTCAAATCCGTTTTCAAGACGCAACCATTTGGTCTCATTTCTGTTCGTACGTGACGACCACCCCACAGGGGAGCATGTAACATGAAGGGCCCCCACCATCTCTCTTTGCAAAGCAAACACACGTCTGGTCTCCAATTATCTGCTGCAGTTCCTGAAGGGTTATTAGTGCTCGCACTTGTTCGGAGCACTTCTGTGTGCGTTACGCCGCCTTACGCTGCAATAACATTTTCCTTTGCTGCAATTACCAAATTGAAGAAGCAGGATGTTTTAACTTCCTGTTTGCTTCCCCAGTTGATATTCACTTTGAAGGGAGGGCTTAACTTTGTTTGGAAGTCAACCTTTGGTGTGTTCTTGTGGTATCTGAAAGATAAATGCGTCCTTCATGGTGCTTAACAACGTCAGTTTGTGCCGTATTGAATGAATTTGTGAAGCGTTCCAGTGAATTTTTATGCGGGAATGCTTCGGATTAAGCTGTTTTATTTAATCCACTATTCCCAGTTGAACTGAAGCAAAATGGATTGCACAGGCCTACGGGGGCAGGTGAGGTGAAATCAGTGCGGCGGCTCTGCAGGAAAGGTCCAAATGAGAGGCGGCAGGAGGTAATAATTAGCAGATGAGGGTTTTTTTTTTTGGGGGGGGGGGCTTTACCAGACCTGCTTCCTCCTCCTGAATTATCACTTTACTGCCCTCTCAGGTGCGGACACAAAAACACAATGTTGTCGGGTTTGTGGAATAAATCCTCTAATTAAAGACTTGAAACCAGAAGCTACCCTTGACCTCTTGATGTTCTTCCTCTTCCTCATCCTCTCACTCATCCTTCATCCAACCTAGCAACAAGAACCTCCTTATCCTCTCCGGATCGCCAACATCTCCCCCCCCGACCCCCTTGTTTACCTGACCCCCTTCCTTCTGGGGGTAGACATGGATCAGTAATGATTTTTCCTCTCTGAGGCTGCTCCCGTTGACGGGAGGTTTTTCTAACACTTTTTGGTAAACAAGCAAGCGATTACTGGCCAAAACGACCGTTTACGCGAATCCCATCCCGCATTGAGAAACCCCCCTCCCCCCCAGCTGTCGGACCGATCTGTCTCGCGAAGCGTCTCGATGAAAAAGTGCAGAGCGTCTTTTAATGGTGAAAAAAGCTTTAATTCGAAGCATACGCACCGCCTCGAACAAAGACAACTGTGTTCTCTTCTGCTGCACCGGCTTCCCAATCATCGCCGTTCAAGACGCCGCCTCATTTCCCTGTATTTTTCCGGCTTGGTAATTTTATGAAAGGCGGAGGTCGCTGCTCCGAATGTGAGAGAAAGTCTTTGGTGGTTTTCCCTCGCTCTAATCAATACACACACTCGGGCCTGGATTTAATCAAGCCTGCAATATCAGTGTTAACACAACACTAATTAGCTTCCTGTACAGTAGAAAGAGCTGCTGTGATCCACGCAGTCAATCAAATCATACTTTACCGATTTTTTTAAACTGATACGCTAACGTTTAAGGTTGCATAAAAGAAGCGTTTTTAATCTTTTAATTCCTCCTTAGAAATGGCTCATCTGGAAGTTTTATGACTTCAACCTTCTAAGTTAATGGGAACAACAACAGGAAGTGAAGGCGCTTCAACATAATTGGCTATGCTGAAGGTTTGATTAGGCTAATCTTCACCTGTCAGCTTGGCCTCCTGGGTGGGTCCTGTTTATTTGACCCTTTCTCCCCCCCCCATCCTCCTCCCCTTGAGGTCCTCCATGGCAACGGTCATCATCACTTTTGACCCTACGAGATTGAATTCCCCTCCCTGAGATGAGTTGATCTTTTTTACAGTTAGTTTGTAATGATTCTTTATATTCAGCTCTATATTATGAAAATGTTTATCGAAAGGGCTTAAAGTCAGGACTTAATGTGCCGTTCTTCATCATAATTAATTATAAACTACTAGAATCACTGCTGTTCATCACTGCAAATGCAGTAATCAGTGATTATTTGACGCGTTTCTCCGAAGCGTTGGGTTTAGAACGATCCCAGTCAGTTAATAAGCTGGACTAAATGGAGCAATAAAGGAGTTCTTCTATTGGCTGAAAGCCTTCATGGAGTCTCGCACGCCAACATTGCTCATATTTAATCACACAGTTGGGTGGGGCGGTTTATTATCGTCATTTTCTCATCTCCTTTTTGCTGAACTTGGTGTCAGGTCGCAGGAAGTGACACATTCCAGAGAGCCGGTCCAGTCCCTGAATTCACCCCAACAGAAATATTCATATCCAGAACATCCAAGTCCACATCCATCCATGTTAATATGCTTCTCTCCCGGTGGGCCGGACCCTGCAGGCTTCATCTAAGGAGGCGCCGCCATCGCCGATCTGTACAACTTACCGTTTGGTATTTTACAAAGATCACCTCAGCTGAAAGGCTGAAACGAAGCGTCGCGGTTGGCCCCTAGAACTGAAATGTCACATTTAGAATTTAAGAAGTAGGATTCGGTTTCATACCTGCTGTAGAGCTAAAAAAAAAAAACCCTTCATCAATTAAAGAATCACGTTAATGTCAGCCTCGTTAAAAATGTTTGAAGCCTGATAATAAAGAGCAGTTGTGCCGTTTGCTTCTTAATGATCTGAAGAAACTTAAATGACCTAAAATTTCATACCTCAACTTCCTTTTTAATGAGTTTACGGTGAGTGAAAAGAGGTAAGAAATTAGAATTAATAATTACTTTCTGAGAGCTTCGGTTTTAATGGAACACTTTAACTTACTGTTTTTTTTAAAGCTATAATTACTTTCGTAGATGCGGCATGTAATTCCATTAAATTTGGCAACGGTTCAGTCGTTGCGCTCGCAAATAAAGATGGAAATAAAAGGGTAAATTTATCTTTTATATTTAAGAAGTGTGCGATGAGATTAACAAACGAAGGAACAATTCAACTAGAATCATCAATTGGAATGATTTTATCAGAGGGTGCAGACTATCATAACGGGTGATTGCCACTCGTTTTCCTCCTCCTCCTCTTCATCCTGGTGAAGCCAACCAGACCCCCCCCTCCTGCTTACGTGCAGCTGTCACCACCTGACAAAGAATTCAGAAAACCAGAGCTGTTGAAGTCAAAACAGCTCGTGACCTCGTCTGAGGCATCCAACCTCCCTGTGGATCCCCGCCGTCCCGCCCCCTGCACGCCATGGGAAGCACCTGTCTCCGTGGCTTCCTCTAAAGACGCTCCGGATATCACCTTTTTCGTTCAGTTACCCTTGGAGGAGTCTTGAAATACAGTTCAGAAGCAGGAGTTTTCCGTTTATCCCTCTGGCGTATGCCGAACCATTAGTGGACAAGACAGGAACCAAGCAGGATTTAGAGGGTGAATGGGAAACGTGTCTGGATGTGGGAAATGTCAGCTGTCGTCGTGAATGTGCAATGAGACGACCCGACGAATGAAAAGGGACATTACTCTGAAATATGACGAGCTAAATGAAGCCGTTTTTTCACTTTCGGAGTTAAATTGTAAAGTCAGATGCCACCGATGGAACCCGTTAGCGTCAGGTTTGAATTCATCCGGCATCGGATGAAGTGGCTTTCAAAGAGCACGGAGCGCCTTCCCAAGAGGTTGCCACTGATAAAAGACAGATGCATTCACATCCCCTCCTGCTTCTGCACCGACTCGGCAACCGCCGCCGTCTGACGTTTGAGACAAGACAGGTTGCTGAGGCTGGAGACTTGTGGGGCTGTGGATTCCCACACCCTTCTGCCCGAGCTTCTTTTTCCCTTGCATCATCCGCCTGGCATCGCCGCAAACTGAAGAAGCCATGATGTAACTCCGGCTACCCACTCCACAAATCACACAACAACGGGTGAAGGGCCTTTTCATGGGGTGTGCTCTTACCCTCTGCGGTTACGTTTAACATGCGCGATCTCTTCTGGCAACGTCACACTCATGTCCTATGTCTCGCTACATGACGGGATAACAACTGGACTGTTAATTGGTTGTACAACAACACGGAACAATCGTGCTATTGTGTGCCTTGGAATAGTTTTTGCAGTTCCACCATAGCAAAAGGAGCTGAAGACAAACTTTGAGAAGTAAATTTATCCTCTATTTGGAGAAACCCTTGAGCGGACTTTCCATTCAGCATTTCAATGTCTGTGTTGGGATTGTCTGCGTTGTCCATCAGAACTTTTGGGAGCAGAGCCACCGATTCAATTTTTTTCAAGCAAACATTTGACATTTTGGAAAACGCTCCTTCTTGCTCTCTTGCCAATAGTTAAATCAAAAGATCAATACTCGCCCGTACAGACAGGAGAGCGATCTTCTTGTCCAAGAAAGCAAAATATCGCTTCTGACTTGTGACGTCCAATCCTTTTTCTTTTGGTGGGTCTTTTTATAGAAAGTTCCAGAACTTTAAATGTAATAAAAGCACAGGAATATCAGCAAATGTTGGCAGAGGTGCTCGCGTCAAGTTTCATGACATATGAATGTTGTCACATTCAGAATCGTAGACACACACATGACTGAGGTAAACCTTGGCAGAACCCAAGAGGACCGCTTATTAACCAGATCCAACCCTGGCCTTACCCATAAAGACACTCAATCAAAAGTTATGTGGAAAGCATTGTTTCAGGATGGTTTCGTAGCGTTGGCTGTAAATTGTGTGAGGCTCATTATCAGAGGGGCCTCCCTGGCAGAGCTTTGGCACAGGGTGGACCAACAATCATGGGTCTCACCAGCTGTAGCCCGTGTGTTAAGGGTAAAAACACTCCGTGTCCACTTTGGACATGGATTCAAGACCTTTACTGTTGGGTGAAAGCCAAAGCTCAACAAAGTCTCCCTAGATTTCCTGGAAATGGTAAAACTTTTGAACACGGTGGGTCGAGCCGGGGCAGTTAAGACCCAGTTACGACCTCCTTTGTTAACAATTTAATTCATATGATGTATTTAATTGGTTTGTTTTGCTTCCATGAGAAAGACTGACTCCTTGTACTTCCTTGTGCTGTCAGGAATGCACCTGCCATGTCGTGCTGTTAGCTGGTGACGCTAGCTGATGGATTCTGGCTGGACTTGCGGAAGGAACTGGATGTCTCTTCAATGCCGGCAGGATTAATTGAAGGATTTCAATAGACTTATTTGACCCTTTACACTTTTTTGTGTGTGTTGTGATAATTAGCTAATTGGAACAACAAGCTAGGTAATTTGTTTGGATGAGGACAGCCAAATAGAATTTAATTGAACAAGACGACACTAATGAGTATTTAATCTTTATTACCTTTGATAACTCTCTTACTGCTCCGGTCGCCATGGAGTTAAGGTTACAACCCTATTGCCTGTAGTGTTCAGTGTTTTATAAAACACAACTGACAGCTCGCACCAGACGATTCGCCAAACTTACCGCTGCGGGTCCACGTCTTGGGCTTCTTTCCAGTAATGGATGGGGGGATCAGAACTCGCGGAGAGCGGCGGCTGCCAGGGAAGGTGTTGTATGTAAAACATCACAGGCGGTTAACCGAGCGGCGCGTGACATCACTCCATGACAAATGGTGTGAGAACTGGGTGTAACGTGGTGGATGGACGCCGCGTCTCGAGGGAACACTCGAGGATGGCTTGGAACCGACTCCGGTCCAGATCCTCCCCTCTGGTAATTGAGCCTTCCTTTAACATCACAACACATGTCCTTCTATTTCATCTGCTTCCCACAAGAAGAAGGCAGCGACAGGTCCTCAAGAACATACGCAGCAATAAACGGCGTGACATTGCGACACTAATGCAAACAGCATGCCGACACTTGAAGGAGTAGCTGCTCTTTCTTTAGCGGCAGGAACAGAACCTACTCTTTTGCCCTAAATGTGTGCAATATTAGGATTCAGTTTGGCTTTTCTTCCCTGTGTAAAAGTCGTTTAGCAAGCAAAAAACGCTATCTAAATGTAGTTCTTCCTGCTTCAAAGAGATGTCTGTTATCGCGGCATCATTGAGGATGTTCCTCTTTATTAAGATGCTCCAGGCCAATGGACTTTCGCTTTATGTGAATGGAAAGTGCGTGTCTGTAATGTGTGTGGTCTTGCTGAAGTTCCAGCTTGCTAGAACCAAGAGAACATGCACATGCTACTGTCTAATCCTATTTTCATTAGAGCTTGAAAATTGGAACTATAAGAGATTCAAAGGAGATGCCAGTTACGGTACTTGTCACTTTAGTGGGTCAGAAAAACCAGATCTGATCTCCACCCAAAACGTTTCCTTTTCAAGCGCATGAGTTTCCACAATGTCATCGTCCCAGTTCTGTCTCTCTAATTGACGAACCAAAAGCTTTGTAGTCTGATTAAACAGAGACTTTGTGAAAGGTGACAGTAACATACATGTTGAAGTTCTCTGCAGACGTGAAATAACGAACCGTAGCATCAGTAATTCGGGGTTTAAGCAGATTAAGAAGAAAAATGACTGGTCTCTGGTGTTTCTTCTTACTCTGTTTGTACGGCAGCTCATTATGCCATGAAGTTAATCCAAAACAGAGTGCCTTCTTGGATCCATGTGGACTCAGACGGGCCCTCAATAAGAATAGATTTTATCACTGCCTCATCCAGGAACTCAATAGCTGCATTGTATGCGGAAGGATTCTGCTTTGGCTTGGACTGGAACAAATGGGTGGCCCGAAAATAGCATCCAGGTTCTACTCACAAGCCATTTAACCAAAGGATCCTTCAGTGCCTCGCTGGTTTTGTTCCCTGTTTATCCTAGAATGATCTGGACTCCTTTCTTTTAGGCCGTGGTTATTGGTTTGTTTGCCGTTCGCTGGTACGGCCCGTTCTTAGTCTTTTTTTTTTTTTGTAAATACGTCTTAAACAAAGCTGGGGATATTTGGTTTGGGGTGTAATTTCCGTGAGGCTGAGGTTAAGCGAGCAGGACTAATTGAATCTAGTGTGTCCTCTTATGATTTATGGTGGAAGGATAGATTCAGAGGCTTGATCTCTCGTAATCTCTCTCATTACGGGAGACGTAAGAGGAGATGAGTGTCCGTCTTAATTTAAAACGTCTGCACCGCCTCTCATTTATGAGCTAAGTCAAATGCCCCTACCCTAAACCTGAACCCACCTTCAAGCTCATTCAGATAGCGATTTTAGGTTAAAATGAGCAAATAGTTTTTTTCCACTTCCTGATTAAATTCTTGTTCTATTGCACAATTTTTCTTTCTTTGAATGAAATCAATGCTCAAGCTACTGCTTTAATGTGGAGCTAGGTGGCTACGGCTAAAGCAGAAAGTCCTTTACGTGACATCTCGGTTTGTCAGTAACATCTTGCTTTATGGCTTCACCTGCAGGCCCCCGGTCCTTCATGGGGCTCCTGGGGAGCACCCGGGGGTTAAGTGGTTCATTCACTCAGGGGAGCTTTGAAACGAGTTGTGGAGGGGAGGGGGTGTGTGTTCATCGTTTACTTTCTTTACACTTTATTTTCATTAACAATCTGGGGATTTAAACAGAGCCCTCTGGACACAAACCGGCATCTTCTCATTGTGGAAATTCAATATATATAATAACTGATTGTATAATCTGCACATAAACAGCATTCAGAACCGTGAACGTATGTAGAATTTAAAAATGTTTATTCTACGTTATCCGCCGCCGCTGTGGCTCGGAGCTGAGCAGCTGCTCCGTCGTTAGCGTGGCGGCATCGGCGGCTTTATTCGCTAAAGCCCTTCAGGATCAGACCCGTAATGAGAACAATGTGCCCCAATGAACCGGCCCCCACCCACCCGACAACCACCTGAAACTACAGGTCAGGATTACAAATGGTCCCCAGGGGATGAGCTTCATGCCTCCTCCCCCCGGTTGACCTTTGACTTGGTCAGTTTGACTGACACGCCGGGGGGAAATGCGATGCAGAGGCGCTTCGACCGAACGCTCTCATAACACTCTTTGTTCTCACTTTAAAGACCATTTGGGGATCATGAAAAATATCCTCCAGTCATTTTTCAGATGGCGTTGTGTTACCACAGAAGTCCTCCCACCTCCAGGTGTCACGTATGATTTGTGCTTTCTTTTTTTTTCCTTTTTTGCTCAAACTCTAAATTCAGTTCAAACAATTACAGTCATGCTTGACTTTGGATTATGCAAAGCTTTCCAAACCTTTTGAGTGTTTACATGGAGGTGTGTGTCCCATGTTTGATCTTCTTCGCAGCATAAAATCTCAGATGTTGTTTTTCAAACTCCTCATTTATTCCCTTTCTTTTATTTGACCGTCCCGTTCTGTTAAAGTCGCGGCGAAGCCACGCTTTCGCAATCCTTCGCTGATGTGTTTACTGAAACTGAAACTAAATATGTGGGTGGGATTCGGTTATGAGAGGGTTTTAAATCAAATCCTTGAAAACCCGTCAGCGACTTGCAGCTGTTTATGTGACGGGCGGGGTCAGCCAGCCATCTGAAATCACATTTGATTGAATAAGAGTTTGTTCCGGAGTTCTTGCTCACAAAAGAACTAATGGTTAAAATAACACAAGGTTAGAAGCGGAGTTTCAGTATTCTCTTTGAATGCGGCGGTACGGCCAGCGGGCAGTTAGCTTGGATTAGCATAAAGCGGCGGGAAAATCCAGAATCTGTCTGTTAGAAGTTGAAAACAAAAAGCCCAATCAGGAAATGGACTCCAGAGAGGCAGGGAAGCATGTTTTAAAGTTTTATCCCAGCCAGGTGAGACGTTCCCCCCAGGTTCCTGTCTCTGTGCTTAGCTAAGCTAACCTAGATTGCAGACTATTAGCAAAAAAGCACATTTTCAGGAGTTCTCTTTAACAAAAGTGATTTTTGGCAGTTTTCACAGTAATGACTGTGGAATTTCAACCTAATGGTACAATTTCAATTTTTATTTCTTAAAGCTGTTTTTCCATAAAATCCATTGCAGGAACAGAACAAAGTGCATCCGGAGCTTGTTGTCGGCTCCAGAGGAAGGGTCTGCTTAGAGCTAGGGTTGCTTTTTTTGCTTCTTTTTTTTTTAACATGCCCTCATTAAGGGTAAATAATGGCTGATAAAAGCAGCTGAAGGTGAAGTGGTTTGTGGAAAGGAAGGGAGGAAAAACGAGAAATAAGGACCTCATTTATTTCTAAGGAAATTCATCTTTTCCTACCGATTCGTACCCGCCTGTAATTGCACTGTGGCTGAGTGTTTTCTGTTTGTGATGCATTTAATTTTTACAAGCCAGCATTACTTGCAAGATTACCATATTAAGTCTGTAATAATTTCCAAAAAGGACCTTTTTAATTTTAATTTTCCTGTTTTGGGGGCGGTTCTCTGTGCAGCTCTGGGGATGACACTTAATTTTCTTTTCCACTCGGGACTCGCAAAGAGAAAGGAGACGCTGATCAACACTTATTAAGGGCATTCTGCAAAACCAATCGGGTTTCTGCTTCCGGACGCTGAACATCTTCTCGTCCAATCAGAGCATCGATATCCGAACAAAGTTCCACAGCAGATGGATACCTTTATGCTCAGAAATGATTAACAGAGTCCTTTACTGTCACTCAGTCTTTAATCCTGACTCCATTAACTTTACATCTGCCCTGAGATTTACGCGAGCAGTGAATTCAACAGCTTCTCCGACTCGAACACTCCCCCAGACTTTAGACTTTCCATTTTGCTCTTAAATCTTTCATCCCTCTATTTCATCCGAACTCCCTCCTGGCTCCTCGTCCTCCTCGCAGCCTCTCTATCATGCATTTTCCGTCGCTGTCGACAAGATAGGGTATCCAAGATATCCAATGAGAGGCTGCGCCGGTCACGCTCGCGTGCTCAGACCGTTGCACGAGTAATCCAGTGTGGGTCGCGCGGCGTTCGTGTGAACGGCGGACCACCGGCGCTGGCCCGGTAAGTTGAAAGATAGCGGAGATGAATCCCCTGGGAGCTGCCTGGATGAAATAAAGCAGAGGAGAGAAATACTGTTCTGACAAACTGAAAGAACAAAGAGAACGGAAAACATTTAAATTACAGATCAGCTGACGGATGTGAGATGAGTCAGTTTCAGTCAGCTGGGGTTAAAGGTCAGCCTAGCTGAATGAGAATAGATTTATTTCCTTGTTTACCTCGGCTGGCTGCCATCTTTACGTCTAAATACATCAATTAGGCTTTTCAACGGGGAAGGCCAGGGACAGTCTGGTGGAGCTTGTCAGTAAAAATTAGGCTTCTAATCATGGAATTTAGCATCACGACAACTGCTCTAGTTACAGAAAAGGGAATGGAGAATCAGAAGAATATGGGGTAGTTGCGGAAATAAGATGCAACAAAGTTGGCCTATGTCAGAGCTCGGTGTTGCTCCGGGCAAAAGGAACAGTAATCCCTCGCTGTTCGCGGTTAATGCGTTCCAGGACCACCCACAAAAAAAGGAATTTCCGCGATATTGCCACAAACTATTTCTTTTGTTATTTACGGTAATTTAAACATTTATGAACCCTCCCCATACTGATATTAAACCACCTTTATATCTGTATTACCTTTTGCCACTCTCTTACAGAATGTTTAAAACGCTTTTGAGTGTTTCTGGCTGCGTTCCGTGAGTCTTGGAACGCAGCGCACTTCCAGATGCTGTCAGCCAATAGTATGCACATACGGTATCACGTGACTACCCACTAAAAATCCTCGATGTAGTAAAGCCATGCATCTTGAAGCGTGAATACGCAAGGGATTACTGTATTCAGATCGGTCAAGAAAAAAAACTACAAATGTCCAAAGCTTTGGAGGAAGTGTGCTAAAGGACATCAACTGCTACAAAATACTGGCAACTAATGAGTTAAATGTAAAATTTTCAAGTTTTCACAACTAAGACTGGAGCTGTTTTTCAAAATGACCTTTTCGACTGGAACGCTGTCGGCATCTTTCCAGCGCCGCGGCGACCGTTCCTCAGCAGCTCTCTAAATCTATCTGCACACGCACCACAGACATGGGATCACACGTCTCTGGTGATAATGAGGTCAGCCAGCAGTCGTGTCATCTGTTAGCAGCAGGTTTAGGATTGCACATAATTTCAACGTGACATCCAATAGCCGCAGAAGTCTTCCACACAGATAAAGTATTTCATCTGAACTTGAAAAAGATAGGGATCACTTGATGCTAATCATGCGCCGTATGTCCCATTTGCCTTCTGGCGCCTGGGTTGACAATTTCTTCCAGTGGCCATAAATTCCCTTTCAACTATTTTGGCGCCTCGAGTGCACACCCTGAAGCCAACGCGGCCGCATGGACGTAGCATCGCCTGGACCGGTGCATCACCATCAGGATTATCCAACACTATTCACCGGACACACCCTTGGAAGGGTTGATCTTATGTCATGTTTATCACCTTCACTGAGCTGAACTCCACCAACCCAAACAATGAGATTGGTTTATTTTAGAGTGATTTAAGACCGACTGGCTTCTTCATCCCAGTATTTCAAAGCCCAATTAGGGATATTGATCCACGACCAGGGGACACAGGTCAGAAGCTGGTCGCTGATTGACTTTTACTAATCAGTCACCCTAATGAGTCACCCTGAAGAAGCTTCAGGGTGACTCATTCCCCATCGGGCGAATCAACTCTTTCCCTCGGTGTCGGCTCTTTTGCAAATCAGATCCCACGAACCACACCCAAGTTGAGATCATAATTGCCTTAGCTATTGGTTGCTCATGTTTCTGATCCAGTTCTGATTGGAGCGCAGGTGGAAGACGATGATACGAGGCAATTTAATTGGATTTTACTGCAGGAAGACGAGCCGTAACGCGATCGACACCATTAATTCCCCACTGGATTAAACCTCCGCCGGCCCGAGTCGAGCTGGACTCGCCCTAGAGTCCAATTCTCTTGTGGAACTGTTGGATATTTCTCAATTTATTTAAGATTATCAAATTACCCAGAAGTAACACTCTTTTATGCAAGTGAACATTTCTGGGTTCGTCCTTGGCGTTTAGCAAAGCTGTCTGACAAAGTCATCAGGAACATTGCCTGGGCCAATTTAACTTGCCGTACAAATTAAAGGGACCGGACCGATCGATGGGCTTATTACTGACCTCCCCTCATCAGGGAGTGTATTCTGCTTCCATCACAACCACACTTAATGCTGCGGCGAGGATAATTGCACTCTGTGGCGGGCGAGGCGGGTCTTGATCCCTGCATTCTGCCCGTTTCCAGAGGAAAACACATTGATCTCTGAAGTGATGAAAAGACTCTCAAAGGCCTCGCTGCTTCTTCCTCGGGAGCGTTCCAGTCGTGACTAAGAACTGGAGCAAAATGCAGACAATCCACACGGACCCGTCGGCTGTGGTTGCATTAGATCGATCAATAATGTTTGCATAATGTTTGTTCAACAAGAACGATCTACATATGTCAGTGCAACAGATATGACAGTTCTTTATAGAGAACTTTAGCTACAAATCAGACGCTATCCCACTCTTCCATCTCATGGCTCCACAGAACAGCATTCCAGACCTTCTGGGTCTGATCCAGATGGTTCCGGAGCCTCTTTTCTGGGTTATTGGTGGTGAACGTCTGGAAGCTGATGGAGCTCAGATGCCCATCTATTATTCTCCGGGTGAAGCCTGTGAATGTTGGCTCCGTGGTTTAACATTTACAAATGTGTCTCTGGTTATGATGATGATATTCAGAATCATTTTCAAACTGTAGCAGCAGGAAAGTTGCACCTTGTGTTTAATTGCTTCAAACTGCACATGCATTTAATTATGTGTTTGTTTGGGTGTAAAGCTGCAGGACTGCAACTATCGATTTATGCGGAGCCTCTTAACTGTTGCTCTGTCTGCAATTAGTGCAACGCTTCCTGGGTCTGTTTGACTGTGGTGTTGCTGCATTTTTATACCTGACTCAATCAGCTTGACAAGGTGTAAATGGGTTCTGCGATGACGGACAGGTCCCCCCTGCATCCCGACAGTCGGCAGTCCGGGCTTAATGAACTGATAACCGGCATCTGGACAAACGGCACAGGAAACCGTCGATGCACACCGACGCCGACCTGCCGCATCCATCAGGGACGGCTGTAGGAATCAATTAACGTCAAGTTGATGACGCCCTTCGACCGCGCACACGCAGACTCGAATTTCAACATATGCACCATTAACTTTTTAAATTAGTCGCTGATGTCTGCTTCATGTAATTAGTTTCACATCCCTGTTAGGCGACGACTTGAGGCGGTCGGATGGTAAGGAGTATCTTGTTGGAGCTGAGAACTGGTCTTTATCGTGGTATAACAGCCCCGGCTTACGCCTTGGAGTCTATCGCCATTGTGAGTCCATGATGTCTTCAAGCGGTTTTGAAAAATGCAGCAGAAAATGTTCCATTAGAGTTTTGTGGCATCGCTAGTAATTACCCCTCATGACTGATTTAATCCGGTGGGATGTCCTACAAGTGTTGTGTAACCAGAAGAGTGGCATAAGTAAATGTAAAAGCCAGGCACAATGGTCTCCTTTATGGGCTGGAGATTAAATATAATTGCAAAGAATTATTAAGGAAATGGCTGCAATCATCATATTTATTCAGGGAATAGCGGGACAGAAGTGAAGTACAGCTGGAAATAAGGATAATGAAGATATACGCCGCAGAATAAGGGAATAATGTGAAATATCCGGTAGGGCATTGTTTCCCAGGATAGGTTGGGATTCAAATGTGGTTTCTGGGAGAATAAGAAGCGGCACCTGGATTTCATATTACAGAAGGAACTTGGTTCAATGTCAACCCCTGTAAGCTAGATGCCTAGCGGTTTTTGAACAGGTTATCAAGCTATCAGACGTGTCCACAACTTATCTTTGTCTCCAAACAGAAGTAACTGCTACTTGAAGGCTATTAAAGAGCCTCTTCCGCTAAACAAGATTGATAATGGCCTTTCAAATGGTTTATCGTTACATGCTAACCGTGCCGCAGCCTGCATTTCGTATCGGATCGCAGGGAAATTGGTCTCTAATTTCCAGTAGCTGAACTTCCGATGTGAGTTGATATCATGTTGGGGAGAAAATCGTCCCGCCAGAAGTCAAATTTGTGTTATTCAGGGCTTCTGAAAGAATTTAGAGCTCCGTGGCCCGTTTTCAAAGTTGTGATCAGCCGTTAAATCAGCTAAACGGGTTCAAGTGAAGTCTATCAATCACTCTGCTCCGATTTGGAGGGCGATCTGTTAATGGAAGAACCAGCAGAAGCCTTTGGACTGAGAAGCAGACATGTGAGAAGAAGCGTAGTTGTTTCCTCCCGTCCTTTCATCCCTCCGCCATCGAAAAGGTTCGAGGAAGTTAAGGAATTTGTGAAAGCAGTTAAGAAGGTCAGCCGGAGTACCACAAGGGCTTCCTTTCCAGTGTCAGGTTTTTGTGGGTCACGGCTCTAAAGGGACTTTTCTATTTCTTTCAACATCAGCCAGTGACTGATGACCTTGTGAGGAGTTCAGAGCCGGTGGAGATGCAGTCCAGACCTTCAGCTCGGAGTTATCGTATCTGTTTACCATCTCAGACTTCCTGTAAATACAGTGTTTGTTAGGATGTTAAAGTTTAGTGTTTGCACCCCCAAAGACCTGTGAGGTCTGCAGTAGCCAATAAAAAGAACAACAGTTGGGTTTTTTAATAGACTGCTATAAGTTATGCACGAACATTCGAAATCCAGACGGTGTCCAGGCAGAGGCCGGTTGGTAATCCGACAAGGTTGTTGGGAAACGTTTGGCAATAAAAGCTTGTCGACCACTCAAGGTAAGCAAGTGAAATCTGAATTATTAACATTTGAACATAATATTCTCTTTCGTCTGTCGTGTTTTAAGGTTTTTCTGTCTCTTGAGGGGAATTCGGTTGCAGACTTGGAGATTTTTTGAACAGAATGCTTTCTCTTAATTCCAAAGTGTACGTGACGAGGATCATTCTTTTAAAATTTAGATACCCTTGTAAAGGAAGTGAGGAGTGACATTCACAGATGAAGCTAATTGTGGAATTGTGGCTCAATTTCCCATTTTTATTTACTTTGGACGGTGAGCCCCACGGTCCATAAATCAGCATTTTATGTATTGTTTCATTTGTTGTCATGCATAGTAATAAGTCTCTTGGATCAAAGCGGATTCTGTTTGCCAAACGTCTCCACAAAAAAGAGCTTATAAAATAACAAATGATTGCACAGTAGAGCGCCAGGCTTTTGTGAAGCTTTAGCTCCTTTGACCGGGTTGCCGATGCCAGGTTGAAGGAAGTCGTTCATCCGAGTCGTGGTGTTTAAAAAGACTGGATTGAATCTGTTTTGACCGACACTTCCTGGATTCTTGGAACGTTTGCGAAGCCGTTTATCATTCGATTTGTTTTTTAGAAATATTCCAAATATTCCAGTCATTGAAACAAAGTTCTGAAACCAACTTGAAATGACCCATTCTACATGCTGCGTAGTTCAGTAGTTTAAGTATAATCGCGCACAGATTCAACCATGTTTTTAGATGATTTAGCGAAGCCGAAGTTACGATACGATAAAAACATAACGAAGGATTTCCATTTATGTAATACGAAAGAAAAAGAATCCCCAAAACAACTTCTTCATCTTACAAAAGTCAAATCATTTAAAACATTTCCAACATTTGAAGCATATGATACCCTTTAGCGTAAAATTCGGCAAAACCAAATGCTAGGGAAACGATTTGATGACTTTGGAGGTATTGTTCCGCACTGACATTTCATCCAAACATTCACAACAAACAACATATATTTATGACTTGTTTACACGCAGTCAGGTCTGGATGTGGAGTTTAGTATCCGTCCTATGAGCTGATTGTCTCCTACTTAGCATAACAGGAAGTGAAAATAGCTTTTGAAGCAAACCATGGAAAATGTGACGCAAATCAAACTGGTAATCCTGGAGTTTGGTGGTTTCAACGAGCAGACAAAACGACCCATGACGCTGTTTCCTTTTGAATATGTAGACTTGAATCATCACTCAACCAAAGACAACAACCTGTTGTGATTAACTGATTTCATTTTCACCAGTACAGACTGTTAGATTTGCTGCAACTGGGTTTTCTGAGAAGTCTAAAGCCAAAAGAGGTAAAGCCAGCACCCAGTATGTGATGCTTGGCAGGAGAAGCACGTATGTATAATGTATTACTCTGAGAGAAAAGCATTGAGTCTCATTAGGAACATGCAGCCCCGAAACAATGCTGGTATTATAAATGAGTTGATTCGGAGGAAGGTTGGAAATAAAAGCAGAGGTAGAATTTTGTTATAGCTCTTCAAGGCCAATCAATATTTTCATGATTTTCGTCTCAAACGCCACAAACACGAAGTTCATTATTCTCCGCAATGTGTAATTTGAACTTAAAAACACTCTTCGTAAGCATTTAAAATCAATACAGCCACGGATTCAAAATGACTTGTTTTCCAAAACTGACAGAAAAAGAAATGGATTTTTTTTCCCCTGCCAGTTGGCATTAAAAATATTACTATCATCCATATTAAAAAAAAAAAAAAAAAGCAAAACAAAACTCTCATGCTGAAAGACGCTTCGTGGAATAGCCTAACATGGGATGCGAAACTATGATGGTTTTCCGATCGGCGCCATTTGCGTCACATCCTATTACTGTCATATTAACATGACGGTGGCGCTCCGGAGACGTTGGATGGATTTGAAAAACAACAACTGGTGATGGGACTGTGACAGTCGCCCATTCACTGGTCAGAATGACATTAATATTCCCAATGTTATGACGTTTGACATTATCTTGTTAAAGTCCTGAGAATTGAATTTAGAACTCTGGCTTGTAGTTTTTCGACTGGATTCCTGGAACTTCGACCAACCTGAACGGTTCGGGTCAGCATCTTGCGTCATTCGGGCGTCGGCGCCAATGAACCGTTGCTGACTTTGTATATAGCCTCGACAGCAACGCTAGCAACTAATGAGGCTTCGCTCGTAGCGCGACTAGCTCTGGATGACGTTGCTAACAATCCCTAACCTAAAATCTAGTTCCAGATGATCTGATGGATCGTACCCTGCCTCTCCAAAATCCACTCATAACTTTTTTATTAGTCCAGAGCTCCAACTTGTTCTGACCGAGAACATCAGCTCACTTTTGACTGATTCTTCATTCAGACTCAGAAGCTGTCAGAAAGGTTTCTACAGATTGTTCATAGCTATTGACCCTAATCATCAAACACGCTGCTGTGTTTTGTTTTTTGCGCAGCCAATGTTCTCTGACCGTTCTTGGATCGCCGTCAGGAGACCAGGAATCCGATCCAAAGTTGTTACCTCGACAGCCAAAGTTCTAGCAGTTCAGCGTCCAGTTAAAGACCAGATACCTGCTCGCTTTTGTGTTTTAATTGCATCTTTTTAACCCTCCTCCATCACAATTCTTCTGTTTCTTGACTTTCACAAACTGAACCGTTGCAGCATTTTCGTTGGCGTGTTTTTAAATCTTACTGGAACAGCTGCGTCGAATGAGCGTCTCCTCTTACGTGCTATAATCAGAATAAAAAATATTGTACTGCATAATGTGAATTATGATATCTGAATATAATGTTGGGTATTTTGTCTGGATCGCCGACTCCCATATGGGGAGTGTTTTCACAGCGGCTGTCAGAAATATACCAGCGAAAGCAGGAGGATGCCGTATCGCGGCTGAACGCGTTCCTCTGGAAGGTGTCGAGTGTCGTTTCAAAGTGAGCAATAATGAGGCGACTGCCAGGCGCAGTAAATCCCCTTCTGTTTCTTTTAAACCCTTAAAAAACAAATCTACGCAGAAACCGGGGTTGATGTGAACCATAGTAAAGTGAGAGTCAAGCTCCACCTGCGGTTATGTACTTTAAACTGAGCCTGGACCCGTCGCTGGCAGTGCCAGACATTATCCTGGAAACGCTCCAGGAGGAACGGAGTTGGAGGCTGAAGCGCAGCCAAACAGTGGGATCAGCTCGAGGACTAAACATCACGCAGAACACAATTCTTCATTTGGCATTCCGCTTACACATCTGGAGCATCCTGAATTGGCCAAACGGCGCACAACCAACATAGTTCTTACTATTCCCCCTTTCCTTATGGGGTGATGCATTCATAGACGCCCCAGATTGTAGGGGAAAGGCTCCATTTTGAAGCAAAGACACTACAGATTGTAGCAAAGATACTTCAGGTTGTAGCAAAGATGCTTCAGACTGAAGGAAAGACTCTTCAGACTGTGAGAATATGCTTCAGACTGTAGGAAAGATGCTTCAGGTTGTAGGAAAGACGCTTCAGACTGTAGGAAAGACGCTTCAGACTGTAGGAAAGACGCTTCAGACTGTAGGAAAGATGCTTCAGGTTGTAGGAAAGATGCTTCAGACTGTAGGAAAGATGCTTCAGGTTGTAGGAAAGATGCTTCAGACTGTAGGAAAGATGCTTCAGGTTGTAGGAAAGACGCTTCAGACTGTAGGAAAGACGCTTCAGACTGAAGGAAAGACGCTTCAGACTGTAGGAAAGATGCTTCAGACTGAAGGAAAGATGCTTCAGACTGTAGGAAAGATGCTTCAGACTGTAGGAAAGACGCTTCAGACTGAAGGAAAGACGCTTCAGACTGTAGGAAAGATGCTTCAGACTGTAGGAAAGACGCTTCAGACTGAAGGAAAGACGCTTCAGACTGAAGGAAAGACGCTTCAGACTGTAGGAAAGACGCTTCAGACTGAAGGAAAGACGCTTCAGACTGAAGGAAAGACGCTTCAGACTGTAGCAAAGATGCTTCAGACTGAAGGAAAGACTCTTCAGACTGTGAGAATATGCTTCAGACTGTAGGAAAGATGCTTCAGACTGTAGGAAAGACGCTTCAGACTGTAGGAAAGACGCTTCAGACTGTAGGAAAGACGCTTCAGACTGTAGGAAAGATGCTTCAGTCTGTAGGAAAGATGCTTCAGACTGTAGGAAAGATGCTTCAGGTTGTAGGAAAGATGCTTCAGACTGTAGGAAAGACGCTTCAGACTGTAGGAAAGACGCTTCAGACTGTAGGAAAGACGCTTCAGACTGTAGGAAAGATGCTTCAGGTTGTAGGAAAGACGCTTCAGACTGTAGGAAAGACGCTTCAGACTGAAGGAAAGACGCTTCAGACTGAAGGAAAGACGCTTCAGACTGAAGGAAAGAAGCTTCAGACTGTAGGAAAGATGCTTCAGACTGTAGGAAAGACGCTTCAGACTGAAGGAAAGACGCTTCAGACTGTAGGAAAGATGCTTCAGACTGTAGGAAAGACGCTTCAGACTGAAGGAAAGACGCTTCAGACTGAAGGAAAGACGCTTCAGTCTGAAGGAAAGACGCTTCAGACTGTAGGAAAGACGCTTCAGACTGAAGGAAAGACGCTTCAGACTGAAGGAAAGACGCTTCAGACTGTAGGAAAGAAGCTTCAGACTGAAGGAAAGAAGCTTCAGACTGAAGGAAAGACGCTTCAGACTGAAGGAAAGACGCTTCAGACTGTAGGAAAGACGCTTCAGACTGAAGGAAAGACGCTTCAGACTGAAGGAAAGACGCTTCAGACTGAAGGAAAGACGCTTCAGACTGTAGGAAAGACGCTTCAGACTGTAGGAAAGACGCTTCAGACTGTAGGAAAGACGCTTCAGACTGTAGGAAAGATGCTTCAGACTGTAGGAAAGACGCTTCAGACTGTGAGAATATGCTTCAGACTGTAGGAAAGATGCTTCAGACTGTAGGAAAGACGCTTCAGACTGAAGGAAAGACGCTTCAGACTGAAGGAAAGACGCTTCAGACTGAAGGAAAGACGCTTCAGACTGAAGGAAAGATGCTTCAGACTGTAGGAAAGATGCTTCAGACTGTAGGAAAGATGCTTCAGGTTGTAGGAAAGATGCTTCAGACTGTAGGAAAGATGCTTCAGGTTGTAGGAAAGACGCTTCAGACTGTAGGAAAGACGCTTCAGACTGAAGGAAAGACGCTTCAGACTGTAGGAAAGATGCTTCAGACTGTAGGAAAGATGCTTCAGACTGAAGGAAAGATGCTTCAGATTATAGGAAAGATGCTTCAGATGATAGGAAAGATAGAAAAGTTCAGATGACGTGCTTGAACATAAAAAAAAAAGTTTTTTGTAAAGGTTTTAAATTGATCTGCAGAACAACTCGTCATGTCTGTTGAACCTGGACGTGGGTATTTCCTGGGATGCAGAAGGATTTGGTCTCGAGAGCTGCAGCGTCATCCTCGACTCGGCGAACCTGACGAGTGCAACGCTAAATGTTCAGCTAGTCTAGAAATCACAGTGTTGACATTTGCTTAAACTCCAACTTAAGACAGTCAACAAAACGGCTGCCGACCGCAGGGACAGATCGCACGTATCGCCGGGAGGAAGAGGTCATACCGGAGGAGACGATCCCAATTTCCATAGCGGGGGAACTACCTGCATAAAATACCATCCTGTCAGGTCGCCGGCATGTAAAACCTGACAAAGCGTGTAATTGTTTGACTCCCCAGGCTGAGCTTGAACAGATTGATGGTGTTGACAGGAAAATGGCAAACAGGAAAACACTCTCTAGATAAACAAATTAAGAAAACAGGGCGTCCGCGCCGATGGGAGAAACGGCGTCAAGGAAAAAGAAACGTGGTTGTCAGCATGAAGTGCACATTTGTGGCGAGATGGACTGCGTTTCCTTTTTCCACCTCAGCTTACGTGTAAATAGACTCTAAATACTTAATGAAGCTTGAGATTTCAGGGTGTTTCGGGTCCAAAGGCAACATTTTTCGGCAGCTCTTCCTCATCCTGCTGTTGAGCGGTCTGACTGTCGGAATACTTGACGGATATGAATCTTATACAAACAAAAGGACAATCAAATAAATGACCGACTAAGATGTATTATATTCTTCTTTTTCTGCAGGACCTCCGGGAAAGCGAGGAAGAAGAGGCCGCAATGGAGAACCTGGTATGTGTGTGTGTGTGTGTGTGTGTGTGTGTGTGTGTGTGTGTGTGTGGAGGTAGGACACCAACAAATCATACTTCACTTACAATCATGTAAAAGTACACTGTATGTCTTTGGAGGCCAAAGTAGGTTATAGATGTGCAATTTGTGGCCTGGCGGCGGTTCCCATGGATCGTTTCAGCTTCAGTCGCCATAGAAACTCGAGATTCCTCCGTGAAACCGGGGCGTCAGCAGTTTGAGGAAGTAAAAGTGATGATGTCCACGTTTAAATGTGAGGACATGCTGATTGTTGCCATGATGCGTTCAGGAACTCCCCTCCGAAACGCATCATCTTGACTCAAGGAATCGGAGGACACAAAAACTGTCCCAACAAATTGAGTACTCATACGGAAGTGCCCTCCAATAACCCGATATTGAAAGTGATTGCGGACCCCGGTGTGCGCCGTCGAACCGACATCAGGAGGGCGGTGTAGCCAAGTGTGGCCAATGCTCAGGAACAAAAGTACTGCCCTTGTAAGAAGAAATTAGAGAGACCGGGTTCTAAGTGAGATGGAACGGTCCAGAGGAACAAACATCTCTGTACGAGGAGGAAAAACCCCAGTCAACCCAGCCACCGGGAATGAGACGCAATCCGCTGAAGGCCTGACATACGAGTATTTGTTGCGGGTTGTCTGTCGATCCTCGGTTCTGAATTACACGATATTAAATTAATCTAATATATCATGTGAAAGCAGAAGGAGAGCAGATAAACGAACCCAAACAGAAATCCGATGACAGACGAGCGTTAAAAATGTTCTGGTTTGAGGCATATCTGAAATACCGCCAGTCTTTGTTTGTGCAATGTTTAATTTTCTGACAAACATCCACTAGGGGTTTTTCAAACGGTGCCATCGCACAATGAGGTTTTTTTTTTTTTTTTTTTTTTTGCTCTGGCAGAAGAAAATATGTGCGGCTTCCTCTTGACAAATCAATTAGAACCGAGCGAGCAATCATAACCGCTCGTCACGCCCGGGCCGTGACGATGCAGTTGTTTGTCGGGGGCAGACAATGGAGACGACAGGCCTTGTTATTTCGTGTAATTGCTCAAATTGCAGCGCCGGACTCGTCCTATTCGTGTTGTCAAATCAGACAGGGTGACAAAAAAAAAATGCAAAATGATTTCAGGAATGTCATCAGTTACGAAGTTAAGCAGCGTTAACAAAAGCTTTTCATTTGCATCCGTGACTCAGACAGACCAGCGATTTAGACGTCCTTGCACAGACGGCTGCTTAAGATGCTTTGAAGGTAATTCTCCACGTTGTCGTGCAATTAATAATTTCAGTTATTCCTGCCTCGACAAAAACCGACGTCAATCCATTCTGCAGGAGGGTTGAAAACTAGGAAGCATTATTTATACTGACTGAAAAGTGCAGACCTTTGCTGTGCGCAGGTGAGCTCCTTTCTGCACCGTAAGCCTTCTGCAAAATCAATCACCCTCTTAAGTTTTTCAGCGCCGGTGGATGTTGAAAGGAAGCATATTTAATTCATGGTTTGCTTGAACCAAAAGAAACTAAGCCGCAGCAAGTTTGCCACGAATTCACGGCAAGGTAGTTTGAGTACGCTCCTCTACAATGGCAAAGGGAGAGCTTTTGCCCAGACTTGGCTGTGACTGATGGAGAGAACAAATAGGAAAAAGACGCAGCGATATTCACCTATGCGTTAAGAATGAAAGGGAGACTTCATTAGGATCTGTTGTTTGTTTACTGGCAAAGCACGGAAAGTAAAAAGTGCGGCACGACTTTTTCGGGTTAACGTTTGCACGGTGGTGAAAGCCACATTGTCCGTGTCAATGCTGGGAAGTATTAGAAGTTTGTTTCATATTTTCCTTCAGTGAATAATCAGTTCTTTTTTTTCCCCCATGGGTCTGCCATTACAAAAGGAGTAACTGATGCTCAAAATTGAGCAATTTTACCCGACAGTGGTGTCAAGAGTGAAGAAAAGCAGGTCTGTCTTTGCAGTCGACGTCTGACTCATTGTAAAAATCTCTGCTTTGAGACCCAGTTATCGTTTCTGGGCAAACTCAGCCTAGCATCATCATCATCGTCGTCGTCATATAGCAGCGTAGGTCACCTTTGCAATCTCTGGTTGGCAAAAGCGGAACAATAGAACTTCAGATTTAAAATATCAATGCTGATTTGACATTTCCTTCAAGGTTTCTTTCGCGATTCCTTGCTTGCCTTCATCATATCAAGGTGCACACGGCGGAACAGGTTTATGAAAAGCTAAGTGCTCTACTGTAACTCAATGACGCATAAAGCACGCTGCATAAATCGACGCCCGCCACGCCTGAAACGCAAGACTCCTTAATTGCACCAACTGCCGAGAGAGATTTGCGTTTTACACCGGTTACGGAGAATGCTTGAAGGACACAAAAAAATATGATCCAGTTTTTTCCTCTGGGTTAAAGCAGCTAATAATAACTAATAAGAACATCGTATGGTTCTTATTAGGCGCACAAAGGTTGGGCACACTCAAGAAGGGGAGTTAGCGAACGCACCACGGCATCATGAAGCATTCCCTCACAATGAACATGGATGAGTGTGTTTGATGGTTTATTGAAAACACACTAACCAACCAAGTGTTCCTCTTCTCTTTTGTCTTTCAGGACCTCCTGTAAGTATTGCTGCTTCACGTTGTCTCCAACTCTGATAGCCGCTCGAAGGTAAAGTTTAACAACGTTTGATGTGGTCCAGCTCATCTTTATGCAAGAAGGAGTTGCAAAAGGCGAAACAGTGGCGTAAAAACCACAAGATCACAGAATCCCAGCACTTTTGGGCCGATGTCTCGATGCTAAACAGTGTTGAAGCAGCATCCGACGGATTAGCTTTGTTTAGCGTAAATGCAGGAAACACAGGGATTATTCTAACCTGGCTCGGTCTAGAGGTAACAAAATTGTCTTTCAGCACATCTAAAGTCTTGTCATCGCAAAGAGGTTGCCAGGCAGAGATTATAAATTCCATGCAGCTTCAAGTTGCTACGCTAAGCTAAGTTGCTGCTTTGGCGCTCAGTCATCCAGCTAAAAATAGCAGGAAGCGTAACTGAGATAGGTTACAGTCTGCAAAGCAAACAAAAGGTTTACCCTTCATGGAAGAAGCATCTGATTACGATCCCGCTTGTTCAAGTCTGTCTCTGATGTCTCAAGAACCCCCTCCCTACCCAAACGTCAGAGCGACCCCCCTCATCGCTCGGTCCGGGTTGTCATATCCTCGTTACCACCCTCCATCCCTGCCAGCTCCCTGTACCCAAACAGATTATCTCACCTCATTACACCGCCGGCTGATCAGATTTGCTCACGTGAACAGATGGAAAACTTTGTCTTCCCCCGAGAAGAAGACTGACCCAACATAATAACCGCTGGAGTTTGTGGCCCGTTTGCCGTTTTAACCGGGTCAAGCGTGCGCCATCCTTTCGTGCTCTGGAAAGTTATTTACAGTCGGGAGGTGAGCGTGATTGAATAGATATAAAACCGTGCGCCGGCTGAGCTGTAAAAGCTGTAAGCTAATCCTCAGCACCTTCTTGGACACTCACGCCTGGGGTTCTGGATTGTAAGTAAATGCAGGTGGTCTCGCTTCTCAGCCGGTCCCGTCAGGTCTTCCGACAAATCTGATCGCCCGGAGCAACGTCCCATGAGTCAACTAAAGCCAAAGAAAAGTTGGAATATCTTTGGGTATGTCTGAATACATTCAAAGACAAACACGATGGCCTCCATGAAGTCGTCATCGGTAGCAAGAGATGCCAAAAGTTGGGTAACTAGTTTTGTTTACACTAAAACTAAACTAGTTTTAACCAGAATTGGTTCTGGACTTAAGAAGACGAGCCTTTTTTTTGCACAGAGGAGTTGAGGTCTGATAAACTGACGGCGTTTCTAAAAATAATCTAACGATGACTCATCCGATGGCTTCCGAATTTGTTTTTTGAAATGAAAGGATTCCGTCCCGGTTCCTTCAAGAAGACAGTAGTAAGTGATCTCATGCGGTTTCCCATTTGGTGTGCCCACATAGGGGAACGGCGGGGGACCCGTCGCTATGAATATTCAACAGCTCGCTCCATAACTCCGGGAACGCTGCGTAAATTGTACACAGCCCTCCGAGCTAAACAACCGACCGCTGCTGAAGACATTACCCAACCTGGTGACTTAATGGCCGCTAGCCGCTAACGAACAGTGGAGGACCTGCGGTTGAAGAGACAGAAGGAGAATATCTCTTCTCGATCGGGACGCATCGGGAGAAGGCTGAAGTCGTGGCTCGTCATCCGTGTTTCGACATGGAAAAGCCATTTGTTTCCCTTCCTCTTCTTTTTTCCGTTGCTTGTGCGTTCGTGTCAGTTTCGCGTACGATCAAGCGCTCTGTTGTGAGGTGATTTGTGATGCGTCTTCCAGACGTTTCGGAAAACTATTAATGGGGACAAGTTGCAGATATGCATCAAGGTGATTTTTACTGATGTCGACTAGTCTACCCTGAGCACTCGACATTTAGCGCTACCAATTCATTTAGTGCTACCCCCAGGGATGCACTGCGATGGTAACAACACCCCCTGCTAATTAGAGGCTACGCTAAAATGAAATAATGCATCCAGAGAGAGAAGCTAGCCTTCTTTAATAGCTTTCAAATAGAAAAACAAAGAGCATCAGGAACATCTAATCCACTTCAGCCGGTTCGACGTGCCTCCACTCTGCGCCGCCGCCTCAAAATCGGCACAGGAGACCCTCCATTGAGTGGCAAATCCAGATTTTTTCTGCACATCTACCCGTTTGTGACAAGTGGTCTGCCTTCATCGGCTCCTGCAGCACATGTTGAGGATGATCTGTCAGGACCCATGAATAATGGAGGCACTTGACGGGGATTAGAGGTAACCTTGGGGTGAAGCAGAGGAGCTGGGCGCCCTTAACCCTTCATCTGTTATGCGACGCAGCTCCACTCCTGTTAATAAAATATATTCCAGCAAGACTTTGATCACTTTTGCCCTTCAGGGAAGGGAGAGATGATGGGGTGTGGAGTTGATGGAAGCTCCTGCACGCTTATGATGTGTTAATTTCCAGCGCTTGTCATCGAAAAATCCCTCCAGCATCAGAGCTTCTGTGAGCATCAGCACAGAAAACCAGAGGATTTGTGCGGCGGCGGTGTTTATTTGTGCTCGTAAGGATGGGCGGGGCCTAAGGAGGCCCAGACGTTGACCTTTCGTGCACCCATCAGCACCACTTCTGTCGGCAGCTGATGAGAGGCAGCGCTCCAGACAAACGTGAGATTGACGCTGTCAGCCGTGTGCTTTGGCTGCATGAACAAACGGAATGCTAATACGCTACCTTAGCATGCTAGGAGGGTAAGCACAGTGTTAATGCTTTAATCGATGCTAAAGAAGACGCTAATAAAGTCCTTTTCTCTCTGGAACTTTGTCCCTTACTCGACATTTAACGGCCGCGACAAGAATTTTGTTGGTCGGAAACTCTCTTCGCGTATCACGCTGAGAATAATTGGCGGAGATGTTTGAGTTTTTGCGCCCACAATTAGGTCGTAACTGTTTTAAACGCTTCTCCACCTCAAGAATGACTAAACCTTCCCTTGGGATGAGAATGCACTTCACAATCATTTGATTGGCTTCTGTCTTTGTCGCAACTTGTCGCGGCGTCTCTCGCACTTTCTTCCCAAACACAACAAGAAGCGTTAACGCTCACACTAACGCGCGCACACACACACACACACACACACAAGCATTAAAGTCGTTTCAATGGCGGCTAATTGTGATACACTGGATATGGGAACCAGATGCCATTCCCAAGTCAGTTTTCCAGTGTGGTTTTCCTATCCCTGCCTAACCTCTGCATCCCGATTCCCTCGGCCAGCACCAGCCGCTTGTGGTCGTCTGTTTCTGCCCATTCATCTGTGATTACTCCGATCTGTCCTCCATTAGTTCCCCACCTTCAAAACAGAACGTTTCGAGGCGTCCTACGCGGGGCTAACAGCTGGAGGTGTGCGTGTATGTTTTTCCTGGATGTCTTACCCTCCGTTCCAGGTTTGGTGAATGTTTTGAAACGGAGTTGGTTCCAGTCCCGGCGGTGCCCGCTTTGCGTCTCGCTGCAAAATGAGTAAATGTGCGTTTTGCAGTTGCCTTGTCACTCTTTCCACTCTGCCGTAGGCTCGATTGTTTTTACGTATCCAGATGGGACGTCGGCTTCGCACAGAGTTTTTGTGGGAAATGTTGCGAGGCTACGTTATTTTAATTTTTCTTTTTCCCCACATCGTGTTAAATGAAACACGCCTCGTTGCCGGTGCGTGCTGAGCTAGTTAATTAGTGACCTTTAAAATTCGCTGGTAGGCGCATTTTGCTACCTGTTGGACGCGGCCAAGCTAGCTGTTTCCCTTCACTGCTAATTTGCTAATTTAAAATAACTGGCTGCTGGCGGCAGAGACTGAATGTGGTATCAATCATGAAGATTAACCAGGATGCCATGATTTCTGCAGCTACAACCTCGACGCGACGCTTCTCACCTGCCTCCCTCGTCGCTCGGCTTTGCCGAACTTCCTGTTTTCACGCTTTTATGAACATTGTAGAGTCATGTGAGAAAAAAAATATACGCCTCTAAAGAGGAGCTTGTAAAAGTGGTAGTTGTTGGCCTCTGCTGTCAAATACGCTAGTGCTCCAGGGTGGGATGATTGGATCCATGTGGCTCGCAGTTAGCAACCAGGCTGCGGTTCTGCAGCGGAGATGCTAGCTCTGTTAGCTTTTCTGCTCCTTGATGCATCTAACAGGACGAGGTCACGATGTGCTTTCCCAATCTCGACTTGTTGATCTAGATCAGGGGTGTCGGTCATTCTCACCGAGGGTCACATCAGCATAATGTCTGTCCTCAAAGGGCCAGATGTAACTAATAAATGTAACTAAATGGAACTCAATGTAATCTAAAATAAATGTAACTAATTCTTAATGTTAAATAACTGAATTTATTACTTATTCTAGTTACAAACATTACAGTTGCACAGAAAAAAATGTTTGTTGTTCTAACATAAATCCTTTTGTCAGGTTATTAAACCCACAGAACTCCATCAATCAAGGATCAGACTGTCCCAAGAGAGTAAAGAAAAAGAACATCAAAATTGTTCAAAATGCTTTTGTCAATGTTAAAATGGGCTTAATTACTGCATTGTGGGAAATGTATTTTTTGGTCAAAACACACTTTTGACCTATTTATTTTTAGACACTCTGACATTTTATGCTCTCGCGGGCCGCATAAAATGATGCGGCGGGCCCACATTTGGCCCCCGGGCCTTGAGTTTGACACATGTGATATAGGAGGATGTTTCCAATGCTATCGATGGAAAAAAAAGACCTCACTTTGCAGCAGGAATGTGGATAATGGATGTTCATCCACACAATTTATGCAGAATTAGTCCGTCGAAGGTTTCAGCTTTTGTGTTGGTGTGAGCGCTACGACCACAAACGTATTTTTTGGAGTCGCTTACAGCGACTGCAGAGGCTTTTTGTGGGTTGTAATTGTTCCCGCCCGACAGCGACCGTCGATGACAGCCGTTGATAATGGGCCGTGGGCAGCAGGAGCTCATGTGAATAACAACAGAAAAACATGTCCGTGTGTTTCCACATTGAATTGCGTCGTTGCGTCTTTATTTTGGCCTCGGATTTAATCAGCACTTTCCATTAAAAACAGCCGAAACCAGCAGTGTGGCGTAAAAGAAAAGCGCTGGTAATAATCTGCATTAAAAAGATTCATTTTGAATATAAATTTTCCTGAAATAGTTCATATTTTGCAAAAAACAAACATATTTAAACTTTTTGCCTGATTCCATCTATTCACATCTCATCTAATCGCCTCTATCTGGAGGAAAAACTAATCTATAAAAGGTTTTAATTGATCTTTAAATACTTTATTAACAGTTTCATAATTGCCCCAAAAGCCACGGGGGGGATCATAAAAGAGCAAAAGCAATTTGTGTGGCATAAAAATCTGAAAGTACACTCGTTCACAATGGTGTTAAAGAACAGAAGGACTGGTTGATCGGGATAAATTTTAAATTAAAGACAGATGAAACCTCGCAGAGCGTTTTCACATCTTGATGATCAACGCTACAGGAGCCAAACACGACCGGCGCCAGAATCGGCCCCCATCAAACTCTCTTTTTAAAGGTGACTGTTTCCTCTTCCTTTCATACCAACAGCTCATTCAGAGAGAATGTGGTCGTGGGTTTGGCGGCGGATGACAAGCCTGACATGTATCTGGATGGCGTGACGCCTAATCCTGATCCGGTGGTCCGCCGTGAACTTGATGATATCAAGCACACAAGATGTTCGGTTACGAATCGTCTCACGATGGAGGCTCGGGTTTTTATTAAGACGAGAGGCCTGTCATCGACGTAAAATATCTCATTTGAAATAAGAGGATACAGATTGATGAATGAAGGGTAATGAAAAAGGTTTCATGGGTAATTTCATTGTCCCGGCGCCACAACCAAATGCAAAATGCTTGCATGTTTAAGAAAACAAAGTGTAGAAACCTTCATTGGCTGATTGGTTTACCTGTTGAGCGCCGCTTGAGATTAGCGTTGGAAATAAAGGGGAAGAGCTGGGTCAGACGGAAGAATCCTGACGAGTCTTGAAAGACCTGCTGATGGGTTTCCAAAGCAGAAAGGTGTGAAAATACAAACCTGGTGCCAGTTAGAGCCAAAATCACGAAGCTACAGTCCGCCTCACAAACACTCACCTGCGGCGGCGCCACCGAACCGCAGCTAACGCCTTTTGAAGCGCCCGTTGCAGGAGAGCTGCTTAATAACTTCTATAAAACGCTCAACGCCGCTGGTTTCAACCTTCTGAAGGAGCCGGCCGCTGTGTTTCCAAGTGATGTGCAAATGATGGGCTGGATAATGAGCAGGTGCAGACTCGGAGGAAATGGTTTCCAGATCCTCCTGCCGCTCCGTGGACGAATGAAACGTACGAGGTTGTTGGGCGAAATATAGTCAGGTGTGTTAAAAGCAGAATTCTACATGTAAATGTACCAGAAAGTGCATAAATGGGCATAAAATTAAATGACCACATTTTAGTCATATTAAAGGAAAAAATAGAATTTCGAGATGGAGTTTAGGAGGATGGACTGTAGGAGGAGAAGCTTTGTTTTAAAAACAAACTGGTTTATATGGCTCTTTTTTTTTTTTCGTTTTTAACTTGAGATCCCAAATGCATCCAAAAATGAGAGCTTTACACCCTTTTGGGGGGGTTAAAATCATTACAGCCTCTAGACTAAAAGCATTAGCATGACCTCCAGCACACTTCCTGTCTCCGTCTCCATCCCTCTGCTGTCAAGGGAACTTGAATTCTGTTTTACCTTGAGGTCACTGCAGGTTGGACCTTGTCTGAACTGCAAACCCAAATTAAATAAGAAATGGCTCCATTGCTGCGAGGTGCACAAGTGAAATTTTGGTGTCTAGATGGAAAAAATCCAGAAGAACTGGAACCAAGTATTCCCGTTTCTCCGTTAGAGTAAATGTTTATTAATCCAGTGGACGTTTTGGGACTTCTCCATCAGATTATGCTCCCCAATCTATCTAAACCAAACGGATTTCAACCACTTTGGGTTTGTGTGCAAATGCTTGAGTAGAAAGACTTTGGAGTACATTAAATTTGCAATTTCATCCTTATAACATCTGAGCACCTCGAGGGGTTTTTATAATCCGATGTGGGGAAGCAGAGAATGTTTTGGAACCCGACCAGATGTGGATCAAACCTCCTGGTGGAGGTATTTACTGTAGAGTCCCGTCTTATTCCCACGAACCCATTTATTATTCCAGCACAAACAACTGGATCTGATGTTTGACGTTTCGCTGCGGAACAACTCCGACGCCAAATGATAAAAAGTTTTTATTTCTTCCCCAAAAACTTAAGGTTTCCAGTCATTTATTCCAGTAATTTTCTTTGCCAATTTATGGGTATTTGTCAGTGCCAGATTTAAAGACATTAAACAGGCTTATGTGAAAAGATGCAGTGGGTGTATTTGTGGTTTCAGCCATTCATGTGTTTGCAGAAACAGCTTGTAAATAACGTAGACTATTGTCCAAATGTAATTTTCATTTACAACGCGGAGTCTTGGATTTTTTTTCTCTCCGTTTTGAGGAACGTGCTGGGAATGTATTTGGAATGTTTCGACATCTTTCGACAAGTAGGCATCAGATGACCCCCCCCCCCACACACACACACACACACACACCCAACCTGCCCCCAACAGGAAATGTATTTATCAATGTCGTTTGCAATAATGCCTGATTCTGTGTAGTTTTTGTAATGCTGCACAGGTTCACAGCCTCGTGACATGTTGCGACACTACTTAAGCTGTCATGGGCGACGGTGGCCGATGAGTCTGGAGAGACTCTTAAAGATGAAGTTGGATATGGAGGTGGAGAGGGGAGGGGGGGCACATATCGGTATCATTTTTAAGGAGGCCAAAGCAAACAGGAGAAAAATCTCGATCTTGAAACGATCGTCTTTCGGCTCGGAGAGCGCCGACTCGCTTCCCCCCGGGGCGCTGTGGCAAAGAGTTGGCAAACGACGGCTGCTGAGCTATCCCAGGAATGCTCCAGCGTTTTCACTGCTCCTTGCCAACGGTGGAAGCCTGTCTGCTGCTGCATGCTTGTTATTCTGGGTCGCCGATCCGTGGACTGTCAGGAACGGCCTCCAGATGTTGGTTTTACAAAAAATGTCATCAATCGGCGGAATAGCGTCGGCGCACGTCTCTCTGATGCAAGTCACGTTTGATCAGCATCGACGCGGAACAAAGCAGCCGGCTGTTCCTCCTTCGCCCGATTCGCCACGTTAAATTGACATTAGAATCGGTTTGACGATGGACTGGAGCTTTTTTGAAAGCGACTCTAGCAGCTTCGACTTGAAGCTAATCCGAGAAGCAGACGCGGTACTTCCATCCGTGGCACAGCCGGGTGGTCAGTGATCTAACGCGAGTCTTTTCCGAAAGTGCAAACGCAGAGGAAGGAGGACAGTCCAGCATGCAGAGGAGGATAGAGCGCCTTCGGTTGAATAATGAAAATCGCTGAGCGAGAGCTCATTAGGCCTCGGCGTGTGGATGCGCCCCTTACGGTTAAATCCCCTACTTCACCCGTGGTCTTTTACGGGGCCCACCCAGGAGCCCTTTCATGCAGATTGACAGAAGTTGGATGCAAACGCTGCCTCACTAAAACTGCTGTTGAAAAAAAAAAAAAAAAAAAAAAAAAGAAGTGTTCTTGTTCAGGGTACTTTTTTTTTTAGTTAGCGCTCGCCAACGCTTTGTCAAAGATGTTTGGGTCTGATCCACAGAATGAACACAAACTTGATTCGGCTTCGGGTTTTTTTTGTCTTTGCTTGTAATTGTGTGTTTGTTTAAGCCGTGTTATCTACGAATCATGAGGTACCAGTTCCCACTCAGGACATTTTAACGCTGAAATCATCATCCTGATTATCTTTTGATTGAGCTAGTGTTGTTTCCTTTACTTTCTGTTTATATGTTGTGACTAAATTCCCTTTTTTCCTTCTTTATCTAGGGGCCTCCTGGTGTGAAAGGTGAAAAGGTGAGTACTTTTATACTTTGAAATGCTCCCAAGTTTTGAATTTCCCACATTCCCCCGTTGGGCCACAGTCCGTTAAAACATCGCTACCGCTCTATCCGTCATCCAGAGACAGCAGCTTGTTAGCTTAGCTTAGCAAGAACACTCAAAACAGCTGGCAAAGGTTTGTAAAAAGTAAAATGTGATTCCCTCTGTTTTGCGTCTTAATGCTAAGCTATCCAAACCGCTCCCTCCAGATTCATATTTCCTGTGCAGATGTGAGGGCCGTTATTTAGCAGGAGAATAAACTGATTTCTCTTGATGCCAAACTCTCATTTAAAGGAATATGAAATTTTAGTCTTTCATTTTTGCAGGTCAATCACATTAAAAAGTACATTTCTCCATAAAGAGTGTCACTTTCCATTTGCTGGGGGAGGAAAAAAATTGCTTTCAAACCTCCCCCATCAAAATAAATCCCAGAGCTTGAATAGTTCGATTCTATCGTTGTTCACAAACCTCCGGAGGAGAATATTAACGAGCGAAACCTGAGTTGGAGCCCCGTAATGCCTCGATTGGCCTTCCATAAAACATTAGTGGAGCGTGCAGAATACCCATAATTATCATTATGGGGCTGGGACCGATGGACAAACATGCCATGCTTTTACTCTGAAAGATGGAAGCCATGACTTCCCTTGATTCAGGATTAACGTGGCTCCTTCTTAAATGATTAAATTAAAGAATAAAAATGAATTCGGGTGTGCTGCAACGTGCAGCAGAAGAAGAAAATAGAAAATGTGTCGATCCTGAGTCGTGTTTTTAGACGCTTGTTTCATGCCGGTCATGTGATCGACTTCTGCACATGCACACAAGAAATAAAATGGAAAACGACTGCATGCATTCCTCCCACGCCGGATGATAAAGGCCTGCAACGCTGAACCCACTCAAGGCAATTTTCCCATTAAATCCGGTTTTGGAACGGCCGCCCAATGAAAAATTACACAAATTCCAACTTTTATTTTAAATTACTCCAACATTGCATTGAAGTTTGTCGGAGCGAAAGCCCCCCCATCCATGTGTGATAAACCGTCGGGCTCGTTTTTCGCTGTTGTGGCTAAATTGCAACCGCGCCAAGAGGGATGCATGAAGCGGGATGGCTTAAGGATGCGCCGTTATCCGATTCCAGGCAGATTAGCGTTCTGACTCGGCGTCCCGCACTCGGTCGTCCTTCAGTTGCTTTAAACAAAAGTGCGCTTTTGATTCGGTTTCGCTCTAATGTGATAAACCCACTCTCTTCTACACACAGGTTGATTTGAAACCAAACAATCTTGAGCTGCGTCCACGTCTCTTTCCCCTCGATTTTGGGGGCGGGGGGGGCAGATATCCAAAGATCTCTGGGGCATAAAATCTGGCCTGGCAGTGCAGCTCACCCACACTCAACCTCCCCCCACCGCCGAACCCACCAAACCTCACACCGCTGCTTTCTCTTTTCCTTTCTCTCATACCCAATTCATGTCAGCCCATGTTATCATAAGTGATTTTACTCTTTACCGCGGTGAATACTTGTGGTTTCCTGCGTTGTTTGCCTTTATCGGCGTGTTCTGAGTGTGAGTCTCGTCTTATTAGCGCTGTGCTAATATTTGTGCGCCCGTAGTGTTTGTTTGACCCTTGCATTTTCTTGCCTTCTGCAGGGGGATCAAGGCGACCAGGGACCACGGGTATGTGCTCCACTCCTTTATGATTATCTGGTGAATGTGACTCTGTTCCCACCCCACCCCCCAACTCTCCTCCCACCCCTCCAGGCAGAATTGTGGGCAGAAAAGGTTTGAGATGCATGAAATTCTGGGGATAGTGTTCTTCCCATCCGTCCGTCCACGGTGCCAAAGACAACAATCATCTCGGCGCAGCTTGTTTCTACACCGGGAAAACGTGCAAAGACAACTTGGACGGCGCGGCGTCCGCTTTATTCTGCAGAGAGACCTCCTTTCCTTACTTTAACTCCTCATCTTCAAATCCAACACGACTTCGAGTTTCGGCGGAAGTAAATCCGCGCAATCGCAACGATAATCAAAAGCCAACTCGCCCTGTCTCTGTAATTACTCGTGAGTCACTTCAATCCTTGACGTGACATGGCCTGTTCGGGGGCTTTAATCATTTCCAGCTCTGCAGTTTGACATTTCTATGAAAGCGCAGCTCCTAAATGATGATGATGTGAGTGCTTTCCTGCGCTCGACGGACTCCAAAATGAATCACTCCATCTCGACCTAGCAGCCAGCGTGCCGTCGTTTCTTGACTAACGGTTAAAATACGAGAGGTCTTTGAGAAACACGACGGCACATGTTTGTTTAAAGTAGACTGCATTAACCGGGGGCTCATTTGCAGAAGCGTCCCTACCTTTGCATCTACCGTCGTCAACAAGGGCGGGTGGCTTGAAATGACTGCGATTGATTTCTACGAGGGCAAAGACCACGGAGAGGTTAGAGCAACAACACGGGATCGTTTTATCGCCGGGACGCCAGCCGTCCCCCAAGTGGATCTGATCCCAGCTCCGTTTCAGACGCCCACCCAGACGTTGAACTCTTCGGGATGGGTCCCTGCCCGTCAAAGCACCTCCTTCACTATTGTTTGGATGCCAACACAAATGGCCTTTGCCGTCAAATACGATTAGTCGTCTCAAAGCGATAGATCTCGCAAAGTTTGTGTTGAGCGTGGATCTTTCACAGGACTTTTTAATCATCCACACAGTACGGGATGATCAGCGTAGCAGCAGAGGCTGAAATGTCTTCACTCTTTAGTAAACGCTTGACTTTCGCCTCCCATTTGTACCCTTTTAACCTGGGAAATGGAGCCATTTGTCTCTATCAGCTCCAAACAAGCAAACAGAAACAGCGGCGGAGCTGATGGAGTCCTACCAGCGACCAACGAGGCTCTATTTGTCTTTTTGGAATAAATAAACTGTCCACTTTAACATTTCACTAACTTCCTGGTGGAGCACAATTGTCACACAATCATGTGTGATGGACTGCAGGGGCGCGAAGCCACAATGCTTCACCGGCGAATGGCATTACCTCCCCCGGAACGGCTTATTGTCGTTGCAAATTAGATTATTAGGTCAGTTTAGTGGAACAGCATAAATAATATTTTCTTAATAAATGGAGCAACCCCGCCCGAACTCAGCGTTATGTAACCAGCTGGAGATTAAGCTAATTTCATGCCCAGTATTGCCTGTGTGCAGAGAGACTATTAAACCCATATGAACATCTAAACTGATAGATGACCTGACAACAGAGCCGACCTATCAAAGGACGGACCGTTTGCGTTTCCGTGTATGTTGGAAATGTGTTTGTCTGCTGGTTTAAAGGCAAAAGGTCAGTTTAAAACCTTCATGGTCAAAGCTGAGAGGGTTTGAGAACCACCACACCAGACTGGTGTCCACTGTCTGCTCTCCACATGTCGGGGTCGGCCATTTGTTGGCCCTAAAGGTCAAAGACTGCGTCCTAGCACCGGGGGTTAACAAAGCAACAAATAATAAATTACCAAGTTTTGACAAACAAATGTGCGGCCACCGTTTAAGCACCGCTGGTGGGATATAATTAGTCACTGGCACCATATATCACCAACAAACACGGGTGGTCTTTTTGACGAATGGTGCGCGCTACAGGTGTCGAGCAAAGGTTTGAATGCCTGGGAAAAATTCTTTGGATTTCATGAAGACTTTGCCCTTTTGTTTGTGGGATACTTCTCCAATCATGGGATTTAACCAATTTGCAGCATTCTTACAAAATAATACAGCTGGGATTATATAATTTCTAGGGTTTGACTTCTTCTGAGAACCCCTTAAATAAATGTCAGTAGAGATAAATATGACGCGTCAGATTTGATGCCAAATCTGAGGCTTTCGACGAGTGTATTATCCCGCGTCTTGAATTTATTAAAGCCATCTGGGCACGGAATAGGTTATCCACTCCGCACATGCAGATTCAGAAAATGCCCATGCTTGTGTTTGCTTGGGATGTTCGGCGTTCCTGGTGCGGTTGCGGAGTTGCAGTTTCTGGCAAGCGTCCTGTGACGACTTTTTTTGCTGATTGTCCCGCTATCTTGGCTCCTTGTTTACTACAGTTGCAGGCATCTCGCTGTAGGCAAACGACATAATAGAGCTGCTCGACGAATGGCCAACATCCGTTTTTGGAGGGGAAAGTCAAAACAAAGCAATCTGTGAATGGTTAGGATATTCGTGATTACCATTCACCGCGTGATCGTCAGCGCCGAGGAATGCGAGGTGGGCTCACCTAGTCGAGCCTGTCCTTATCTTATCGCCTGCGGAGTCAAACTGAACTACTACTGTATGGGCAGATAAGGTGTTTTTTTTGCATATTTTAGACATGCATTGATCAATGAGGTTGTGGAACAATCCTCTTTGCATGTGCATCAAAAAAACGTTCCAAAAAAAACCGGCCGGCACATGAACCACACTATTTGCATCGTCCGTTCCCGCCCAACCATAATCTCGTACTTGTTTTTCCTTCTTTGCATTCTTGATGTTTGAGGTTGTAAATAACATGGAAATATTTGTGCTTCCCAGTCGAACAGTGCGCAGCGTACTCGCTGCTCTTTTTTCCGCTGCACAGATGAATTAAATCAGCCCAGTCTTGAAAGCAGTTTTCTTAACGATCCATGCTTTTTGAATTATCTCGCCGAAACAGAGGGATGGCACCAGAAGCCGTGTTTGGATAGGCCAGATTTTATCTCCAACTTGAGTAAAGTTGAAGGCCGGTGTCTTTCAGGGTGTGTTTATACTGGTGTGCCAGCGTCTGAGAAGAGTTTGTTCAGGTTGGTTGTTTATTGCGAAGTTAAACTATCTTAGTATGTCTGAAATCCCACCTCTTGAGGTATCGGTTACCTTTATAAGAGCTTTAACATCTTCAAAAAGCTAGATTTTTAATGTCAAAAGGATGATTATGAATCGTTCAGCTCAGGAAAAACGGGCTGGGTGACTGGAGACTGAACTTTCCCCAAATCGAACAAAAAATGTTACTGTCTAATGTACCTAGTTAGCTAGATTGAGGCTAGGATAAAGGGAAATTGCTAACTCTAGTATTTCCTAAGCTTTGGAAAAATCTTACTTAGGTAGCTAGTTAGCTAGATGGAGGCTAGGATAAAGGCCAAATGCTAAGTCTAATTGAAGCCTTGTGAAGAATCCATCAGCTTCCAAAGAACTGCTGACCAAGCTAAAACAAGATCAATTTTCAGGGAAGCAGTTTTGAAAATACTAAAATCGCGTTACAATTTATGGCAATATGTCCTTAAAAGACTCGTCACTGTCAATGACCTTGTTTGACAGTCTTGCGCGATGGAATAAACTGTTGTACGTCTTCTAAAAACAGTGATTCTGGACGGGGAATGAAACATCTGAAAGCTTTTCTAACTGATGATGTGTCCATGTTTCTGGCTTCGGAATAAAGTCAGCATCCAACTACAACCCCTCGTCTCCTTTCAACAAAACACAAGTCCAAAGCTTCTTTCCTTTATTCCATTTTCATGAGCGGATCACGTCTGTCGTTGCGTTCGTTGACGAGGTAATCGGAGACGGCTTGATTGAATTTCCAGCGGACATCGCGATCTCGAAGAGTCGATGAGCGACGCAGCTCCTGTTGTTCAACGGCACGTCAGCGCAAAGTCCAGGATCGTCTCGACAAGTCTTATTTGGACGGACTCGACAGGAAACGGTCCCGGAGACGACCAAAAGATCAAGATTGAGAAATTGATTCTGCTCAACGTGTAAACATCTTCCTCCCTGTGGTTGAATGTCATGCGTGTCGTCCCATGTTTAACCCTTTGTCCCTTTTAGGGGTTGCCTGGTCTTCCTACCATGGCTGCTTTGCACAGCAACCAGATCCTGACTGTCAAGGTTTGTTGTCGGCGGTGGTGCTGCTCGGTCCGACCCCGCCGCCAAACATACTGGGACTAAATCACTTTCAGCTGCCTGACGATTGACCGGTCGCAGGAAAAAACTCCTAATTAATCACAGCCGGTCAATCATGACCCCCCCCCACCCACCCACCCAACAGACACTACCAGTCCGTCCCTTGAGGTGTCAGTTGCACGCTGTTTGCCAGGTTCCAGATGAATCCAAGACACAGTCTGGCTTGTGTCCATTGATGTTAAAATAAATGATATCCAGAAGGAATGTGATGAGGAACCAGACGGGCAAAAACGTTTCTCAAATCGGTTTCACCACAAATCCTTCACTCCACTAATTTGGCCTTGGGGGGTTGTTTTGTTGATGGATAAAGCCACTTAATACCGGTGGACACTGGTGGAATAATGCGTGCATTGAAAGAGGCGAGGTTAGAACTCAACCTCGAAATAGAAGGTCGAGCCGGTTCCGGTATGTGCCGCTCCCGGGGTCCGACTGAGCAGTAGGTGCAGCGAATGATGATGATGATGATGATGATGATGCTTTTTCAGCGTCGGAGAAATTCACATTTTTCCGGGGGCTGGGAGCCGACCGTGGCGCCCTCACACCCCTGAGGTGGTAATTATGGGCCCTGGCTCCAAACTTCAGATGTAAAACCACCTCGGAGCTGGAAAAGTGTGGATTCCTCCTCTCCCCCCCCCCCCCACCATCTGTGATCAGAGTTCATGAACAGCAACTCTTCTAACCAAATCTGTTTCTTTTTTTTTGCATTTGCCTTCCTCCTTTCTCCTCCTCCTGCTGCTGCTCATCCTCCTCCTTTCACCTCTGAACCTGCGACCTCTTGACCTCACACACCTGCTCAGATGGTCTTCCCTAAGATCAATCATGGCTTTCTTTCCGCTGACCAGCAGCTCATAAAGCGACGGCTCATTAAGGTAGTGGCTGCGTCCTCCTTTTTCTTTTCTGTCCGCCGTGCCGAGTCCCGACAAATCACTCCTCCTCGGGCATCCAGCAGTTTGCATGCGAGCCTTCAGACAGACCTGTCAGATACACTTAAACACTCCCTCCGTTATTGTTTGAGCTTTAACTCTTTTTAGAAAACAAGGTTTCCTTGTGGTTAAATGGATTACTGTTCTGGCACCACTTTAAGCGCGTTCCCTGCAAGTTAGATTGCAGAATATTTTCTTAGTCTCTTATAATCCACTGTAATAATGGGCCACACATTTACTGTATATTTTCACTCTGATTATTTTAGCTCATTTTCGGTGCCTAATGAACAAACCCATTTGGGGAGTGCCTGCATTTATAGGGATTACTGTTTCAGCTATAAATCAAGGGACATTAAAACTCCATATTAGACTCTGTCTGGAGATGCAAACTGTCCTGTGTGTTCTGGAGAGAGACAGCCAATGGGATCGCTCGAATATGAAGCAATAGAGCGGCGATATCGCACGAATGTTTAACTCTTGTTTCTTCCTCGCGTAGGGAGATCAAGGCCAAGCAGGACCACCGGGGCCTCCGGGGCCACCGGGCCCACCTGGGCCCAGGGGGCCACCAGGGGACACAGGAAAAGATGGACCTCGAGGCATACCGGGTCTGCCAGTGAGTATTGATTACACATGATCCATCGTATGCACATTTAAGAACATAGCAAATCAATAAATTTGGTCGATGTGTTATAAATTACCGTAACGCAAAACAAAGATTTTCAAATGTTCTTTTGGGTTTTTTTTTCCTCTAAAACAAAGACTCATTGTTTCCACTCCACGAGTTCATCTCTATTTGTTGCTGAATTCGATTCGGTTCTGACCCGACGCCAGCGGGGTTGTCTTTTAGCCTTTTAGCAGCTAAAGTTTAGCGAAACGTGACGCTGCCCAACAGGGAACACTTCGACTTCACGTTAGGTTGGTTGTTATTCCTGAAAATCCTTACAGTTTTTGTTTTTGTGAGTCGTAATTCGGTCGCTGGCATGAATCTTATTTATATGAGCATAAAACCTTCTCAGGGACTCGAGCTGATCTTTATTTTCTTGGCAGGAGTGAATTTTCAATGTTTATCTTTACATTTTTTGACTGTTTTGTTGCATTTTTAATGGATGCTGCTTTTCTCTGAGAAATTAAACTTCTGCTTCTGATTTATTTCTCTTATATTCAATATAAGATAATTGGGTGAAGTTGGGGAAACGCCCTAACATTGATTTGGCGCCCAAAAGCAAGACATGGCAACATTTTTCTTTGCTCTTTTACCTTAAAAACTGCACAAACATTCCAGAACCGGGCCTGAACTGAAACCAGAACCCTGAATAAGATGGTCAGGCAGACGTAGAGGAGGGTTCAGGTGCCTCCAGCCTGGTTAACGCCTCCTAGTCGACTTAATGTACGAGCTGGGCGATCCTGAGCTCGACTTCAAAAGCTTAAAAGCGGAATTTGAACATTACGGTAAAAGATTTTGTAGAATATTTAACTATTTTTACCTTTTCGTGTTTACCATAGGGGGAAGCAGGACAGCCTGGAGAGACGGGAGCCGTGGTGAGTACAAACCTTCACCATCTGCATCCGACTCATGAGTTAGCCTAGCCGTTTGTTAGCAGCTGGTTCCTTCTGTCGTTTCTAACTTTTTGACTTTCCCTTTAAATATTTTTATCGTGATCAAGTCGATGTAAAAATTAAGTACAAATGTACGTTTAATCACTCATTCTGGACACCCTTTTATATTCATTCCTCATAAATTAGCCGTTGTGGGACGCCGCAACCTACATTTTTTAAAAAAAATGCTTTTTTAATTAACCAGATATTCACAACTGAGGCGGTTTACAGTTACATTGGTGAATATTAATGACATATTTAATGACGCCTTATAAAAACGTTTGTTTTCCCTCACCAGACTCCTTATAGAATAAGGTCAACCCGCTCCAGTTAACAGCAACTGGATACGGGCTGGTTGGTGTTCAGCAAATAAAGCATTTGATTAAAGCGTTCTCGTAAAATCCACACCGACCAATTCAAGCCAAATTCCAGAGGAAGCGCAGACGGAAAACGTTGAATGCAAAATCGCTTCGCGATGTCAGTTTTAACAAGTGCAGAAGGGAGAACGTGGAGCTGACAGAAGAGGTGCTACACGTCCGCGGAAAAGTCGGTATATCGGAAAGAAACGAAAATAATCGATGTTGAACCTCAAGCGCGGGAGGCTTTTGAAGCTAACGCTAATCGTTTCTTGGTCTCTTAGCACGCGATCTGTTTGTGACGTGAAACTTTGGATCTTTTTTGGCTTTGACATTTTTTCCCCTCATTTTTAAACAATTACGTTGACGCGATTCTAAAAATTGGAGTAAAAACTTCCCGTCGGCCTCAGGTGCGCTCCAACAAGAGCCTGTTGCGCTAACACCTGTTGCCAGTTAGCGCCCGAGTGCGGATCCAAAAAAATGAATGATGAGCATTCGAAATGAGCTCAAAGGCCTTTGATTAAAAATGCTTAGCTCGCTGTATTTCTTGGAATAAAATTTACACGCAGCGTGACACTAATGTACTTTTAATAGGAAGTCACGTCAGGATCTGGTGCGATGAGCGCATCCTGGACGTTGTAAAAAGACCCCGTCTGCTCGACGACACCGGGGGCGGGGGGGGGTTTGTTTCGTTTTAGAGGTTACAGATAAGATAACGCATCTTGGGGAAGGTTTTCCCGTGTGAGATCGTGTGAGCGGCAGAACCTCCGGAGGAGAAATTCTCCGTGCGGAAACACAACACCGGTCCACACCCTCCGCCGGCCTTCTTCAAATCAATGTGAATTAGGAGCGCGTGAGCATCCAGACTGATGGACTCCAGTCCGCCAACCCGAAGAATAATGTTTGTTCTGCTGCTCCAGATCGGCACAAGTCGACCCGGGATGGAGATGTTGAGGTCGTCCCTTAATTAACTTCTGATTCTTTCTTAGAGCTGATGCTCGCTACACACAGCTCGGGGTGTGTGTGTGGTTTTTTTTTTTTTTTTTTTTTTTTTTTTTTATGTAAATGCTATTGTTAAAAAAGAAGCAACAATGGATTCCAGAGTTTTCCAGCAGCCTTCCAGGACATGTGGTGCTGGTTAGGAGGATTAGACTCTTGTTGAGCAACAGGGAGGGGAGGAGAGGTGGGAAGAAGAAGAAGAAGAAGAAGAAGAAAGAGGAAACATTTTCAGGACTGGATTCAACATCATCAGTGCCATGAGGCTCTTCTGTTGTAAATTAATGGCGTCTCTGTGGAAGTGGCTCGTAGCCTCGCACACAGTTTTCATTTAGGGCTTGATTTCGCTTCAAGAAGACTAAATATGGAAACTGGTGGCGGGGAAAAAAAAAACAAACTCAAGTGTTATTTCCAATTATGCAACATGCAACTACCCACAATGCATTACTTGCTCACCTTATTGGTGAACATACAACACCAACGTAGGCGTCGTTTCGTTAGCATACGCGCGTAAAGATGTGACCAAACGGATCGTCAGGAGGTGAAAATTGAATTACCCTTGTTCTAGTTTTGTCGTTTAGACCTGGACGTGTTTTGTGCTATTTTTAGCCATCATCGGGTTGCTGCTCAGATGTAAAGCAGCTCGTAGCTAAATGTGGCATCTCTAGTCCTGTTGTCGTTTAAATGATGTACGCAGATGATGTTGTTCTAACCTGTTAGCCCCAAAGGAGCCGAGTAGATGGGTTACTAGAGTTTTAAAGACCTTATAAGTGATGCAGAAGCTTTGAACGGGTTTTGCTAGCCTGCTACGAGGACCCAACAGGACCCAGCAATCGCTCCATTGTTCCACGTTTCCGACACAGGAAACATTCAGAGCTTTCGTCGTCATTGGCCGTCCCGTTGTCATGACGCATTTACAGATTGCTGTCCTTTTAAGAATGCTAAACGATAAGCTAATGCGCAATACGGAAATAACATCTCCGGATTGGACAGCCAGGATGAAGAGCTCTTGACTTCAAGAAGCCGGTAGCTCCTGAGTGCTCTCAGATGTAGCCAGGGCTAATTAGCGCTTAGCGAGTGGAGGTTGGGGGGAGGGAGGTGGTGGTAGTGGTGGTGGGGGGGGGGGGACATAATCAAGACATTTACTGACAATAGCCTACAAAAGGCTTTTAAAAGCGAGCGGGAGGAACCTTTTGCTTGGCGTGGATAATGAAAGAGGTTCATTGAGGTTTTTTGTTGTAAGCAGAGATGGAATGTTCTCTAAATGAGCTGGAACTGTGGGGGCCGGTTCCGTCAATGTGAGAACTGCAGGTTTTATAAAGGAGAAAGCGTTCGATCGCCATGTTTCATCAGAACTAACCCAACACGATAGGACGACTGGCACAAGTCCCTCAACCTGAGTCGGGCTTTGGGGAAAAGACGTTAAATGTTTTCGTCAATTGTGCTGCATCGACATGAACAAAGTTTGGAAATGTGTGTTTTTGGGTTTTTTTTGGAGGGAGATTGGTGGCGGGGGGGGGGGGGGGGGGCAAAAAGATCCGCCTTGGCCTGGGCTCAGCTGAGCTCCCCCAGCCAAAACAGAACCATTTATCCCAGTTTTGGAGCAGCGGGACAGGTTTTGGCCAACGAGAATGTCGAAACATCCAAGTGAAAAAGTGTTGATGAGCTGCTGTGGGATTAATAATTTATGTTCTGGTGAAGCCAACGTGCACAAGCACGCGTTCTCACTAGGGCCCGGGTTCTAGCGGAGGAGGTCGGGCGCTCCGACGCGGCGTCTGGTGGAGTCGAATCTCGGTGAGGGACGCGGCGCCGTTTTATTAGTTTTGAAGCGTTTCCAAGCTTTTTGGTGTCAAACCGCTCGACGTGTAAAAGTCGAATAAAAAAATTTTAAAAAAGACAGGCTAGCTAAAACCAATAAAAGTGAAAGTAAGATGAACGTTAGAGATAAAAACCTTTTGGTGATTCATCCTCTCATTAGAGATTTATGTAGGGATTAAAAAGGAGGATTTTTCCGTCTTTGTCGGAGACAAAAAAACAAGGGCTCGATTGTGCGTCTGTTGAAGGATGTTCGCTCGCCACACGACCAGTTTTGCCAACCTCTGCTGCGATCGCTGTTGGCGGCAGACACAATATTATTTCATTATTCTGTTTCTCTTCCAATTTTACAGGGGCCTGAAGGACCAGAGGGGCCGACGGTAAGAAAATAATTTTGGAATATATCCTTTATTTTCGATGAAATGAAATCGACTTCTAGGATTTCGGACTCTTTGATGGTAAAGATGCTAAGCGCGTTTTGGGTCACGGGGGTCACCTGAGGGGCGAGTAAACAGACTTGGAGGGGAGTTGGAGAACGGAGGAGTTGGAGCTCGGTGCGGCGCTCCAGGGCCCCCCCCCCCCGGTCCCTGGCGACGCTGATGTGGGGAACAGATGGAAGTCGTATCCATCAGGTAGCTGCCGGTGTTTGTTCAGGGTAACCCAATCAGACACTTCCTGTCTGCGCTGTCATCTGTCGGCGAGGCCCGCCGCCGGCGTAAGGGGGAAGGGGGTCAATGATGACACGCCGCCGCGTTAATGACTCATACGCCGGGCCCCGGGGGGGCCCTCCTTCTCAATTAGTTCTACTGCTGGCGTTTTCAGCCAGAAGGGCCACGTCGACGGTTATTCATCGCCTCGCCGATGGATTTGAGAACACGATAGAATGTTTGAGTTTTAAGCGTGTTTTTTATCAAATATTACCAGCTTTAGTTCCCAGGTTGAGTTTCTGACGCGTTTATTTTTCCCTCCTTTTTGTCTCGCGTCTCTTTTTACGTCTGACAGGCGTGACGACGTTTAAAATGTGGTGTCGGTGCTCGTTTGTCCCGCGTATCATCGCCGCAACTCGGAAATTAAGATGGGAGTTGCTATTATATAATTCAATTATAATTTCTGAGGCTTTTTTTGTTCTAAACTTTAAGTTTAAAAAAAAAAAAAAAAAGTTTTGGTCCAGATTTGTGACTGGAAAGAGCTGCGTATCAAGTTCACCTCAGGTTCACAACTTTCTCATATATACTGTATATACTGCTTTTATTTGGTTCCGTCCACCTATTTCCCAATATTATACCCGCCCCCCCCCAAGAATAAAGGTCCACGATGGGTTCCAAAGTTAAAGTAAATATGAAGTTTCTCTTCTCTCCCTGTGATACTTTGCAGAGTAACGCTCAACACACACGTCTTATTGTCCGCCTATATCCTCCATAGCTTTGCGGATCTTAAAATATGACATGCGGTGTTTGTTCTGGCCCGGTTCTGCTCAGATCAGCACACTCAGGGTTGGATGGGAACAATAGGAACGTCTGTTCAGGAGTGCTGATGTACGTGCAACCTGTGATGTTACAATCATCGTACAAATGTCGTATAAATATATATATATAAGCCTATAAGTGTGATTTTTGACACCTGAAGGTGTTTTTTTTTTTTTTGTTTGTTTGTTTCTCAGGGTCCAATCGGGCTTCCAGGAGATCCAGGCATCGACGGACTCAAGGTGAGTCAGATGAAGAGAAACACGTCACGTTTCGCTCTCTGGTTGCTGATTGGTTGCTTTTCGCCAAAACGAAACGGGTGGCGTCACAACACGATAATTCTTTAACCGCCTCTGGACGACGAATTTAGCGTCAAACATGAGGATTTACGAAATTGGAGAAGGTGAAATTATCAGTTTTGTTCAAAAATCTTTCACACGTGTTTTTTAAAATCTTTTAAAAAAACAAAAATCTAGAATGCAAGAGTTTGTAAATGTTAGCATTTGACGGTTTAACTGCTTCCATTCGCAGCCAAGGCTCTTTAAATCTTTAAATTCAGGCAGCTCCGGGGGGGAAGATTTACACTTTCAGCTTCACGATGTCGAAGACATGCATCACTCTCCTCCACGGAGCGCAAACGTTCGACCGCAGCGAGAACAAAAAAACACCGGAGGAGCATTTTCTTTCTGTTAAATTGAACAATCTGTCTGAATTTAACCCGGAGACCCTCGCCGAAGAAGACGCAATAAAAATAAAATCAGAAAGCCGGCGTTTATTCCCACCTGAAAGTACTTTACCTCCAGAAAGCCTCACTTCAGGATACTTAGTTTTCATTCGTCTCTCTGGCCTTGTGTTGCACTTTTTATATTAGAAAAATTCTGTCATGCATTCTGACAATTTCAAACCGCTATCCAATTTAGGAGAAAAAACCCCACGGCGGCATCTTCGAGCTTCAACCGCAAAGTAGAGTTTCAAGCTGTGCACGGATGCAGCGCTTTTCTGGACTTCATTGTCAAAAAAAAAAAAAAAAACCAGAACTGGGAGGCGATGCAGGTGATGAAGAAAGAGGTGAAGGACGACAGGATAAGTGACGGCGATGAACGGGGAGGTGATTTTTTTTTTTTTTTTTTTTTGGACGTCCTGCCTGCGTTGCAAAGCGTTCGAGGCACACATGGCCGTAATCGGAACCAGAGCAGAGGAATTTCATCTTGGAGGGAACGCCGTATTGACTCTGGAGACAGAAGACGGCCTAATTCTATACTTGTGTGAGGAGGGTGGCTGCCATCATGCGTGAAATAGGACGCCGGTGCTGAGCGATGCAGTTATAAAGTAGAATCTGTCGTGGCGCGTGGCCGTTAGTCATGCAGGAGCGGCGGCGGCGGCGGCGGCGGGTTGAGCGCCCGACGTCGTATCGATCTCAAATCGATCGCCGCTGGAAGGGGAGACGCCACCGTTAACGCCCCCAGATTAGGAGTTTTTAATCAGACTCCCATCATGTTAGTGGGCAGCAAAAACCAAAGCATCATGGGTAAATCAGGAAGAATGGACGGGGTGTAAAAGGAGATGGCATAAATTTTGATCTCTATAATATATCTCCTTCAAAAAAAATGCTGAACACTTGTACAGGTCAAAGGTCATCTGTCAAAATAAAAAATATATAATATATATTCTCCTGACCCCCCAGGGGGACATTGGCGTCCCAGGACTGGACGGCATCCCTGGATCCAAGGTCTGCTGCGCACCCACTTCCTGTGCGCTCTTATTTTTTAAATCCACAGTAGTGATATATATATATTTTTTTTTTTTAAAAACATTTTGGACTCCTCTACAGTTCATGTTTTGTTTTTTTTACCTTTTTTTTTTTTTTTTTTACATCTTTTTATTTGTTTTTTCATTTTCATTCATCCTACAAAATAAAAGCATGACGACCCACCCGTGCATGTAAATCAGATTCTGTCCCGTTATTATCGGCAACTGCAAGAAGCTGATTTTTTTTTTTTTTTTTTTTTTTTGGGGCCCGTTTGTGGAAAAGGCAGACATCCCATAATCCAACATGAATCTAACCCCAGATACGATCTGACCCCCCCCCCCCCCCCCCCGGTGCCTCCAATCAGAACCCGACTCCCCCTGAGCGTTCCTATCTTTTAATACTCTGCTTTCTTTCCCAACAGGGTGAAATGGGAGAGCAAGGTGAAAAGGTAAAAGTGATGATTCAAACATTATGCTTGTGATTTCCCATCATGCATAGCGCTAGCATCCTTTCCTTCAGCTCGTTCCAGACAACTTTTTCAAAGGTGACTCCCTTCTGAGACTTGGCCACCAGCGACTCAGTGAGTCACCAAACTGAGTTCCTCCAACGGGGCGTTGGGAGGAGACCAAAACCTTCACCCACACCATAAACCCAGCGAGGAAGCCGATTCCCTCCATTCCCTAATTCTAACGGTGCCTTTATTCGCTGATGTTGGACGGCGGCGGCTGGACGGTGTGAGCGGCGACCGTGGCGATGACGCCGCGTTCTTCGTCAGCCACCAAACGGCCTTCAAGCCCAGATTTATCCCTCAACTCCAGTTATTCGCCTTCATAATGAGGCGACACAGGCACCATCGCCAGGCTCCCGGTATCCGACGTTAAAACGTCACGCGTGTCACGTGGAGACGAACCGGGAAGCGAAAAATGTGGCTAAACAGCGGATCCATAGATATTTACTGGAAGGACTTGTATGCGCAGCTTTGAGAGGCAAATAATCAGCTTTTCTTTTCGTTCAGACGTTACGTTGCTAGCCACGTTAGCATCGGACTGATTCACTCATGCAAAACCCAACAGAACGTCAAAAGTTTATGCGTGGCACGATAATGAGATCGTATAAGATTCTCCAGCGGGACGCAACCTTTGGTTTCCGCATAAAAATCGTCCGATGAGGCGCTCGCTGCCAAAGACGGCGCTGGAATCCGCTCCCTCGTGTTACGAGCTTTTATTTTAAGACACGCCAAATGCACGTACGTTATTATTTTTGGCGCCGCCTGCTAAATAAATAGCCGATGGGCACCTTCGAGGAAAATAAAAAAAGATTGGAAGATATTGTTTAAGAAGCACAGATCCTGTGACTTTAGACACACGGTTGGCGTCGACCCACAGAACCGATGGGATCGTGTCCGATCCATCCACAGCGCCGCTAAAATACGACATAAAATACAAACTGTTTGATCTGCTTCACGCCGCTCAGCTGGAAAAGTCGTGAATTTATCAGTGAAATCCTTGGTGTTTGACGCCAGGAGTTTAGCACCTCCATGAATGACGTCACCTGAGATCAGTCGTATCCAGATCTCGCCTCCTCTCCAAGCGTCCTGGAGCGTCGCCTGTCGTCCAATCACAGATGGAGAAGGATGTGTTGTTGATGTTTAAATGACAGATTTTACGCGTGAACCTCTCTCTGGTGTCGTTACAGGGCGATATGGGCGAAGACGGACCGAAGGGCGACATGGGAGAGAAGGTGGGTACAACCAGCTAACGTTAGCCACCTGAGAGTAGAGGAGGTCTCATGCTACCAACCCTTAACTCCAGATGCTTCGTTTGTGCTTTAAAGTGGTCTTAATGGCTGTTTATTTACCCCCGCTTTCATTTACCCCTGCATTGATTTGCCTTTGCGTTAATTTGCCCCTGCATTAACTCGGAATCTGTCGTCCAGATGGTACTTCTGCCGGACAAATGGTTCAAATCTCATATCGTGCGTCCATTGAGATTGACGTTTCAGGTTCCACTTTTATTTTGATGAGACAATTTTTTTCTTTTTGGGTAAAAAAAAAAAAAAAAGGTCATCGGCAAACAAACGCGTCCTTGGATCCGTTCGGCCTCTCGTCAGCCTCAAAGACGGTAACGCGTTTTCTAAGAACAGACGGCGAACACAAATATTACTGATGGACCGACAACAAAGCAGAAGCAGCGCACTTAAAACGTCTCGGTCAATTTATTGCTGTTCACCAGAGAACAACTTTGATAACTTCTCACTTTATGGTTACTCTGATTTTTTTTTTTTTTTTTTTTTTTTAAACTGGCTGCCAAGAAAGACACCGTTTGAAAGGGGACCAGATGCGGGACATCCTTTGTGGAAAATGAGCGAACAAAAATGAAAGTCAGAGGGCAATAAAACTTCAGCAGCCTTCGGGCAGCGCTTTGATCCGCTCCACCTTAATGCCGTAAAAATTAGAAATGGATTTTGGCAGCGGGAATAAAAAAGGAAAAAAGTGGAATTGAGCACCGTTGGCATTCGGACTACTGTAGCCGCTCACCTGCTATTCATTCTTCAACAGCGTATTGATGGATTTGGCAATGAGGAGAGACATAAAGTAGCATAAAGAGCTGGAAACGGTGAGGATTTTTTAAGTCGTGGTGGATTCGATTACCTCAGATTGTCAATGTCAGGATGTAAAAGTGATTTCCAACGGAGTGCACATGGCAGGAATCGTTGTTTTCAATTTAGATATAACTCAACAGACGTCCAGATGACTCGAACATGTGTCGGACGTTCCGATCGTTGATTGATTCTTCAGCGCAGGAGTAAAAAAAAAACAAAAAAAAAACGTGCATCACGTAAAACGCCGCCGGTCTTTGATCAAATTCTTCTTTTCTTGAGATTTTTGTTCCACTGGTGGAAGAAGAAAAGAAAGGAGGAACATCTCACGCAGGAGATGCCAAAGTTACGCAGCACGCGTGATACAAAAGGGAGTTTGTTTTCGACGGCGGGGGATCTGCGGAGTATAAAACAGGCGGAATGACAGGAAGTGTGCGCTCCGGTGCGTTTGTACGCGCGCATACAATTAATCACATATGGCAAACTTTGATTTGTGCAACTTCCTGGCACAGGAAGGAGTACATCAAGATAAAAATGTCATTCCAATCATTATTAGAAGACGTTTACGTGCATTTATCTCCTAAGACTGTAGTTTAAATAATGCTAGCAGATCATATTCATAGAATATGTAATCGGGTCGTTACGAGAAGCATCTTCAAAAGAATCCGATGGAAATCGGGGCGCGTTTGACTTTCAAGTTGATGATGCTGACATTCAAAAAGCTTTAATAGAAAATGCATCATAACCGCCAGCAGGCTCCGCTCGTCCGTCTCTGGCCTCATTTAAAACGAGTCATTACTGCAGTTCTGACCCATTTGCTTCTAATGCATTCTGCCATTGGCTTCTAATGCATTCTGAGTATCTAACTAGTTGTGAAATCAACGGCGGCTCGTCTCCGAAAAAAAAAAAAAAAAAAAAAATCGGACCCTGGAGATAAAACCAGAGTGAACTGGGAGTTGATTCGGGGAACTTTGAGGCTCTCGCTTTGGCTCCGGCTGGCGTGGCGCTGCGAGCCGGTCGGTTGGACTTCTGAATCCTGAGATCCGGTCCAAAGCTCTCGTGAACTGGCCACGTTTCAGCTGCTGGCGGGGGGGGCCTCCTCCGCCCTGGGGGAGCCATCATAATCTGAATTTTCTCAAATACATTCTAAGTCGGGGGGGGGGGGGGGGGGGACTGAGGTCTATTCAGCTGAGGCCGCTAAATTTGGTCGCTAATGGCCATAATATGAAGTAGGATTTATGTTTTAAGAGCTGCGGTGACATTTAATACTCAGATTTGTCACAACTCCGTCCCGGCTTCGTTGCTCGCTGATTAATCGGCTCCTTCTGATTGGCTCTCTCGCGTCGGCAAACAGCTGGAAAGCGGCCTGATTTGCTAAGTATACCTTACGAGATTGTGGCGCTATTATCTTTAAATGGCAATGTGCAGCTAACGGTTGCGGGTGTCGATAATGAAGTGGAGTCGGGGCGACGCTACTCCGTCTCGCTCCACTCTGTGGTTAGCAGACTCTCGCCTCACCGGGGGTAATTTTTTTGGCCCTTTTGGGGCATTTCAGCACTTACTGCCACACCTCAGCTCCCCTACCGTTGCTGCTACTTTTTCCATGTCACAGTAGCTCATTTTGGAAAAATAAAATTCCCATTTTGTGCTCAGGTTCGTCAGTTCGGGAGCAGAAAAGTAAAATGTTCGAGACCTCGCAGCTTTGGGATTAAAGCTGGTCTCGGATTTCATCTTGCCGAGTTTTATAATGGAAAAAAAGTTAATTATACATCTCATTCATAGCTGGACTGCAGGTTTAAGATGGTGAAATATTTTCTCGTTGTTTTTTTTTTTTTTGTGACATGCAGCAACTCGGAGCAGATGTGGGACGTTTTTTTTTACCAACCCCTCCCTCTCCGCCAGAAAGCAACAGGTGTAAAAGCAGCTCTGACGTTCATGTTTGTTTTATGGAAGCAATGATTCAATTAAGATGCAGGAGAAAGTCCAAAAAACGGGCTCCAGTATAAAGTTTCTTTTTTTATGAGACCACCACAACATGACATCCATGTTTCTTTTAAAGTTTTTGACCCCAACCGTTTTCGCTTTGTCACGTATAAACCAAAGTTGAAGTCTCTGATTTGTCTTAAAGCATGCAGTGCTCACAGCTAAGCTAATCTTTTTGTGCCTTTTTGTTAAAAAACATAAATATATTAATGTGGGGGTTTTATATATGGGGGGAACAGGCCTGCAACAAAGCCCAGCTGTAAACGGTAACACGGTTTATTGTCCACAAAAAAAATGGCTGCAATTAAACATGCCTAGTGTGCAGCGTGTCGTAATGACTCCCATAAAAGCCCAGCGCGAGAGGCATTCCTCGCGCAACTTCTGAGCCTTCTGAGGCGTATGTGCACAGAAACCACAGAGTCCACTTCGAGCTAAAGACCCCCGCTCCCGGTTCCCACCAAACACCCATAATTATGCTTGTTGGCCCCTTGTTTTCTGTATATTATTACTGTACGCTGCAGGAGTAACGCAATCCACAGGAAAAGCACTGGGATCTGGTTGTCTAGAGGACTCCTCTGGAAAAATGGGGCACGAGTCGCTCCTGTCTCCTCCCAGTCCAACGCCCAATCTCAGGAGATGCCCTGATTTTAAAAATGCCATCTCAAACTTTATTTAATCTTCTAGTTTGACTTTAAATCATTTGTGTAGCATCGTTTGTGACGCCACAGTGACGTCGTTGCGTAGAAACGGGCCACTTTCATAGACCTCTGAAGGTCTCGTGATGCGTTCGGTGGACTTTGTGTTGTGTAACTTTTACATTTGTGTTTATGGCCTCTTTCCCAGGGGGATGCAGGCTCCTCTGCAGCTGGCATCAAGGTAAGAGCCCGGTTATTGCAAACGGTCAGTCTATATTTCCTACCTAAGGATTGGGTCATGTTGACCCAGGGTGTAGCGGCTCTGGAACAACCCTACATCTGACCTTCCAATTTCATTGTACATCTGTATAATGACAATGTAAAGACCTTTACCTTTACCTACCTCCGTCATCATGGTTTTCATTAGGAGGCTGTTGCACCAACTGCTTGCAGTTAGACAGTGATGTTTAGATGTAAGCCTGACCTCTTTAAAAAAGGTCAGTAGCAACAGGTTGAGGCGTCTCGATGGGTTGTTTCTTGGAACCAGAACTAGAATTTTATGGAGGAGAGAATGAATATTTTCCTTTATTGGACCTACAACTAGAGATTGACATCATAAATTCAAAAGAAAATGCATTAAAAGAGCTGAAAAGCTAAAGTTTACCCTTAGTTTGACTTCTACCTCATTAGAGTCGCCCCCTGCTGGCCATAAGAAAACAAAAGTTTAAAGTGCTCCTGCTTTGGCTCCACTTTTTAGACCTGGAAGCTCTGTCTATATTTTATAGAGTCGGCCTTTTCCAAAAAAAAAAGAAAGTGGCACAACACAACCCAGAAATGAAAACGGAAAACTTTTGTATGTATTACAGGGTGAACCTGGAGAACCCGGACGAAGTGGACACAAGGTAATAAACGTCCTTTGCTGCACAATTGTTGTCACACGTGAAAATGTTTTATAGAAGGTGAAGTTTTACTCCAGAGGAATTCTAAATCAGCTGCTTTACGTGGGGTGGGGGTCACCTTGAATGTGGCCCTCCAACAAACAATGAGGTCATCGACATGACGACACAACAGATGTCCTAAAACTTTTGGATATTTGTGCATTTTGTCATAACCTCTACTTTTCCCTGAACCCAGCAGGTGTTGCATCAAATACTCAAGTTTAGGTTGTAGCAGCGTTTGCTGTTCTCGCCGACGAAGCGTTCGGCACGCTTTTCCCGAGCCAACAATGAAAGCCGGCAGAACTTTGTTAAAATGTTTGCTGATGACAAACTAATCGGACAAGCATGTGGCAGAAGAGGAGCTATTTTCCTGCAAAATAAAAACCCATTACTCGTCCCTTGCTCGGGCTCCATCTAATTATACTTTTTAATCCCGAGTGCTGCACCCCATTAAATCACCCCCCTCCCTCTTTCCTCCATTTGAATGAACCGGTTCCAGACGGACAGAAGGTCTTTTCAAAACTGTTTTTTTTCCTGCTGTGCTACAAAGGAACACTCATCGCCTCACTAATTTAGCGACTGCTTTGTCTTATCTCTCATTTTACAGCCGCCCCGTTTGCGCCGACACACTCCAAAGTCGCGCGTCCGTCGTAACGCCGATGGCGACACTGCCTCGCCATTCTACCTTAAATATTATTGTTGGATGGCGATCGTCTGGTGAAGTGATGGTAGTCCTCAAGAAAGGCCTATATTCATTAGTTTTACAATGCTTTCATTAGCCTCGATGGAAATACGTAGCCCTCCCTCCGATCCCCTGAGTGCCATTCCAGTTGATCATTTTCGTGCGGTGCTACTTCTTTTCATATGCTGTAAATATAATGTTTTGTAAGTCTTACGGAGGCATCGCGAGGGACTCAACCTTTGGTTTTTCCACTGTTCAGTCAAACTACTGCGCGTTACTCAAACTTGCATGTAATGGGAGTCTGGAGTCGACAATGTCCCGACCTTGGTAGAAGGAGGACGAGGCCAGCTCTTGACTTTCAGCGCTGCCAAGCTCTAACGACCCAGAAGCCACAGCATCTCTCTCAAACAGCTTTTGCAACTTTAATCCAAAGAATCTGACAGTTGTTCCCTCCAGAAACCAGAACTTTTTGCACCTGCCCAAACCAATAAAATCGTAGACTTTGCATTTTGCGCAGGATTGAGCCTCCTAACAAGCACTAATCACGGCGTCAAGCCACGGCTGCATGAGTTGGTTTGAGAGTGCATGTGCAGAACCCACCGCTAGCTAGCGCTGACTGCAAGCAAATCAACACGCTGTTATAGACAGCGGGCCGCGTTACGGCATTACAGCAGCACAAGTAGAACCTAGCCTAGAGCTAATAGAGCCGCCAAGGAGCCCGCAAACGAGGCTCGACTCAGCTTAGCTTGGCTTGGCCGTAACGTGTCACACTCTTCCTGTGTAGGGAGAGCCAGGACTACCAGGGCTGCCTGGACTCCCAGGGATAAAGGTAATGCTTCAATATTTTTGTCCCCAGTCTTGTCCCTGCTTATCGCCTTCAGCCCACCTGTAGAGCTCAAAAAGACATCTCATCGCTTTGCCTTGTCTTGCCTCTCGTGCGACACACCGAGTTGTCACTGTCCTGCTTTTCCTATCTCCATCAGCTAAAGGTGCAGAAGCCGTGTTACTACTCACGGTTAAAAGTAAGGAGACCAAGCAGTTGATGTTTGAGGTCTGAACATACTAAAAAGTTTGCAAGGATATTGTTTTATTGCAGATAGCCAATAGCATAGCAGACTGTAAATGGATGAATTAATGAGTTCTCCATCCTGGAAGGGACGTCAAGAGACAAAATGTGTAGGATGGGAAGTTGGATTTAGAATTTCAAACACGGCTCTTGTGCAGATTTTGACTTTGATGTAGAAAAAAGGCACATCGTAATTCACCGTCATTCTCTGCTTGAAGAATAACAACCGCCTCTGTGTCGGCATCATTAGCTTCAAATGTAACATGTACACAAGGAATGCTTGTCATGTGCTTGCCTAGTAAAGAAAAGCCTTTTCATTCTACGTTTTATACACTTCTGTTTTTACTTAAGATGCCTGAATGCTTGATGGATTCTAACAGTGTTTTGCCAACGTAGCGCCGGCAGGTTCTCGGCACGGGATTGCACTCTGCTTCTGCACTCTCGGCTCAAAGTTTAAACATTTGAGAAGCAAAAAGTCATTTAACCTCCTGGAAAGGCTTCCAGCGTGCCGAAGTTACTGTAGGTGGGAATTACGCCTTCAGTCAAATGTTATTTGAATCAAATCAAGGGTAGCAAGATATCCTGGAAGCTCCTGAAGGAAATGTAAAAATGTTTAAGCTTCTTATCATGTCCACACTTAAGCAGAACAGCTTTTTATGTTCTCGTTAATGTTTGTTGTAATGAACGAGTGCGAACCCAAACAAGCCGCTGAAAATGAAAAGTGCGACCGCTGCATGTTTCCTGAGTGTGTGTTTGTAAGCATGCCTGTTGTTTAGCACTCGTCAGCGGCGGTGAAAGTCGCGCTACACCAGGGGAACAGTCGAGGAAGGATTCATATATCCACTTTTTGTTCTATTTTCCAGGGCGAGCCCGGATTCCTCGGCCCCCAGGGAGAGCCAGGCCTCCCAGGACTCCCAGGAACTAAGGTGTTGTGACTCCCGCATCCCACAGAAATCTGATTTCTCAAAATATTTTCCGCTCATAGTGATATAGAGAGCATTTCACGTCAGTGGTGGCGAATGGCAACGGCTTGGACAGATTTTTTATAGCAGCCTGTCAGCGTGATTGGCATTAAAATCCGTAATTTCTCCGCCGTTATGGCGTTATTGTCCATTATCGTCATTCCACCGAGGTGATTAAGGCCGTGTTTCTTCTAAATGTCACTTGCAAGTGGTACGAATGAGCTAATCCACGCTGCTTCCTTTGAGTCGTGACATTATCACGCCGAGCAGCCAGCAGCGATAAGCCAGACACATTAGATTTAATGTTTGCGTTGTCGTTTTGCATCAAGCTGTTTTCAATGCATTAATAATCAAGATGTATTAGACTCTTAATGTCCTCTGGTGGTTTGTCAAATGTCAGAAGGTAGTTAAGAAGTAGGCGTTTATTTGATGTCTTTGGAATGCGTTTAAATTTCCTCGCAGGTTTGATCTCAGGAACTTCTACGTGATTTGTGAATCGCTGCTGCCAGAAGTCTTTTATAGAAATTTATTTTCAAGTCATCATCCTTAAGTGGTTATTTGAAGAGAAAACCAACGCCTAATTGACTCAGCATGCTTATTTTCTAGTGTCAGCAAAGAGAATTTGACAAGAGACGCTCTGAGTTATGCAACATCGCCCTCTAGTGGCTGGTAGACTCACGTCAGTCTTGCAGACGTTGCGCACAACTCCACTCCAAGGCTGAATTAAAGGACAAAGAAGCCTGAATGCATGATGCAGAGTTTTCATTCAAACTTCCCCTTGCTAGGGGTCACCATCCACCGGGAAGACGATTGCAAATCTGACATATTTCTGCTGACTCGGCAGCGATATCTAGCATTCGCTGAGCGATCTGTCGACTCAGCAAACTCCGGAGAGGCTGTGGTTCTCTCCTCGAGGACGTCCTCTGTGTCGGAGAATTGAAAATTTACTCCTGATGTTCATAAAATGCGTGACAGGTTTTCTCCTGGCTGCAAATGAGGGGTTAGAAACGGAGCCTTGATTGACGGCCTTGATTGACGGGCCCCGTTAAATTAAGTTTTGCTTCAAGGGCAGGAACTGACCCACCTATGTCTGTACAGGGTGAGAGAGGTGAACATGGCCCCCCAGGAAAGGGTGAAAGAGGAGAAACTGGACCATATGGACCAAAGGTTGGTAATTTTTGTGCTTGTGTGCATAAAAATACAAACAGGACTCAATTTTGCCTGAGTGAATACTAGACTTTGCTGCCATCTAGAGCCTTGCAGATGTCACTGCGTCCTCTAATGTTCCCACAGTTTTCAAACATAAGGGATGATCCCTGTAGGAAATATTCTGGCTAATCCATTAAAGCTTTGTGTCGAGTCCAAGTCGTCCCCTGGAGTCAATAAACCAGGTTTTAATGAGTCCCCCATTGTTTATGTCTGGCACCGACCCATCCGGTAGAGGACCCGGAGATCACGTCCTCATAGAAACCCCTAGAGCGAAGCACTGCTTTGTCCACATCAAATAAACACTCCATCCTCTGCGTGGCGCATTAAAAGCTGCTTCTATTAGCATGACGATGGTGTATTTCTTGTGCAAACTCGACTTTTTAAATACATTTCATTTTTATTACGTCTCTTATATTGGGACTCTGTTTTCTTTGGGGGCAGGGTTCACAAGGAGAGGCCGGTGCACCTGGTCCCAAAGGGTCAAAGGTCAGCCCTGCATGTTTTCTTTAAAAGTGGAGAACATGGATTCTTAACGTGATCTCTAATTACGTTTACTTTGTTTTATTCAGTGTTTTTCTTCATACCTTATGTTATACCATAATAAAATAATTTCAACATGCAATGACGTTCCCTGCCCCGTCTATCGGGTAATTGATTGGTTCTTGTTGTCCACAGGGGGACACTGGAGATAAAGGAGACTTGGGATCCATCGGCCCGAGGGTAACCCAGCATCAGATAACATTCTATAAAATGTTACTACCCGCTTCTCACCACTAGGGGGCAGTGATCACACCTTACTTCATTTCTGTATTGTGGACTCATTTATCATTTTGAGCTGCATGAAGCGGTAAAATGTGTATGTCAACACCATCTAGGGCCCCCCAGGACACAAAGGAGACCAAGGAGCCACCGAAATCATCGACTACAACGGAAACATCCAGGAAGCTCTGCAGGTCAGACCAGTTATCCTAACGCCATCCTGAATGTTGCGTCCGCCAGAAGTGACGCTGTAAATGCACAAATGATTTGTTTGACTTGAGTCCAGATGAAGAACTTCATCCTCGTCTTCTGTAGATATGATGTTCCTTCTGGGGTGTGCAGAAATGTACCGACTCCTCTTTGACCTTTGCATATTATTTCTCACCATCTCCCTCTTTCCACTCCTTCGGCCTTCTGCAGAAGATTACCACTATTACAGTGACGGTAATTAGGCTCTCCTGTTTGTGTTTTGTCATCTTTATAAATTAGTCATCCTTATCCTCGCACGGGCCGACCCAGGCTACACCTTGGTTTGCGCTGCCGCCTTGTTTGGTTTTTTTGCGTTCCCTCAAACCACCATTTGTCTAACAGCGAATGAAACTTTTATCAAACACTGTGTTTATGCTTCTTCACTGCCTCACATGCTGGTAATTACAAAACAAACTTCTGCAGAGATCATTGAAAAAAGAAGGATCTCCAGAGCAGTTTGGATTAGACTGACTCAAGACTCGTTGCTCACAGCTGAGCTTCTGGTCCTGACCTGGAGAGTCTTTGTTCTAGAGTTGTAAGATCTTTGTTGTCCACATTCATCACATTTAATGTCCCAAATGATCATTTCCACGAAGCAAATTTGTGCTTTAACTCCAGCAGCGTTGATTCCTACCATATGTGCCTCCCACTTCTGTCAATGACGATTAATTAGGCCATCAGCTTGCGCTAACGTGTTTGACTTTGGCATGTGTCGTTCACCTGAGCATCACACTTCATGACCGATCGCTAACATTTTTTGTGCTGCACTTTATTGCAATGGTCGGCACCATTGTCGAGGGAACGTAGTTCCCTGGATTTAAGAGATGTTAATTGACTAATGTCCTTCCCCAATTTGAAGTGTGTCTTCTGGGTAGTAGAAACGTTCTGTCTTTGTCTTCAGGGCCCTCCTGGACCAGCCGGGCCGATGGGACCACAAGGTGTGAAGGTAAACGTTTTCCCAAATTGAATGTTTTCTTTAAAAAAAATCACAGTTCATGGCTGTGAAATCCAGAAAGTAAGTTGTTATTGTGTTGAATGGGGTTTTTTTTTTTTCCATCAGGGGGATCGCGGTATGCCTGGTCTCCCCGGACTAGATGGAGAAAGAGTGAGCCCATTGTGTTGAATAATTATGCATTCAATGGATTATTATTAAATAAAATATTAAATTCTCTTATGACGTACACAAAAAGGCATCAAATTGGTTTTTGGCATCAGGGTTGTAGATTATTTCCAACCCTCAGTGTGGACGTTTTGCCTTTTTTGTTAGGGTTACAAAGGTTCCAAAGGAGACATGGGAATGCCCGGAGCGTCAGGGGACAAAGGGACCACAGGTTTACCTGGTCTACCTGTAAGAACCTACATTTATCCTAAAAAACAAAAGATCTTTGTTTTCATGACAACCCTTTAAGACGGAAGATGTTGTTCCTCAGGGCGTGAATGGGATGAAAGGGGACAAGGGAGATTCAGGTCTACCTGGTCCTCAAGGTCCTTCGGTAAGTCCCATGAAGATGTTTCTGGTGACTTAAACATACTTGAGTACTTAAACTATAATATAAAAGGCAAACAAAACACCATTAAATTCTAAACATATTGGTTTGCTGTCCTCAGATCAGCGGCCCTCCAGGACCACTGGGACCTCATGGACCCCCAGGACCCATGGTGAGGGTTTTATCTACATGTACAGACTTAATACATGCAACTAATGCCATTGACTGAATAACTATGCATTGAGCTGCTGAATAGCTGCACCTCCTCCTTATCTCCAGTCGCAAACAAGTGCGGTTTGTTAATTATTAATGGTGCACGGAAGAACACAAGTGACAACATTGTGATAACACTCTGCAGCACCGCGCAGAACATGTAGAACACAATGTTTAACTGTTATGATGTGTGTTATGACTATGCAGGCCTCTGATAACGGCATTCAGACGCCACTGCTTTGATATGGCATGAACCTTGACTGGCGTCGGTCTAAAGGTTGAATCACGGAGTAAAGATATTAGAGAAAACAAGTTGTTCTCCTGCTTTCAGGGCCCTCATGGATTCCCTGGACCAAAGGTAGGTCTCCAGAAAGTACATCATGCATGTGTTTTTCGTAAATCACACTTCCGTGTCAAACATGACTGGAATTTACTTCAATACCTCAATGAATTAGAACAAGCTCTAAATGAATGGAAATCAATCCTTCAACTCTTCCTAACGCATCCTCGCTGTTTCCTGGAGAAAACGAGTTACTCTGGCAAATGATTTTCAAGACATTCTGATTGGTCTATGCCAAACCAGGAATAAAGGGGAAGGATTCCGATGCCACCCACTTTTACTCAGAAGTCAGAAATTCTAAGTTCCCACATGGATGTTTCAACTGGAAGGTCGGAACTCCACGGGGAATATTCAACACGGGGAAGTGTTGCTAGTCGTACAGGCAAACTGATGCAAGTAGTTGGTCATATTCCACAATGTTCATCTTATATTCCAACTGGAACATGGTCACCTCAGGTGCGACATCATTCCTGGTTCTGACTTCCAACCGCCCAGGGTGCGTGAAACAGACAAAATGCCATGTTCCAATTCAAGGACTGCCTCCTCCTAAGACTGCGTTGGCAGAAAGAGTATTTCTCAGCAGGGCAACTTGGCCTGTCTCGATTCAGAGACTCCTTCAAGAACATCCTGCTTTTCCCAAGTTGGGAAGGATCCAATCGATGGCTCCGTCCTTCTCAGGCCACGCTGTCCCAAGAGGTCTTGTCCAAATGAATGTCAACTCCCACAATTAGGATTACTCTCACTACTTCCACTGTGCTACATTTTATTAAATAACACATTACGGGTGCTAATCATCTCCAAGTGCTGCTGCTATTGTTGCTAGGCAACAGGTGCACCTTCACATGACTTCTACTTCAAGGCCAGAAAGTGAAGAGTGTGCCTTTTGGACTTCATAGACCGGGTCCTTTGGTCTGGCCCCTGGGTCATGACGTGAGGACAGAGACTGTCACACTTGTCCACAACAACAGGTCTAGGACTTCAGAGTGAATTACCAACACAAAGCAGTCGATTATACAGACGAGAAAGAGGTCGATGCAGTGTTTGACCAAGACCCAGAAGATGATGTCGTTTTTGTTGGGTTCCCTTACGTCCTTTGTTGTTCTTTAAGGGGGAGCCAGGTTTGCATGGTATGAAGGGTATGCGAGGGGAACCGGGACACAAAGGGGACCGCGGACCACTGGGTCTACCCGTGAGTACTAACCGAACACCAAGATAGTCCCAACCTCAGATACCTTTGGAAATCTCCCATTTATGTTCGAATTTGTGTGTGAGTGTGAATGTGTGTGTGAGCGAGGGACGATATGGTCCTGCCCATTTGCTGCCTCATTTTCATTTGCCTGGACTGACTATTTTATGGCCTCCCTGTAACACACAGTGTAATTTAGCAGTTGTGAACCCTGCCATCAATCTGTCCTAATAACAGTGTTCATCTGGTACTAATCCGCCTTGTTCATGTCACTCATACCTCCATAACCACACAGGGAGCCTCCGGCTTGGACGGCAAGCCCGGAATTAGGGTGAGTGTCATGTGACCGAGAGGCTTCACCAAACTTCTTTTGTCCACCTCTTCTTCCATACTGTCGCCCAAGTTGCCTCCGGTTCCCGACCACCATCGGCCCATTTTACTGCATTTCATTGTGACTGAGAAATAACAATGGGATGTTATCGCTAGGTATCACAAGCTAATTTAAGCCGGACCCACTTAAGTTATCCAGAACCAGATAGAATCCCGTCACAGCAGGCATTTCAAGGCTCTTGTTTCGTCCTGTGTTGCATTAACTCAGTATTAACACACACTCATGCATTAACCGTGTCAGTACATGTCCTCGTGGCCGATGCACGTGCATTAGCAGCTGGTTTTAGGTCACACCACGTGGGAATAGTGAACGTCATCTCGTATTTTCTTGGAAAGATCAACTTTTAACTTGATCAGTGAGGATACACGACGTAAACTCACCGCGCCAACGCTCATCTTTGCAGGGCACTGACGGTCCGCCGGGTCCAGCCGGTCCGGCCGGTCCAAAAGGCGACATAGTAAGATTTACTTTTTAACCATCACTTCATGATGTCTTTTTAAAGTCTTTGTATGACGGCAGTGCTGATTCTCTGGTGTTAGGGTGAGAGGGGAGCGCAAGGCGAACCAGGACCAAGAGGACCTTACGGACTTCCTGTAAGTACGATGAGGAGGAAGTGTATCTCCATTCAGGGATTATTGATGATCTGTGAATATGTAAATCTTTATTATTTGACCAAAAAAACAAAACTGAGCCCAGAGCTTTGCTAATTTGGCCAAGAAACCTTGTGCAACAGTTGCGTATTACCTTGTCCCGGTATGGCCGTTCTAAACTTTCTTCTTTTCTAGGGAGCTGCTGGAACGCCTGGCCTGGATGTAAGTCTCCTAAACTTCGTGTCTTTGATGGGATGCAGTTGATTTTTACAGCTAAATGTGATTTCTCTGCAGTTCTGAACCTTTTCCTTCAAAATCCCTCCTTGTCGCTCATCCCTCCACTTCATTTTACTCTTTCTCATTTTAGTTTGCTTCATCTTCCTCAAAGCGACTCTTTCTTTGCACTTTTTTTTGCTCACTGAAGATAAATTAAGCTGGAGTTGTATTTTTCCAGGGGTTGCCGGGCTTAAGGGGAGAGAAAGGCGACGTTGGGGAAAGAGGAGAAAAGGTAGATGTAGAGGAGAATTTATGGCTTGTTGACCTAACATTCCAGAGGACTGATGTCAATGGACAGTGACAGGAAATACCCCATAAACGTCATTTAAAGTGGCTAGTTTTAAAACGCGTTGATTAATAAATGTAAAAGAATAAAGACAGGGAGCTTTTGGGATGGATGTTAGGTACCCAACAGGTTGTCCTACTGTAGAGTCTTCAGAGTAATCTGATTACAACTCTTTACAACGTAAAGCTGCCTTGGCATTGACATATCATCCAATCAGTCCTCTCGGTTTCGCTTTCTTTCTCCACCTTTATGAATGATTTGCCATCTCATTTTCTCCCAAGAATCACCAATCAGATCTCACGTCCAGGTGCGGGAAAAGGTGTCGGTCCATTGACAACAGGCTCTTTTTGTTTTATCTCCACGCATGGTTTTATCTCCACGCATGAACGCATTTTAAAAATCACTTCAGCACCACATGTTCCCCGAGCCGGTTTGACCCTCTTTGCCCGTTCATGCTGTAGTCTAGATCTTCCTGTGTTCAGTCTGGATGTTTCCTGCTAACCTTCACCTACTTCCTGTGTGTCCTTTAAGAAACTGTATCCCGTTCCTCAGCACGAATCTCACTTGTGATTCTGAATTAATTGGGTTGATGTTTCCTTAAACAAACCCTCCATGTGGTAAAGTTCTATTGTATGCGAATGCGGACCCTTAAATTCACAGAAACGCATCAAAAATTGCACTTTTTTTACGTCACGTTTGTGAATATTATGATGTTCTGTCCTGTTCTATTTTCCTGTTTGCATGCTTTGGTAAAAAAAAATTCCAAACTAACCCAGAAATGAAGGAATAAAGTATAAAAGTGTTCCTCTGGAGGTTTTTCCCCTGATGCTCTTTCTCCTCCTTCGTGCCCTTTGACACCTGATGATCAGCTGGTTTTTTTACTTCTCCCTTCTTTACGCTTCCCTCTTTTTTTTGTGTTCTCCTGCCCCCCCAATCCCCTCTGATATCCCCCCTTAATCTAACATCCACCGTGTCTCTTTCCTCTCTGTGGGCCACAATTCCTCTTTTTAATTGCTCCCCTCCTCCTCCTAATGGCAGTGCTGTCCAAAAAAAACAAAAAACAATGTTAACTTGATTAAATGGTTGTATTCACAGGGGGAGAAGGGAAAGAAGGGCAAAAAAGGGCCTAAGGGCGAGAAAGGAGAACAGGGTGCCCCTGGATTAGATGCACCCTGCCCATTGGTATGTCCCAACCGTGAGCTGGAGGTCGCCTCCCCGGTCGTGTAGAGCAGTCGTCCCCAACGGGGATGAGCCCCCCCTGTGGCTGAACAGATGCCCGACTTCCAGCCAATCACCTCTGACAGATTAGACCCCAAAAACATCATTAAATATGAACAACTACCCAATCACGGCTCTGTCGTCGTGGCATCGGCGAGCTCACCAGGGCGGCTCCTCCCTCGTCTCCCCCCGGACTACTCTTGCGTCCCGTCGTAGCTGTGGACGCCAGGGGTTAAAGGGTCGTCCACGTCTCTCCCAGTAACACTCCTAGGTCATTTTTGCAAACAGGGTTTCCGGGGATTTAAGGGTGAAAAGGGGGAACCAGGGCAGCCAGGTCTGGACGGGCTGGATGCCCCGTGCCAATTGGTACAGTATTCCTGTTTTTCCTGCACCTGTTTTGTATCCATGCATGCTGCTCACCTTCAACCACAACCGGAAAGCAAAACCATGCATGTGTGTAGAGCTGGACACGCTTCACGTCCATCACGATCACATCACCATTTGTGAATTGTTAGAAAGCATGCACGAACACGAAACCTCGCTAACGTCCTGACCGCAAGCAGCCTCTTTGAGCTAACGCACATTCTAGGTCAGACGCACTAAAACCTACTTGATTATCGGTGAAACCGATTCTTTTCTATCCTCTAACTAGAACCACTCCCTTGATTAAAACCAGAAAACTGCCTTTCCTTCCAGCTGATTCCTCAGAAACCTTTTTTAACCCGATGCTAACACAAAGACCCCTTCAAGCTGACGTCCATGCTAACAGCAACATGGACCTCCCCGACCTCCTCCTCCTCCTTTTAACTCCTTTTTCCTGATCTGCATTTGTACCAATTGGGCCAGACCATAAATTAAAAGAAAGAAATTAAACCAGTTGCTGCTCTAGAATTATTTTAGACAAGAATATGACTTTTTTTTTTTTTTTGATGATGCTTCCTGCGTGTGATGTGTGCTAATGTTCCGATTATAAATGTTAGGTGTTAAAGAACCAGCTTAGAAGTCATTATAATGATAACCAGTGTCATCTCATTACATCCACACAAACAAGCTGCATTAACTTTATTTATAACGCCCTGGTTTTATTATAGCATATATTGCTCAGCTGTGGAGAAACTATAATAAAACCAATCGAATCACATTCCAGTGCATGAGCTGCTGGATATTTTAGCATTTCATGATGTGCATGAATAAAGAGACGCTCCTGCAGGAAGATTTTCTTCATATATATATAAAACACTCTTAATGTGAAATTAACCACACATGAGGAGCGATTACCCATAAAAATATATATACCAGAGAAGTTTCTCAACCTGCATGCAAACTTTTGTTCGATGAGAGATTTTCTCTCAATCATTAACCGGGTGCACTTTTTTTTTTTTTTTGCTCTCATGAGCTAAAATCCACTCATTTATCACTTATTAACAGTCAATCTTCTGTTTTTGGTCCTGATGGTTGTTTTTTCTTCCCTGCTCATCTGCGTCCAACAGGGTCCGGATGGATTACCGATGCCCGGTTGCTGGCAGAAGGTAAGTCAGGTGTTGAGTATCTGTCCAGCTTCACATTTATACAGAGCGATCCAAATATCAGGGTCGTCTCCAGGGGAATTCTGGGTCCAGAACTTGCAGCTGGGATCGGAAATGGACTTTAAATTCTACCGACTCCTAATATTTTGTTCGCTCTGTTTTTGCATGCAACAACAACCAATCAGGAAGCGGAGTGAAAACCACCTTCACCTGTTTGTCTTTCTTTCTCCTGTGTTTTCCTTGCAGTGATCGCTCTAACCCGAAACGCATGGAGTTTGTAAATAATGCTTCTTTTATGGTATTTATAGTTTTTTTTTAATGGATTTAAAAAAAAAAAAAAAAAAAAGTCTAAAAGAAAAGAAGTCTATGTGTACAACAATACAAAACGAGATGCCGTCTCGAGCTTCGCGCCCTAAGCTGCTTCTACTCACATCACCGTGTGGACACAAAAAAAAAACCCCAAACACCCCCAACCAGAACCGAACCGTGTGTGTGTGTGTGTGTGTGTGCGCGCTCACATCCACATCGTGGTGGAGTTCAGATCCCCGGCGGGGCGGCGAGGACTCGGCTCCGTAGTCTCTGCATGGCTCAGACTGGAGCGGCGCCGCCCGGATGGATCGGTGGAGGCGTGCAAAAAAAGGAGGCGGAGTTGGAGGAGGAGTCACAGTGGAGGAGGAGGAGGAGGGGGCGGGGGGGATCTGGACTTGCTCTCTAACACCAAACGCTCGGTGTTTTGTGTTGTTTCGTCTCAACAGTCTCAAACCCCCCCCCCCCCCCCCACCGCCCGCTCACGCAGCAACAGACTAAAAAACATAAGACTGTGCCAAACAGAACATTTGCACCCCCCCCCCCCCCGCAAAAGCATGAGTATTATCCTGAAAATGTATATGTTCTGTACATACATGTCACATGTTTTGTGGTCGCGTCATGGCTTCTGCAGCGAAAGAAAAAAAACACTAATGCCCCCCCCCCCCCCGAACTCTGAATTAGTAATCTGTTGTTGTTGTTTTTTTAACCCCAAGGGAGTCACGCCATGGCTGGTAGCCTGAACGCCCCCCCCCCCCGCCACCTTCCCTCCAAGAAAGTTAAGATTATTGTTGCTTTATTGTGGTGATGCCTGCAGCGGGGGGGGGGGGGGCAGGACAGTGGTGCGATCTCTGCAGGTTTTCGCTGTTGCACTGGGATCGGCATCATCGGCGCATGTCCAGAAAGGACGCGGCGAGGTGGGAGGACCTTATAGCAGAACCCCACCCCCCCCCACCACCACCACCACCACCACCACCTCGCCCACCACCTCAATGACAGGAAATGAATTCATCCCGACTCGGATTGGAGATCGGTTGGATTTTGCAAGGAGAGTCGCCGGGAGCGTCGTGGATCCGATCACCCTGTCCGTCCCAGAAGGGGGCGCTAACGGAGCGGAACGCTGCCGCGTTTGTTTTCTTGATTTTTGCTCTTGTTTATCTTTGTATTTTGTGTGTACTAGCCTTCGGTGCCTCGAGCGTTTATTCATTCCTTTATCAGATCATGTACGATTTTATATCTTCTTTAGAGTCGTGGGGGTCGGCGTTCCTCTGAGACCCGCTCTCGGCCCGTTGTTTTTCCTCTCATGATCGGCGCCCCTCGTGAACGAAGTGTCGCGATAAGGCGCGCTGCTACCACGATTGAAGTTGTTTGAGCGCGTGTCGGACGCATCGGGCGTAGTTTTTAGGGTTTTATTTCTTTGTTTAGGCGATTACGTCACGCCACACGTTCCTGTTGTCTTAAAACGCGTAGAACACACTGACGTCAAGCTACATTTACAGATTCAGTTTACCGGTAGATTTTCACACATCGTAGTCGAACTGGTGGCCAGTTGCATCACATTCCGTATCAGATGGAGCAAAAAATGGAGCTATAATTAATCATCTTTTTTATATTTCTTATTTTTCAGTAGTCGCTATGCAAGGTGGCATTTCTTCGGTGCTGGAAATACGTATGAATATTTACTTTTAGAGGAACAACATCGCTGTTGTGTTGTTTCAGCATCCAGAGGTTGGGGGGGGGGGGGCGGGGGCGGGACGGTTTGAAGGACAGTTTACGATGATATCGGCGCTCGACTAGCAGAACTACGCAAACAGCTTTTCTTTAGCGTTGGGTTTGTACGTAACGATTTTTGTGCATATACATATATATATATTTGTCTCGGTATTTCAAGTGGTACGTTATTTATTTTTCTATCATTTCTTAAATGAAGGCATTTGAGTTCTGGACACCATTCCTTTCGACCGTTTCAAGCCGTCGATGTCGGTTTTATTTCCCGTTTTGTTTTTTTTTTTTTTTTTTCTTTTTTTTTTTTCTTTCATGAAGATCGCGCTCTGGCATCACGGTACAGTTATGCAAATCGCGTTACCGTGGAGACCGGCGTGCATTCGCTTCGCTTCTAATTCGCGGGCCTTACAGTGGAACACATCTGCTTTTATTTAATGCTGTTTGTGGAAAGGCTAACTACACACACACACACACACACACACTTCTCTCTCTATTTACATTGAATGTAGTTTGATATATGTATAGTTGAGTATTAATGTACTGTTGGAAAAATATGTGCTCATTTGACAAAAAGTGCAATTTATACTTTGGTCAACGCGTGTAGCATCAAACGCGGCTGCATCGTCACTTCGTTGTGATTTTACGACTCCTTTTGAGTCTCGTTACCCTGGAAACCACTACCTGGAAAAAAACATCTTTATTTACTGCAAGAAAAACAAATGTAAAGAACAAGTTTTTGTTTCTGTACGACTTCAGATCGGTTCTATTTCCTCAGATCCAGTCCTTTCACTCCTGATGTTATTTCCACTAGCTAATATTTACTAAATTCACATGTTGCGTGTTTTTTTTTTTTTTTGTGTTTTGATTTCCAGCCTTGGTGACACTATTTGTTGTCACACTTTAGCATGTGCAGCTAATTTTTGATGGATTTTTATTTTTTTTTCATTCTTTTGATTTGATTTGATTGATTGATTGATTGTTGTTTCTTTGTTCAAAACTGGATTTTTGTTTCAAAAGCACCAAAAATGTTTCACTGATTTCACTCTTTGGCTAGTTGGGTTGGGGTTAAAGGGGGAGGGGCTCCAAAACCCATTGATCGATCACGTTGAGGATTTATTGTTAGTTTTCCTTCTTCCTTTTATCATCTTAAAGTGTGTCTGCAGGATCAATACAAACCTGCCCGGCACCAACAGACACAGGTGATGAACACACCTTTACCTGCATCCACACACAGTCTGTACACAACGTTGGGGGCAGATATTGAAATTAAAATCCGTTTCGAGTTGAAATGACATTTTTGTTTGTGTGTTCGCTCCTGCGTTTGTGTTCCAGGTTTGTCTCCCCACTAAACTGAAGTTTCTTTAGAGCCTCTCGCCGCTAGAGTTCGATTTGACTGTACCGTTGGAGCCAAATAAACAGTCTTTCAATGACGTCACTCTGTTGTCCTGCTTCCATTGGTTGAATTCGATGTCGTTCAGAATGGCTGCAGATAAAAATCTAAATTTCAACTGTGAGAACAAAATTTTTGATCGAGGCTTCATTTTCTAAACCCCTCACAGAGCAGTGAAACAGTCGAGTTGCTTTAATTGGGAAACTAAGAAGAAAATGTGCTTGCATCAGCTGTTTGATGACGTCACATTCGGATATTTGAAATGTGACGTCATCAGGATTTTACAAACTGAGCTCAAAGTCCAGCATGAAAAAAAAAATATATATTTTTTAAATGTTTTTATGAATTTATATATTATAAAAACCCTTTTATCATGGGCTTGTCACCATGACAACAAATGGAGGGGCAGGGTGTTTTGTCTTTAATGTTTCATGGACTAAAGCAAATATCTAGACGTGCAAAATGAGACACTTGGCATTGATTATCGTGACACGGAGGAGATCGGCTTACGACAGCACGCACCTGTGTGACGTCACGACCCAAAACAGCTGTCAGGTGCGAGATTCCGAAGCGGTCTGCTAGGTGGCAGCACGAGAGAGCGTCCACGCACCGCCGGTGACGCGCCGCCGCCGTGTTTTCCTGCGCGTATAAAGCCGAGTCAGCGGAGCGCGGCCGCAAGCACCGTCTGCGTGTCCGTGGGGAGAAGAGGAGTGGGTCGCATGGACGTCAGCGAGATGTCAGAGGAGAAACTGGACAAAAAGAAGACGCTCGCGTTGAGGAAGAAGCACATCGGGTAGGAGCGGTGACGTCCTCTGGTTATTTACGCGTTAATTTAATCTCTCCACAACTTTCTGTAACTTCTTTTTTGGAAAAATACGCGCGGCGACCTCGATCAAACACCATTTCCGATTGGTCCGTGTGGTTAATATTTGTTTTTTAAGCCAAGCAGCTAAATAATTAAACATACTTGAGCTTGTTTTTCCATCCGTCGCCACGACGACGAGCGCTGGAGACGTCAGGTTTCGGCTGGTTTTACGCACGGGTTCAAGCGCTAATGGCAGCTCTCCTGCAGGCCGTCCTGTAAGATCTTCTTCAGCCACAACCCGATCAAGATCGTGCGCGCCCAGGGTCAGTACATGTACGACGAGAAAGGTCAACGCTACCTGGACTGCATCAACAACGTGGCTCATGGTGAACACACACCTGCACAAAAACACGACTGGATTTGCATCAGTTTCCACAGATGTTCTGCTTGTGTCAACTTCTTTATTCCCACCCGTCTGACCCCCCCCCCCCCCCAAAGTGTTTCGGTTCTGATCCATCTGTGCATCCTCTCCTCTCAGTGGGCCACTGCCACCCCGATGTGGTGAAGGCGGGGGCCCAGCAGATGGAAGTGCTCAACACCAACTCGCGTTTCTTGCACGACAACCTGGTGCTGTATGCGGAGAGGCTGCAGGCCACGCTGCCCGACAAGCTGAACGTGTGCTACTTCGTCAACTCCGGGTGAGTACGCATCACCAAACGTGACAGACGGGCTCCTGAGGCTGCATGAAGGGTGGGGTTCTAATTAGGATTCTGTATGTCGTGTTTTATCTGGTGGAACCGCTTGGATTCAGGTGCGACAGTTTTAAAGGTGTTTCTCCTTTCGGGAGGGGCGAAACTGGAGTGGCGGCTTGCTGGACTGGATTTTAGGGTGTGATAAAAATCCATAAGCATTCATGACACACTCTGAGTGTCTAGACATCCAAAATGAGTCGACTGCATGTGTGTTCTAGTTACTGTTTCCCATGTACAAACAAGGAGCATCTTGTTTATCATGGCAGATAAAGAACGGATGGTATATAATGCATACGAACTCTGCACCGGACTATCAGTTGAGGGAAACGAACGCAACGATAGATAATCCTGACAAAATGAGACCTCGCTGAGAGGTCAGGGCAAAGGTCGAGAGGTGTGTTTGTGTCGCTGCTCGTGGAAAACAAGTTTAATACTACCTGAAAATGATATCAAGATATCATGATATGAAGACAGAGACCAGATTCAGCTGTCATGTGTTGACACGTCCTGGTAAACAAGGTGGCAAAGCCTCACGCATGTTTGTGTCGACTCCAAAGGGAGGGGACCGACGTCCCAGAGGAGTGGAGACTGTTGAAAACATTAATTAAATGTTACAAACGCCAATGAAACTAATAAAATGTTAAAGGTTTTGCGTGGGAAGAAGATGATGGGGCGGACCTCATGTCGTCCGCCATCTTCGTAGGACCAGGAAAACCACCTCTTATAAATGATAATAACAGGTGTTGTAACACTGTTATAAGAATCTGATGGTTGTGACGTTTGCCCTCTAATCTTTTTCAAAACTTCAACCTGTGTGTTTTTATTGGCGTTATTACAGTGTTGTTACATTGTTATAACTGTTAGTGTTATTAATGTTATACAGTAATCCCTCGTTACCCGTGGTTAATGAGTTACAGGACCACCCACAAAAAACAAAACTCTGCAATACAGCAACAAACTATTATTTACGATAATTTAAATGTTTATGAACCCTCCCCATACTGACATTAAACCACCTTATTACCGTATTAACTTTTCCCACTCTGATAGACTGCTTAAAGCACTTTTGGGTTTCACGAAAGTGAAACTTCCGAATGTGATCAGCCAATAGTATGCGCGTACAGTATCACATGACTACCTACTAAAAATCCGCGACGTAGTGAAGCCGTGCATCTTGAAGTGCGAACAAGCAAGGTTATAACAGTGTTAGTTTGTGTAATTATCACGTGGGGTGGAGGTGGCGATCGCCCTCTGACCTGTCCCCACTGACCACATTGTGATTCCCTCATCAACAAACACATTTAACGACTTTAAGGGGAAACAAACAAACAGGTTGAAACGGAAGCCCTTTTCCGCTGATGAACGGATTCAAGCTGTTTTCTTGTGGGAAGTGTGACATCTACCTGATTGATAGGCTAACTGTAGCTTCTCCTGTGTGTTTTGTGGTCACTGAGTAACTCTGCCTCCCCCTTTTTGAACTTTAGCTCCGAGGCCAACGACCTGGCGCTCCGACTGGCATGGACGTTCACGGGCCACAAAGACATCATCACCTTGGAGAAGTGAGTGGCGAGATCCAGCCGGTTTACCTCTGATTTGCATGTTTTGTTAGTCAGAGCTTGAGACAACTGTGTATATGTGTGTGTGTGTGTGTGTGTGTGTGTGTGTGTGTGTTTGTTTTGTGTGCAGCGCGTATCACGGACACGTCTCCTCCCTCATTGACATCAGTCCCTATAAGTTCCACCAGCTGTCGGATGTTGAGCGGAACCAATCCGTCCATGTGGTGAGTGCCCCCCCCCCACCCTCCAAACCCAGCTCACCCCGCCCCCAACATACTATGAAAATACCAATGATTCGCTCTGCACCGCCGGGTTCTAGCAGGTCACCGGTGGTGTCTGAGGACACACACACGTCAGGGCTTGAATCCACACGTTATTCTTTCCGCTGGAAAGTCAATTGCGGTATCTGCAGCTCCTGCACCAATCAGGAGTGACGTCTGCAGATACAGTAGAACCCCGAGACACGAGCTGATCAATGTACGAGTTATTTGAGATACAAGCCGTCGATCTGTCCATATTTTTGTTTGACATTCAAGCCAAAATCTGAGATACGAGCCGTGCTTTGGGACACCACTGTTAGTTGGTGGATGGATACAACATCAGTGAGACCGAATCTCGTTCTCGTTGGTGGAGTAAAGACGGAGCTCGTGTGTTCTCGTGACCTTTGCGTTTCTTTTCATTCTTTATCATTGTTTACATAACTTATATGTAATTAATTATACACAGGAAAAGTCTGCATGTCTATTGATTGATAAAAATGTTTTTCTGTATTTTAGTAGCAGTAAAAGCATTTTGATATCCATAACTGAACGCGTAATGCATATGAATTCGAAGTGTGGTTGTGTGGCTGGTTCAACCTGCTGGGATCGTCTCAAACCAGTTCTGGTATTGCGTGTCAGATGTATGTAATTACACGTAAGCATGCAAAACACGATAGTGGCACGATTTAAGACTCGGCTCCAAACTGTGTCACTCGTTGCTTTTGGGCTGAATGCGAGATGAGCACCGCCAACAATACGAGGTGTCATACTGAAAAATGCAAATGCACAACCTGTCTGAGCAGAACTGCATGACCTTTCACCTCCTGTATTTGCTTCTTAAATATCTTTGGAAGTCTTTCTTTACTGTGAAATAAAAATGTTGCCTCTGATTTTCTCGTATCTCCATTTCCTGTCCAGGCTCCAAGCCCCGATGTGTACAGAGGTAAATACAGGGCGGACCACCCCGACCCGGCCACGGCGTACGCCGACGAAGTGAAAGATATCATAGACCGAGTCCAGAAGAAAGGAGGAAAGGTACAACATTGGCGGCGACGTTTGGCCGCATCCACCTGAAGTGTCGTTTGCCTGAATGTCTTTTTAAAAGATGTCTCTTCTTTCAAGGAAGTGGCCCAGATTTACAAACCAGTCTGTGCTGGTATGTTAATGGTGTGAGCACCAACACCAGTCCCTGAAACTTAATTCTTCCGCCTCCCAAACACATAAATACCTATTAATGTGTCGCAATAAAACGGGGAACTAAACCGGGCTGTCTGGTTCTCAGGGCTTCACCTCAGTAGGGTTCACTGATTTAACTGCCCTGCTCTTTAACAATAACTCTTCTGACTTTTTCTCCATCTGTCTTTTCCCCCCTTCCCTTCTCCTCCCTGTTTTATCTCCCAAATTCCAGGCTCAAGACAAGACCTCTGGGTTTTAGGGTCAATTCAGCGCTCAAGGCGAGTCTTTAGCGTCCGAACAAGAGCGCCGGGAGTCCAGCCCTGAGATTGTAGAGAAAGCCTTTTGTGGCTGGAGGAGACCACAATAACGCTCTCCTTTTTTAAATGTTGCACCCAGCTAATCTGGAATGGGCTGGATCCCAACTTTTCTCCACAGTGACCTCCTGCTATTTCCTCCTGGTGCATTTCTTCTGCCGGAGAGGGCAATAGGCGCGTCGGAGACGTCTGAGCTCGGGCTGTTTTGCCGTTTAGCGGCCCGGTTTGAGATTGACAGGCCTGTTTGTCTTCCATGCAGATCGCTGCGTTCACTGCTGAGTCACTGCAGAGTTGTGGTGGGCAGGTAATCCCTCCCTTAGGCTACTTCCAGCAAGTGGCAGAGTGAGTATGCCAGTCGATGCACTGATTTACTGTTTCGCACTTATAGAATGATTAAAGTGTGGAAGTACGATCGGCTGACGTCTGGAATGAAAAGAGAAAGTAAAAGCCATCATCTTGCCTTGAGATATCGCCAGTATTTTCGTCTGTGTGATGTTTTAATCTTTAAAATTTGTTTTTTGTTACGTTGCATTGCTAGATGAGCTGCTAACCGGTACCCTGGGCGGGGGGGGGTTCTCTTCGCCTATAGGCACGTCCGCAAAGCCGGGGGTCTCTTCATCGCCGATGAAGTCCAAGTGGGCTTTGGGCGCGTCGGCACCCATTTCTGGGCGTTCCAACTCCAGGGGGAGGACTTTGTCCCAGATATCGTCACCATGGGGAAGCCCATCGGCAACGGACACCCCATGTCTTGCGTGGTGACGACCAAGGAGGTGGCAGAGGCCTTCGCTTTGTCCGGAATGGAATATTTCAACACGGTAAGAGAAGCTTTGCATACCGGAGGGAGTTCCAGGAAGAGACTGGCAGTTCCGGGTCAACCTTGGCATCTCGACAGGAAGTTGTTGTTCGTAATTAGCAGCTGCTTTCCAAATTATAATAGGACATGCATTCCGTTTGAATTTCTTCCCGGAGAGCCTCAGTTGTGACATCTGGATTTGGAGTAGCTCCAAAGAGCGTTAAACGTTTTAACGCGCGGAGGAGGCAGCGTGAACCCGACTCTCAGTGCAAACCTTCCCTCTGTGTGTGTGTGTGTGTGTGTCTCAGTTCGGCGGTAATCCTGTGTCGTGTGCCATCGGCCTGGCCGTGCTTGACGTGATCGCCAAAGAGGATCTCCAGGGCAACGCCCTGCGCGTCGGGCAACACTTGACCGACCTGCTGGAGAAGCAGAAGGAGAAGCATCCGCTGGTTGGAGACATCAGGTAGAAACACGACCCCGGGGGACTCAATAATACGACATTAGATTTCAAAATAAAAGCCGTTGACCAGTCTCATCCTTTAGGGGTCGTGGTCTCTTCGTTGGGATGGAGCTGGTGAAGGACAGGCTGAACCTCACGCCGGCGACGGCGGAAGCTCAGGAACTCATATGTCAGTAAGTGTGAAACGTCGCTGGTGGAGAACAAAAGTCACACATCTGTGTGGAAACTCCGTGGGGAGTTTTCCTACCAAGTGGCTTCTCCGGTGTATTTGTTCTCATGGGCGTGAGATAATTGTCGCAGACTCTCTGACCTTTAATTTGACCTCCAGTTTTGGAAAACACGCTCCACCAACTGTCAACACGACCACAATGTCCAAAGCAAATATTTGTTACCTTAAAGACGGCACAGGATTGAACGAGTCCTGACTTCACATACAATGGAATGTTTAAAGTTTGGAACAGGTATTTTTAAATGACTCCACCCTTTTGTTTAAGTTTGAAACTCGTGTTTTTTCGCCTCAGGCTCAAAGAGCAACACATCCTCCTCAGTGCCGACGGACCTCATCGCAACGTGCTGAAGTTTAAACCCCCCTTGTGTTTCACGACAGAGAACGCCGACCTGGTGGTGGAGAAGATCGACTGCATTCTCACAGGTGCTGCTTCTCGTCCCGTAGTTTGTTTCCAGGCAGCGCCGCTCGTTGCAGCTCGTGTGGTATTTGAAGCAATCGGGTTATGTAATGGCAGCCTGTTGTCTCACGTTGTTTGTTTTTATGTCTCCAGAACTCGAGGAAGCGTTGGGCTTGAAATCGCACAACTCACCTGGGGTAGAGGACCGCGGGAAACTAAAGGTAAAAAATATATATATATACTATATATATATCTATATAGTATATATATATATATATATATGTATAAAAAACTCATCGTCCAAATCAAAGATGCCCAAATCCATATTTTATTATTTTTTGCATAAAAAGTTTGAATCTCTGCTATATGTAGATATTTAAGTATTTCTCAAATTTATGTAGTTTTAATAGAAATAAATGTAATCATAATCTCTTTTACTGTATTTCATGAGTAGAAATGAAACAATTACAACTTAAATGGTTTAAAATACAGTAATCCCTCACTACTCGCAGTTAATGCATTCCAGAACCACCCGTGAAAATCGAAATTCCGCATATCCCAGCAAACTATTTGTTTCATTATTTACGGAAATTTAAACATTGATGAACCTTCCCCATATTGATATTAAACCACCTTATTGTATTTCCTTTTCCCACATTCTTATCGACTGTTTAAAACACATATAAGTGTTTCTTTAATACCCAGAAGTGCGCTACGTTCCGTGAGTCTCGGAACGCAGCACACTTCCGGATGCTGTCAGCCAATAGAATGAGCGTATGGTATCACGTGACTACCTACTAAAAATCCGCGATGTAGTGAAGCCGTGCATCTTGAAGCGCGAACAAGCGAGGGATTACTGTATTATAAATTTTACTAAAGCAATGAATACTTCCTAAATTTAAGTTAAAATTTGACTCATATTTGCTGACTCATCTTAATATCCGGTCTTCACTTCTGACGTCTGGTTGCATAATTGAACCCGTTTCGTTAAGTGAAGCGTCTCTGACGTCCGAAGGCGCTCGCCGTGACTCAAAAAGGGGAACCGTGATAACCCTAACCGCTTGTTGGTGGTTTCATTTCAAGCTGCTGACGGATGAAAACGGACACCAGTCCTGCGGAGGCTTCGCACACAAGAGAGAGGGCAGCCCAGGACTTCCTCAAAGACAGGAAACCAAACGCCTCAAGACGTAACGGCGCCAGCCGACGGCGTTGAGGCCACTGCCGATCCTCAAGTGCCTTCATGAAAGCTATTGAGCTACTGATTTGTGGTATCTCAGAATTGCTGCATCTTCTCAGGTATTGTGGGTAAAGACTTTGGAATCAAGCGGCTCCTTCAGAATGAGGATGTCATGTTTTAAAAAAAAGTTTTCCCAACCGGTGTGACCGTTTTTACTTTCAGTTTAGCCAACATGTATTTTAAAATGAATTTCAAATCATGTAATTTTTGCATTAAAACATTAAAAAACAGTTTTCACTGGTTACCTCTGATTGGCTCATTGTGTTTTTCTGTTTGTTAGTAGTCTGGAGTTTGTTGTGAAGATATTTAAGGTGGAATAACAACCAGACTGGACCAGTTCTGGTGACGAGGTGTCTTTGAAACATTTCTGACTATAGATGGAAATCCGAAAACATCCCATGGCGACTGAAGGGGAAAATATGAGATTCTCGCCGGTTGATTCCCAAGGGTTAACTACCCCAGCTGGGTGGTGTCAGCAGAGAATGCGCCGAGGCGAACAGTCCTGATGGGGGCCCTTGGGGGGGGTAGTGTTCCAGCCTGTCTCAGGTCAAACAGTAGCGACACTGTTTGACAAGCCAGCAATTATGTCAAAACATGCTGTTTTAAAAAGCCTTGGTGAACGCAAACTGAAAACAGGATGGTCTTGAGTCAATGTTTGAACTCAGAGTAAATAAAATAAATGATGGTCAAATGAAGCGTGAAAACAAAATGAATTTACACCTTTAATGCCGATCCAAACGCTGATGGAACCTTTTTATCTGGAGAGACTGTGATAGACAAAAAATGGATAAAAATGTAAGGAGTACATTTCCTATGACCACCTGTATAATTTTCCCTTCACCAAGAGCTGAAATGAAGGTTTTCATGAATGAATCTCTCATTTATGAAACAAACTCAATTGAAGGAAACCTGAATAACATCCGTCCATCTGTCTTCAACCGCTCATACGAGGCCGGGTCGCAGGGACAACAGTCTCAGCAAGGATGCCCATACTTCCCTCTCCCCAGACACCACCTCCAGCTCCTCCAGGGGGAGCCCGAGGCATTCCCAGGCCAGCCGAGAGACATAGTCCCTCCAGTGTGTCCTAGGTCTTCCCTGAGGTCTCCTCCCAGTAGGACATGCCCAGAACACCTCCCCAGGGAGGCGTCCAGGAGATGTCCGGAACAGATGCCCGAGCCACCTCAGCTGGCTCCGCTCATGGTGGAGGAGCAGCGGCTCTATTCCGAGCTCCTCCCTGCTGACTGAGCTCCTCACCCTATCTCTAAGGGTGCGCCCAGCCACTCTACGGAGCAAATTCATTTCAGCCGCTTGAATCCAGGATCTTGTCCTTTCGGTCATGACCCAAAGCATATGACCATAGGTGAGAGTAGGAATGTAGATTGACCGGTAAATCGGGAGCTTCGTCTTGCGACTCCGCTCCTTCTTCACCTCGACAGACCTATACAGCGACTGCATCACTGCAGAAGCTGCACCGATCCATCTGTCAATCTCACATCCCATCCTTCCCTCACTTGTGAACAAGACCCCAACGTACTTAAACTCCTCCATTTGGGGCAAAGACTCCACCCACCTGAAGAGAGCACACCGCCCTTTTCCAGTCGAGAACCATGGCCTCGGATTTAGAGATGCTGAAGCTCATCCCACTCGTGTCACACTCAGCTGTAAACCGTCCCAGTGCATACTGAAGGTCCAACAGGAAAACTTTGTCTGCAAAGAGCAGAGATGAAATCCTTTGGTCCCCAAACCGGACTCCCTCCAGATCCTGGCTGCGCCTAGAAATTCTGTCCATAAAGATTATGAACAGAATCTGTGATAGAGGGCAGCCCTGCCGGAGTCCAGCATGCATCTGGAACAGGTCTGACTTACTGCCAGCAATGCGAACCAAGCCCTGGCTTCGGTCATACAGGGACCGGACAGCCCTCAGCTAAGAGCCCCGAACACCATATCCCGAAGCACTTCCCACAAGATACCACGAGGGACACGGTCGAATGCCTTCTCCAGATCCAAAAAACACATGTGGACTGGTTGGGAAAACTCCCATGAACCCTTGAGCACTCAATGGAGAGTGTAGAGCTGGTCCAGTGTTCCACGACCGGGATGAAACCGCATTGTTCCTCCCGAATCCGCAGTTCGACTATAGGCTTAATCCTCCTCTCCAGTACCCTGGAGTGGACTTTCCCTGGGAGGCTGAGGAGTGTGATCCCCCTATAGTTGGAACACACCCTCCGGTCCCCCTTTTTGAAAAGATGGACCACCGCCCCGGTCTGCCAATCCAGAGGTACTGTCCCCGACTGCCATGCGATGTTACAGAGACGTGTCAACCATGACAGTCCCTTCACATCCAGAGACTTGAGGTACTCGGGGAAAATCTCATCCACCCCCAGTGCTTTGCCACCGAGGAGTTTGGCAAACACCTCGGTGAACAACATATTTTGTTGTTATGCGAGTCACGGGCCGACGGTGGAACTCAGCACGCGTGACCTAGAAGCTATCTTTGACCTCGTCATTCCTGTTTCTCAACTTTTTTGGTTCTCTCATTGTTGGAAACAGGTTTAGCGCATTTTAAATACGCGTCACAGCAACGGATTGTAAACCTATTCCATGATAAAACACTCTTAACATCTGTCTGAATACCCCTAGGAGGTACTCAAGAAATACATTTCCTGAGAAACCCCTAGGAAATACATTTACATCAAACTGGCTGGTGAGAAACAAAGGTGCTTAGACTGGAGGAAAAAAATTATCCTCTTGATGTGCAGGTTTTCATTCCTCCATCGCCTGGTGGATCTATGTCTCCCCCTTCTGGAGGGGGAATTTAAACATCCCTGCAGAATCCTCAAATTGATCCTCCCTCAGGGTACACAAAAATAATCTGTTATAATTGCAATCAGTTTCCACTGATTGATCATCCTGCATTCCATCCAAAAGCATTGACGACGACACACAAATCAAAGAGCCACGTTTCAGGAATGGTAAATGTTGTACTGGTGGTACAAAACACAAATACATGAAATACTATACATAAAAGGAGTGTGAAAACCAGACCTTCTGTGTATTTAGTCTCTACAGTCACACCTTGTAGAGATAATTGATGATATTCAAATTCATTTGTGTTAAAAATGGAATGGAATTCACATAAAAACGGAAAGGGGCTCCAAAAAAGAAGTTTTATTTCACAACTTCGTACAAAAATGAATTTGTGACAAATCATTTCTTTACATGAAATTTTTTTATTCAAATATCAAATTTGTGACACTTTTTATTCCCCAAAGGGAGAAACTGATCCTATCCTGTTCTTCTGGCTTCTTTTACTGACATGGATTTTTAAACATTTTGAGAATGTTGTGGAAATTTGTAAAAGATTTTGCTTCCAACTGCGCCGATTCAAACTTGGGGGGGAAGTCACTGACTACTGATGTGACTCAGATAGTCTGCTGCAACGACAGCGGTTTCTTTCAAGGTCAGTGCTTTCAGTCCGAGGTGTTTCTTAACTGAGATGAAGGTCAAGTTTATCAATTTTAAACTGCCACAAGTCTAATGTCATCTGTCCATTGAAATCCCTTCCCCTACTTTGACTTTATCCCATGAGGTATCCTCTGAAAAGACAAAAGGTGAATTAGTTGGACATGGAAAACAACTCAGTGACTGCAGATTTAAGCGCTAAAAGAAATCTGGACTTACGGCAGCTTCATGCGCATGAACACTCTGGCCATGAAGAAGCTGAGGAGGACGCTGACGAACCCGATGAACAGTAACAGGAAGCGATTGAGTTTGGGAATGTTGGGAGCATTGGATCGGTCCAGGATGATGAAGCCCAGGCCTCCCATAGTGAAGAGGAAGCTGGAGGCCAGTCCTTCCATGATGTACTGCCCGTTCACTCTATGACAAGATGATGACGTCAGCGGGCTCTTGGACGCCTTTGTACTGTTCAGAGATGCTCGCTAGCATTTGAATGACCTACCTGTAGGCCAGGAAGGCCACTGGTCGCTGGTGGCCGTGTTCGTCAGTCATTGAACCCACGCTGGGGGGCTCGACAATAACATCGTAGATGATGCCTGAGGTTCGAGGAGAGATGGGTTTAATTCCTCTGCTAGCATAACAGCAGCTAGCCTCCATCAGGTTAGCTGCCAGCATGCTAATCTCAACACCAGATTGAGATCAAATGAAGGAGAAACAAGGCAATCAGAGACTGCAACATCCCGCGAAGGGTAGGTCAGGGTACCCTGAAAGTGATACCCGACAAGAGCATAGCTTTTACCTTTCAAAGCTATAAACTTACTTTGACCATAGATCAAAGCTAGTGCACAGGTAGATCAAAGCACTAGTTTTGATCTATGGTCTTACACTGGCCTTCTCCCTTGTCTTTTTCTATCTTATCCGGTTCCTGAGTTTACAAAAGTTCAAATTTGACCTTGACTTAGTTTTATCAAGGTCAAGATCTCATTTTCATCCCCTTTGCTGCCCGAGAAGTCTACTCTTAGTTTCATCCTTCTATCTGCAGTGGTTGCGAACATATTTGGTGGACATACGAACGAACGGTCGAACACACGAACACTACATCACCGCTTTGAGGCGGGATGTAATAAATCCGAGACAGCCTCAAATCACATGCTAGTTTGAGACAGATTTAATGCTAACGTTAGCATCAAAGTTAGCTTAGCAGATGAATTTACCTCCTGTGATGAGAAAGTAGGACACGATGACGATCGCGTACACCGTCATAGCGGACGGCATGTGCAGCCATGACGGCTTCTTCAGCTTGATATTCGGACATTCAAGAACCGCGAACGGTAAGCTGTATAAAGTCTCCATGGTTCCCGCAGAACGTCTCCGACTGCTGACGCTGCCTGAGGAACGTCCGAGCAGAGTTGATGACGTGTCCCGGAAGTAAACGGTTTGTCGTTTAACATCAGTACCGTTGTAATTTTGATTTTTTTTTTTTTACCGTATTTATTGAAACATTAACCACAATATAATTATATCACGAAATATACTACCCATGGAACTGCGTGAATTGTTTATGAAATTAAATATTTTCTGATCGGTGACCTTCCGTGGCGATCGTGACGTCAACTTAAAGACACAGTAACAAGGAAATACCATTATCTTTGCTTCCCTGGTGCCTATCATAATAAATTGGGGTAAATTCCTTTGCTTAAGTATAGACTTCAACTGAATTATGATGTAATCATAAGATAGAGCGTTTGTACATGCTTCCTGCATATACTGACACTTTATTAAATAGATAACACCTTCCACGATATTAGCATTGGTAGTGTTCAAATACTGGTTATATGGTGTAAAGCAACCATTCCTCACACTGATCTGTTTCATCAGCCCACTTGTGAAACTTAACTCAAGGAGAAATGACCTCATTAATTCTAATAATTTAGGTTGGCGTACAACCTAAGATTCGCACCAAAGCGTTAGTAATCACACAGAAATAGGTATGTTTCTTATTTTTTATTGTGGCAATACAAATACACAGTTTACTTAGATTTCTGGCTCTGTGCCTGTGCCTTGAGCACCTTGACGACAATCTTCTGCTCCTCAATCAGGAAAGCACGCTTGATCCTGTGAACAAAAGTCAAAACACTCTGGATTAAGAGTTTGCATAAATGTCTAAAAAGCAGAAGACACCTTTTTTTCTTACTTTGTGAAGATGAATGCTGGTGATAGTTTATGAATAAATGCTTTTTTTTACCTGTCACGGACACACTTGGCACACATAGAGCCTCCATAGGCCCTGCTGACGTGCTTCTTGGTCTTTGAGAGCCTCATCAGAACCTGAGGTCTAACAGCCCGGATCTGAGACAGAACAGAGACTCAGTGTATGAGTGTGTGGTGTGTATGAGCTAATAATATGCATTTCTGCCAAGAGCATAAACATACAGGGTATAATATCCTCAGCAATAACATCTTTCTTCCCCCATCAACACAAATGAATAACTAAAAATTATAGATTGCTGTCCTGCTGTAACAATTTCATTATTTGGCACATGACTCTGGAATGGACCTTCAGATCACCCTCTAACAAAGTGAAGAACTTCCATCACAATCCAGCCACATGTTGAGATCCAAGGACCAGTTGGCAATTCCATTTCCCTGCATCCTGAACCGGGGATTTGGGCGGGAAAATGTTCCAACTTCCTTGGCGTGGAAGTTGGAATGTGTTAAAGTTTTCCCATGAAGACGACACATAATGCCTTAACATCCAGACCCCCTGACTCTTTAAAAAGAATTCTTTCGAACTATTCACGGATGAGCCAAACTACGTGGTCTGCCTTCTTTCAGTCCCTGCCCAGAATCCTCAACCACAGGTGATAATTGGAACACACTTAAATGTTCATAGTTTTGTAGATCTCGTTCACAGTTATGAGTCAAAATCTGCATTTCTGATCCCTCATAAAGCCTGTCTTACACATTAAAAAGCTTTCTGCTGTAGTCAGTAGAAAAAACAAGTCATCAGCACCAAGAGCTGTCATCACAAATCTATACCTAAAATAAATCAGCAACAGATACCTGATTGGTTAATTATTGAACTAGCAGTGCAGCCAATCACAGCAGTCTTACTCATCAATCATGAAGACATCAAAGCATCTCAATCTGACTCCTAAAATACATATGAACCCAAGAACAGCCCCCAAAACAAGACTTCACTCACTCCACGCAGTCTTCCTGGGCAGATGCCACATGCCGACTTTGGAGCTTTGCCGACCTTCTTGGTGTACAGGTACACAATCCGGTTACCGGGGGTTCGGGACCTGCGATAGAGGATCACGACATGCTGGTTAACACTCCGGTGCAGCTCCTGGTGACATGAACGCGTATTTCACTTACAGTCTGGTTTTGTTTGAGGCAGTGTTGTAGGACAGCCTACGGCGGTAGGTCAAACGCTGGACCATCTTGGAGCTGGTGGCAGAAGCAACGGAGTTAATTCACGGAGGTGATTACTAATGCTAACGTCAATCATGCTAGCTGTGAAACGTTTGCAGACGGGACACCGGCTAACAGTTAGCAAAGTTAGCTACAATGATTCACGTCATGATCTACAACTGTCGTTTAATCCGTGCCCTAATGTAAATCTTTATAATACATCTAAAGGCTGATTGTTAGCCATTATTATCCCATTCAGCTCGGTTTTCGGACGGCGACCACAGGCATCCAGAGACGAACTCAAAAATGTCGCATCAGTGCCATTAGAGCATAAAATTGTCACATCTGTGGGAGCAAATCCTAGTTCTAAGTTTTATCGTCATTTAAAATCGTTCGAAATTCCTTCTAAAATACTGGATTAAAGTGGATTGTAGAAATTAGATGTTACAGAGGCCAGTAGGGACCGCCATACCTGCTATGGCCGTCACCGGAAGAGGAGGGAGCTAGGCGGAAGTCGGAGTTTAAAGGTCTTCCATGTCAGCCATCGTAAAGAGCGCCTCTTGTTATTCTGCCTCCTGCTGGTGGAGGGTTTTTACTACATTCACATAACTAATGCAACGTATTCCCGCTGGTATGAGTAAAAACGATTGACATAATCAGTATCATTGACTGTTGACAAATACCAGTGTACCTGACTTTTTTGTATATCGTGGATCAATGTGTGTTTAATCAAAGTGGAGACATTGATCTTTTTCAATTATAGTTTATGTAAACTGTAATACCCACTACTGTCCACTAGATGACAGAGGTACTGCTTGGAGTTTGCTGTCTATACAACTTTTAACCAGGATACATACTGTATGTGAAAGTTTACTTTAAAAAAAAAAAAAGAAATATACACATATCTTTGACACCTTTTATGCAAATACAAAAGTAAATTCTTCATAACTCAAGAGACCCAAGTAAATTTTAGATTGTTTATCCAAATAAGAAAAAATAAATAGCAGATCCAATTAATGTCCATTTTCAAAATATCTTTTTAAACAAAAGCACACTGACGGCTAACATACAAGTCATCTGTAACGAACCCTTCCAAACCTCTAAAGATGGGAAAACAGTTCAAAATGGCTCCTTTTCAAAGAGGTGCTGTGTCACAACCACATATTTGCCGAGCTCAGCCGACAGATGGTGAGCTTGGCATCCTTTCAGACCGAAGAAGGTAAAGAGTGGCGGCAACACGAGGCTCTGAACGGTGGGACATTATGCAATGGCTTTAATTGCAAAAAACTGGTTTCGTGTTGAAATTAGTCAAAAATCCTTCCACACGGAATCAGGATTCTCAACGCAACACAAGTTTTTTTTACTTTGAAGTGCAAGTAAATTATGAGTCTTAATGGTTTGTACAATACCATATCATGGTCCAACAAACTATGTTGTTTTCATCAACATCCGAGAACCTTTGGCCCCTTCTCTGGATCAGCTCCCAGTCAAAGATGAACCACATCACCTTAAGTGCACTTGATTATGCAAGTCTCCCAGAACCCCCCTCCCTTGCCACTTCTCCTTGGGCCGTCTGCATAATCTGTCGAGATTTAAACCTGCTGCTCCTGTTTAATAAATCCACTGCGATTAAAATAGGATTACAGATCTGCTTTCGCCGTTCTGATGACATCAGAGCATGAAATATTTCTGACTGTTTTTTTTGCCCTACCTCCTTCCTTACTCATCTTAACTGGGGTGCTTCCATGGTTCTCAACTCCCTTGAACATCCTGACACCAGCTGCAGGCTGGCCCATCTGCAGGCCTGTTGACATAAGGATTAACTTTATAATGCGGCACACATTATGTATTAATGCTATCCCCATCACATTGGACTTCTCCAGGGTCAGACTTGGAGAACTTGCTTTTTCCCTATTTGCAGCTGATGGAAGATTTTTTGCTATAAAGAAATTGAAACATTGGGAAAGTCAGGCGAGCATTCAAGAAGCACTGTCTGGACTGAACTATCCCATGAGCAAATGGGTTGATTGCTATCACTGTATGTGGATGACTCCACTTTTAATGTTATCCAACATTTTCTCTAGCATGATTTAATTAAATATATCTAGGATAGACGGCCCTACAATCTCATGCCAACCCTTCATTGATTTGTGTCATCCGCTAACAAATTTTAATGCAAAATATTTGACCAAATACCTGCAAATCTACAGATATTACATCAGCTAATTAGGAAAAGTTAGCATGCTAACCCCCTAAAATGATCAGACTTGATTGCGGATGACTAATTCCTTGGTCTCCAGTCGTGCTTTTGTTCGGACCCTCCCTCTTCCGGGACGCCTCATTGTTTCCTACCCAAGCCTACCATTGGTGCATGAGCCCAATCTGTTTTGCTGACTGCTTTTTCCTAAGGGGTAGGTGGTCTGTCCAAGCCTCTTTGTGCAGACTGGTGGCAGTGGGGGGGCTGCCCATACGAGGCTTTCCATTTCTAATCTGGAGCGAGTCTTTTTTGGAAGCTATTCTAGGACTTTCACCCAAGCTAAGATCAATCAGAATCTGGTGTCACTTGTTCGTAGTTGGTATCAAAAGTGTCAATTCAACAACTTCTTCCCTCTTCTTGGAAAAACCAGCCTGCTTATCATCATCCTATCTGCCCCTCACTGCCCCTTCACCATTGCTGACAAATCCATACAACTATGTGGGACACAAAGGCCCGGATTTAGCTGCCCGGCAAGAGCGAGGGCGGGCTGGGTGTTTGGGTAGGGGTACAGCCAGGATGGAAATTTCTCTTGTTTGTGGAACCGGACATTTCAGATGAATCAAAACAACTGCCAGCGTCACCCCCCTCCAGCCCCCCCCCGGCCCCCCTTCCTCCCCCAATGTGACCCACATGACCTGCGACCAGTCATCACTTTCATCCTGGGAACACAGTCCGATCAAGAGCGATCAGCGCCGCGGGGTGGACCTGGGACCTTTGTTTGCGAAAAAGCGCTGACTTGAAGAGTCATGGTCTGATGAGGATGATGATGATGATGATGATGATGAGGCCCAACGTCACGCATGTGCCGTGATTTGTCCAAACTTCATTTGCCCAAATTAATTTTCCAACGGCATCCAAACCGATAGAAAACCGCTTTTTACTAAAGTTAATGGTGCATTTCATCGAGTCGCCTGTCTGTCCAGGGAGGAGGGGCAGGAAATCCAGGAAGAGGTGGAGGAAGTCAATGACTCAAACAATAATTGCATGAAGGGCCACTGCTGTGAATTAGCATTAAACGTCAATGAGTTACCAGAACTCCTAAGAGATCAACGTAAAAAGACTGATCCATATCTGAGCCAATATTTGTTGAATGTACAGTAATCCCTCGCTTATGTGCGCCAAAACGTGCACAGCTTCACTACATCACGGATTCTAAGTAGGTAGTCATGTGATATTCCACGCACATGCTATTAGCTGACAGCATCCGTATGTGTGCTGCGTTTCAGACTCACGGTTCCTCCTGCAACTTTTCTTTTAATAAAAAAGTGTTTCAAACAGTCTGTGATAACCCGTGTTGTTTTGTTGTGTGTGTGTTGCCCTGAGTTCGCCTACGTGTGTGTGTTCTGCATGAGTTTGCGAGACTGAAGAGGGGGCGTGGGAGCGAGAATGCGGACGGGAGATCGTTGTCAGTTCTTGTTTGTTCCTTATTAAGGCTGGATGCCAAATAAAAACCATTCAAGGAATATCGTCTGCGTCATCGTTGTCCACCATAAGAAACACCGGGGGTGTTACAAGTCTATAAGAGTGTGAGATAGTTTGTCGCGATATTGTGGAATTTCGTTTTTCGCGGGTGGTCTTGGAATGCATTAACTATGAGTAATGAGGGATTACTGTATATCTGTTTGCATGGGAATCCTTTTCTGAGCCGCTTCTTTGATTTAACCCCAAAGATTTCAGTGCCACGACTCCGTCCATGTTTTTCACGCCAATCGTCTCACAAGCAAACCGCTGAGAACTCAGGTCCACAGTACGAGACAGACTTTTGCTTCCTCGCCAAACATTAGAGGAAGGTACCACAGTCAGTTTGCTAGCCAGGGTTGTAGAGCTAGGATTTACTTAGCTTGGCTGGTTTGAACATCGCACAATAAGAACGACACCTCAGGATGGTCGCCATTCACGATATAGACCGTCAAGTCGCCCTGTTTGGACCTCTTTTCCAGCGTTCCTCGCCTTGATGCCTTCGGCCCATATCGCACGGATGTGGGGGCGGAATCGATCGCCTCATCAAGCTGGAGGGGAAACAAGCGTAGGCCTGGATAATGAGAGGTGTCTAATTCTAATGCATTATTTAATTACCCAGGCTAACAGAGGACACTCCCGGGAATGTCTCCTTCGTTCCCAGTATTCCCAAATCGGCTAATGTAACTAGAAAACTCGATACGTGTCCTGACTGATGGGGTTCACCAAAGTATCTGACTATCGACGGTCTGAGGTAAGTTAATTTTGCTGTCCTCTGGGCTTCCTGTTATGTAACGGGAGGCTGTTACAGTAGGGGCAGACTGGCGGGGTGGGGGAGGTGGGAGGGGCAAATCAATGAGGTCACTGAATCATGATTTATTATACCGCACCGGGCCATTAGTGTTGAACATGCGTTTTTAAAACTGTGTAGAGATGCATCCAATGGACTGACTGACACAGGCAACTAGTGGTTGGGAATGGGGGGTCAGGGGGCATGGCGGCCCAGGGGGGGTAAAAGGGATGACAGGTCTGTCAAAGGATTGGTTGGCTTATTGGGAGTGACTCATCAAGAATGCGTGCCCCCCCACTACCCCACTCCAAGAAAAAGTTTAAATAGCTAGCAACTTAAAAATGATGAGAGGAGGAGGAGAATGATGTTGATGATGTTGATGATGATGATGATGATGATGATGAAGGCTCTTATTGGCCCAAAAAAATCATCAATGTGGATTTAAAATGAAAGATTTACGACTTTTACGTGTAATTATTATTTTTTAAAAAAAAAAACACGCCACGATGACGCGCCCGAGGCTCCACGTGACGCTGTTATCTTTGACACGGTGACGCACCGCGTCGCGTTTAACCTTGAAATGACCTGAGGCGCAGCCTCGCGCGCGCTAAGGCTGATCCACCTGTTCCGTCATCATCAAAAATAAATAAATAAATAAATAAATTACTGCCTTTTGCTGTGTAACCACGGCAACACCTCCCTCCAAACGCAACATCACCAACACCCCCCCCCCCCCAATCCTCAAGATCTCCGCGTGAACTCAGGAGGAACGGATATCTGCCGCTCACCTGCTTTTATTCACGCACCAACCGGTTCACGTGACCCAGCCCGGTACCGGCACCGTTTCCCGCTCCAGCGGTGAGATATTTATGCGTGTTTTCTTTTTTCTTTTTTTTTTTATTCCTCCTTTCATCCGAAACAGGAGGGATGCTGCTGCGGCTGCTGTGAAGGGAGAGGTGAGCGCGGTTGGACACGCGTTTACGCTCTCTCTCTCTCTCTCTCTCCCTTTCTCCTTCCTCCCCAGCTCCTCCTCCCCCCCACCGGAGAGCAGAGACCGGTCACATTTTGCTCAATGACACCAAGCAGAGAGGAATTCCTACATTCAACCTGCTGATGAGACGCGCGGCTGTTTTCCACCGCTGAAGGTAAGGCGCGCCGCCGCCCGCCCGCCGCCTCTGCCGCTTCTGCCGCCCGCGCGTCATGCGCTCCCGAAACCGGAGTTGAGCTTGTTTCGGTCGAGGCGTTCCGCCGCGCGGTGGCACCGCGTAAAGGGCGAAGGCATCACTGAAGGGCAGACGCGGAAAAATAGTTGATCGCCTCTCAGAACGAGCCGGATCATCCTGTGTGAAAGCCGGGTAGGGGAAAGTCAAACAGGACGGGATGCGTTCCGTTCTGCTTTTTTTTTTTTTTTAAATGCACCTGAGCAGGAAACGTTTTCATTGATTGCGGGGCGCCGACGTCCGTTAAACACCGGCCTGTTCGCACCGCGCACGAATTAAATCTCCATTTGAAAAATGTGTGGAAGTTATCACGGCGCCACGTCTCCTTCCGTGGAATCTTGTTGGTGTAAGTTTTCCTCCCTTTCCCGCTCCATATTACGGATGCGGAGTGTTCGCCGTGGGCTATTTAAAGTCGCTGAATACGTAATAGGACGCATCTAATGTGAACCCACTCAGGAATATTTACCACCGCTGACGATTTCACTCTAATGAGACCGAACTAAAGATGCGCAAACTTAAGATGCCCGCCCCTGTGAGACGGGAGAGTGTACAAATCCACACATTCCTCGAATCAGGATTTTAAAAGATGACGTTATGATTGGGAATTGAGATTTCTGAGTGGATTCAAGCTGTGGGTTGGATCTAAATGACTATAACGGAAGTCAACCTCACTCCAGACCTCTGTTTAAAGTCTTTTCCTTCATTCCTGTTTTCCTCTTCCTTCTTTCCAGGCTAATATGAGGACATCATATGGAAGACCAGACCCTGGAAAGCAGCTGCCATCTTTTCAACTCGCTTGAAACCGAAGACAACATGATGCACTGTCTCCGGTAAAACCTTCCCCCCCAGCTCTCTTCCCCCCTTCCCCTCTTCCCGACTAGCCTTTAAGAGTGAGGACGCCTCAAGCTGCAGAGACATGGGTTCAGATCAACCCCGCATGGATTCGAGGCCCACGTTGGGTGCCGCCCGCCAGCGGCGAGGCCACCGATGCCTGCGGAGAAAGCTGAGGCCCGTGCGGATCCTGGGATTCGTCGTCAGCCTGGTGGCCGTAAGTGCCATCTCCTTCAGTGCCTTGACTTGGAGCTCCGGGGGTCTTCCCCAGGACGGTCTACGCCAATCGGCCCCACACAGGACTCTGCTCTTCACCCCGCCCCTGAAGGACCCCAACGTGTCAGCTGATATGCCGGTAGCCATGAAATCCACAGCGCACCAAAACGATAGCCAGGGGGAGTACCCCCAAGACCTCTTCTCCCTGCAGGAGAGGCGTCAAGGAGCCGTGGTCCTCCACATGTTCGGTATGATCTACATGTTCATTGCCTTAGCCATAGTCTGCGACGAGTTCTTCGTCCCGGCACTGACAGTCATCACCGAGAAACTGGCCATTTCGGATGACGTCGCCGGCGCCACCTTCATGGCGGCAGGCGGCTCTGCGCCGGAGCTGTTCACCTCCATCATCGGCGTCTTCATCTCGCACAGCAATGTGGGCATAGGGACAATCGTGGGCTCAGCCGTCTTCAACATCCTCTTCGTGATCGGGATGTGCGCCATCTTCTCCAAGGAGATCCTGAACCTGACGTGGTGGCCGTTGTTCCGAGACGTCTCCTTCTACATCCTGGATCTGATCCTGCTCATCATCTTTTTCCTGGATAACTTAATCTCTGTGTGGGAAAGCGTCACGCTGCTCTCGGGCTACGCCGCCTACGTGATCTTCATGAAGTTCAACAGCAAAGTCGAGGGCTTCGTGAAAGACTGCATGAACAAGAACCAAGTGGTGGAAGTGGAAGTGCAGCCCAAGGTGAGTTGGTTTCTTGACCTTTGGTTCTTCCACCTCTCTTCACTACCATCTCTAGTGAAAATAGATCTTACAGGACTTGTAAGCCATCAGGGAGTTGTACTAGGTGTGCAGGTTTACATCTCTAGGGTATTTCAATGACCTTCAGGGTCACGTGGACAGAGTCTTGCAACGGTCATTTTTAGAGAAACGTTGTTTTATTCCTCTCAATAATGCCAAACACTCATTTCAGGGTTTGACCACTGATGCCAGACCCCGTCCATCAGAGCCTGACTTATGTCACACATCTTCCCAACTTTAAGGAAAACACTAGAAACCCATCGACTGTTAAACACATAGCGCTTTCGATGCTGGCGTTCGCTATTTCTCTGTGGGATTAATAAAACACAGTCAAATGTGTAATTCTGGGTTAAGCTCTACAAATTGTGTCCCGGTCCGATAAGCAAATCCCTCGGAAAATCTAAGGAGCAATTTTTTCTTTTCCCAGTTAGATTTGCTGCAAAATTATTGCATTTAAATAGTTGTCTGAAGTGGTCGTCATAGATGCCCCAACAGGAGCGTGGAATGTTTTACTTTACTTTTAGCTCAATAGACAGAAACGTAGAAATCAATGCGCTCGAGCACCCAATCCCTCAATGACACTTGAGGGCAAAAGGCACTGCGCTGCAATTCGATAGCGGTGTACAGATTATCTGGCCGGATTTAGATTTCTTTTGCTACATGAAATGGAAATGAAATTGTCGAGCAAACTGCATCGTAAAAGCTTTAATTAAATCTGGATTTATCCTCAGCACGTGAAGGACATTCAAGCGGCGGTTCGCTCAAGGAAGACCGACGTCCTTGACCGCAGTCCTGAAAGTGATGACTCTTAAAAGTTATCGCTTCCTGCACCTCACATTGCTGCTTTGTGTGCAAGAAAAAAGAGGGAAGTCTTAGTCTGAAGGCCAGGAAGGACTCTGGTCACCTTGAGCCACAATGCATTGTGGGTACTCGTGTGTGTCTGATGAGAAAACAACTTTTTTACTAGTGGAAGCACTGCGAGAGACAAATGAGTCCGTCAAAGCTCATTGTCACGTCTTCAAGGCGATGCCTCGACTACATCTAGAACCCCCCTCTCTTCTTAGCCCCTACAAACTCAAGATATGAGTTCACGTCTTTTGTTTTGCAATTTTGCAGGAGTGTGCGTGTTCGTTTCGCTTCATACATGACTAAAGGAGACTAAAATGGCCAAATGAGGATGAAAACAAATTAAATGTGAAACACCTCTATAAACCAATGGAGGCTTTGTGTCTTCACTGCTGTGAGCCGACAGCAGGTATTGAAGGTTTTTTTTCCCCATCATATCTGACCTACAAGGCATCCTTAATCCCACATATATTAATGTTCTGGTACGTTGTGCCACAAGGCCAATGCAATGTCATTTGTCGCCATGCATTTAAGCTAAACACTTGATTAAAATGGGCTTTCCTGAGATTAGTTCCGGCATTATGATATTAGGACGCCGTCGCCGTCGACAATGCAAAGTTTGATTACGTGTGGGAAAGGTGGTCACCGCCGTTTGTGCAGCATTCTTGAGTTTCTTCAGTTTATTCACATGAAAATAGACGTCTTTGGTTTCCTTGTTGCTTTTCCGTTGTCATCGTAGGAGTGTGACTTTATCAAACCCAATGTCAGACTTCAGATTATTTAAAGCCAGTGTTTATGATGGTTGAGCAGTTGGCCTCATCCCATGTAATCTGCCGTCATCTCTATATCCTATTAACGCAAACATGCATTTCAGTTGACAGAAGCCGGTCAGCACTATAAGACAGACCACGGAGATGCCCAGTGATGAACAACATTTAAATCAGCATTAGCACAGGTTCTTGGCTGCTTGGGGACACCGTAGACAAATTATCTTTGTTTCTGGCCAGTATTTAGTTTTCTTTTAGCTCTTATTTGGTCCTCGCCAATGAAATTAGCGTTTCTTTAGCCGCTAATTTAGCCACTATGTTCTCCATTTCGTAAATTTGCTGTTTTGAATTGGAAATTTCTGTTTCCATTAAGGAATTCATTATATTCCCTGTGCTTGTGTTGTCAAAAGGATAAAAAAGGTGGTAATCATGGTACGCAAGGTAGCCCGATGCTAACGATGTACGACTCAGGTTTGTTCGACTGTATTTTCACACGACTCGCAGGTGAGCGTTCAATAGGGGTGGCCATGCCGGCGTTGGGTGCTGAGCAGGTACCTCACAGTTGTTGTTTTTTGGGAAGGTTTTTGTAAAGAACTGCCTGCAGCTGGAAACAATGCTGCCAGCACAGCGAGAGCGAGGCGGACAATAAAGTCATGCCTCATAAAGCCAAGACAATGGGATGAAAGACATCAGGGGGACTGTCGAGCTGGATGACAATTGCCTGCTCATTTGTCACTGTTCAATTCCCCTTTTCACACACATTCATTTATTCCACCGCTGAAGCTAAAAGTAGAGCTGGAAATCCTCGTGTCATTTTAATAAACTGATGTTATCCCGCTTCAGTTGATCCCAGCGCTTCATAGGTGATTTCGTCTGCTAACCTTTGACCCGAGCAGATGTTGAAAGGATGTATTTACCTATCAGCTCTGGCCTGATTGGTGCCTAATGCCTTTGTTTACCTAATGAGGGCTTAGCCGCTGGTTAATCTCAGTTCGGGCGATGTAACTGTCAGATTTCCAGCTGTCGTACTACCTGTTCCGAGACACGACCTTGCACACTGACTTAATAGAGGATAGGTCTACACAAACTGGTAGCCCGTCTACTAACTATGATGGTTAACATTTCTACCCTTCATTGCTGCACGTTCTCTCATAGTTAAGCTTCTTAATCTGGTGGTAGAGTCGGAGGTCAGCAAATCTTTTCCCTGCATCATCCGGAAGCGTCCCGCTCCCACGCACTTGATAAATCTTTATTGCACAGACCTCAGAGACGTGGTTCAAGGTCACAACAACGCCGGGAGCTCCTACGTTTCTGGATGAGGTGGTGCAAGAAGAAAGAGGGCAAGTGTCAACCATTCCACATCGTCTCTGCTCCAGCCATTTCTTTCGCCGGAGGAGCAACAGATGCTTTCGCCGAGCCGGCTTTGCATGCTGATGCTGATGCACCGCCGAGGCAATCACTTGTCCGACCCTTTACTTTTTCTGTGTGCGATAAGCTAAAATGACAGACCAGTCATTCCTGCATTTTAACAACCGTGCATTTCTTTCTTGGTCATTTAGGCCTCAAAAAGTTCGGTTCGTAACTGCATGGACGTGTTTCATTATATCCACATCGCCCTGCCCTCTCCTCAGGATTGCCTCCCCCAGGCCGGACCTGGCTTATCTTGTTATCTTGTGGCCTCTCTCTCTCATTGTTTGGATGATGGACTGACTGGCTGCGTCTGAAAACACTAGCTAGCAGATCCGATTAGCCAGCACTATGTGTGCTGTGTTTTTTTTTTTTATGGAAGGCAGGAGTAACGAGCCTCCATCTGCTTGTTAAGACCGTGGTGACACACCAGAAGCCAGAGTTTGTAGAAATGCTAATGAATCAGTTTAATTCTAACAACACGTGTCTGCTTAATGTTGGATTATACTAGTTCATTTGGAAAATAAACGATGAATAAGTGAGAGGAAGTCCTTGAGAGACAAAAGACGGGAGTGGAGTAGATCAGGCTTCGAGTCTTCATATTAGAGGCTTGGAATCAATGTTTGACAAGCTGGGCTGTACTGAGGCAGATGTTGGTTCTGCTGAGACGCAAGGTGCGACCTCTGATGCATTACCGAGCTATAAATAGCATCATGGAGGCGAGATCTCCCATCAGGATGCGCTTCAGAGATCAGTTACACGGCAGGCATGTGCAAGGAGTAAAGCGCGTTTCGTCCCTGTGCTGCCGGACAGTCAGACACCAGGTGACTCCCTTCATTACCTCCATCCCGTTGAAGCCAGCTGTAGCCGTGGGCAACCTGTTGATGTCTACGTTCGGCCTTTGTTTCCAGACTGTTGTTGTTTATAGGCCTAGAGATGAAACTGCATGAGTTTTATGTTTAAAACCAAAGTTTTAAAAAGAGGAACGGGTTGGAAAAACCAAACGGAGGCTCTAGACAATGAATGTCCAGATTATCAAGAACTGGGCTATCTTGGCTCGTTGTGTCAAGGTCTCGTACCCATTCGGTTCTGCACTGGTAGGAACCAAATCTGTCTGGCGTTTGAGCTCAGCCCGTCCTTTAAAGTTAAAATAGAAAACTTGCCAAATATTCCTGCCTGTTCCAGCTGTGACTTCTTGTCTGGCTTGGGACATCGACTGATTGGAAGGTTCCGACCAAATCCGAGCCGTCCAATCAAAGCACACTGTGTTATAGTCGCAGATGCTCGCTAGAGCCCTGCTTTTTTCCACGTCTGATTTGATTGCAGTCCGTGTTAATAATATTCCTCATTTGCATCACGGGTGCTGAGGGATGCTTTTTATATGTCGTCCTCAATTGGTTAATGCACTGTTTGCCCCCCCATTCGGTGTCCTTATCGGAGTGAACAGCAGCTCCTCGCTGCCTCCACCGTGTTGTTAATGGTTTAGGTCACCCTGTCACTTATTATAGTGTCCGTCTCATTATCACAAGCACAATGCGGTCTGATTTAAAAATAAGTAAAACACAGAGACTCATTATTTTTGCCATTAAAAGATCATTACACATGCAAAGGAGAGCCATTGTGATTGGATCCTCTTCAGACGCACGTCTACTAACAGCAGGAAATGTGTACTTTACCTCTGATGCTTGTGGCTTCCAAGCTAATAAATTAATCCTTGGCATATTGTAGTGTTTGCATCGATCATTCAGCGCGTGTAACGACACCACAGATAGACTTTTAATGGGTTTCATTTGGGTGGAAAGCCATAAATAGCATGTTAACATGCTATTTATAGCGTGATAGCTATATTAGCTGCAAGGAGCTACTTTGGACAAGTTGTTCCAAGCCAGTCGGATGCGGAGAAGGGTGGGTCGTGGCGTTGTACATGAAAGGATTTGTGAAGGGTACGCCCTCTTTTGCCATTGAGGTGCACGTGTTCCCATATTTAACAACCGCCGCAAAGAAATTCTGGAAAACGTGAAATTGGAGATGTTTTCATCCTGCGTTTCCAAGAGAGAGTGAGCCTGAAGGTGAAACGTTGAGGCTCGCAAGAAACTGAAAGCTGTATTGATCCGGGGCTATTTCTGAGCGCGGGCTTGAATTACCTAATGCAACTGCGTCGTGAAAGCATCATGCGAAGGTGCAGCGAGATCCCGATCTCATGGCTGTATGAAAGGACACACAGCGAGATGGAAGTCATGTATGTGGCTGGAGGCGGCTGATGACGCCTTCCATAGCGGGGTTTCTTTTTTATACCCTCCACATCACGCGTTAAGCTTCAGCAGCTGAACATCAGCTCCGTAAGTCGCCTTTTGCGTAAGACCTGTTTTTTTTTGGTTGTTTTTTGTTCCGTAAAATCGCGGTGGTGAGAAAACACCAACAGATCTCATTTTTTACAGGAAGACCCAACGCCGCACGGATAATCACAGGGAATTTGAAACTAAATTTAGGAGAGTAAACTCTTGAAATGGAAGTGATTGCAATCAGCCTCTAATGAGCTCATTAGGAAACGCTTTTGGCCTCGGCGAATCTGCCGAAAGCCTCTTCTACTCTGTTCCCGTTCGAGAGGGTCGCCACTCGTGTCGATCACAGACGAATGATGCGCCAGGCCGCCCATCACCCCCCCCCTCACCCCGCCCCCTCTCAGAGCACGCCAAGGTGACCTTTCAGGGCTGTATCAGCATATTAGCCATCTGTGCTACTGTGAATGAGGCTGGCGAGGCTTCCAGGCCTCCACAAACCTGCGTCTGAATGCTTCCACCTGCACTTCCCCTCCAAAATAAGAGTCTTCTTTTGATGTTTTTTGCATCTGATGGGGGGGTGAGGATGAAAATAGCTCTCGGCAACCGCAAAATACAAAATGTCGTCTTGTCCAGGGAAATTAAGAGAGGTTTTAATGCATGAAACTATATAGTTGTAAGCTGATTTCAAAGAAGGAATGGGGTTCTGGTTGAATTTGTTCTTTTTCCAGAGCCTCATCCTTTTTATAAGACCGGTTAAAACGGATCGGTCGAGCTTCACTCTAAATTTCGAACACATCCAAGCTGGGCTTCTGGGCCATTTAGTCGTTTTAATGCATACGCTCCCCTTGTTCCATTTGTATTGACAGAGAAATGAGCTGTTCAGACATCCCATGCTGCAGCACTTACAGGCATGCATCACACATTCGCTTTGACAGCAGTCAAAACTGGCCCCCCGCTCGGAGAATGAGAATGTTTATTCACCTTCAACTTCCTGTCATTTTAAGGGACATTCCTGTGCGATGATGGATAATGAGACCGTCGCAGCATCCAGGTGAACTTAAACCAGCATAGCGCCGTGTTTGGTTTCACTTTACGCAACCTTTCCTCTTCTGCTGGCTCCGATATTGTGCATAATGCATATACTGGTAAGTTATACCAGCGTGACTCAGCCATAATGCATTCATGTTGGAATACATCACATGTGGATGGCAGAATAAACAAGGATCCACTAAGCTGAGCGCCAGAAATGGACGGGGCAGTACAGAACCAACGGTATCTGCTGCAGTGGAAATAAGGCAGCATGTATATCGACTGAAATAAACTGTTGGAATCCGATTAGCCCGTTGTTGTTTCGTGCATCCGCGGATCAAAACCAGCTCTGATCTGACAGGAACAACAAACTACAGATTTAATCAGGTCTGCAGGAGACAAGAAATTAGCGTATTTCCTCAAGTAAAAACTTACAGGCGACAAAATGCCGACTATACCCTGAATGAAAGCCTACGTTTGAATTTTGCACGGCGAAGACCACGGGAGACTGCAAACCCCTAACGATGCCATGTGTCGCACGACAGCAAACGTTTCACAACAAAAGCCCTGCTAAGAAAGGAAGCATTTTTATCATCTGAGAGTGCTTTTATTTTGAAACGTAGGGTAAATGTAGGCTTTGTGTAAATAAGGAGCTGAAGAAATGAAATCTATCGCATTTTAATTTGAGTTTCTGATTTGTCGCCATCAAACGGGAGAACTGACAGGGAGATCATGTCCCGTCCTCCCCCCTCATCAAACTCGGCATGGCGTGATGCATTTGTATAATGACAAAGCAGTTTTTGCTCTCTCCCTATTTTTCTCCCAAAGGCCTGACTCTGATTGGTTCATGGGAGGGGGGGAGGGATAAGAGGAAGCAATTTTGACTTAGTCCTAGTGAGCATTGCCTTGTGGGAAATCAGCGTTGTGGCAGATCCTGTAATTAGTTCTGCTTGTTAGAAAAATGAAGGGGTTACTAATTAGCGAGTGGATGGCTTCTTGACTTGTTGTGCGTCTTTTCCCTCCTTTTCTCGAAGATCATCATTATCGTCTCACGTCAGCTTTACAAGCTAGGTGCTAGCTGTACGGAGCTAATTTACCGCCACTTTCAAAAAAGCTAAAATCGTCGGCTTGTGCATGTCATTGTTTTCTTACATTAAAAATATGTTTCAAGTTTTTTCGTTAGTTTATATAATTGTAGTTTTAATAAAGCCAGTTAATAGTAAAAAATATTCCGGAAATGCTAATTTATGTGTAAAACTAAGCAAGGGTAAAAAGGAAATTAAACGAGAAGGACGTGGACAGCTGCGTTATAAAATGTAAGCTGATTGCTTGGCATATCTAGGATACATTAAGGAATATTTTAAGATTTCTCAGGATCAAACACGGCTATGACGGATTTAATCAAATGCCGCCATTCGCCAAAATAGAACGCGCATCACAAAAGAGCTTATTCTCGTGTATAATTTGGCTCGGCTGTTGGAGTATAAAGGGAATGCAAATCAAACTCATCCAGAAAAAGACTCCTTTTATGCTCTTTCGTACCCACAATCCACCACTGCTGTTCAAAAGTCAGGGCATCCGGTTTAGATTCCTGAATCAGATTTTTATTTTTTTTTTGCATGTATTTCTACGTGACGTCACGCTCCTCGTCCGTAATCCCCTGTAACTCCGTGTTACACGCATGTGGCTGAGGAAGGGGAATTTATCTCCCACAGCTGATCCGCTTCCAGGAACGCATCCCGATGTGACGTTACATAAGGAGCGGAAGCCAGAGCCGCCAGTATTAGAGAACACACGAACTCCAGAGAACATGCTAATCTCCTGACGTGATTATTAGTCATAATATTTAACGCCGGTTTAATGAGCACACCCGGAGCGTAATCTGCATTTGTCGCATTCACCTGCACTCCTCTAACCCTCCTGCTTTGCCTTTGAGGAGGGCGATAGGGAGAAAAATAGAATAATTATACCTTAAGTGTGCAGGAATTACCCTGAAGATATGACACCAGGGGGGAAAATGAGGTTACAGTTGAATTGCTCCGTAGAAAATCTTCGGATTAGCTCTGCTTCTTTTCTTCTTTCTGCATAATTTAAATCTCAGCTCCCTGATTTCTGCAATTATTCTGTAGGCAAACCTAGTATATGTTAAATTATGAGCTGTTAGAGAGGAACACAGGCACACAGTGGGCACCGGTGTCCTTCATGTGTGGATTTGTGTTTTCTCTCTCAGAAAATGCGACTTTTATTTGATTTACTCTGTTCTTACTTTTACTTACAATCAACAAAAGGCTCCATAAATGCTCATTTATATATTTATATTCAAAAATCTGTTGGGCGAGATCAAACCGCACTATTATCTGCTGCTGATTTGGCATTGTGCGCTTTATCAACACTGCTCCTCCACATTTCACATTTACACATTTGTGTGTAGGCTGCGAAACGAAGTCTTGATATGCTAAGATCTGAACAAAAGGATCGTGTTTGTTCCCTCGCGGTTACAAACGGAGACCCCCCCCGCTGCCGGACAAATGTTCCTTCGCATACAAACACACAAACACACACAGTTCAGTCAGGCTTTTGTTTCAAAAATAGACGTTTTACAGTAGTGCACATGCCAAACGGGCCTGCTGAGAATGATAGCAGGAAAACGAGTGAGTGTTCAGGACCGGAGTTAGTTCGGCAGGAACCGGGCCAAACCTGCTCTCAAAGGCAAAGTTATCGTACTGAGTCTGGCGACACAGAACGCAAAGTTTCAGAAATTCAAATGCTTTGTTCACTCAAAGGAACGGGATACAAATGTTTGGAATAGATGGTTTGACATGCAAATTAAACATTTCAGGGATTAAAAATGCAATTTTCCACTTTCCCAAGTAGAGTTCCCACTTCAAGGACTGGCAGGTCAAGATTTCACTCAAAGAATTGATGCATTTTTCTATTAAAAGAAAAGTTTTGCATTCAAATAGCACCTAGCTCGACATAGCTTAGCATACATACTTGATGCAGTGAGAAACTATATCCAGCTCTGTCTACGGAAGCGCAGACTTTAAAATTAGCTTGTATTTTTGTTTTAAGGTAAATATAAAACTGCGGAAACATTTTTATTGTGTGGTTGGTGAACTCAGACACAAATTTACCATTTATTATCTTTGGACAAAACCTTTTTTGCTGTTTCTGCTCACTTCTACCCTTGATGCTAACGCTAAGCTACTCGTTTGTGGCGGGAACCTGTCCCTCAAGTCTCATCCGGTCGCGTCAGAGTCTTCCCGTCAATGTAACGTCTCTCTGTGTCATCTTCTCATCCCGTCTCTGTTGTGTCCGGCATGCTTCACATGTATGTGTTGTTTCTCTTTCTCTCTCCCCCCCCCCTCACCCGGTTATACTTCCTTCTTCTCTCTGTGTTGGATGAGAAGGCGAGCCCCGGGGTGCCGGAAGATGACGGCAAGTTGTCGGTAGGTCCTGCCTGATTGACACTCCTCTTGTCTTCCTGGGTGTTTGTCTCTGTTTCTGTGTAGGTGTGTTAGTGTAACTTTTGTTTCTCCCTCCGTACCTTGAAAAAGACGTACGGCGTTATCTCCAACCCTCAGCCTCCCCTGTTTGCAGCAAGAACTTCGGCATACTTTTGAAGCCACTTTGAGCTACGCCTCATACACGGTGTGCAAGAAGAAAGGTAACCAAAGAAGGAGCTTGGAGTTATTGTGCATTCCTTCTTTTACTGTATACGTCCAAACGGCACTCCGAGAAGTACGTAGACGCCGTCCAGATTGCAAAAGAAGAGGACAAAACAAAGGAGCAGAAGGAAAATCTCCAGGGTCGCGCCGAGGAGCCAAATCTCATGCAAGCCCTGCCGGTCTACTTGCCTCCCTTGCCTCCCATATGGGCCTGCGAATTGGGACCTGACACCTCTTCTGCCTACGCATCACCTGATGGCAGCCAAAGGGGGATGAGGCGAGGGACACGCTACAAACCACTACCACTTGCAACGATGCCCAATTTCCCAAAGTTCTACTTCACCCGCCGGAGTGACCTCGGCGAGGGCACCGCCTGAACCTCCAGGGGCTGATGTTTTTTTTAGAAGTTGCGTCTCTTTACGGGAGGTTTATCAGGTTCTGCTTATAGGTTTTATGCAAAAAACAGGATTAGGGAACCATATTCCAAACAGCCAGGATTAGAAACGGCTTCAGTAAAGTGCTTAAAATTGATATGTTCAGTACAAGCGGCACATAAGAACCACTCATTGGAAGGCAAATCTGTTTTTTGCTGCTAAGAGACATGTCCTAGATAAAAAGCACTATCCCGGGCAGCAGGATTTTTGACTCACATGTTGTTTCTTCCATCTCAGGCCAAGCCTCGGCTTCAGAGGGGAGGTAGTTCCGCCTCCCTGCACAACAGCTTGATGAGGAATAGCATCTTCCAGCTGATGATTCACACACTGGACCCTTTAAGTGAAGGTAAGACATTCAAACTACGCAGATACCCCACGTGACGCACCACTGTGATACCCTTTTCTTTGGCCTTAATGTAAGGTGAAAATGATGCCGCTGCTGCGTCGAGGATGGCCGAGATGGAAGATCATTACCCTGTAATCCAAGATGAACGCTTAGCCTAGCTTAGCCAAAGCAAAGTGTAAAACTGCAGCGTCAGCTCAGTTTAGGGGATGGGTTTGTTAACGCACCGGAGTTGGTGCAGCGTCATCCTATTCTCAGCCCGCCCCAAAAGGAAAAATTGTAATTAATGGGGCTCAAACAAGCAACAGGGTTTCGTAGAAGTGGTTGAGGAATTAGCGGCGTTAGCGTGGTGAGCTTCTGTGAAAGGCGCTAGCATCTCCTTAAAGAAATTATACTAACATAGAGACAAATTAAGCGAAGCTGTTTATGAGCTTTAAACAATGGAACATTGCATCTTCTGGATGCATGTGGTGACATCAGAAGACTTTTGCACCACCGCGGCGGTGTGGGCAGGGAGGCATTTCAGCTTTCTCAGAAATGTCTGTGCATTCCTTGAAAACTGAACCTGGAATGAGTCAGCTCAGGAAAGATTAATAAGCAGCGCTGCGGCGGACCTTATAGTGTCCATTAGCATCCATCAGCCCGCTGCTGTACACGGAATCCAAGACGTCCCGTCTCAGAGTGTATTAATCTTTCCATCTCCGTGATTAAAATGTAAATCGCTGCCGGCTGGGGGACACGGCGGTCATACGCTTTTGGTCGTCTTCAGGGTATCGAACATGAGCGGAGATTTTTATTGTTTGCTTTAAGACTGGATCGGATGTTCACTGTCGTCCCATCAGAGATTTGTGATTTATTGGATTGACTTATATCATTGATTATTGTTTTGTTGATGCAAGAAGCTTGACGTCCCAAACACGATGATAAAAGCATCCCGTCTCTCCCCTGCTGACTCAAACTGTCAGGAAATATTTCCTGTGAGGCATCGTTCAAATTCAAGGCCAAATATGATGTCATAGTTGGCTTAGTACCTCCTCCAGGGAGGAGGCACTGCTCACACACACACACACACACTGGGGCAAAGCACAGGTAAACCCAAGCCACACCCACCTCTTGAAAGGGGTGTGACCAGCCCAAAGTCAGTCGGGCACACAGACAATCTATGACCAGAAAGCTGAAACGGAGGGGTGGGATAAAGGTATCCCATAATGCATAGGGTAGGGGGCATAAATATAATTGTTAGTAAAAATAGAATTTTGGATCTTTAAAGGACCAAATCAGCATTTTTTAGAAATAAATCTGTGTTCTTACCGAGAGCTAGAAGAAAAGATTAATCCCAATCTCATATGCATCTGGCAAACACAAAGCTAGCACCACATGGTGCCCGGTGTAGCTTAGTTAGCTAAAATTAGCTTATCTTAGCTAGGACCAACATGGTAAATTATCAGAGAATGCCTCAGATTTTAGCCTTCTGTGTTTGAGCATATTTAGATATTAGGTAATGCTAGCTGTTTCCTCGCTCAGCTAAGCTAAGCTACCCGTAGTGTTGCATTTAGCGCACAGACAGGAAGATGTTATCTATCTTCAAATGTAACTCTCAGCAGGAATGTGGTCATTCGCCCTTCCCTTGATGTTGGTTGCTTGGCGGAACCTTCCGATGAGTCGATGTTGGGGTTTGACACAAAAATGTCACCTGCATTTATCTTTTCTCCTTCTCTGTCTCTTTCTTCTACTGTCCCTTCAGAATTTGCTGACTCTGGTGAGTTACTCTTCCAATTCCTGTACCCTCCCCAGAAAAAAAACAATCCTTTTTGTTCCCATCAGCATTTCCGACAGCCTGGAGGCAACCGTCTTTCCCAACATGTGTACATTTCCCAAGCGCCGCTGTACCTGTATTCAGTTCTGTATGTCCATTCGTTGCAAATACATCATTCTCTCCTGTGGATGTTTCCTCCCTGCATTTCTCCCCATCCTCCCAAATCCTCCCTCTCCTCTTACAACCTCCTTTTACTACTAGCTTCTTATGATTCCTCTGGCGGAAGCCCAAAAGAAGCATTTTGTTTGTTCCTGTTTGTATTGTCCTTGGAAGCAAATGGAATGGAATGGTGTGTCGGATCTTGATGGACAAAAGTTTTCTCTGATGGAGCGACTAATGGCAAACAAAAAAAGTTTTCATTTATATTTGCAATTATCTGTTTCCACCAAAGTATTATTGATTTCAAGACTGACGTGCTCTAGTAGATTTTTGTTCAGCATCCAAAAATGGCCGCTGTCTTTATCCCGATGCCCTCCTTCAGTTTAATAAGACTTTTGATCCTACATGGCTTTCTCTTATTGCCCAGAATACCCTATATATTCCGGGACAGTAAATTCCAGCACCAAGTCTTTTTCCATCTGTGTGGAGGTACAAACAATATCACTCAGGAGTGGCACGAAATATTGAACTCCAATAAGAGTTGGGGAGGGAAGAGGCTCTCAACACATCTTCCCGGGCGGTACTCAGGATTCAGGCGGCGTCCATGCCTTCGCCTCGAGCCTTTCAATATGATTTATCACCCCGAGATCTGGACTCTGGCACACACGCGTAGCTGGCCTTGACCTCAACAAGGACGAAAATGGTCGGATCATATATGTGTTCCCTTCGATGCCGCTCTAAATATCCCAACCGCCAAGTTCAACCGATGCTTTCCTGCAGATCATTATCTCTCTGCGATGGATTAGAGAGATCGCTCACGGTGACGACACAGCCTTGGGTGTATTCGATGATGCGAGGCCATTTTTTTATTGAGTAGACGTGCCGGCGAAGTCCTCCACGAGCTGAGCATAGAGGCGGCAAGGTCATTCGAGTAATCCTTGGTGGGACGCTCCCGTATTGGCGCATGCTTGCAGAATAAACAGGACGTGGCGGACAGTTTCTCAAAAATAGGTGACGATGTAATCAACCCCAAATAGGATGGAAAGAATAAGCAAACAAGGGAAGACAGAAAGAGAGTTTTCTATACGGAGAGTCGCCGTTGTTTGAAACCCCTTTTTGTTTCACAGGCAGATCCATTCATAGAGGCACCCCCCCCCCACCGCCTTGAGCCACATTGATCACATGGTTCAATAAAGCACTCACCGTCACTGACCTCTCGCCCCTCCTGGGACGGAAATGCATTTTCCATTTATCCATATACATTATATTGATTTTCTGCTGTAGGTCTGTCTCTTTCGGTGTGAATATAATATCATTCTTTTATCTTTATGACCAGTAAGTTTTGTAAAATCATGACGTCATTTGTCAAATCAGAAAAACAGGTGAATGTAGACTTAGCTTAGCTTTTCTTAGTCCAGCCTCAAGGCTGGACAAAAAGGCCTCTGAGCTTTTATACCTGTTCAATGAGGACTTCACATTTAATTATTTTTTAGCCTGATGAAGACCTCCATTGTTTCTGAACTGAGTCCAACCGTGTGGTAGAAGTGAGGCTTAAGCTAGCATGCTAACTGTGTATTTAATTTTAAAATTTTTGTTGTTGTTGACAGAACAGCTAATTTTGTTTTGACAGATAGTTGCAACTCCAGTATGTTATGTAAAACTGCGCATCCAACCAACACACGCACACACACACACACACACACACACACACACACACACACACACACACACAAATGCACGCACACACGCTTTACAAAAGAATCGATGTTAAAAGCCTTTTGATTTTTGCAGACTGAATTTCCCAGACACTCCAATTCCCAGCCACACACACACACACACACACACACACACACACACACACACACACACACACACTCATCAGAGGTTTAGAGGTCACGCACCAAGGACAAGAGGGCCCCCGGCCAACTGCGACACGCCTACCACCCGCGGCGCAGCCTGTGATTGCTTTGTGAGTTAATTGCTCTTGGAGCTACACTGGTTTTGGGGGCGTGTCCAATAGCGGTGGCGCACTTCAGTCTGAAATGACCCAATCTGTGTCCGCGTGGGATGGAGGCGCCAGTCCAGGGGGGCAGGAACCTCCACAGGATCAGTTGTGATGTCTTTGGGTTGTCTTTTCTGGGCAGTCTACAACTTGTTCATACGCGATACGCGTGTCCGCCGCAACAAGGCAGTTTACACAAATTCAATTTCATAATTTTCATAACAATTAAGTTAAAAGTTAAATTGACTTTCATGTACATTACTCACTGTGATGATCTTTATCGTACATTAAGTGGTGGAAGAGGGTGAACAGGAAGTGGTAGCTCCGCCGATCACAGGGGTATAGATACGAAACGTTAGTGTAGCGCCCTGGCTAATTCATCACACAGATGCGCCGACCGTTTGTTTACCGTTGCAGCTGAGGACCGCCACAGCGAGGGAATGCAATTAATTGTCTGGGATTCACTGTGGGAAATAAAATGTCGAGTCATGGAGCCGGGGCAGAGGAGAGGAGGACTCATTTCGTTGCATGTTGACCCAGTAGATTCTCCTCTTTTGTTCCGTTTCTGTTTGTTTTTCAATATAATTTAATCTTCATTATTTGTTGACCGCCACCCGTCAGGCCGTCGGAGCGACCGACCGCCATGCGTCCATCGCTGCTTCATTTTTTGCGCTTATGCAGTGATTTCTGGAGAATTCCTGTTTTTGCCTGTGAGAATGTTTCCAGCTTGTTCTGCCATGTTCACCTTCTTCCTTTTCTCTGTGTCGTTGCCTTACCCTTGTCTTTTGCTGTGACGTTGTAGAGCTTGGGACTTATGGGAAACTAAAATATTATCACTCAATGACTGAGGAAGGTAAGCCAGAATGTTTTCACTCGATTCCTTGAGTTCTGTCATCCTGGTTTTTTGTTCTTCTCCATCCTACGAACCCGCCTTTTGTTTGCTTGAGACACATTTTTGCTCAATATCAGCTTTTAAGTTCGGCAACTTCTCCAAGATTTCACAGACGTAAGTGCAAATCATGGTAGCCGTGCCATTTTTCTTATTTACTTTAATTCAGATTTTTTTTTTTTTGGCATATTTTTATTTCACCCCATAAGATATGTCTAAAAATATTGTGTGTTAACATGTGTCATGTTTCTACTCTCCTTCTACATCTATATTGTTATATTTTGCTCATATCGTGCCTCAGATATTTTTTCTTTGACATGTATTTTTTTTGAATTTTTTGTCCCTTTTATGCATTTTGCATTGATGAGAACGACATCATCCGTTCCTCAGAGCTCAGTCAGAGACATACGTTGTTGAGCTCATCAAACGGAGTGAGTCATCCACCCGGCGGTTGTGTAATGGGCAAAATTGAGCGCCCGTGTGACGGCTGCAAGGGAAGCACGGGCTACACTTGAAGTCTCATCTCTATGCAATTTTAATGTTTCTGACCATGTTTGTGCCTTTCTTTTTTTGTTCGCACCACTAACACGGAAAGAAAACTTGAATTTTAGAGCTTTTTTTTTGTTTTATCAGGGTTTATTTTGTGTGTGTGTGTGTGTGTGTGTGTGTGTGTGTGTGTGTGTGTGTGTGTGTGTGTGTCTGTGTGTGCGCACACTTAAAGCTAAAGCATAATGAAATTTTGAAACACACCCCACAAATAGAAGCTCCAATGCCTGCAAAAGTTTGATTGGCTAAGTCTTTTGCTAAGCTAAGCAAAAGAGCTAAGCTAACGAGCTTCCATTGACTTTAATATAAACTTTAATCAAATGGACGACTAGCTAATCGAGGCTGCATGAGATTATCATTAATCATCATGATATGATGTCACAAAGCATGCAAACGCACACTCACACTAGCGTGCACACACCGCTGACGGTACATGGCGAGCGACGTCAAGGCCGAGGCGTGTGCGAATGTGTGAGCGTTCCTTTGTGTGTGTGACGGCAGAGAGGCGGGGGAGGAGAGTACGGCGTGACAGAGCGATCGTATTTGCCAGAGACAGATGAGTGAGACCAGGGGGACTGATGGGAAAAATGTAGAGTGAGATGGAGGAGGTGGGCGGAGGACCGGCGGTGACTCGGGATGGTTAATGATTTTGCCGAAAGGTCACAGACGGTGTTTCCACGGTTGGTTGGCGCAAGCATCAGTGCGTCACTCTGTCAAGCGCCGACAGATCAGCCTCCTAAAAATGAAAGTGGGAAAAAAAAATAATCCTAGATTGCAATGATCGGATTGGGAGGAGGCGGGGCCAAAACACACAGGAAGTTATCGAGATTAGACGTGACGCAAAAGGACGGATAATCACAAATCTGCAAAACCATTGACTATTATAACCAAAAGTTCGGTGCATCTGTAATTTTCTTTTTTGTCTCCTGATGTTCTTTAATGTCGTTCCAGAACAACGGGAGCGTCGGCGGAAGTCCTCTTTCAACGAGCCGATGGTCAGAGTTGAGCGTTGTTGCGTGAGCCGTTCTTTTGTAATGTCACGGCTTATGTAAACCGCAAGGTCATGCCTTGCGGTCGACTGCGTCACGGCAGCATTACAGAATCGATAGCTGGTAGTGATCATTCCTCATGCGCACAGCAGGAGGTACTTAAAAACAAACTACTCAACATATTAGAGCTCAAACTCATGAATGTTTTATTTCTTTATGCTTTTGGTGCTTTTATTTTGGAGATCTGACCTCCCAAGGGTAAGAGATTCCCTCGCCTCTATCCATCGAGGACTCTGCAGCATCATCAGCATCTGATATGCTACATTAGGTCGACTCTTGATGTTGTTTGAGCGGAAGGATGGTGTCAAGACACCTCCTTTTGAAATGCAACCCATCCGGGGTCAAAGGGCGGCTGAGGGTGGACGACCAAGGCTTTGTGGATGCTGCAGAATCCAGCTCTCTGTTCTGATTCTCACCTTTCGTGACGATTCTTTTGCAGGTAAATTTCGAGAGAAGGCATCCATCCTTCACAAGATCGCTAAAAAGAAATGCCAAGTGGAGGACAGCGAGAAGGCCAACGGGGTAGCGAGTCGCGCAGGTAAAGGCAAAGATGGACGCTCACATTTCTGCATGCTAAACATGCTAAGCAGCCAGTTAGCATTTCCTTGCATCGAGAGAAAGATCGAAGCCAACCAAAAAAACTCACAATTTGAATCTATTATAACTGCTAAATTATTATTTTTTTCATTATATATAGAATTAGCAGGCATTTCATTCGTCTCTCTATGCTAACGCAAGCTATCGTAGCGGCACATCTACCGTTTCATTGCGAGTGAGGTATCGATGAGCTCATCTCGTTCTCGGCATGAAAGCCCATAAGATCATTTAATAAAATGTCAAACTATACTTTAGATTAAATCCGGGCTGATTAATGACAAAGACCGGCTCGCTGTTGCTAAAAATTAATGGACAGACATCACCCAGCTTAATATTCCTGATATCAGTCATCAGGATTACCCGCTGAAACGGCTAATGAGCATCCATCCGATGTTAAACAAGCATAACATTATCCAGAACTGCCAAATTGATTGCAAGTGTTGTCTTCAAGCAGTATTTAAATCAATCACAGTCGCTGCCAAGTGTAATTCATGTGTGCGTTTCACTTCAAAGAGCGCCGGACCGGAGAATAAACAGCAGGCCGGAGGAAGCGGCCTTTCATGGGAACGTCGTGGTCGAAGCCGCGGAATCAAAGCGAGTCATAGACGCATATCAACAAGTCCAAATTATGCTAACAGCGTAGCATTAACATTTTACCACCTGGATCAAAACACACGATCGCTAGTGTTTGCAGCACGATTTGGTCCCACGTGTCATAAATTCCAGGCTGTATGTTTGATATCTTTGATAGCATTTAAACATAATTGGCTAAAGTTTGCGTCTTTTTGAGGTTTTTAGAGCTAAATTTTTATTGCTTTTCAAACTTCCTGCAGAAAAGAACCTCCCAAACAGCTCCAGCGTGGAGGTGGAGGTGACCCCGCCCATGAACGGCACTGCAGGACAAGAAGGCGACGCTGTAAGTAGAAACTTTCATTTTTTTCCCCCTGGTTTAACCAACTGTGTCGCTACGGCAACAAAACCAAGAGACTGATGTAGAACTTAGACGCATTTCTGTATATTTTATGCCCCTCATTTGTTTTCTGCGTTCCACCTTGAGTGTGATTGATCCAAAGGTTGCGCCGACAACAACACAGGTCACTACCACTGGTAATTTCCCAGCATGCACTTGGGCAGGTTCCTCCATCTTTAGCCAGACCTGCCAAAGACCTGCATCCTCCCACTGAGGTCTGTAATCACACTGCTCACAAACCTGCTGCTCCTCGCCGCCGGGTGCTCAAAATGAACACACACACACACACACGTAAACACACACACACACACACTCAGACACACACTGTCCTTGATGAAGGGCCAGTCACAGACTGAGACGCAGAGGGTGTGTTAGCATGAGCGCTAGCAGGAAGCTGAGTTTGTTCTGGATTTGTACTCTTGAGTTTGAGTTCCTTCAGATAGTTTATGAAACAATCAATAAGTGATAATACTTTAATAATAGCAGCAACACGGACATCCTTATTCACCACTTGGGGCAGAAACATAACAGAAGAAGTTTGTCTACTGCAGTTAATTACCTCAGAAATGCAAAAATGTCCAGATTCGTTGTGCGTTCCATTTCAGCCCAGCAGGGGGTTGTTTTGGTTTCAAATCTCAGGTCTGCATCAGCGTTTCTTTATCAAGGCCTTAAACGTCTCCCTGAGGCTCGGCTCTGTCTTTCTCTTTTCAGCTGATCTTGTATTCAAAGGTTAATTAGCAAATAAAGCGTCATGTGAGCGTGCACTGCATCCAAAAGAAAACAGATTCTGTAGCACTCGGATGAGGTAGTGTCGTCTATAAATGTGCGGAAGCTTATAGGAGACTCTCAGAATAGACAAGAAATTGCCGAAGATGAACTCCGATTCGCAACGCGACGATCCGCGCATCGATCCGTCTCGCGGCACCGAGTTGTTTTCAGATTGATCCCTTGCTTTTGGGTCAATAATGGTCTTCGCTGATGGAAATATCAGCGCCGTCCTGGAGCTGGAAATATTTTCTGTTCAAGACCTGATGCATGGGATCTCACTTTTTAATGATGATTTACTGCCTATGGCTGCCCCCCCCCCATGCCCCCCCCCTCCAAATAGCTCCCTCGACGTCAGACAACACCAGAGGCCCGTGGTACTAATTGCTTCGCTCCCCCTTTCTGAGGTTGAAACCCTCGAGAGTCGGGCTGACGGAACTGGTCCCAAAAATAGCAGAAAGGAAAGGCTTTATTTTAAATGAGAGCCATATCATATAAAAATAGTGAACCGGCAACTCTCAACTTTTGTAATGCTTGGATAAATTACATACCTAAATGAAAATCATTATCCTCTCAGGTTATTCTGAGACGCAATACTCTGTTATTCTAAACTAGTGCGTCTCAAGATACCTTCAGAGAGACGTGTTCCGTCCGTTACGATGACGATGCCGTGGATCGGTTCATGAAAGGGATGCATCAGGATGCAGCCTTGCAGCAATTCCAAAAGCAGAAGCGTCGCCTCACACCTGGAGCCGGCCCACGCGTGTCCCTCCGGGATAAAAAAAAAAAAAAAAACGGTAAATGTCACACCTCCCCTCGCAGCTCTTTGGTGCCTGGTAAAAAGTCAGTGCCTTTAAGCTCGGAGTTTGGCAGCGTTGCCAACTGAGGCACCGCAGGGCAGGAAAGACCCCCAAAGGGGCTGGCATTTTGAGGCTATCTCAGAGACGGGAGCGCCGGCTCTGTGGGGAACATCAGCGGTAGAGGATAGTAAAGCCAATCATAAATATCGAAGCAATTGAGCCGTTTGACATGGTGTCAGCCAGGAATACTTTCACCCTCGCAGGGAAGGGTAACCCACCGTTTCTGACTAAAAGCAGCAGACTGGGCCTGCAACCGATCCCTGTAAAGCACCGGGTTTCTGGTTTCAGGTCCTTGGAGTCGGCTACAATGCAGCCATCTGGATATGGAGAGGAGGAGAAATCATAAGTGATGTGAGCGCTGCCTTTTGTTTGGCAGCTCTGATTACCAAGGTTACCAGGCGATGTTGAGCAGCGGTAGCTGTCACAGCAGGATAAGCTCCATATGATTCATGATTTGAGCTGAATCCAGCTTTGAGGATTTTTGCTTTCCTCTCTGGGCATGCCTGACTGCCGAGACTTAAACATTTTCCTTGATGCAATTAATACTTACTGAACATAATCTGCCAACAGCGTTGGTCCTGCTGCACGTATTTTCTCTCAGTCTATTTAGTCGACTCTCTTTTTTGCAGCATGTAGGGTTTTTTAAATTTACCGTGCTCTCAAAAATAAAAGGCAAGAGGTAAATTCAAGGTCATCCTGATGTTCTGCTTGGCTCCACATGTTTGGACCTGTCAGCAGGTCCCAGAGGTTCAGTCACGTCCCGTTTAATTGGCTACATAGCGTCCCGAGATGTCTTCCCGCTCTCAGAAGGACATGTTGTACCATTAAATCTGCTTTTTAATAAAGAAGAAACGTTATTGGTGTAGATGAAAAGATCATTTGGTCGTCTACAGTGCAGGGACAGCGTATTGGATACCGATCACCACGGAGGTGTCAGTCTTTGGCCCGTTCAGATCCCGGAGGTTGGCCCGGAATCAGGGAGAACCCTTCAGGCTCTGTCTTAAGGTCACCAGAAAGAAAAGGCATGTTCACGGCCAGGTCTTGACACTTCCTGCAGACTTTTCATTTCCCCCATTCTTCTTGTGTTGCAAGAATTCCCTCCACCTCTCTGGGTAGTTGCTTCGGACAGGTGTATCCCAATGAGACAAGTTAGCTCCTGCGGGAAGACCTTCCAAAATGAATGATTGTTTTTCATCCTTTACCTCCTTCACCTTTTTCTTTTCTCTGTTGTTTCCTCCTAGGCTGAGGATGAAGAGGAGGAGGACCAGCCCCTTAGCCTGTCTTGGCCAGAGTCGACCCGCAAGCGACTCACCTACCTCTTAATCATACCCATCGTCCTCCCGCTGTGGTTAACGCTGCCCGACGTCAGGAAAGCGGTGCGTGAAACAAAGTCTACCCTTGTCAATCTACATTATATTTAGAAATATGTTCGTGAAGTTCACAATTCAATCTCTCTCTCTTCTTTGTCATCTTGCAGTCGTCGAAGAAGTTCTTCCCCATCACGTTCCTGGGTGCCATCTGCTGGATTGCCTGCTTCTCCTACCTGATGGTCTGGTGGGCTCACCAGGTACAGTTCCCAGAGACATTCTCATTCCCCTTGACGAGACACTGTAAGATCCTCAAAGATGAGATGCATCCACCCGTTCCCATCCTCCAGATTGAAAATTAATTAATAAATGACATCTTTCTGGCTAGAGCGAGAGTTTTGTCGTCTCCTGGGCATCTCAAGGAAATTAAAAATGGCCGGAACAAAAGATTAAGATTTATTTACCCTTAAGCCTCCTTTCCTTTTTTTCTTGCAGGTTGGAGAGACCATTGGGATTACAGAGGAGATTATGGGCCTGACCATATTAGCAGCTGGAACCTCCATCCCTGACCTCATCACCAGTGTTATTGTGGCACGCAAGGGGCTGGGTGATATGGCCGTGTCCAGCTCCGTTGGCTCCAACATCTTCGACATAACTGTTGGGTAAGCTTAAATAAATTACTGATATTGACTCAAATTTCAGAATGTGGTCGATTGACGAGAGAGGGACGAGTTGGTAGCAGGATATCAACAGGAAGTACTTCCTCACCACGTTAAAATGTCTCATAAACATGTTTACTTTTTTGTGTGTCATCGTAGTATAAGTTGCTAATGTCCGTTAGCTCTTATTGCATGCCAATGATTCCATGGCAACGCCTCCAGAGAAACACATGTGCTTGTGTATTTGCAGACTGCCGTTCCCCTGGCTCATGTGGTCTTTCTTCAACAACCTGCAAGCGGTGCAAGTCAGCTCCAACGGCCTGTTCTGCGCCATCGTGCTCCTCTTCCTCATGCTCCTCTTCGTCATTATCTCCATCGCCGCCTGCAAGTGGCGCATGAGCAAGCTGCTTGGCTTCATCATGTTCATGCTGTACTTTGTCTTCCTGGTGGTCAGCGTCATGCTGGAGGACAAGGTCCTGTCCTGTCCGGTGTCCGTCTGAAGACCTTCAAGGGACCTTGCCTCGTCCACCTTGTCGCTACCGCAACACCAACCGCCGCCGACACCACCATCCCTCTTCTCTGCCATCGCTCACACCTGACCCTTGTGACCCTTCACCCCAGGAATTAGAGAATACTGAGGAGGGCAAGAGAATAATAGTTTTTCATGAATAATGTGGTGCAGGTAAGGGTTACTCCAACAAGGGCACAAGACATTAGCTTGGCTGTTTTGGCGTTGGTTTAACCTGAGTGGATTTTATTTAATAGTAGAATTAATTGTCAGGTGAATGAGGGTTATGGTGCGCTGGCCAAATGTGCATGACTTTAGAGTCTCTGAATAACCTGGATTCAAGACTACAGTTGGTAAGTTGAAGAGAAACAGCTTCTCTTCCTGGAAAGAGGAAGTGTCAGACTGTACGGATGAAGGTTTAGTTCCCAACTTGTTTCCTCCCTGGTGGTACTGAGCAAGGTGACTCTCCTGTGGGCTTTGGACCTGAGCAACAAGGGAGGAAACACTCTTGCTGGGTCGGTGAACTCCTATTTATTTCTTATGCGCTCAGTCCAAGTGACGAGTTCAAGCTTCCCCTCTTGCCCACCGGATTTTTCACCATTGAATATCTTCTCAGAGGATTCTTCTTCTTCTTTTCACTCTAATGAAATACGTAGACGTAGCATTAGGCGTACTGTAGCAGTATTAGCTCACATAGAGTCATCTCGACAGTCCCCTTTTCGCCTTTTTCCACTGGTTGACTTGTTCTGATTGTACAGAACCTTTCATGCTTCACACGCAACGACCAACAGAGACCAGAAGACAAGTCTGAACCGGACTTCAACCTCTCAAACTATGTGCTAGCCTTCGATATCTTTCACTGGTTGGAAAAAATAAGGCTCATTGAATTTCCCTGGTAAAAATACGATATTCAGAAAGAACTTAGCCGTGTTTAAGAGTCACGGTTGGTTTAGTTTAGTCAACGTGTAGCGCAAAACTCACAGGCTCAACTCACTGGTTAGAACTTCTCTAAGGATTCAACTGCATGTAAAGAAAATTTGGAGGTGAGTATTAACACCAACAAACATTTAAGATGTATGAATACATACTCCTTCAAACATGTCTCCAGATCATGCAAACCGCCGCTCAGTCTCCATGTAGAAAATGTCGACATGTGTGATCAACGATACCTATCGAACTTGTGCAATTTCTTTTCTAATCGAAGGTGCTTTTGTGTGCATGTGTGCATTTGAATCCACCACACGATGACCATCCCTTCTATTATCTACAACTAGAGGTTAGACTAACAGTATTTTGCAGCTACCTGCGAAGAAATATACAAAAATCCGTGGTTTAGACCGGATGTAGAAGTTGTAAACATAATCTCTCTTTAAGCTATAGAATGTAGGAATCACAGATTTAACAGCAATATGCAGTGTGTGTTGTCGTCCCCCCCATGCGTCTGTCCTCCCGCCGACTTTCCTGTCAGACGCCGAGAACCCCGCAAAAAAAAAAAAAAAACGGGAAACTAGTTTCTCGGCGGGCCCTTCCCTTTGAAAGCTGGCGATGGAACACCCGCCTTTACCTCAACGCAGCCACTGTACAGCAGCTTAGTAGGAATTAACTGTAAAATAGTAGTAAATAGATTATCTGAATGTGTGAGAAACAATGCATGCAAAGAATTTATGGGCTGGTTACCCAATGACTGTACAGCTGAGCGTAGACCAATTATGTATGTCCACTTTTATGCATCTATTCTGAAACACCAGAGAAATTATTGGTTTCAAATCAGACTTTTCTTTTATTTTCGCAAGAACCAAAACAACTTTTATCGTCTTTTTTTTAATCGAATGACAAAAGGATGACGGCAGCCCTGGGTTGTCGTGATATTACTGAGCAAAAAAAAAAAAAAATTAAACACATGCATTTATTTTTTAGAATATGCCTCGGTTCTGTTGTTAACATGTGTGTTGAGGTTCTGGATTGAAGATGAAGGGATTTTAAAATTAGACCACAGCAGGATTCGGCGCTGACGCCTCATTTCCTGACGTAACGCGAGGAAAAGAAACGATCCGTGCGTCATCCAAATGTACGTGTTAAACCAATGTGTGCTCTCATGGAGAATAATTTTCTTTTCGATTTCCATCACAGAGTGAGTCGACAGCGTCTACGATGACTCATGTTCCCTCTGAGCGACAGTGACCACGCCCCACCACCGGTTCCCCTATGCGCCACTCTTTTAAAGAACAGATTGACATTTTTAAGAAATTTATCAATTTATTTTTCTTGCTTTCTTGCGTAGAGTTAAATGGGAATATGACTGCCCATCTGTTTGGTTAATAAGCAGCAAAAACCACTTCCTGGTTAGCCTAGCTTTGTATAAAAACGGTAAACTAGCTAGTCCTGGATTGGTCCAAAGGTAACCAACCGGCCTACAAACACCTCTAAAGCCTTGTTGTGTGTGTTGTGTGTGTGTGTGTGTGTGTGTGTGTGTGTGTGTGTGTGTGTGTGTGTGTAGCTGTGTGCACCAAGATAAGCTAATGGTTAGCTTGCAATTGCTTCATGTTTACCATACAGATGTTAAAACGGCATCAGTCTTCTCTGCTAACTCTCAGCAAGAAAGCTAAGTAGCATATCCTCCAAACTGTCTCTCGTCTACGGGTGAGGAGGTAACATTTTAAATTTTCTACCATTTAAGTAACAGTAACTTTTTTTTCCCATCTCTCTGAATTTCTCATAACGTTTTTGCGCAAAAAACAAGAGGAAGAGTCTTGAAAGGCAAACGGGTTTAGCGCGCAAGCCGGGCCTCGGCCGCGATTTAACAGGGTACGCGATGGTGAAAGTTGACCATGAATAAACCTTCTTGCACTGTAAATGTTTTATTTTCTTGGTGTTGATGTAAGATTTATTTAAGATGTACATATATACAGATACAAATGACCCATATAATCTATATGTGTAAAAGAAATACGTCTCTTTATGTAAAAATAAAAAGTATATAATAAAATAAATAAAGATGATTCAAATATGCGACAAAGAAAATTTATTGCATTTATTCAAGCCCAGCACAGTTAACATTTATAGCTAACATGCTGTTTATAATGGGGGTGACAGCAGATAAATCTCAAGTTCATTTGTGGAGTAGAGCGCCCTCTGGTGTTTCCGTATGTTTATGGAACAGTCCACATCCACAGTGATCTTCCCTCTATGGGTGGGGAGGCCTTCTGTGGAATAAAATTGAATCCCAGGTGTCGACTTCCTTAACATCACGATCTGAGTGTAAGGCATGACATCACCCTCCAGGGTCATTTGAATGCTCTTCAAGGACTTCCAAGGCACTATGCAATGGTGCAACGCAATTACCAAACACATCTCTGCTCTTTCCTCAGAATAATTTTCCATTTTTCCTGGTAATTCTTCTGTTTTCGCTCTAATTTGAACACTTGCTTCCCTGACCTTCTGTGGAAACTGATCCACTACATCTCTGCAGCGGCTGTAGTGAGTCAAGCTGAATCATCAGTGATCAGTTGCAGCCTGCGAGAGGATAAATCACCAGCATCCCCCCTGGAGAGGAATTGTTTTAATCATTCTTAATGAGAACATTCAAACACAGCACTTTAAACGACTACCGTTTGACTATTTATGGGCATTACTCCTTGGATAGACATGAGACTTTGGTTCAGAAATGATCACCTGGTTCGTCTCATGTTGAAGGGCTTCCTCTTCGTGCTAATATTGTTTACTCATAGATGTTGGAGGTGTGAAGAAAATAATTCAAAGTGCAGTAATCCTCAGAAGAATGTCAACCGCTAGTATTAAATTTACACAAATAGGTGATCATTTCCTGCTATTTTATCCTGAGCATACATCCAAAAGTAAAGACACATCCTTGTTTGGTGCAGCATGGATCCTAATCTTTTTAATGTTGTGTAGTGTCTGTACACCGAGAATGAAGACGATGACACGATAGCAGTCTGAAAGATAAACTTCTCGCAACAGTCGAGAGAAATTAGACGCAGGAAAAACAAATATCAAGATGTCTTGTCGGAGTGACTCATTTGCTGCGTCAGCAGAGGCTGCGGGGATTTTCCGACTAACATTTTACGACAGAGCGACTTGCTTTCTAATCGTTCGTCAGCAGTCAAGTTAATAAACACCACATGGTTCCTAGTGCAAGGTCAGACGACGGTACGATCAAGCCAGACTTTGATCTTTGACCTCTTTAGCTCTCCTTTCTAAGGTGTGCTTGGATTTAATCACAAATGCCTCTCCTACAAATGTGAGATTTCAGCTGCAGTTTGCAAACATGTTGCACGAAGGCGAGTCATCACCGAAATTTACCCCATTTGCAGTTTTTTGAAGGGATTCATGTGGGGAAATATTTTCATGACTCCTTAAAACTAAGGAGACTCGTCAGCTCGTGTAATGACTCACAAATGGGTCTGGATTGTAGCTGCCCTGCGATTCACCTTAACATTTGTCTATAGAAGGGTTTTATTTTGCAATGTAGAGAAAAATCCTGCACAATAAGAGTCATAGAAATGTCATTAACTGATCCGGAGTGATCAGAACTTATAAGGAGAAACCAGAACAATCTATGGAAATAAGGAAAAAAATCATTCTGAAATTTGTTAGTGTAGTTTTAAGGGCGGAAATTGAATTTAATATTTCTAATTATTTCATGAATTACATGCAACTATGAATTATTATGTTTTTGCTGTCTTAGAATGAGTCTTTAATGTTACAGATTCCATGTTAGTTAGTTAGCCATGCTAAGGCACCATGTTTCTATAGCAGCCCAGAAGGAACAATTCAAGCTTTAATTTGCTCACTGCAAAAAGTGTTTCATCCTACACCTGTTGAGAAAGACAAAGCATGAAAGAGTAGAAAAACACTTCACGAAATGTCTTTCAGGTATTTTATTTTGTTCTACAGTTGCTCCTTTTTTTTCCGTTTTAGCTGCTATCCTTATGCTAATGCTAGCCAAAGACAAAAGGCGTCAATTTTTGATGTTTGTCTGTAAATGACTTTTGTTAAGACATTTTAAACAGTTTAGAACTAAAGTGTTAAATATTCCTTCAGCAAAGCTGTAACATTAAACAAGAAATTATAAATGAAATTAGAACTCTCTACTCACAAAACTCAGCACAATTTAAATGAGGACATTTTAAAAGCTAACAGGTCCCATAAATGGATTTGTACATTGGCATGTTTGCTCTTGGGCGTCGTCAGGTGTGACCGGGGTCAATACCTAGAGATGTGAGTCATGCTTAAGTCAACTTTAGGGTTATCCCGTTGTTTCAAACGATTTCTTGTGCTCCAGCTAAGATTCATTACCGTTTTCAAGCAAAATCAACTGAGAGAACAAAATTAATAGAATTAGTTTTATATCCATCCAGTGAAAAAGTGAATGTGTTTACCTCATATTAAGAATTAGAGGTCATGAAACTGTGGAATGTAGTCCTGGGTGGTGGTGGTGGTGGTGGATGAGGCACTCAAACCCTTTAACTATGTAGTTCCTCCTTAAAAATCTCACTTTTGCAGAAATATTGTCAAGATAATATAATAAAATTAAATAATTTAACATTATGCAGCAAAATCACCGTGATGATTGTTATATCATAATGAAAAACACATAGATTATTGATATATCAATATTTTATTTGTGTTGGAGCTGTTTTGTGAAATCGCCATTCTGTATTTAATAAAAATTAACTCAATCTGAAAGATAATAATTGACAAAATTTAGACTGGAATGACAATTAATACTTAAATAATAAAGTTAAACTAACGAAGGGACAGTGATGCTTTTTCCTCTGCCTGGTATGGATGTTCTCCATCATGTGTCAACACCTGAAACCTCTGTAAATTTTTTTTAAATTAAAAATTGAAAACCCAAACTTTTTCTGCTGAACATCTAATAAATTAATGTCCCGTCGTGGATTTGATCCACGTTCTGCTCCAGACAGCGTTTGAATCATCCCGTGTGATTCATGACTGAACCAGTTCCTCCTGTCTTCTGTCGCCTGAGTCGTTGCCGGTGAAGTGTTTCTGGACAGGTTCTGACCCACTCACAACGAACCAGGAACAGCTAGTTGTGACCCCCACCCCGGACCTGCGTGGGTCCCCTGAGGGTTGCCCTCTTCTTAGGTCAGTGGGATTTCTGAGGTGAGCCTCGAACACACCTCCTGCACTGTAAACTGACGTCACGGCAGAGCCTCAGACGTGGGCGGGGACTGTCGGACTTACCTCCTCCACCCTCAACCCACGACCGTTTTCCGTCACTGACAGCGGGACACCGAGTGAGTGCGCACCGACCAGCAGGTAACAGGTGAGTTTCACTTCAATGAAACCTTCTTAACTGTTTCTGTTCTTCACTGTTTCTACACCTGGGGGGTTTTGTCATCTTTAATGACACCTGTACCTGTCGGAGCAGCGCGTGCCAGGACTTCCGGACGGACTCGACGTGAACTCGGGTCCGATGAAGGAAGGCAAGATGCTGGCATAGCTGCTGAGTCGAAGGTCCTGCTATGCCATCAACTTGCCGTCTTTCTCTCCCCTTTCCGGCGTGTTACTCACATCTTTTATTATTATTATTATTATTATTATTATTATTATTATTGTTATTATTATTATTGTTACTGTTGTTGTTATTATTGTTATACTCTTTTCTCATTATGTTTGGCTTTTACTAAGTTTTCCCGTATTACGCATGTGGCCATGAACGCCACATTAATTTTTTCTTTTATTTTAGATGAATTAATTTAAATTAGTTTTCCGTAAACAGAAATTCGTTAGCTCACACCAACACTGAAACAAGTATAGATAAAGAGAGACCTCTTCAAAAAACATAGATGAATTTTAAGTGTGTCAAAGAAAAATTAGAAATAAATAGAAATATGAAGTACAGTATTTAACTAGAATCACTACAGAATCAGCACAATAACCACCAGTTGTGTACTTAAGTCTTCTGTCATGTATTACTGTCATACATGTACAGCAGATACTGTATGATTTAATTGTGTACCACTATTCGTTTGTACTACTTGTACTACTTTCATATGTATTTGAATTATTTATAATAATAGTATAAAATATTGTAATTTTACCTTTGTCCAGAGTATTGAAGCTCACTGTTGTTCCACACCTCACATGTGATGTTGACTTGCCATTGTTCAGCCATGATGACAAATAATTTTAATAAATTTAATTCCAGTGCTGATATTGGAAGTCTGTTTTGTTTAATTTTTTTGTTTGAAAGCTGTAGTGTGTGTGTGTGTGTGTGCGTGCGTGTGTGTGTGTGTGTGTGTGCGTGTGTGTGCAAATATCAAAGTGAGTAAACATTTCATTCATTAATTGTCTTTATTTACCTTTAATAAAAAGTTTGAATGTGTTCAAAATTAAATACAAATAATAAATTTTCTACAAAAAAAACACGTTATTTTATTTATTTTATGTTCATTTTTGATAAAAAAGTAAAAAAGAAAATTAATTTAGAGGAAAGAAGGCGAACTACCGGTCACGTGAACCGACTGCGTCATTACGTCACCCCTGACGTAAGGCTGACGCTCTTTGCTCCTCGCGCGTGTTGACGGTGGGCAGACGGTCTGAAAGGCGGAGGTGTGACCGGACAGCTGTGAGGTGAGATTCACACCTGAACACTCGTGCTTTATTTACTGCGTGGGCGACGTTAGCTTAGCTCATGCTAACAGCTTAACGTCATGACTTCCGGGTAGTTAGCGGTTTAGTTTCTACTTCCGGTGTGGTTGTTTGGCACGTCTTTACGTCTCTCTCCACCACTTCTAATGCTAATGCATGGTAATGCTAGCCGCTCTAGCTAGCCGAAGCTAACCGGAAGTTGTGTGTTGAACAGATGAACGAGGAGAACTTCCGCCTGAGCGAGAAGATCGTGTCGTCCTCTTACGTCCGTCAGGGGAGCCAGGCGCGGCGGAGCCACGAGCAGCTCATCAGACACCTGCTGGAGCAGGTGGGGCTCGCGCGCCGCCCTCACGTGACCCTCACGCGCCCGCTGCGGCGTCACGGTTTCACGTTGCGGTGTGTTCTCAGGGTAAGTGTCCGGAGGAGGGATGGAGCGAGAGCACCGTGGAGCTGTTCCTCAGCGAGCTGGCCGTCATGGACAGCAACAACTTCCTGGGGAACTGCGGCGTGGGAGAGCGGGAAGGTCGCGTGGCTTCCGGTCTGGTGGCGCGACGTCATTACAGGTATCGGCCAATCAAAATAAATCTAGAAATCTATTTGCACTTCCACTGATAGCCGGTTAGCGATCAGATTAGCGACTTCGTAAAAACTAGAAAGTGATTTGGTGACATCCGGGCGTTGATCCACGTGCAGGTTGATCCACGGCATCGGGCGATCGGGTGACATCGCCGCCGTCCAGCCGAAGGCGGCGGGTTCGAGTCTCCTGAACAAGCTGACTAATTCAGTCGTGTTGGACATCCTGAAGCTCTCAGGTGTGCAGGTGTGTGAGTGACGTTTCCACAGGTGAACTTTCCCCGACATGATGGATGTTGCGTTGGTTTTTTTTTCCCCAGGTGTGCGGAGTGTGGCGAGCTGCTTCGTCGTTCCCATGGCGACGGGAATGAGCTTGACGCTGTGCTTCCTGACTCTCCGACATCGGAGACCCAAGGCGCGCTTCATTGTGTGGCCCCGAATCGATCAGAAGTCCTGCTTCAAAGCCATGATCACGGCAGGTAAAGGCGACGCCGCGTGAAGCGATACGCTCAGCGGGAGACTCCGCCTCTCGCTCATTACGGGCTGCCTCGCCAGGCTACGAACCCGTGGTGGTGGAGAACGTCCTGGAGGGCGACGAGCTGCGGACGGACTTGGAAGCGGTCGAACGCAAGATCGAAGAACTCGGCGCCGAGAACATCCTGTGCGTTCACTCGACGACTTCCTGCTTCGCCCCGCGGGTCCCCGACAGGTACGACGAGTAAAGTCGTGACCCCCCCCCCCCGATTAGAAAACACCAACTCAACCTTGATGATGTCATCATGCCTCGCAGGCTGGAGGAGCTCGCCGTCCTGTGCTCCAAACACGACATCCCTCACGTGGTGAACAACGCGTACGGCGTGCAGTCGTCCAAATGCATGCACCTGATCCAGCAGGTAGGCGCCGCTCACACCGACGCGCATTCAGGCGACGTGTCCGGAACGCACCTGAAGCTTTGATTCTCCTCCGGCGGCGTCAGGGGTCTCGCGTCGGAAGGATCGACGCCTTCGTGCAGAGCCTGGACAAGAACTTCATGGTTCCAGTAGGGGGCGCCATCATCGCAGGTTTCAACGAGGCGTTCATTCAGGAGATCAGCAAGATGTACCCGGGTGAGTCCTTTAACTTTATTCGATTGTCATCGTTAGTAGAATAAAAAATCCGGAGAATATTTCACCAACTAAATTCATTCGAGTTTAAGAAATAATCTTTGTTTTTTTTTGTTTTTTTTATTCCTTTCGTTTTTTCATTTCCAGGTCGAGCGTCGGCCTCGCCCTCCCTCGACGTCCTCATCACCCTCCTCACTCTGGGAGCCGGCGGCTACAAGAAGCTCCTGTCGGAGAGAAAGGTGGGGGCACTGTGAAGCTGACTGTGCAGCGTCGTCGGGGGCCCCCCCCAGGACCGCTGGTCTAGAAATACACGTCCCGTATCTGTTCTACGTGACGCCCTTTGACCTTCGGCGTCGTTCTCAGGATGGATTACATCCATTCCTTATCGACGGGAATCACAAACTCGACTGGAAGCGACGCTCCGCCCGCGTGCCACACGATACCCACAATGCCGTTGGAGTAAATCGAGGAAAGTCCTCTCGGATGACCCGATGGCGTCGAGGCTCATCGATTCCTCCTGGTCAAGACTTTGCATTATTAATGTCTGGAACCAGTACCCCCCCCCCAGGCGGCAGAAGGCGGCTCCGCCTCTGATAATTCAGCCGTTTCATTGGATCACGTTCATCCAGTCATCCTTTGACCCGAACACAAACTAGTAGCTAACAATCCGTTCTTTCCGAGTCATCACACACACACTCACACACTGGTTGTATGCCGAGCTGATGCCACGCCCCCCCCCCCCCTCCACACACACACACACACACACACACACAGGGATGATGAAGTCATCCATAATCCTTCGTGAACCTGCGACCCTCATGGCGGAGGGTGTTGATGTTCATGACAGAGGATATATTTTCCTTCTTGATAACTTCAGATGAAAACATGAGTCAGCAGAGCACACACACACACACACACACACACACACACACACACACACACACACACACACCCTTTAATAAGCGAGGTCTCGTTGGGGAGTACGGCTCCATTAGCCGACTACAGGAACACACTGTATTGCTGTTGTGCAGTTTTCCCTCCTGGGCCGGGCTCCTAACATCTTGGTCCACCCCCCCACCCCCCCACCCCACACCCCCCAACCTAAACACGCTCTGTCAGCATATTTAACACAGGCGGATGTTACAGCCCCGACACAAAAGCGGGCGTTTCCTCCTCTCCTGCCTCGCTAATGGATCCCAAAGTGAAGAGCCGTCCCGGGACTCTAAAGGAATAACGCCACGACTTGCTGGTCCGCTATTTATAGCCCCGCCCTCTTTAATCCCGTCTGTCCGTCCCGCAGGAGGTGTACTCCCACCTGGCTGAGGAGCTGAAGACCCTGGCCTCGGCCCACGGGGAGCGATTGCTCCACACCCCACACAACCCCATCTCCCTGGGTGAGCTCAGCGTGTAGCGTGTTGTGGTCTGCGTGTCGTCACGGACGCTCGCTCACGCCTGCGCTTGTCTCTCCTCCAGCCGTGTCTCTAGATCGCCTCCACGCCGGGAGCGACGGGGCGGTGACTCAGCTGGGTTCCATGCTGTTCACCCGGCAGGTGTCGGGGGCCAGGTACGACACCGTCACGCGGAAACTAGCGCAGGTCAACCTCCGTGGCGGTCATCGCCTGACGCTGATCCGAACTTGTTCTACGTGTTTCCAGGGTCGTCCCGCTGGGCCGGGAGCAGACCGTCGGCGGACACACGTTCCGTGGCTTCATGTCCCACTCGGACAGGTATCCCTGTCCGTACCTGAACGCGGCCTCGGCGGTGGGAATCACCCGCGGCGACGTCACGCTGTGCGTCAAAAGGCTGGACAAGTGCCTGAAGGCGCTGAAGAAAGAAAACGCTTCGTCACGCCAAGAGGACACGGCTGGAGAATGATCGGGCAGAAACACCCACGGGGTTTAAGTCGAGGCGTCTCCTGCCTGATTTCAACTGCGAGTGTGTGTTTTCCCGTGTGTGTGTGTGTGTCGAACTCAACTTTGCAGAGGCAGAAAGAGAAAAAAAAAACGGTCCGATCTCTTGTCCCTGAGGAACCCCTTTTCTGTGGGGAGTAATTATTAAATTATGTTTACGTGTTTTTTTAATAATGCTTGATTTTTTTTTTTTTTTTTTTGTGAATCAGGGAGTCGAAATAAATCGATAGAAGATCTAAATCGGTCCCGACTCTCACGTTTGTATCCGGATCTGCCACTCACGGAGATGCAGGAGCGTCATAATGTATCATATCGACCCGCGTCTTCCGCAGCGTGTTGTAACGCGATGCGACTTAACTCGGCTCGATCGCATCGACCTCGCTGCAGAGCGAGCAACGCGTCGGCCGAGTAAAGTGAACGCACGTTCGCCTCCGAGGCAGGAAAAACCATCGCTTGCACGCGAGTCGGCGGCGGCAGCAGCGGCGGCAGATCTCCAGGTGTCGTTGCCACGGCACCCAGGTGTGCTCTGGTAGACCTGCAGAGTCAGCACGTGTTGGTTTTGTAGTAATGCAGGTAGGAGCGGCAGAAGCTGCTGAGTCAGCAGCGGAAAAACACCGTCGCAGCTCCGCAACGAGGAGGATAGCTTTCATTTGGGTTTTTTTTTTTTTCCTGTTTTCTCAATGGTTGCACGTCATCAGCTGAGGAAACGAGCAGCTGGAGGTGATTCAAGCTGCAGGATGACAAATTTTACAGATCCCATGTTTCTCAGTGTGCAGGAGGATTTTTTTTTTTTTCTTCTGGCAGGACTTTTGTTGCTGATGTTGCAGAGATGCTAAAAAAAAGACTTCCTGTGGAACGATTCCTCCTGGACCTGAACCCCAAGGGGGTTCTCGGAGCCCAGGGAAGGTGTGAAACTTGTTGAATGGTTGTCATGGCAACGGCAAATCAAAATTCTAGGGTTTAATCTGTCTCCTCCCCTTTATTTAGTAATAAAAAAAAGTTGTTTACGTGCCAAATCTGTTATTTATCCAGTAGCAATGACACTGTTAAATATTTGTAATAAAATTTGATTACCTAGTAGAAAAACGGCTGAAATTGGAACAAAAAGTAAATAAGGATTTTTTTTAATTAAAAAAAAAAAAAAGCTGCAAAGTTAATTAAATTTGTTAATAAATGTATGATCTCTTCGCAACCCGCATGAACATGTAGAAAAATGTGGAAATCAGATTAAAATTTGAAATCCATATTTCAAATTTCTCACGGTGATGACGTCACCCCCCCCCACCTCCCCCATAAAGGCTCCCCGCACAACACTGAAACATTCGACCACTGGGAAGTTTGTCTGATCAGTGTGTGTGTGTGTGTGTGTGTGTGTGTGTGTGTTCCTCCAGGTTTTGTGCAGTCCTAATAAAACAATTCCTCCCCCCGGCAGCATTGATGGATCCATCCTGTGACTCTGCAGCAACACAAACTGCAGAGCGACGTTGCTTCGGTTGCGTGTGCAACTCCTCAATCACGTGTCGTGTAGTTCCAACGCACAGCGGGGGCGTTCCGCGCCGCAGACACGCGAGATCGTGTCGCGTAACGTGCGTAAAAATGTGTCCCGTGATGTCGTCTCACACCAAAACTGCCTTTTATTGTGATATTTTCTCATAAATAACAGAAATATGAGGTCTTTTATTCATATTGATGCATTTCCTAATATAATACCCCCCCCCCCCATCTTTCTCTAAATGCCGCGTTTGCGCCTCCGTGAAAACGTGACGTGCGGCCGCCTTTTGCGTGACTGTTCCACCAACAGTTACGCACCGGAGCTGTGACTTAAATAAATAATTAAAGCGGACTGAAGGGAAGCTGCAGCTGATTTGCTGATGTCAGGGAAGCAGTGCAGCATTTCATGGTGCAGGGTGGAAACGCGCGGTGCCGCTCGTGTGCGTGGATCTCTGCTGCCCAGAAAAACTGAGGAACACACACATGCGATCCCGGCCGGAAGGATGCTGCACACACTCAACATCTGGACGCTGTTTTGCGCCTCAATCTGCCTCCTGTCGCAGCCGGGTCATCTGAAGAAGGCTTTCCGATGTCCTTCAACATGCAGCTGCTCCAGGGAGTCCATCATCTGCGTGGGGTCCTCCTACGTCCCGAGGATCACCCCCAACGACATCGGCTCTCTGTGAGTATAGTCTCCACGGGTGGTGTGTTTTGAAGAGGGGGGCCGTTAAAATGCGGCAGGGCGCGCTCCTTTCTGCTTGTCCTTGGATGGGGGTTCGGATTGTGCGCCGTTTGAACTGGAGCTGACCGGGCATTGCGGTCCCGGCTCCCTCTCCCCAGCGTCTGATTGATCACTTTTTATTCTATATCGACCCCATTCTCTTTTCTGTCTGTCTTTCTTTCAGGAGTATCGTCAACGGGACTTTCTCCGAGGTCAAAGAGGCCATGTTTGCGCACATGCCGTCCCTCCAGCTGCTGTAAGACGCGCAACGGCTTTTTAGGACACAACCTTGTCCCGTAGTTTATTCCACAACACGAAAATGACCTGAATGTGTGACATACATCAGTCTAACGAGCAGAAATACGATTTAAAAAAAAAAAAAAACTTCATTTACCTCTAATTACATGAATAAATTGCGTAATTTGCGCTTTTGGAGCGCATGTAAGTTTTAAAGTAGACGCACGGGGGGGGGGGGACGTTTGTTTGCTTCTAATATGAGGAGTTGGCTGAAAGGTTCACATTTAAGTTTTAATCAACTCAATCCACAATAAAACTCTCAGCGTGGGCCCGTCGTGTTTTCACCAGAGTCCAGCCATCCATCCAGGGACAGCCGTGACGTCACACAAACAGAGGCGTGGCAGCAGACATAGTTCTTCTAACCCACATGAAGAGTTCACATGTAGCCCCTTCCTCCTGCATGTTTATTATTGAATCTGAACGCAACATTCCCATGATAGATTTTAGTTCAATATTATTTGGAGGAAAAATATATTTAACAAAATGTTGTCTTCAGGTTCAACTTTTATTTTATTGTTCGTTGCAGCCTTTTGAATTCCAACTCCCTCACAACCGTGAGGGATGACGCCTTCTCAGGCCTTCCACACCTGGAGTACTTGTAAGTAATCCCATTACTTTTCACATGGGCTACACAACATGTATTACTCAGTAGTAACTCAAAGCGGTATAATCCCCAAGTCAGTGCTAACAGTGTGATACTTAAACATTGTTTACTGTATTTACGTGTATTTTTGATGGACATTTGTAAACATAACGTCTCTAAATTCACTGGATTCAGGATATGGGATTTACTTACCTTCCATGCCCGCCCCTAGTTCCCCTGGGGGGCAGGAGTGTCCAACTTCGATGTCTTCTCAGAGCATCAATGACGTTGATCTATGAATCCAATTCGCTCTGATCTCGGTGCTTCTATCTCCTCCAGGTTCATCGAGAGCAACAAGATGGAGACTGCATCCAAATATGCCTTCAGAGGCTTGAGGGACTTGACTCACCTGTATGTCTTCACCTTCAAAATCAATGAAAGTATCTGCCTTGTGGTATTTAGTTGTTTTAAATCATTTATTCTATCACCGTTTGGTCTTCTCTGTTAGCTCTTTGGCGAACAACAACATTAAAGCTTTGCCCCGGGACCTGTTCATTGACCTGGACTCATTGATTGAGCTGTAAGTTCCTCGTTTTGGGTAAAATAAATTGACTTCCCCTGTTGGGCATCGGCCTTGCTGACCTCCCTTCCTTCCTCTTAATGTTTTTCTCTTTAATAATCTACCTTTCTTCTCCTCTGCAGGGATCTGCGGGGTAACGCTTTTGAGTGTGACTGCCGTGCCAAATGGCTGATGATGTGGCTGAAGAACACCAACGCCACGGTGTCGGACGTCGTGTGCGTCGGACCAGAGGACATGAAGGGCAAGCGTCTCAACGATTTGACCAGCCTGCACAATGAATGCATCTCCACAGGTGAGGAGAACCTAAGTGTCCGCATCAGGTGGTTCCACCGAGCCGTATACTGTTTAAACATTGCTGGTTTGCGGAAAAGTCAAGATATTCCTTTTCACAGATTTCACCCTCCATCAGTCCGTGGCATCTGAGTCGCTGTCTGTTGACACGTTTGACTACAAGAATGATGTCTATGTGACGATAGCCGCTCCCAGCACAGACAGCTGTATGGTTCTCCAATGGGACCATATAGAAATGAACTTCCGGACTTACGATAACATTACAGGTAGGCCTCAGAAAACCCCCTTTGAATAATCTGGTCAAGTTTTACCCTCACTCTTGTTCCCTTGTCTCCATCTCGTAGGTCAATCAGTTGTGGGCTGCAAACCGGTTGTCATCCTGGATCAGGTGTTTGTCATTGTAGCCCAACTCTTTGGCGGCTCCCACATCTACAGGTTTGACGAGGACCAAAGCAGGTTCAGCAAGTTCCAGGACATTGAGGTGTCCAAGATCTCCAAGCCCAATGACATTGAGGCGTTTCAGATCGGCTCTGACTGGTTCTTTGTCATTGCTGACAGCTCGAAAGCAGGCCTGTCCACCCTCTACAAGTGGAACGACAAGGGTTTCTATTCCTACCAGTCACTGCACGAGTGGTATCGGGACACGGATGCAGAGTTCTTGGACTTGGATGGGAAGGCCCACCTCATTTTGGCAAGCCGCTCACAGGTGCCAGTGATCTACCAATGGAGCCGGAGCAACCAGAAGTTTGTCCAGCAAGGGGAGATCCCCAACATGGAGGATGTTGTCGCTGTGAAGCACTTCCGGATCAAGGAGGAACTCTATCTGGCCATGACGCGCTACATCGGTGACTCCAAAGTCCTACGTTGGGGAACCAAACAGTTTTCAGAGATCCAGGCTCTGCCCTCGCGAGGCTCTATGATTCTCCAACCGTTCTCGTTTAAAGACCGTCACTACTTGGCCCTAGGAAGCGATTATACCTTCTCACAGATCTACCTTTGGGATGATGACAAGACACTCTTTGACCGCTTCAAAGAGGTGTACATCCAGGCGCCGCGCTCCTTCACTGTGGTCTCCACAGACCGCAGGGACTTCATCTTTACCTCCAGCTTCAAGGGGAACACGCAGATCTTCGAGCACATCATCATTGACTTGAGCTTATGAGGGTCTGTGCCTTATCGCCCATCCCCCAATCGAATGTCTTCCACTAAAAAAAAACAACAAAAAAACATTTGCAAATCAAAAGGAAACAACCTGAGCAGACTTGACGAAGCGGTAAACATCAATCTCTGCATGGATTTGTGTCACAAATAAGAGCCGGGTGGAGTAGCATCTTTTTGTTTTTTCAGGTGTCCTGAAAATTTTGCGTTGGCCTTGTCCTGTTTTCTGTTCTCATGGCATCTCAGAAGCGCTACCATTCATCAAAAAGGGAAAGTTGAGAAACAATTTGATATATTTTACTACCCCCCAAAAATTCACCGGGACCCAAAAGAAAGATTTTACTACTGAGGATGTAACATGCCTGGTAGCCTCTTACCTCATGTCCTCTTACCCTGTTCTAATATTCAAGATGTTGCCTTATCAGCGCTGGGGTCCTGTGCTCGGATGACCCCACAGTGCCTCCCCTGGCCGTGATGGAGTATTACACCTGTTTTTGCTTTTTCTATACAGGGAATGTCCTGAAAGCACAAACCTTTAACTATTGTAGCCGAGATCCCATCCCATAGTACAAATGTGACTGTAGGTGCTATAGATTATATCGTGTGTAGTGAAAGATTAGGAAGTGGTGTGTTGTTGTAGGAGGATAAATAAATGAGAGTGGATATAGCTAATACCTTTTTAGAAGAATATTTAAGACTAGAAAATTCCCATTTACAAATCTAGAGAAACTATAGAATTTTTTTTTTTTTTATCCATTTAGTGACAGAACTTAGATGTTATTGTAGATTTGAAAGCGACATAACATTTGTGTAAGCATATTCACTCAAGTTGAGAGGCTTTTTCATTTTTTTAAGGGGGGGTTGCTGAATGTTGAATTACAAACTACAAAATGTATTTAAAACCAAGACTGCTTTGCTACAACCTGTTAAACTTGCAGGAGTCTGAAATGAACAGATCTTTGCACTTAAAAAAAAACAATTCTGCAGCTTGCAAGAGCATGAAATAAAAAAAACCCCAGATGTTTACCAAATTCTTTATAAATAAAAAGTTTTAAAAAGTACATGAAAAACAATAATGGAGTATGTAAGCTGTACAATGCTCAGATTCTTATTGATCATTTTGTTTTAAGCATATTGAATGTGACTCAAAAGATTTTGTCAATTTTGTCAGCTGAGCATCAAAAATAAATGTTTTAAAATTCTTCTTTCTTTCTGACATTCCGTACAAGTAGAGCGCTGACATACAGGTTAGTTCTTCTTCTACATGACGGTCTTGAGATCATTGATGACTTAAACGGCTGTGCAAACTCTGAAAGTGGTGGGTTGATGGTTTAATATATTCCATCTGGAGGACACTATTCCTTTAGTGACATGGACTGCGAGTGTCCAAACAAATTTTCGAAAGGAAAGTCCAGTTTGGATAAGGTGACAGATGTGATGGCGATTGATCTGATCAAGAGACTCATCGATCCAGAACCAAGGAAGAGATCTACAGGTACCATCGTTGTTTTTGACGGTCATCCTTTCAGATCTCAACATCATCTCTAAACTCAATCCTAACCCAAACCCTCAGCCCTACCCCTACACTCTCAACCCTAACCCAACCCCAATCCTAATGCTAAACTCCAACCCCAAACCCAAGATCCTGACCCCTAAGTCAACTCATTCATGGAAAATTTGTGTTTTTTCCCCACATCTTCATGCCAATATTTTTCTAAAACTTATTCCCTAAACATATTTACAATTTTTTTTAGGCAAGCTGAGTGTTTGAGATGGATAAGAAACAGGAAAGAGATGGACGACTGCATGTAGACTGACCAAGCTTTCATCTGTCAGAAAAATGTGGAGGTGGATCCTTCAATAAATACAGACCGAAGGTGATAACTGTGTATTGACTGTAACATCATTTCCATGTCGTGGCAAATTATTTCTGGGGTTGCAGAGTGACAATGAGGTCCAGAAGATGGATCCCAGAAACCAAACCTACCCTGACACCTGGAATTATTATAAGAAACTTCATGCAGATTGATTAACTGGTTTGAATGGGCTGCATGAGAACAAATGTCACGGTTCACCTCCCCCACGCGGATGTATGTCGTTCTCTACGTTGTACAGTACAGGGTCTGTGTTCTGATGGGACCACTGCGCCCCCCTTTGGTCACGATGAAGTATTACTCCCACTCACAACGTTGTGACATCAGAAAACAAAACTACAGATGTTCCTGTGTCTGGGACAAATTATATTTCATTACACTACAGTCTTGCAAAAATAAATTACAGGCTTTTTTTCTGCTTTACTTTGTATTTTATGTTGATGGGTTTAAGTATCAATATTCATTTGGTTACAGTTTGGAGAATGTTACTGGTTCATAGTTACCTATATTGTTTGCATCCTTCAAGGAGGTATGAATTGCGTTCTAAGATCTATACCTACAACTATTCCCATGTGTATGCCTGTCCTATTCTAGGATTTATCTTTATATTAAACATGTCAAATAAATTAATAATAATGAGAGCTAATTTTACTTAATTAGAACCAATTTTATTTTTCTATTAAATAATTGTTAGGCTTCAGCTCCACGTGACCCGCTGCGGCGGATACAGCGGAAGAAAATAAATGAATGAATAATTGTTATTTTTGGGTTAATTCTCTCACTGAACAATGTGACATTTCCCTGCGTGAAGCTCCGTGCTTTTATTATGAAGACAGGGTAACAGTTCCGTTTCTTTCCTAGTCAGGGGTTCTAAATAATTACCATTATTTATTTAATATTTTGTCATAGTATATATCTTATATTTAATCAGTTACAATTCCAAATGAAAATGGTCAAAAAAAAAAAATTTCACCGCAGGATAATTTGAATTTATTTGACTTTGAACGTAACACCGGAAGTCGTATCGTTGTTCTCTTCCTACCAATTTAAAAGCACAGCCAAAAAAAAAAAAAAAAAAAAGTGACGTTGCAGGATAAACAAACGCGCCCGCGGCAGCTCGGAAGGAGTCACCCCGACATCCTGACATCTCGTAGAAACATTCCGGACGATGCAGTCTTCCAAGAGGAGTGAGAGCGACTGGCAGGGGCTCGTCAGCGAGGTAAGGGAGCGGCAGCAGCGGCAGCAGCGGCTGCGGAGGCGGAAGCTTCCTCCTCCATATGGAACGAGCCTCGGTACCGCGATGTTTGGACCGATCAGCCGCCAATGAAGCTAATTGTACCTGTTTGTTTTTAGCTGGTTGGAATAAATATTGATAGATTAATACAGGCAGGCATCTTGTTATCAGCCCGAGCATCCGTCTCCCCCCTAAACCGCCCCCTAAATGATGCTAAGTGCCCCCCCCACACACACACACATATACCAGTTATCCCACCTGTGGGGCAACAGGAAGTTGCTAATATTGCTAGCATCATTTGCCCCAACATTGTTGGCGTCATTTGCCCCAAATACCTCCCGAATGATTTGATTTTTACTCCAAACAGTCTGCAAAATGCTGTTTTAGAATTACATTCTATTACTAGGAAATAAATTTAATTTATTCCTCTTTTCTTGTAAAATTATCAAACAAAAACTCTTGTTTTTGAAAGTGAATTCTTCAAAATATTTGAATCTGCTGTGTGTCACCTACAAGTAAAGATCATTTAATGACGTCTCCATTCATTCACTGACACTTCCAGGCTACCGTATGATTATTCCTCACAGCCCCTGTCATCATGCATCGATATTCCAGTTTACGTCACGTCACCGTTAGAGGTTTACACAGCGGCCACAGATCCAAACGCCGCTGACCTACAGGTGACTTTATCCTGAGATCACGTGATCTCCGTCCGTCCCTGCAGTTCCTGGTGTGTAAACGCAAGCTGGAGAGCAAGAAGGACGCCCTCCTCATCCTGTCCAAGGAGCTGGACACGTGTCAGCAGGAGCGCGACCAGTACAAGCTGATGGCCAACCAGCTGAGGGAGCGGCACCAGGGCCTGAAGAAGAAGTACCGCGAGCTGATCGTGAGTGGCTTTGATTGCTGGTTACTCCCGTGAAGCAGGAATGCTAAAGTGATTGTAAGCATATAGATCTTTTTACGTTTCAGGATGGGGACCCTTCGCTGCCACCGGAAAAACGCAATCAAGTGAGTGTGTGTCGCTTTTGTAGGCTAACTGTCGCCACACGCAACGTACGCCTGCATCGTGTCGTAAATCAGTTGTAGGAAAAGGTTTTTTTGGACAATTTAGATCTGCCTGAGTGCAAATCTGCCGCGCCATTATGTGATTATTTGACTAGTATTAATGAATTGATAATCGACTTGAGGTGATCATTCATATTTGATCCGTGTTCCTTCTCGTCAGGTGAACCTGGCCCAGCTCTTGAGAGACTCGAGAGAACGAAGCAAACATCTCGCCGAGGAGGTGAAGGAGTTGAGTCAGAGGCTCGCCGAGGCTCAGGGCGACAACAAGGTCGGGCCGCCGGGAGGCGCACACGCCTCGGCGCCGGCGCTCTCCTCCGCTGAACGCGACGTGATTTTTGTCTCCTCAGCTCCTGAGGATGACCATCACCCGACAGAGGCTGGGGGACGAGGAGGTCGGGGTGCGTCATTTCCCCGCCCACGAGAGGGAGGATCTGGTTCGCCAGCTGGAGCGGGCGGGGCTACAGGTTGATGCTTTTCTCTGTTTTTTTCACCCGTGGAAAATTTGAACGGTCGGATTTCAGGTCAGATCAAAAGCGACACGATAGCTGTGTTTCAATTTTTTTTGTTTTTTTGTTCTGTTTTTCCCAGATGCAGGAGATGGAGAACAACATGAAGGCGTTGACCGACGAGCTGCAGGACGTGAAGGCGGAGGGCGGGGTCTTCAGGGAGAAGGCCTACCGCCTCAACGTGGAGCTCAACCACGTGCTGGGAAACCGCGAGGCGCGCATCATCGACGTGGACGCCCTCTGCATGGAGAACAGGTGGGCGGGGAGACCTGACACGCAGAATCACGTCTGCTTGTAACGCCGTGATGTCACTACAGAATTTTAATGCAGTGGTACCTCTACTCACGAAACGTTCTACTTACAAAACGCCTCAACAGGAAAATATTACCTCTAGTTACGAAAGGTAAAAATACAGTATGGGCTGATACTCGCAGCTCCCACAGGAATATGAACGCAACATTCTTATAGCTGCTCTGCCATTGGATATTACTTAGCATCCTGGCATCCCATTGGCTAAGAGGGACCTCTGTGTGGAGCTAGATAGGTGTCTATGCAGCGTCCTCGTCATTCGGCCTTCGACCCGTGAGGTGTTCTGATAGTTTTATGTAAATATATTAACTTTTAGAGTATTCACTATGGACCCCAAGAAAGTGACGGAGAAAAGAGGAAAAGAAAAGACGAAGAAAAGAGTTTTTTTGTCCGTACAAACAAAACAGATAATAGAAAAGCATGAAAAAGGGATGCGTTTGGTTGATCTCGTCAAAGAATATGGCCGTAATGCATCTACAATCACCACGTTATTAAAACTAAAGGAAGTTTAAGGAGTTTAAGGCATGGCGTGGGTGGTTGGAGAAGTTCAGAAGGAGTACTGGAATTCACTCTGTTGTTCATGGTGAGGCAGGAGCGCATGAACCAAAGAGGGTAAAAAACAATGAGGACAGCAGTTAAAAGGTTAATGACCATCATTTTTATTCTTTACTCAATTCTTTGTTTTTTACATTAAGCACAACTCTCATTTATTGTGTAATAATCTAATCGTAACGTGTATTTTTTACATGTTTTGATGCATTTTTATGCTTTATAAAACATGTCTGAATTTTTGGGGGTAATTAGGGCATTTGCATGGAAAACGCGTCTCTACTTACAAAATTTTCTACTTACGAAATTTCTTCCAGAACCAATTAATTTCGTAAGTAGAGGTACCACTGTATAATGATGTCAGAATCATGTCTGTTTAAGGTGATGATGTCACCGCGGTTGTTTTCCTGCAGGTATCTACACGAGCGCTTTGGCCAGCTCCAAGAGGAGGTCAACCTGCTGAAGTCTAACATCATGAAGTACAAAGTAAGGATGGAAGCGTAACGCGGGAATCGTCTGATTCCGCCGGATCTGACTGCTGACGTCTTCCCGCTATGAGCTTTGATTTCTCGCGTTCATCAAACGACGTGCTTTTTTTCTTCGCTCTTCTTGTTTTTCCCGCCTCACAGACGGCTCTGGAGAGGAGGAAGAACTCCGGCGCGTTTGGGAAATCAAACAGCAGTCCTCTCACCGGAGTTCTGTCTGCAAAACAAGGTGAAGACTCCAAACCGCACAGCTCGCTACGAATTATCTTTTAAACCCGAAAGAGCTCGCGAAAGAGTCGTTTCGCCGCGTTTAAACCAGATTCTGATAAGAAAAAGATTCTCCCTCCAGTGTAGCCGCCGTTCATTATTTAATAGCTCCATTTTTTTTTTTTTTTTTTTGCTGATCGTTGGAGCCAACACCCGGACCCCAGCTGTGTTACTAATTGTATTCTGAGCGGTGGAGAGCACCACCGGCAGGGAAATGAGGCTGCCAGGATGACTGACAGTCGCTGGCAGAAGCGGCACAGTAGGCTCCGGAGTTAAAGTTAGGAGATGTCACCCGCCAGACAGCCGGTTCCAGCCCTCCATCTCTCTTTGCTTTTGTCACACCGTCCCCCCCGTTGCCCGTGATGTCACCACAACCTCTCTTATCTATATTTTAAACTTCCTGAAAGATTTATTGTGGTGTTATTGGCAGTTTTTCAGGCTGGTAGCCAACGTATCTTCTTCTTTCCACATCCACACTTTCGTTTTAGTCCAGGAGATGCTGCTGGAGGAGCAGGGCTGCAGCCTCCCTGCCACCCCCCAGTCCATCTCCGACCTCAAGTCGCTGGCCACCGCCCTGCTGGAGACCATCCACGAGAAGAACCTGGTCATCCAGCACCAGAGGCACACCAACAAGTAACGCTCCTCCGTTTCTCACCAGAATCGCCCTCACGCCCAACAAAACGCTCTGAATCCTCCACCGCCTCTAAGGCAAACACACAAACGCACACAAAACCGTCGCTCTCGGATTCCCGCAGGATTCTGGGAAACAGAGTGGCCGATTTGGAAAGGAAGCTGAAGACGTTGGAGGTGTCGGGACTGTGGAGTCTTCCAGGTGGGTGTGTGAATTCGCCGCGACACGAAACACAATCTTCCGAAGTTAGCTTACATTAGTTAGCTGCTACTCGTGCTATCAGGGTGACGTAAGGCATCACTTTCAGCCCCGAGTCTGTTCATCAGGAAGCTCTGTCCGGGTTTGGCGCCACGCCGTCAGCAAACAGAACCTCATGACCGTGTTTACATAAAGTCCAGGGTGGATCCTTTATATGTCGACGACACGTCTGTTTTTATTTCTAATTTACTGTAGAGAATGTTTAGTTTTATATCCTTCAGATCTTCCTTCATGCTGGAAACGTCTTTAAAATTGAATTTTTAATTGAATTTAAAAACCATTAATTGCATTTATCCCTTTCTTTCACCTGAATGCTCTGGTTGAGGTTGTTTCCTCTGGTAACAGCGTGTCTTCCTCTTTCTCTCCGGCTGCCGTCTCAGGCCTGACCTACAACGTGTCCGTGGGAATTGGGAGTATGTATTCCTTCTGTCCCACTTAGCCCCCATCCATGCCCTTCCACTAAGTCATGCCAGGACAAATGTGGGCAGACGCCCAAGAAAGCGTGTCACCTCATGCCCGCCATTTCCATCGTGTCGCCTCCATCGACCGCCGCTCGCGTGTCCGATTGTGAAGCTGCGACCGATTCAAACGTTCTCTTGAAACGACGACGATGACGGCGGGGGGGGGGGGGTGGAACGCTCCTGTTTTTTTCAGGGAAGAAATAAGTAAAAAAATGTTGAGTGTTAACCGTTGAATGGCATCTATGATGGTTTTTACGTCTTACTAGACGCCGTCACCTCCTTGGGATTTGAAGAAGCCACCCCTGAATATTTAAAAAAATATATGAGAGGAGGAGTGGTGGCGGCGTTGGCTGGCTTCCTGCGGCGGCGGCTGGCTTCTGCTGGGCTGCAGCTGCGATCAGCTGTGGTGTAAAACGTGACATTTGCACTGTTTCCAGGGCGATGTGACGATCGGTGTTGAAACTCTGTCTCCAGAGAGACCAACCTGACAAAAAATAGAAATCAATCAATCAACTTTTATTTATATAGCACTTAGTCACATCTCAAGACATTTCAAAGCGCTTTACAGATAGAAAGCCAACAATGCCCTCCAGAGCAAGTATAAGCGACGGTGGCGGGGAAAAACTCTCTCATTGAGGAAGAAACTCTGGGCAGGACCCAGGCTCTGGAGGGCGGTCATCCTCCTTGACCGAAATAAAAATAAAATATGAAAAAATATGGAAAAAAAAAAAAAAAAAATAAATGTGAAATAAATATCAATAAATGAATATAAAATAAATATAAATAAATATAAAATAAATATCAATAAATATAAATATAAAATTATATTAATAAATATAATAATATAGTAACATATATAAATATAAATAATTGAGAAATCTAACAACTGAACAAATGTAACCCCACTTTTGCAAAAAATAAAATCCTTGGAAAGGCAGAGCAGACGTCTTCGGATAGTTCCCCGCTCGTCCCACTGGAGGGAGATGTTGTGCCGTGATGCCGACGGGGGCGGATTGGGGCCGCCGCTGAACGGCGGCCGCCCTGTCACGAGACCGTCATTCTCACCGCTATAAAAACTGACAGGCATCCATTACTGAAAATGATTGCCCACATTACAAACACATTTAGGGGAATGTGCCGTTATTAGGGAATTTGTAGGCGAGGACCCGGAGTGGCTGACGACCGCGCTGTCCGCCGCGGTTAGGGAGACGGAAATATGGAGTGAGATGTGAGCGTCTGCGGCCTTGATGCCATGTGAAGTCTGGCTGATGGATGTTGAAGGCAAACTGGATCGAATGGAGCCCCCACCCCCTAGATTGAAGGGGAAAGGGGAGGGGGCTGTCTCCGGGTGAGACGGGAGAGGCAAAAAAACAACAACAACAACAACAACGATGCAGATAAAGTTGTGATTGACAGCTCCACCCTAACCCGCAACGCCGAATGAGTGAAAGCTGAGATGTCGTACAAGCCAAAAAGCTGTCGGCGCACATCAGGTGTGGAAACCCGACGCACCCCTCCGCCGCGCCGTTCTGCTCCGGTGACAGACGTCTGCCGGTTTGAGAGGGTGGGGAGGGGGGCGATTCACGCCTGATGCTGAATGTTTGGTTGGAGCTCCCGTTATCTCTCTGCAGGGTGGGGGTGGAGGGGTGGGGTACGCCATGAATATACAGCGTGGTAATGTGTTAGGAGGGGGAGACAGGCCACGACAAAGACTTCCTGCCGACTCCAGGTAGACAGGAAGTCGACTTTACCTCCACCCCCACCTCCAGGTGCAGACGACGTCAACCTGTTGCTTGTACTCACGCAGCTGCGGTTTGAACTTCACTTTTCGTGATAATTTGAGCTAAAACGCTAATGTTAGCTTAACTTTACCAAAGGAGGAAAGGTCAAAGGGTCACCAAAGCCGTTGGGGATTCGTCCGGTTAGTTTTCGAGGTTCCAACGCGTCCGAGACGCTCGCCGTTAGCGATCGGACTCGACCGTTGACTCATGCATTGTTCCCCACATCCGTGAGCATCCCATAAAAAAAACGCATCCTGCATGCAGAACAACACGGCCTCCATCCTCCAGCATCCCGCCGCCACGCTCATCCATTCTCCCATTCTCCTGTTTGTTTGGGCGCCTCACGCTCGAGCGGCTCGGCCTCTTCGCCGGGTTCCTTTTTTTTTTTTTTGAAGGTGAAGACGTGAATCCAGCTTTGTGTGTGTGTGCGTGCGTGTGTGTGCGCGTGCGTACACGCGTGACGTCTGGCGTTTAAGCGCGTACGAGTCGCATATGGCGTCAGGCTAAGAGGCGTGCAGCCATTACTAATGAAGACAGATGACGGGCCGCCCCGAGCGCCGCCGTACGTGAGATCAGAAAAGGCTCAACCCTCACCCCCGTCCCGTCCCGTCACGCCCGAGCCTTTAAAAAAAAAAAAAAAAAAAAAAAAAACCTCCGTACCGCATGGGAAGTGGAGGTAACCGTTCCCTCGCCGTTGTCTTACAGGAACACGAGAATCCGTGAATGAAAACCTTCAACCGGAGCTGCGTCCGACCCGTGCTGCGTCCTACCCAAACAGCTGGCCCACGCCCAAAGGTGAGTGTTTAATCACGTGCGGCCCCCCCCCCCCTACTCGCAGGTATAAACACTGCAATTAGCCGCCGCATGCTAAACGCTCCTCGCCATCTTAACCCGAGCTCCCCCCCTTCCCGCATTCACTCCTCGATGCCTCTCATTGGTGCGAGCTACCCAAATGCCATGGCATTTTGGAAATGTGAAGCAAAAATCTTCGCCCACTGACATTCAGAAACTTCTGCCGTGTTCTCTTTGAAAGAGGGCGGCGGGGGGTGGGGGGGTGTCATTAATATGGATGCCGGTTCAAGTAATGCTGCTTTCTTCCAGCATGTTTTTCCCTGTGTGTGTGTGTGTGTGTGTGTGTGTGTAAAGGTGACTGGAACTCCGTGTGCAGTCTTTAACCTTTTTGGCAGCACATCCACAAATATGGGTCAGTAATTCCCAAAGTGAGAGCATATTTTGGCAAAGAAGCAGAACTAAGCTGTTGCTGTTGCCGAGATGCAGGGTGTCACACTCGTCTCGCGTCCCCCACCCCCCCACCACCACCACCCAACGTCTGGGGCACTGCTGCTATATATAGCCTGTTGCCATGGAAACCTTTCAGTCACATAAGTAATTGAAATAAGTTTCTGCATTGACGCAGCGGTCGTTTTTTTTTTTTGTTTTTTGTTTTTTTGCTCAGGATTTCTTTCGGAGGAGCTTTTTTTTCTTAAAATCCGATTTAGAATTTATTGTCATTTAAAAAAACAACAACAACAACAACAACATCCGTGATGCTTTTTCTTTGTCGTCTGGAAACATGATAAATACATTTCGTTAAAATTATGCCGCAATTAAAGATATATATCCTTAAATTGTTCCTGCCGTCACCGTCAGCATCGTAGTTTTGTCGAGATTAGAACGTTTTAGTCCTGATTGATGTTCCAAACTAAATTCCGCTGCTGTTTTCTTCCTCTTTTATATCATTGCAGACTCAATAAAGTTGAGATTTTATGTTTTTATTGTTTGTCAAACAAAAGAAGGAATATTTAAACGTCAGCTTTGTAAACAGGGAATTTAAATTTTCACTTTTTTAACACCGGGAAGTTAAAGTAACTGAAGTTGCGATCAAATTGTTTGACCTGTTCCCTCTCCCAGTTGTGTCAGACGACAGAAGCTCCCATGAATCATTGTGGGAACGCCGCTCCGCCGGCGGCGACCTCGGCACAGATGGCAGCAGCAGGGAAGACGCACCTGCGGCGCCCGGCGGCTCGGCGCCTCTGGTGGGGGGGGAGACGAATGGAGACGACGGGAGGGCCGGAGACGACGTGACCCTGACGGTTCAAGATCAAGACCGAGCCGCCGTGGAGATGGAGGAGGGGCGGAGTCCCGTGGAAGAGGCGGGGCGCGAGGTGGAGGGGGTTGCGGATGAAGAACTGGGGTCCACGGTGGAGGAAGGAGAAGAGGCGGCGTTGGCGCTGGGTGTCACGCCCACCGAATCGGACCTTTCGTGGCTCTCGATGAAACAAACCTGTTTTCAATCCGAAGTGGATCAGCATCTGAGCGAGTCCCAGGATGGGGGGGCTAATAATGTCTCTGAATTTGCTGAGGGTTCCATGTTGGCACCGGAGAACCGGGACCTATCGGTAGGGGAGTGGGACGCACCGTGACACGCCAGACTCATTCCTCAACGATAGTCGCATCTCTACTTGCATCCTCGCATCTTACTTGCAAACTCTTTTCCAAAAAAACAGCCAGTTGCAAACTTCTTGCCCTGCAGGAAAAAAAACAGCTAATCTGGGAAAAGAACAAATATGGCAGCCTGAAATCCTGCGCAGCGTATTCCCTCCTTTCTTTACCCCTGCGATTAGATAATCCCGATTGTTTGCTTTCTTCTTCTTCCTGAGGGATACCAATAAATTTAGTGCTGCATTTTTGTTGCTGCTCTCATAGGTGGTCCAAATTAGCTTACCAAAACTTTTTAATGAATGTTTTGTACATTAATGTAAATGATTAATATTAATAGCAGCCGTTCGGTGGTTTGTTTATTCGTCTGTCTGGGCGAAACTTCCCCATCAGTTTGTTTTTATTTCACCTCATTTCAAAGTTGATATTCAGATGAGACTACTTGTGCCTTATGTGTGGAAGCGTTGGCTGATATTTATAAATATAAACCAAAGAAAAGCCAAATGAGAAGTCTTCTTCAAACTTTATTCAAACATGCAAACACACTTTTATTTTAGAGTCAAAGAAAAAGTTTGAAGTCTTTGACTTCTGACTGTTTAATTGAGTGTTAGTGTTGTAGGTTTAGGGCAGACATGGGCAAAGACAGCCCGTGGGCCATGTACGGCCCAGAAGGCTTTGTAATCCGGCCTGCCAAATTTGTTTAAAACATACAATTCATTTCATGAAATGAATGAAATTATAAAATATTTTTCACAGTAGGCCTTGCATGTGTTTGCTTTGGTGCCTGTTAATGGCCAAAACCTCTTTATATAGTGGTTTTTACATGTTAGTTGCACAAGAACAAATAAACCGTCCAACCAGCTGGAACTGTGTGTAGCCCACTAGTCAAAAATTTTGACTAAGCCTGGGTTAGGGTATCTTTGGGATGCTCCAGACTAGCTTGTACAACAGTATGTCCAAGTAGCAACCTGTACGGGAACACTGAAGAAAGGTCAACCAATGGTCCTCAGGCCAACAATCAAGAACCTGATAATGGTCACACCAGATACTGGCTGGTTCTGTAGAACCGAGACCCTACAGGGTTACCTCCACCAGGAAGTGGATTTGGGTACCTCCTCCAGAAGGAATGGTTGAGAAGCTTGGCCGACTTTGACACACCTCTTGGTAAATCAAACAAAACCAGTTGGGTCCCACTGGTCTATAAGCGATATTGGACGCTTTTGATTGATTTGTATCGGCTCCCTCCTGAAGCCAGGACGCACAGCAGAGCAAACACAGGCTGACATTGTGTTTGTTTGAGCCCCTCCGCATAAAAACAAGGTTGTTTGGTGATGATGCTCTGAAGCAGAAAATGAGCCCATATCTGCAGAAAATCGCTCTGACTAATTTCACAAGGTTGAGTAACTCACAAGGTTAGTCTCTCATTACTCTGAGACTATGTACTTTGATTTTCTTCTGACAGATTAGAGCAATATAACCCGATTCTCTTCTCGACAGCCTCTTTTGAGAATGTATCCCAACCCGGTGTGTTTTGTGAATCTTCGTCGAGGCCGACTCCTCCTGCGAGCAGGTGACAGCTGGCCTCTCCAGGCAAACGCAGCGTTAAAGCCAGAATCCACAAACTGCTTATTCTGCAGAAGGCCACTTTCTATTTTTAATCTCTGACACAAAATAGAGGTGAGGAGAGAGAAAGCCAGGGAGTCGTGTTGTGGACCCAACATCGGCCAAGAGCCAGGCAGCTGATCTGGCAAGACGTGGCCCGCCTTTTATTTTCCAAGGACTTGTTTGAGTTTATGAAGCAGATGGAATCCAGACTAATGTCATTGAAAGATGACACCAGCTTGGTTTTGACCAATTTTTGATTTTTTTTGCATGCAGGTGAACATTTTAAAGAAATTAGCAAGCTTTGCACGGGCATCTCGCGATTCAAGGAAGTTGTAATTCTGTGTTGGGGGATTCTCTTTATTGATATTGGCCAGCATGTGCATCCTACTCTTGCCAAATAGTATTCCAAGACGACGCCCCTTTGACCCTGTTATCTATCAGGATTTCATTGGCCAGAATTGAAGGCTGAAAGATTCAGACTTCCTCTCTCGCCCCAAGAGAGTGGTGGGCGGATTGCCGTGAGCGTTTCTAGCAGATCATCACCGCTCCAGATAAAGTGAGGCCCCGGCACCATCAGCCAACCCGATCCAAAACTAATCTCAGCCCCTTATCTGTGACAGCGGCATCCTCCGCTGGGGAGGGCAAGTAAAGAATGTGCTGCTGGAACCACTCAGGTGTGGGACTGCCTCTATTTGTTCCAAAAAGAGATGGAGGTGGGAATAACGTATGTGAGGGCAGGCCTGTCTTGGCTTTGTATCTATCCGCCACCGCTCCGTGTTTCAGATGTTGAGATGCGTCGTACCGTATCATATAGACCGCAAATCTTATCACGGCATCAACTTGATTTGTTCTGATCTCCACCCCCCCCAGAGCTGTCCTATCCTGGTGTGAAAGGCCAGCCGGGTCAAAGCAATGCTCATTGGCTGTAATAAGTGTGACCGGGGAGGGTTGACACTCCATCATCCCAAAGGTTTGAGGGATGGAGGTGGACAGGGGCATGTGGAGCCAGCAGTTTCCAGGCCAACCACTCAGCAGGGTTAATTACTGTACCAACCAGACGGCCCTTCCAGTGATGGTCAGTCCCCTTACGATCCACGCTTCACCTTGCTTTTTTCTTTCTTTTTTCTTTTTTTTTTTTTACGCTTACCTGAGTTTTATCACGCAGAGACACCCAGCAGAACCCTGCAGGTTCGCTCCCCCGGCGCTCGTTTCGAGGAGTGTAACTTTCTGCTCCGTCGCTGACAAGACTGTTATTATCTGAGATAATGGAGGAGAGAAGAGGAAAAAAAAAAAAAACAGGCAAAATATGCCAGTCATCTCTCTCCTGCTGGTTTCATGTGGAGTTAATAATTGTAATGTATCACAGATATGATATGCATAACCGCATCATTTCCTTGGTTTGCTCTTTCGTACGAATTCACTATATCTGCAGTTACCCTCGTGCGTTTGTCTCGTCACTCCGGCTGTCAGAGATGAATATGTTATCCACAGCTGCAGGTTGGCAAATTGCATCAGTCTGAATTTGTACCGAAGGCACACGGAGATGGGATTTCCACAGATTTACAAGAAGAGGTATTCATTTTCCTGCACGGCATCGCGTGAGATTGAGATGCTGCTCTCCCACTTAGCCCGGTGGGCGGACTCCCCCCATTCCAAGTCGAGGTGCTAAGCTACCTGGCGCTAGGTTGTTGATTAAATTTACAGGCAAGACAGTGATTTTTAGTATATATTCTCATCAGGAAAGCAAATTAGACTCCCTAAATAGTCCCAATTTTTCCTTTTTGAGTAACATCAGACTTGCTCATCTCTATTAAGGTAGCAGATGTTGGGCCAGCATGACATCCACTTCCGACGGAATCAGGACTCTTCCAAACTTGTCCTAGACCGTGGATCAAGTTTGAAACTATCTTGTTTGCTATTCCGTGAAATTTAGGAAGTTCAGGAAATTGATAGATGAAAACTTTTGTCTGCATCATATAATTGTTCAATGAAACTTGACTTCACGCTCATGCGGGAATCTTAAAATCACTTTGGCAACATATCAAGTTAAGAGAATTGCGAGTTGATTTTTTGTGTCGTAGGCGATAGTGAACATTACGACTGTGGTCATGGTAAAAGACACCTCAGAGACATTCTTCTATTAATCTAAGCTCAGTGAGTTTCATGCAAGAAACGTTAATGGACGCTAGAGTCCGACCCGGGGGACCGCTTAACCTTCAGACTCTTTGGACCTGTAATCCAGTCAGCGCTCCAGTAACTTTAGTATGATAGGGGCATAAAAACAAACCCTCCAGATCCTATTTTCCCTTCCTGGACATTTGTAGTTTATTAACATCTTTTCGCCTAGTTCGTGTCCACTTCTTCAAAAGCGAAGACATTAGCCTCCGGGTTCCACGCTCTCACCAACGGCTCTGCTCAGCAGTTATGTTTGCCAGAGCTATTTCATACACAATTTGACTGCTACTTAATAGTCTGTGAAAGAGAGACAGGGCGAATGGTGGAAAATCCCCAGTATTTTAAATGATCTCTTAATATGATACCATTATGACTTTGTTGTAACGTTGACTTCCCCTCAACCATCACCATCAATCCACCAGCTATAAGCAATGAGCCGTTTGCCATTATGCAGCTTGTTAGCAATGTCCAGTCTGCGCAATTACCTGTGTCGATGGCAATGATTGTCTTCGCTTACAGATTATTCATCACTTTATAATTGTGGAGGATGAAAAAGGGATTCTGGCTATTCTAACAGAGCCCAGAAGTCCAATTTTCATGTTCATCACTTTTCCTCGCAGGCAGACTAGAGCGTTTCTGCAGAGCAACTTTCCTACTGATGCGTTTCCTGTTTCTTCTGGGGGGAAATCTAAAAAAATGCACCTAAGATGACACAACATTGAAATCAGAAACTGTAAATTTGTCTTTTCCTTTAAACAGGAATTTCTTTATAATAATAATAATAATAATAATAATTATTATTTTTTAGCAGTGTAGCTCTTTAAGGTGAAGGCAGGAATGAATCAGCAGGATTTAATTGAAGCATTTCCTGTTATATATTGAATATATTTAATGTTTTTTTTTTCTCTCTGATCCTCCATATTTGACATAAATCAGATTTATGATGACACGTGACCCCAAAATCAGTGTTGAAAAAAAATTGGTGGTGAAAAATTTGCAAAAAATTTGCTAAAAAAACCAACAGATTTGGGGGTTAAAGTATCAAGTTAAAGAAGACACAGTATAATTATAATCTATTAATCTAAAAAAATATATATATTTTGGAGGGAAGGGGGCGTGGCCGAAGCAGCCCCCCCCAGCCCCCCCTCCTCTCCCGCGTGCCGCGGAGCTCTCCCATCCGGTCCCGACCTGGAGACGGGGCGCCCATCCCTGACCCGCCGCCTCCATCCCCGCACACGCAGCTTCCATGGCCGGCGTCTGGTCCCGAACTTAGCCCCGCTGGTCGTCCGCTCCTCCGCGCCCCGTTCCCCGCCGCTCGGGCTCACGTTAAACCGCTGCTCTCGGATCGTTTCGTGAAGAATAATAAAGATGAGGTAAGAGCTTCCGGTCGCCATTTTAGCGGTATTTAGCGGTTCGTGCGGACCGCAGAGAACCGCAGCGTTAGCCGAGCGCAGCTCCGAAAGGATGTCGAAGCGACATCGGTTAGATTTAGGTGAAGACTACTCCTCCGTTAAAAGGAGATCCTCTGACGGGTGAGTGCAGTTTGAGCTAACCGGAAGCGTTCCGCCATTGTTTTGCTAGCTTCTTTTGCTAGTTTGTTGTTGTGTCGATGCTAGCTCATTATGCTATCAGCGCTAGCTGCTAGCGTTGATTCTAACAGCTCCGTTGTGTTCATGCAGCTCTCAGCTTTGTGCTGTTGTCACTGAACTGTTATTCAAGGTAAAACAGCTAATAAAGGTTAGCTAATTGAGCAAAGGTTCGCGCCCGGCGTTAGCTGGCTCGTGGCTACATGCTAGCTAGCGAACTAACGCTGTGTTTCGGGATGTTTCTCGAATCGTTCAGAGAGGAAACACGACCTGTGATACAAAGCGGACGCGCTGCTGTGAGGTTTGTGTTATTATGACGTGTGGGTCGAAATAAACGAAGAAGAAAAGCAGTTTTGAAACGTCTTACTGGAGTCCTAGCTAGGCTAATGCTAGCCGCTTAGCGTCCTGTGTGACGTCACTGCCGCGGGTCAGCTAACGCTAATGAGGCAGCTGGTTGACAGGAGCACTCGTGTCACACCCAATCAAAAAAGTCATCGGGTGGCTTCAGGGTCACTGCGCCGGATGTGACGTCACTGATATCCTCATCACGTGATCAATAAGTTCAGTAAATGTTCAGGAATGCATCATCTGACCCTCTCTGTCACACACACACGTAACCTGGAATCTTAGAAGCAACCTTATCATGTGATTTAATATCTGACCCCCCCCCCCATCAGGCGTGACAGAGACAGAGACAGACACCGTGATGAACGGCCGAGGGACCGGGACCGGGATGGAAACAGAGACCGGGATCGAGACCGGGATCGGGACAGAGGTGTGAAGCCAGCTGTGGTGCCCGGGGTCCCGGGGGCAGGTGGGGGGTTCTTTATGAAGCAGAACCCGGTCCAGCAGCAGATCAACCCCTTCACCAACCTGCCCCACACGCCGCGTTACTACGAGATCCTGAGGAAGCGTCTGCAGCTGCCCGTGTGGGAGTACAAGGAGAGCTTCAACGACATCCTGATGCGCAACCAGTCCTTTGTGCTGGTGGGGGAGACGGGCTCTGGAAAGACCACACAGGTATAAAAAAAAAAAAAACCCTCAAAAAATAAAATAACACACACAAGTGTTGGTGTTAATTCATATATAATGTTTGAATTGATTCCTTAAATAAATATACTTTATTAATCCTGAATACATACTTTATTATATCCACAGAAATTTGAGGCTAAAGTGTGACTTTCAGGCTTGTAATCGGTTTAATAATCAAACACAGACGCTGCCTTTTCACTCCATTCTCTGTGGAGATTTTTTCACACGTGTTGCTAATTTTTTCACATTCTTGAAAGCGTTGGGGTGATTTTTTTATTTTTTTATACTTGCAAACAGGGAAATTTTGACTACATTACTGGTTCGGCCTTTTGCGTCTCGTTGAAATTAACATCACCATTTTCCAAACACTTCCCAAATCAAGTGGTGTAATCTGGTCCGTGAATTTCCGCCTTGAATATTTGCTTTCAGTTTGAATTCTTTCTCCACATCTTCCCAACCCGTTCGTCCAGATCCCTCAGTGGTGCGTGGACATGGTGCGCTCCACGCCGGGCCCGAAGAGAGCGGTGGCCTGCACCCAGCCCAGGAGGGTGGCGGCTATGAGCGTGGCTCAGCGGGTCGCCGACGAGATGGACGTGATGCTGGGCCAGGAGGTGGGCTACTCCATCAGGTTCGAGGACTGCAGCTCCGCCAAGACGGTGCTCAAGTAAGACGGCAGCGTCACGCTCGAACGTTTCCCGCCAGCTCTTTTTCACGCCAAGTTATCGATCTGGTGAAAACGCCTGTCGTGCGCGCGTGTGCAGGTACATGACTGACGGGATGCTGCTGCGGGAAGCCATGAACGACCCCCTGCTGGAGCGCTACGGCGTCATCATCCTGGACGAGGCGCACGAGCGCACGCTGGCCACCGACATCCTCATGGGGGTCCTGAAGGAGGTGGTCCGTCAGCGGCAGGACCTTAAGGTGGGTGCAGATGAAGATTTCAACGTCTCTTTTCAAAAGGGGCGGGATTTAAGTTCCTTAAATCTTTCTGTGACTTCATTTATGCTGGAAAACCTCACTTTTATTTTGTCTCGTCTCCACGCTCGGAGTCGGAATCCTCACTGACAGGAGTCTGATTTGTACCCACAGAAATGTCCCACTTAATGCTGACAAAACAGCGTTAAAGCCCTAAATATTCCTTCCCCCAGGACGTAGTCGGTGACAGCCGTTGTAAATGTCCCTCCTCTGTCATCCCTCCCCTCTGTCACATTCTCCCCTGACAGCGTCCCCCCCCGCCTGACAGCCGAGGATCTGCCCAGAAAAAGACAAAATGTCTCTGTTCCACTCAATAATTCACATCTATTCTGAACCGAAGCACCGGTTGAGAATAATTTTTTTTTTTTTTTTTTGGGAGGTAGGGGGGGGGTACATGCACCTGACATCGCTCCCATAAAGCATCTGGATAATGACGGGTTGTTTGTCGGCGCGGAATCAAAGGTTAGATTGTCGTTGGCAGACTGTTAAATGATCTGGGATATTGGGAACGATGATCCACCCACACCCCTTCATCCTCACCCCCACCCCCCCACCCACCCTTTGTGAAAGTCTAATTCCCCTTGATTAAGAGCAATTATGATGTTTTGCCGAGCGTAAAGCAAAAAAGCAAAGACAGTGGCCCCAAAAAATGTTTGAGATGGGAAACTGGAGGCGCGTCTCCCATCGGAATCCTAATGCGCTCTGGGTAATGGCTCTCGAGAGAACATCAGGGGGAGCATCGACGCGCCGTGAAGGTCGCTGGCTGACTCTGAGTTTCAGTTCGCACCCGGGGGGGGGTGTCCCAACAACCGCTGACCGTAGCCTCCAAACGTATTGCGTCCCCTCCACCCGATCATCGATGTTTCTTCCTCAAACATCATTTCCTCATCGTTTCCTTTCCTCCATCATCTTCCTCCGTCCAGGTCATCGTCATGAGCGCCACGCTCGACGCCGGGAAGTTCCAGGTGTACTTCGACAGCTGCCCTCTCCTCACCATCCCGGGACGCACGCACCCGGTGGAGATCTTCTACACGCCGGAGCCGGAGCGCGACTACCTGGAGGCGGCCATCCGCACCGTGATCCAGATCCACATGTGTGAGGAAGGGGAGGGCGACGTCCTGCTCTTCCTCACTGGACAGGAGGTGAGGAAAGACTCCGATTGGACCGGCGCGCTTTGAAATTCATGCTAAGAAAAGATTGTCATATAACATCCCATAATAGTCCAACGTCAGCATGTGTTCATCAGTTCATCTGAGAAGCGAAACGTCTCTAATGATGTTGCTTTTGTTGAGATTTTGCACGACGGCGTGCGTATGTGTTCGCGCCTGTCCGTTGCGCCGCGTGTGACACGCACGCACACAGCCCTGCTCGTCTGCAGGTGCATGATGGGAATGATTTATCCTCCGACGGACGGACGTTAATGTGAGGCCGACGAATTGGGAACCACCAGGATTCGCACGGCGAAGAGGAAAAATAGCAGTGACCCAGATTCTGCCCTTTCCACAGACCTCAGAAATTAAATCATTTATTATTTTTTTCTCCCACCCCTCCCGCTGCAAATGTGCTCTACTGATGTGTAATGGGGGTAGGGGGGGGGGGGGCAGGGCTCACGCCCAACATGATGAATTTGGTCACGGCGGGGTGGACACGCACACACACGACGACAAATGTTTCAACGTCTCGATCGTCCGAGCCGCCGCGCCGCCGCTAATATATTTTATTTATTTCTTTCCCGCCCCCCCCCCCCCTCCTCGTCTTAGCAGCCTGACAAAATGGTGTGGGAGGTGCGATTGATTGTGTTTGTAATGGAGAATGTAGGCGGCGTCCGAACGCCAGGAGAAGAACAGCAGGTATTATGGATGTAAGTTTAAAAATCAATACAAATATGTGTCGATTCAAATCAGTCGGGATGAGAAATGAGTGGCGATGCCCGGGTTCACCAGCAGAGGGCGCCATCAATTTCTGGCTTCACTTTGTAGACATGAGATGTTTAGTTTTTTCTTTTTTTACTTAAAGAGATTTTGTTTGTTTTATTCATTAAATCATTAATTTTATTTGCGTTTCTAAGATTTTTTTTTTTTTTTTTTTTTGCAGTTTTACCCTCAGAATTTAAAATTTTCTTGTCGAGAAATAATTTGATAAACGTTTTGCTCCAGAATAATCTGGGGGGGAAAAAAAAATTACACCTGGAATCATACGGGATCTGTAATTATTCACAGTCGGGCGTCGGGTCGACCGAAGCCGCCCGCCTGCTTCAGCATCCGTTTGCCGAAGCGAGATCAATATGTAGCTTGTTACAAAGGGGATGAAGTCGTTTGTGTGTGTGTGTGTGTGTGGGGGGGGGGGGGTCCCGCGCGGCGTTTGAAGCGTCTCCTCTTGAGATCTGGTGATTGATTTTACACTTAGCGGCGTCTCCGGCTGCTCACATGTCCGGGAAACGCTAATAGAATGTTGAGATGTTCTGGAAACGCATGCGATCGTCGCAGGTAAACGTGTTGATTTCTGTTCCTGCTTCCCCCCACCCCCACCCACCCCACCCCAGATCGCTCCCATGTCGAGTTCATTATCACCTCCTCCTAATTGGGTTAAAGAAGTTAATGTGCAGCCGCTCTGGCAGCGATGGGTGTTCAAAGGGTGCTGCAGCGCATCCCTCCAGCGCTTCTTAACCGGCGCCGGTCTCTCCGCAACTTTGATGTCGACTCGTGATTAGGAGGCAGAAACCTCGACTCGCCGTATCCGACGCGTTAATTTGTTGCAGACAAAAGCGGGGTGCGCGGGACCTCCTTCGCCTCGCTTAGTTTTCTCCCCGAGATATTCCGCTCCCGTAAACAAACGGGGGGGGGGGACCGAAGCACCGACTCCAAAACAAGAAAGCGGGAACTTATCACAGCTGTTCAGCTAAGATAAACCCTAATATTTAAGCTCCCCCCTTCAGCAGCGAACATCAAAACACGGGGATTGGCAGGGGGTTGTTTGCTAGGCGAGCGCCGCGGCTAAACGTGTCAGATTTGAGCTTGGCTGGGGGATCGTCGCTTCTGGGGGTCGCAGGAGGGGGAGCTGGTGGACAGGTTCCCGACTCTGGCCAACTGCCCCCCTCTATATGTGTGTGTGTGTGTGTGTGTGTGTGTGTGTGTGCTCACACACACTCTGTTTAGACATCCCTAAGGGATAGACAGCCAGCTTGCTTCCAGCGCTTTGGCAAAGACGTCCATTTTTTCTTTTTTCCCTGCGTGGCAGCTGCTGCATCCAGAGGCTTGATAGGCTATTAATACCCGAGCTAATTTTACCGATCCATTCAGATTTACCGTTTCCCACTTGTCAGTCGGTTGATTAAGAGGCACGCGGCCATCAGCGGGGTTTGGCTTAATGTGACGGACAAGTGAACAAACGGGGCTAATCACACCCTCGCCGTCCAGAAAAAAAGGGACTCGCGAAGCCTCGCCGCGGCGCTTTCTCCTTCGCCGCTGAGACAAATCCCACGAGCGGGTTTTTCGCGGGCCGTTTTTTGCGCCGCGTGAAAAGCCGCCACGGAGCCCCTTCTTAGTGGCGTGATCTTTTTGGAACTGTGGAGCTGCTGTCAGGCTTGGCTGCGTTTCTCCCAGCGGCCTGCAGGTGGTGCTACAGCACAGGCCGTCGCGGGAACGCATGAGGACGAAATGATTGCTGTTAGTAAATGAAAGGGAATACTTGTTGTGTTGTCGTCTCAGGCTTGCACACGCGTGTTTAGTTCAACACGCGCATAGAGAGGAAAATACGATCAAACCAGCCTCTTCGTGCTAATGAGCGCGAGCGGAGGACGCGTGTGGGATTTTGAGCACACGTTTAGCACATGTAACAGCGTATTCCGACGAGCCCTCGCCCCCCCCCCCCCCCTTTCCTCTTCCTCTTCCTCGCGCCGCTCAGGTCGTCCGTCTGCCAGCCCAGCGGCTCCAGAACGTTCAGCTCCACTAAACTGATCCGCCACGATCTGCCGCTGGTTATGCATCAGTGCTGCAGTCTCATCTCACATTCTGCCCTACAATACAACGCCGTGGAATAATGACCCCCCCCCACCACCACCACCACCACTCCCGTTTGAGTCAGTCTGGCTTCCACGTGCCCCTCCATGTTTTCCGTGATTGCTGCGTTTGACAACGGAGCCACCGGGAGCCGGGGCCAAGCCAAGCCGCAGCCCGGGTTTCATTTCCTCCACCAGATGCAGCGATAGTTAGAACAAATGTACCGGAGGAGGGAACCACCGATACCCCCCCCCCCCGGCCGCCTCCAGCCGCCATTCACACCTTTTTTTTTGTTTGTTTGTAGGAAATCGACGAGGCCTGCAAGCGAATCAAGAGAGAGGTCGACGACCTGGGGCCCGAAGGCGGCGACATCAAAATCATCCCGCTGTACTCCACCTTACCGCCGCAGCAGCAGCAACGCATCTTCGAGCCGCCCCCGCCCAATAAACCAAACGGTGCCATCGGAAGGAAGGTATAACTGCCTTGTTGCTATAAAAAAAAAAAAAAAACACTCAGAAATGTTTGGGGGGGGGGGGGGGAACGAGTGGGTTTGCTGTAGAGGAGCCAGATGGGGAATAAGGTGGGGAAGGGAGGAGAGCTGGAAGGTAGGGACTGAAACTTTTTCCCCTCTCTCAGCTTAAGCGCAGGACTGACTCACACAACATATGCTGCCTTTGTCAGCACGCGATTCTCCGCTCTAAATTATAACTGGGGTATTACTCACAGCCCCCCCCCCCCCAGGAAACGACTGCATTCTCCCTCGTTTTTATCTTCCCGTTACATTTTATTTTTTTGTTTTTTTGTTTCACGAGGCCAGACCCGGATCCCCCGAGAAAACGAGGGGGCGCTAACCCGCCACCGCTCGGATCTCAAAAGGAGCGGACGGCGCCTCTCGTCGGCGCCGACGCCAGACGATCCGTCTCTTTTTGTCGCGTTCAAACGGAATCGTCGGCGGTGGCGCCACGCTGTTGGCCCGAGGATCTGACGGAATATCGTTGTCAGCGAGCGAATGAACAAACACTCACCACCCCCACTCCCACCCCCCAGCATCTGATAGGGGATGATGACGATGATGAATGACTCATCGCTGCACGCGCTCTAATTGAGGCGGATCAAGCTGACGTACGAGCGGCTCGGCTCGCTCCCATCCCACCCGGAATTTTTTTTTTTTGGAACCGTCGGATTCCTCGGGGTCAGAATTCATAAGACGTCTAAAACGGTGATCAGCTGTTCAAATTTAATTCCCACGGTTGCATCTGGACGGGTTTGAATACGTCATTGCTAAATGCGTCGCTACTTGCTAGTTTTTGCACGCGGCGCCTGGTTTCCCGGCGTGTTTTGTCATGCGCTCGTCGAGTCGTGGGATTCTGGATCTGAAGTCACGGCGCCCGTCCTCCCAAACCGAGTCGAGCGAGAAAAACGCAGCGACGTCACCCCATCCAGCCCGAGAGGAAGTAGCCAAAAAGAATCGAGACTCTTCGGCGCCGCCATGCATGCTAATGACCACATTAAGCACCCGTCAATTAACACGGAGCGCTCGCTTGTCACGGCTCCATTTCTCCGTGAAAGCTTCCGTTTTTTTTTTTTTTTTTTTTTTTTATTCTGTATTTTTTGGAACCTTCTAACGGTTTTGGAGCCGAGGCAACGATTGGTTTAATTACAAACGCGCCTCGATGAGCGTCAACGTTTGGAACGCCGCTGGCCGATCTCAAACGCGATCCGTTTGGGGGATGCGGGCGCGGCGTCGTTGCCGCAGCGGGAAACGTAAAAAGATGGGTCCGCGCTAGCCGTAGCGCTCGTTCACCTGCAGATAATAACCCAGAAATGACACACGGAGACGACGCTCTGATGGCGTTAATGATGAGGAAGCGTCACGTCTGCCAGGCGTTTCCAAAAACGCACAAACATGTATTGCTGTTTTTTTGTTTTTTTTTTTTTTTACCCAACATTCCATGCTTTTAAATCCTCGCTGGCCATCTGAAGACGCCGTCTAAACGTCTGCCGGTCTTTTATTGGTCAGCCTCTCTCCGCAGTGTGGCTAATTGGTTTCTTAAAGATGTGATGTTTTCGTACCTTTGGGCCCCCGGCGGGGCCCCCTTTCCCTCCGCAGAAACCATTCGTCGCCCGCGGCGACCATAAACTTCAAGAATCTTCTTGTGTCTTTTGCTGCAGGATTTTTCTTTTTTTTCTTTTTTTTTTTTTTACTGTATTTTACAATCTGGGATGTTTTTTTTAAAAAATCTTGTCATGAATAAGAAAAAGAGAAAGGCGTTGCAGATTTTTATTTTCTGTTCGCTTTGATACCCAAGTCGTTACGTCTTTTTTTTTTTTTTTTTTTTCTCAGCCTCATCTGCTGTGAATTCCGTGTCCAGCTTCCGCTCTCCGGCTCGCTTCGCTTTGTTTTTTTTTGTTTTTTTTGCATCGTCTCGGGCTGTTCCACACGGGCGCGGCAGTAAAAAAACCACGCTTATCGTTTTGTTTGTTCTCATCATCTTTGCCGCGATGCGGCGAGACATCTGCTCCCCCCCCACCCCCCACCCCCTCACTCCCCCGACATGATTGACATCATTTATAGTTTTATTTAGTTCCAGGAACATCAGGAACCCCGTCATTTTCTTCTTTTCTGTTTTTTGGTTGTTTTTTTTTTTTAAATTTTACACACACAAATACAAACACACGGCTTAAATATAAAATTCGCTTGATTGGTTAACGAGATGACGCACGTAAATCTGCGATGTTGAGCTGAAGCCGGAGTTTTAAATCGTTCTCGTTCGCGCGTGCCTGTAGAGAAAGGACGCATCGTTTTTTTTTTTTTTCAGCGCGATTGGACGTCGTGTTCTCCGACGGGGTCGTAGGTCGTCTGTCCCGTCGGAAGCACGTTTCCTGCGCGGGAAGGGTGAAAGCTCTGCAACCAAACGCTTCAAACATCCCCCCCCCCCCCGGATAAAACACCCAGGATGTGAGGTGTGAGTTGGGTAAAAAATAAAAAACCTCAGGCGTTCTCAGGCAGAAATCCTCCCTTAAAAGGTGGGATTTTTTTTAAAAGTATGTCAGGATTCACGGCTCGGAGACGCATCTGCATCGGCGCCGACTACAGATAAACTGTTTGGTTTTTTTTGTGCTCGGCATTTTATCACCGCGGCGACCGAGGAAGGAAAATGGCTGCTCCCAAATGACTTCTGGGGGCCGGCGCGGACGCTGTAGCATGATGAATGTAAAAGGTTTTATTGTCCGGTCTTTAACCGTTATATAAGAGGAGCCGGTCCCAGTCATCCCTCTTCTCCTCCCCCACCCCCCTCCCCTGTTTGTGTTGTACACACACCGACAGCCGTACACCCACCAGGGTGAAGCCACTTATTTATTTTTTGACTCTAAATCAGCCGTCGTTTCTTATCGGATAATTCTGGAAGACGGATAACGTTTGCTAACCTGGAAATATTCCGTCTTCGTTTGGTTCCTTCTTACAACCAGTAGAAATGCAGTATTTGAGTTGGTCACCGCGTCTTTCCACCCAAACCCCAGTGTGTGTGTGTGTGTGTGTGTGTGTGTGTGTGTGTGTGTGTGTGTGTGTGGATCATCTGTGAATTTCGTAGCGCAAATTTGTTCAAAGCAGAGCAAAAACAGCGAAATCTAAACACAGATGAATCTCAACGGATTAAATCGTTCAAACTGAAAACGTCGCCCCGACGGTTTTTTGTTTGCCTCCTGTTGGGAGACAAAAAGCTTTTCGGAGGATCCGACGTGGCGTCGCGCGCAGCCAGAGCCAATCGAGGACAAACGAGACTCGCAAAGCTCGCACGTGCGCCGACAGCTGCGTTCCCAAAAAAATTTCCGTTGGCGTGTTGTATTTGCGTGTTTTTGCCGTGTATTTTTTTCCGACAAACCCTCGTGGAGTTCTCAGACCGCCGCAGAGATCCGACCGCCTCGTCTGTTTCCTGTGAGTCTCTGGAAGGACTTTGCAGGAAAGGGGAACTGACATGGCAATAAACACCAGCAGCATGGTGATGACATTTGGTCGGCGCGCCGGCGACCTCGCACACACATAACACAAAAAGGCCAGAGTTAATGCGTTTAGATGGGACGCTGAGCTCCGAGCCAGCTCATCGGACTTGATTGCAGGAGTTGCGGTACTCCCCCTGTTGGGTTGCATTAGCCGGCGCGCGAGCACGAAAGCGACAGCTCGACAAGCTTCTTCGGTCAACCGACGCGCGTCAGGGAATAGATTTCAAGTTAAAGCGAAGCTGATATCTGCTCTTGTTTGTCTCTGCTCTGACCGGGGCGTCAGACGTTCCCGTTTCTGCAGGAGAGCCCCAAATTTTTTCGATTCATCAGAAGAAACCTCGAGTTTCCTGAATTGGAACGCTTTGCTGAAGAACTTTGGTGTCGGTGTGAAACCATTCATCTGAGTTCTTATTGGTTCTCTCACCCAGACCAACCGGATCGTTTCTTAACCCCCGCCTCATCCCTTTTTCCGCAGGTCGTCGTGTCGACAAACATCGCCGAGACGTCCCTGACCATCGATGGCGTGGTGTTTGTAATCGATCCCGGATTTGCCAAGCAAAAGGTTAGCTGCCCACCCCCTCCCTCCCTCCCGTGCTCTCCCACCAATCTTTATCTGAGGATCTCCAGACAAACACAGCGGTGTGCGACTGACAGCGGCAAAGATGGAAAAGCCAGTTATTTATTCCTCTGACATTTCTGCAGCCTGCAGCCAAGTCATGCACACGGCCAAACAAGATTATATATATATATATATATATATATATATATATATATATATGCTGTACGGTGGATCGTGTGTGTGTGGCATTGCACGCCTTTTTCAGACCCTTAGCATGTGTTCGTGGGCGTTAGCATGTGTGCTATATCAGCTTATTATCTCGACCGCAACAAATCTACACCCGGGTCGCTGGAGCTTTTAATTTATTTCTCTTTCGCGGCCCCCTTTAGGTGTATAACCCCCGCATCCGAGTGGAATCCCTCCTGGTTACAGCCATCAGTAAGGCCTCGGCCCAGCAGAGGGCGGGGCGCGCCGGACGGACACGCCCGGGGAAGTGTTTCCGCCTCTACACGGAAAAAGCTTACAAGACGGAAATGCAGGTAAGAAACGGATAAACCCGAACGTGTTTGGACATTCTGGGTTTGTCCCAGAATCCTTTGGGCCCTTCAGTTCCCTAGAGCCCTACCAGACTATCCTCGACACTTTGACCTCATCGATTCCCAGTTCATCTGAATTATAATGCCCCAGCTCGACGCTGAACCACATCGCTTCCACCCCTTCTAACCCGATCTGACAGAACAAACCCAACGTGACAAATGGATCTGTGTCGCTGAGGGGCAAAGGGAGTTTTTTTTTAAAGCAAGTTAAGTTCCCCTTTAAACGCCCCGAGATGCTTGGCTTTTGTTCAAACCCACATGTAAGCGATGCACAAGGAGATAAAAAAAAAAAAAAAGAGAAATCACCGTGAATAATTTATCTGGAATGTTTTTGGTTCCTCTTTTATCGTCCGACCGACGCAGGACAACACGTATCCAGAGATTCTGAGGTCCAATCTGGGGTCTGTGGTGCTGCAGCTGAAGAAACTGGGGATTGACGACCTGGTTCACTTTGACTTCATGGACCCCCCAGGTCAGTACCTGCGCTTTATGGCGTCCCTTCCTCTGTATTGGTGATTGTGTTAATGCAGTGCGTGAAGTTGCTGGTGTTGCTGATCAGGGGTTTGAACAAACAATCTGGGACACGTCTTCCAAACTGACCCCAGTTCATCATTTGGCTCCTGAAGCCGGGGCAGTTGGGAGCAGTTAGCGACTTCAACAAGTTCCTCAGTGAACTGAGAGTTCAGACGGGAGCAGATGGACGACATCAGAGGGAAACGCGGGAATGTGTTTTCCATTCATATCCAGTTCCATCGAGTCAACGGGAAGAAAATCCCAACGTTCCGTCGTGAAGTCTGAACGCTGGCTGTCTGCTGCTAAACGATCGGCGGATGTCGTGATCAGGGCTTCAAACGTGTCACATTGTGATGCGCTGATGATGGTTTTTCCACGGCGTTCTGTGACTCGGGACAAATGTTGTCACAGACGGCTGTGAAGTCTTGGTTTAGCTGAACCGCCGTCGCTTCATGTACCGTCTCCAGATTTTGTCTCGACTTGGTCTCTCAAACTCTCTCCTCCCGGAGAGCCGTGGTTCGTTTCCAGGAAGACCACCGTTCCTCTTCCTCTCCTGAACTCTCCCCCCGCCCCCACCCCGTTCTCACCATAATATAGTTTTCATCTCACCTCGGAGATTAAACCCATCTCTCCCCGTCCACTGTGGCAAACGCCATCTTGAGAATGAAATTGGTTACATCAATAGCGCCGCTATCACCTTAGCGATTGCCTTCCTTTTATATTCCTCCAGTGAAACGTGACTGACCTCCGCCGCCACCCCCACATTTCTCACAAAACGCAAAGGAGGGGGGGGGGGTGTCAACATGCGAGATTGCCCAGGTCTAACTGGGAAGACTGGGAGGGGGGTTACCCTTATTATTACCCTTATTATTTATACGATCCGCTCATGAGAGAGGGTTCCCGCTAACTAGCTCCCGAGAAAGCAGCGAATGAAACCTGAATATTTTTCGTTCCTGGAGAGGAGGAGTTAATTTTGTTCAGCTTCGCCAACGGTCGGCTAGTTCAAGAAGTAATGGATCTGAACGGTCTGTTTGTGTTTGTTTATTCAGCCCTTCTGAGTGCATTTAAAGTCTTTTAATTCCCTCAACCCAAACCCCGTTTGGTCTTTGGCGTTAACCGTTTTAATCTAAGTTCAATGAATCCAATTCTGAGAGCAGTTAGAGTTTGGGGTATTTTCTCCTTGGTGATCAACTATCCGCCCTAGAAGCCGGCGCCTTTTTCTCAATTCCTCCACGCCTTAACGGGGTTCCTCGATTTCCTTCTACTGTGAAACCCCCCCCCCCCAGTTCATTTCTCTCTTAGCTTTGGCAACGAGAGCCAGCCCAACCAAATGGAAAAAACCCAAAAGAAATTAGTAGCGATCCACGCGAGGACCCGGCCGGGTGGGATTCATTTGCCTTGTGACATTTCCAAAGAAGTAGCTTTTGGAAGCCAATGTGGTTTTAATGTACCTTTAGCCTTTTGTCCTATTGATCCGGCCCCCGTGGTTAATATATCGGATTCATGTGTGTTGAGGCAGTCGATACGTACGTTCTGATGAGCTGCGTTGTGTATAGATTGGATTTTTCACACTGGTTCATCATGCTAGCAGGATGGAAATCTGATTTTCACCTTTTTGTTTATCCCCCACCAGAAGCCGTTGGTGTGGTTTGTCATGTAGCTGGTATTCACTTCACTCTAAAATCAAAATAGGGTTGATGCCCCAAATCAATATTTGTTAATCATAAGAAAAAACAAAAAACACCACCTTGCTGTTTGAAATTGACTTTTTTGAACGGGAACCCCAGCCAACGTTAGAAGTTAACATGTAACTGGTCATTAGGGTCCGGTTCACAGGGGCCAAAGGTCAATGATTGCATTTGGGGGAAAAAAAAAATCTTTTCAAACGATGGAAGCCGTTCCTGTTGAAACATTAAGTAGAAAGTTCCCTTGTTTGCACCGGTTGAAGAGAAATATTCGGCGATGATTCCTTTTTCTTGTGCCCGTCGCACGCCGAAGACCAACTGGGTTCGACTCGCCTTGTTCCCGCCCCGTCTGAGGTGTTGTGTTGGGGTAAGAAGTCCTGAGAGACTATCTAGTGCTCCTGGAGAAGTTGGGTTTTGGTCACACGTGAGCAAATTTGGGAGTCGTATGGGCCGTTAAGACTATGAATGTGTTGCTCATCTACCCGACCACGTAGGTAAGCGTGTGGCCCTAGCATGCCAAAGACCTCCTGGGTTGGACTCGCCTCGTTCCCGCACCGTCTGAGGTGTTCCATTGGGGTAAGAGGTCTCGAAAGACTATCTAGTCCTTCTGGAGAAGTTGGGTGGCACATTTTGTTCACATGTGAGCAAAATTGGGAGTCGTTTTGGGCCGTTAAGACTATGAATTTGTTGCTTACCTACCAGACCACGTGGGTCACCGGGACCACCCCCCTTTGAGAGAGGCGCGTCCAAACCAGCTGCTGTTTTTGAGGAGGTGCATTGTGGTTCTGACATGACGGAGACACTCGGTTCTATTCATCGGGTCTATTCATATGAAGGAAGGAAAGGTTTTTAAGGATGCTTCTTTTGGACGTCTTCGATACAAACCTAGTTTAACAGATGACCCACAATAGCCATTTATGTCCCTGGAATTAGATCATTTATGGTGATTTTATTGAAAGAACTTCATCAAACACCTGAATTTTAGTTTTTGAGTTTCAATCAGTTGGGGGACAGGTGTGAGACGGGCCTCCAGATTGTTTTGTTGTACTGACAGAATGATTCCTCCGTCTCTCTCATCTGTGCATGTTTGCCCGTGGGCATTGGAACATTATTACACCCCCCCCCCCATCTCCGTCTCCATCTCCAGCCCCAGAGACTCTGATGCGCGCCCTGGAGTTGCTGAACTACCTGGCGGCGCTCAACGACGACGGCGACCTGACGGAGTTGGGTTCCATGATGGCCGAGTTCCCCCTGGACCCCCAGCTGGCCAAGATGGTCATCGCCAGCTGCGACTTCAACTGCTCCAACGAGATCCTCTCCATCACCGCCATGCTGTCAGGTAATGCCCGAGGCCGGCCGCCTGCGGGGGCGGGGGGGGGCCTGAGCCGTTTCTTCTTTCCTTTTCCTTTGGTTCATGCTTCAGAAACAACCAATGAGCATCCAGGGAATACCGATCAGTGTTTCCACCCTTTTTTTTTTAAATTTTCCTGTTTTCTTGTCTTTACGTTAAAAAAAAGGGGCTACAGCTGTAATTGCGCTTTAGGCTCGCCGAAGCGGAATGCTGCTCATCCAGATGAATCCGGGGTCTCTATGGCGGGGTGGGGGGGTTAACTAGCTGTCTGGACGCGTCGTTCCGGAACGGCGGTTGTTTTTTTTTTTTTTTTTTTTTTTTTTTTTTTTTTTTTTTTTTGTTGCAGCAGCGTTCGTTAGAGCGAACGACGAAAAATTGCGCCCGACAACAGTGCCACCGCATCGGTTTTGACGTTTAGCGTTTACTACAGAGTCTGCAGGGTACACCCCTCGCATATCACCACCATAAACTGTGACGTCTGTTTACTGTGTCATACATCAAGCCACCCCTCCCCCCCCCCCACCCCCTCCCACTGTAAACACTTGGCAGAGCAGTGTGTGCCCTGCGAAGTGCTCTGGGCCTCCGTTTGAGCCGAGGCCTCTGTTTCTCTCTGCGGGATTTGCTGAACTTATCCCTGTGGGCGGCTGTGTTGGGGCCCATACCAACCTTGTTTAGTCCCGCAGTGCTTCGTCCGACCCACCGAGGCTAAGAAGGTGGCCGACGAGTCCAAGATGCGCTTCGCCCACATCGACGGCGACCACCTGACGCTGCTCAACGTCTACCACGCGTTCAAGCAAAGTGAGCGACCGCCTACCTTCCCCTTCGCCCGTACCTGCGCAGTTTTACCTGGTCTAAACCACCGCCTCTTCGTCCCGCGACAGACAACGACTCCACCCAGTGGTGCTACGACAACTTCGTCAACTACCGCTCGCTGATGTCGGCGGACAACGTGCGCCAGCAGCTGTCCAGGATCATGGACCGCTTCAACCTGCCGCGGCGGAGCACCGAGTTCAGCAGCAGGGACTACTACACCAACATCCGCCGGGCGCTGGTCACCGGCTTCTTCATGCAGGTCGGTCACATCGGTTTGGAGGGGGGATGTTGAATTTCATTACGTAGAAGGACTGGCGTCACACAGACACGCAAAATACGCAGGACAATTCTTGTGAATTCACCCAAATGAAACAAATTACTCCTCACAGGAAGTCGTTTTTGACAAGTTAAATTAAGGTGTTAATCTGGGAAAATTTGTCAACATTAACCTTTATCTTGTAGATAAATTTGGAGCCCGTGTTGGGCTTTTTAAAATGTTTTATTTTTTACAGGATTCGGGTTCACGTCTTTGTTCTTTATTTAGAAGGATTGCCTTCGTTAATCCGAACAGCCGCTGCAGCTTCACCTTCCAGTTCCTCGCCGTCTCGCTTCGGGATCATAAAATGAGATTTTAATCCCGCCATTGCATCTCTGCGCTGGATCTGAGTCAGATTCCTGCATTGACTCTCTTCTTCCTCTGCGGCGCCAACAGATCGCCCACCTGGAGCGCACCGGCCACTACCTGACGGCGAAGGACAACCAGGTGGTGCAGCTGCACCCGTCCACGGTGCTGGACCACAAGCCGGAGTGGGTGCTCTACAACGAGTTCGTCCTCACCACCAAAAACTACATCCGCACCTGCACCGACATCAAACCCGAGTGGTAAGTTGTCCCTTTTTTCGAAAGATTTTTTTTTTTTACATTTCAAGCTCAAAAAAAAGGTTTTCTCACAAATGCAAAGTAATTAATTTCTTTTACATGAATACCCAGGATTTCCACACGCAGCCACTTCCTGTCTGTTAGTTTAAAAACTTTCTTCTCGCCATAAAAAGCTTCAGAGAGCCATTTTTCTTTTTAATTGCTTTCGTCTGTTCGTGTGCGTCCACACATCTCCACGGCTCTTTTTGTGAGAGACAATCTTATTATGTAGCCAATAGATTTTATTCTGCTGAAATGAGCCACAAATCCCACACCGTTCACTCACGGTGAATATAAATACTTTAATGGTGCGACTCTCACCAGCGGCGTTTGACGCGTGTCAACACCCACACCTGTCGGGGTTTTTTTTTTTTTTTTTTTTTAAACCCGACATACTTTTTTTTTTATGTTAGGATGAAACGTCGTCTTGTTTCATACGGGAGCCTCGAACGCCGACACGAGTCCATGTGGACGCCGCCGTCACGCCACGAGAGCCTCAAACGCCTGCCCACAACCACTTGTTTACAGGAAAGAAGCGCATAAAATGTTAAATATCATCAGGAAAGATGTTAAACGTTGATACGGAATCGGATCACGTTGAACTCCGATTTTAGGGTCGATTGGGGTTAGAAAGAGGAGCTATTCAAGGTTAATGATGGAATATGGAGCAGATATGAGTTCCTTTCTAATGTTTTTCTCGCTTTCTTTCCCAGGCTGGTGAAAATTGCCCCCCAGTATTACGAGATGAGCAACTTCCCCCAGTGCGAAGCGAAGAGACAGCTGGAGCGAATCATCGCAAAACTCTCATCCAAGGAATACACTCAGTATTGAGAGTCTGCGCTCGGCGCCACGCCCTCCCCACCCAGGACTCCGAGCGATTCCTCCAACAACCTCGTGCTGAAGTCGACTGTTTGCCTCACATTTAATGTATTTCATGATTCATGACTTGTTTAGTTCCCTGCCAGGGATACTGTTTTTTTTTTTTTTTTTTTTTTAAATCTATGAAGGTGAAGCACTGCTATCGTGAAACGACTCCTCATTAACCCTGTAAATTTAACATTCCACGTACGAAGTCAAGTCTGTGGATTCTTTTGACGTTTTTCGCCGAGAAGCGCGGCTCTTGAAATGTAATTTATGCCGTATTTTGATGCAGTCATACTGTTTTTGTTCATTTGTCGTGGCGATCTTAAGAGAAGCACTCTTCAACTGAATAAAAACGACTTTTTAAGAAAACGTTTCTTCCGCCGGCGGCGTTAAAATTACGGGATAATCTTTTTGCACAAACTTTTCTCTTAACCCCATCCCTCGCGTCGCGCACGCGCAAACCGGGCGATCTCGTTCCTGACCTGCCAAATCCAGCTTGTTTCCTGGCTCTTCAGGGAAGTTAAATCTTCTTACTGGGATATTGATAGCTTCAGAAACAGTTGGAGTGAGAGGGAATGTTAATTACAAATGTTTCGGAACAAGATCAGTGTGAAATCCCTGCTGCGCAGGAGCCTGTTCTGGCTCCGCTCCTCTTTGTCGGCGCCTCTTCAGCGTCGAGTCTGCAGCTGGAGGAAGCAGGAGTTCTGAGCGCCGCGGCGATATTTAGAAAAAAGAACAACAACAATGGAGTCGGGGACATTGTCAGGTTAACCTCGATATAAAGCGTCACCGCCAAACGTCTGAGAACCTTGAGCCGAAGAGAAAGTTGCTCGAGTTCTGTCAACTTTCTTGGAGAGCTTTGTGCCTCTCATTCAGTGGGTCAACAACTTGAACGATGCAAGCTGTCTGCAAGTGTTGGAGCGTGAAGTTCTCAAAGATCACAGCGTTCTGTGTGTGTGTGTGTGTGCGCGCGCGTCTGTGTGTGTGTGTGTGTGTGTGTTAACCATATTATCAAACTGTTTTGAGGCCATAAAACTCATCCAATTTCCGTTGCTAACTAGCTGAGACTAGTTAGCAACGGAAATTATTTGAAGTTCCGATATCGCACTTTTGTTAACTTTATTGATTTATTCAGTCCGCAAAAGACATATTTGAGGTTTCCTCTTGTATTATGGGATGCCTGTGTACCCCTATGTTTGAGACCTCTGGTTTTCATTTGGCTAGCCACGCCTCTTTTTGGAGGTGGGCTGATTATCTGTTGTGTCTCCGCCCATTAAGGCGGGGCAAAGTCTCCTGTGATGTCATATTTAGGCTGAAGTCAAAAACGATGCGTTGCAGGAAATATTTACTGATCAGTGCAGAGAGCAAACAAACAGTATTTTTGTTTACCGCGAAAAAGTATAGGATCAAATTGGATCATCGCTGATTTTTTGCACAGGCTGCTTTGTTTATCCCTTGAATGCTAAAGATTTAACCTCTTCATCGCTGCTTTGCGCCCCCGGCTCGAGACTACGTTAGCTTCCGCCGCGATCAAAACCATCCGCGACTTAATTTCCCGTCAATCCGTCTGGTCCGTTAACCGTCTCGCCACTCCTGCAGGTGGATACGCCGTTCCGTTTGAAGGATTTAAAAAAAAAAAAAAAAAGCAATATTCTTTTTTTTTTATCAATCCGGTGTGAGGTGCACCTCATCCGGGCCCCGCAATGACAAATGCAAATCAAAGACCCCATTTTATTTCTTACCGCGTCCCCTTGCGTCACCTTTTTAAAAAGCAATTTTAAAAAAAGCTTCTAATCCAGATTTCCTTTCTGTTCCGGCACACGCTATCCTTTACTCCATTCTGACCTTGCTTTCCTCTGTTCTGCATCTCAACTCTACATCAATTGTAAGGAAATATACGTAACACTGACCTGAGGATAGAGGCAGAAACCAAGCAGTAAGCATTTTTCACAATCTCTGTAGTGTCTGGAGGTAGACAGGCGGAGATAGCAGACCTGCTAAGGGAGTTTTAAATTAAGCCTGCAGATTGTGTAATATGCTATGTCAGGAAATTAGCATGTGTGCTTTAATATTTTTTGGACTGTTGGGAGACGAGTTTTTAAGTGGACGGCCGTTTGCTCGGGATCGCACGCAGAATGGCGCCGGAGAGATTAGCCTCCCTCCGAAGTGAAGCCGATAGAAAACCCATTAGTTTGAGCTGATCTGGAAATTACATGGAATTGATTGTGAACTGAGGACAGTTTTTTTTTTTTTTTTTTAAATTTTTTTTATGCTCGATACTTCCCATCGATTCACGCCGCCATAATTACAAATGAAAATCATTACGTCTCCCGACTCGTATTTTTCTTAGCGTCTCAAACATAGTTACGCTACCGCCGGCGTGCCGTTACTTCCTGCGTCTTTGCGAGTTGGAGAATTTATTTTTTATTCCCCCCCCCCCCCCCCCCCCCCCTCCGTTTCTTTCTCAAACTTTAAAGTTAACTCCAGGTCAACGATATTCCGCGCAATTCCCTTCACGCGACGACGTTAGCTGCCTGTTTCACGTCGCTCTTTGGCGGTAACTCACCAAAAGCAGCAAACACAAACAAATATCAGACAGCGTGAATCACCACCTCGCTACCGCTCCATCTCCCACCACCCACAGAGTCCTGGATGGCGCCTCATCATCATTTGAGACCGTGGGTAGGGGGAAGTTTATTGCAGAACACCTCAGCGTTTCAGGAAATCCAGTCCTCCTCCCCATCCCACGCCGGTCCTTTTTCTCCCCCCCCCACCACCACCACCCTCCAACCCCATCGCCAATCGGAGACGAGACAGGTGTCTTATCTCCATCACGCAGCACAAGCGCAGCCAATCTTCCAGGAAGATGGCGACTGCAATGTGACAAATCCATCTGTCCTGGTTTGAATTTGTATGCTAATTTGAAGTAATAGCCCCTCTGGTGACAGAGCAAGGGAACAATTCAATCACGCCATCTATGACAGTTGCTTTCCAGCCTTCCCTGTGATATGGGAATATATGCACGTACCGCCGGGTTAGGCTTGATAAATTGGTTATGTAGCAGGGATGTGGCATGTAGACCGCATGTTCAAAATGGGGCTGCCAGTTTGAAATGAATCCGCCGACCATGTGCACATGTGCAGAAATATACCGCCGCTACCTGCAGGAGACAATATCTAATTTGACCTCATTTATTACCCAACCCCACCCCCTTTTCCCTTCCCAACGATCGCAATCCTGAACTTTCGCCCGATTCCGTCGCGCCGACGATAGGAAATATCCCGACGCTAACGCGACGTTGTCGCGCTTGAGTTATCTCGAGTCTGTTGACGCGATTCCAGCTTTCACGCGTCGCCGGGTAGAAGAGGAAGTGGAATCGGAGGCGGAGTATACAAACAACCCACGAAACGTGTGTTTCGGAGCAGCCGGATGTATGATTTGTCATTTCTCTTTCGCCGCGTGAACGCGTGGCGCCCCCTTAATCTTTAAATTAATCTACAACACAGGATAGATTATGGCGGATGGTGTCGGATAAGGCTAAAACAACAAAGCGCTCTCCTTTTTTGCTGGCGTCGTTCTTTTTCTTGATGGAATGTCGCGGAAAGGCGGCGACGATTTTTCGTTTAAAATGTGCGGCACGAGAATCGTTAAATTTAAAGTCACTCGGACCAGGTGCGTTTGATGCATTTTTATTCTGCAATTTTCAGTATTGACACCGCTAACTCAGCTAACTAAGCCCCGGGAGAATTAATTAGATGAAATACGTAAGCTACGTTACGACCAAACGCCGCTGGGGACGTTCATTTTCCGTCTTTCTTAACTCCCGTTGCCTCACCAGATCCCGGGCGGGTTCTCCCAGGGAGGGCAAAGAAAGGAGGCACCTTACAGATGGACCACACTTCTAAACTGCCCCCGGATCACAGGTGGTAAACGTGTCAGAGGAAAAGCGAACAAAAGGCCCGTCCGATTAGCGGCGTGCTAACAAATGACGCACCGAATGAGCTAGCCTTCTTTGTGAAAGACGATCTGTTGGTTGAACTTGTTTTTGTTTCACGGAGCGTGAGATTGGATTAACTCCCGACAGTCCATCACGACACGCCCCCACCTGGTCGTCCAATCAAACCGATCCGACGCTGCGTTCAAGGAGAAAACGAGCAAAAGCGCATTAATTAAGCGTAACATTTACCTTCTGATGCTGCGTTCATGCATTAATTGGAGCAATGACAGCGTACCGTACCAATCACGTGTTATGTCGCTTGGCAACAACACAAATACAGACCTGGATTCTGCATCCGCTAAATGGAATGGAGCCATTATCGCTATAGTAAAGCAAACCAGGGCCTTTCCCATAATGCTAATTATATTTAGCCAAAAAAAATTAACCTGACGACTAAATCTTATTGAAGCACACACATAGTAAACTAGTTACCCCTCCCATCAAGAGGCGTCAGCCTATTGGATGTTTGATTGTCAGAAGCTAAACCTGATTCAAAGAACCCACAGTGCCACCTGCAGGCGTGGAGGGGAATGACATTTAATTTATCAGATGTTCTGTATCTGTTTGACTCTTGATCTATGACTGAAATGTTGTGAATCTTTCTTTGCTATGAACTTGGTGCTTAAAAAGTTCTTAATCCAGAAGATTTAAATTCGTGACTTTCCCAGAGAATTCAGTTTCGACACATTTACACTCCGTTGACGCTCCAAAATCCACACCAGAGGGCAGCGAAGAGTCACATTGTACCCAGTAAATAAAAAACCAGGTGCGCAGCTGTGGTGTGTGACGTCATGATATTGTTTGTCGCGTCTGGATTGAAGTGCGGCTACACTGCCCCCAATGGATTTCTGGTGGTACTGCTTCATTTGTCCCATAAACTCTGAAAAGTAGTCAAACCAGCTGAAACCAGGTGTTTGGATGAGGATGAGGATGATGAAGAAAAGTTAGTAATGTAAAAGCTACCCGGAATAAATGATAATTAACCACGTGATAGACTCCAGGAGGCTCATTTGGGCCAAACACCAACTTCCAGGTGTGATGACACCTGAAGCTCAGCTTCCTATTGGCCCCTGAATCTCATCGGAGTGAGCACGAAGGCGGTCCGCAGACCCCACTTTGGGAACAGCAGAAGCGCCACTTTTATTTTTTTTTGGGGGGGGGGAAGCTGCCCACGTGACGGGCGTGGGGGGGGTGGGTGGTGTAGTAGAGGCAAAGCAGCAGCAGCATCCAGCGCAGCAGCGCCGTTCGTTTGATAACCTCCACGGCGTCGGACGGAGACGGAGAAGCGAGCGGGGCGGTGAGAGAGAGGGGGGGGGGGCGCGGAGAACGGAGACGATCGTCGTGGGAAATTAAAAAAAAATAAAATAAATAAAACACAGACTAAATCTTCCGTTTTCGAGACGAAAAGTCGGCAGACTGCTCCAAAAAAAAAAAAACAAAAAAAAAAAAACAACCCACCCCCGATCCCGCTGGGGACCCACCATGGACGGCTGCGCCCGGACCGAAGACGAGCTGTTCTCCTCCTGCCTCCTCAACCTCACCTGGGAGAATTGCTACGAGCAGGTAGGGGCGCGAGTCACCGTCCACGCGTGTTTTCATCACGACTTTAAAAAAAAAAAAAAAAAAAAAAAAAAGATTATATATAAGTTAAGAATAATCCACAGAGTCGGGTTTTAATATCCTGAACGTGGCGCGCTTCAAACTTTGTGGATGACGTGAAGGTGGTAATTAAATGTTAAGGTTGCCTCCCCCCCACCCCACCCCGCCACCCTCCACGAGAGGCGTGAGCAGCCCTTCACAATCAATAATGAATTAACCTGGTGGACATTAAAAAAAAAAAAAAATCTTATGCCGGGAATTAGATTAATAAATAAAAGGCAAACACAAACTTAACATTCCTTTTGAAGCCGCTGACGCATCGTTATTCGCGCGTTATTACGCGTGCCAAGATTGGAACGCGGTGCACTGACGCGCCGAGAGCCGCGGGTTGCCAGGTTGGTGTGGGGGGGAAAAAAAAAAAAAAAAAAATGAGACGAATCAGGTGTTTTCCAGTGAATACCGTGCACTTTGAACCCGGATCACGTGGGCCCGTTCACACAGAAGCAGGAGCAGGAAAGGCGGCGGCGGTTTGGAGATAATTACCTAATTCCTCCCTCTTCCCTAGAGCTTAATCAGTTCTGCCTTTTAAAATACAGTTATTGTGCTGGTATGAAAATCCCTCTTCATTCTCACATTCTAATTTGTGAGGGGAACGTGTGAGGATGGAGTCATCTGCCGCGAGAATGCCAATGAAATCATTCTCTATGAATGCTAAGAGGGCTCCCGGCCGTTTAGCAATTTATGCTCAGTGATTGATGCCAAAGTGTTTGTGCATTTTTCCAAAAAAAAAAAAAAAAAATTTTTTTTTTTTTTTCCCCCCCGGATATTTTACCCTCCGGAGCAACAGAGAGGTTTGAAAACAGTCGGAAGTTACGTTCGCATGAAAGGCCTCCGTCGTTCGGCCGCGTTTTCCCGATTTGGTTATCTGAGTATTTGTGTCGCGTATCGTTGACGATGTTTTTTCCGTCAAACAGGCGGGAGCGAGTCGACGAGTCGTTTGCACGATGAAAACGTATTCGCGAAATAAGTCGGATCAAAAGGACATCTTTATTTCCGATGCTAACCCTAAAAAATACAACCGATTAACGCAAAAAACAAAACAAAAAAAAAAACCTAGCATGTTAACGTGAACCTAGTCAGTTGTTTTGATCTGGTAATCAAAAGGTGAACGAGGCGACAGTTAGCATCATTAGCTTCTGCAGCGAAACGTTTACAACTGAATTTACAGACAGCACTTTCATTGACAATAAAGAATTAGCATAGCAGCTTAGCAGCGTAGCAATTTAGCGAGCTAGCCTCAACTTGAGCACAGTTGACTTTTCTTATTTGTTCTAAAGTGGGTTAAACTTTGATTTAATCTGACATCCAAAGACCAAATGTTATGTTTGTTGTTATGTTTGTTGTTATGTTTGTTGTTATGTTTGTTGTTTGTTGTCATCTGAACAGAATCGGGGGTTGGAATCGGATTTTTAACCCTTGAATGTTTGTGTTTCGTGAAAAGCTGAGAACTGAATTCTTCTGCTTCGTCCTCCGGAAACGGCTAAAAACCAAAACCCCCCCAAAAAACGGGTCATCCTCTTGACTAGCATGTCGTCGACCGTGCACATATCCTCTGTTGCCCCCCCCCCCCCTGCCCACCCCCCACGACCACCACCACCACCACCACCAAGTCCTACGGCGGGCGGGTAAATAAATAAATAAGGACGTAAAGGGAAATGTTGACACAGCCTGTCCTTGTGGCCAGATTATCCACTCATGCTTGAGCGCCGGGTAAAGGACCTGCATTATTCAGCCTCAGACACAGAGAAGGGGGGGTGGTGGTGGTATGGTGATGGGGGGGGGGTCATCTTTCTTTAGGAGTGTGTGTCGGTGTGTGTTTGCTTGTTTTGGGGTGACCGCCTCCGCTTCTGATGGGGCGGCGACAGCTGATGATGCCTGAGCTTCATTATGAGATGCACTCTCTCTCCCCCCCCCCTTCCCTCCATCCCTACTCCCCCCACCTCCCTCGTCAGGCTTCTGGAAGGGCTGCTGTCCACGGTGCTGAAACTTTCATCACACACTTTGTGCGTGTCTTTTTTTTGGGCTCCTGTTCCTCGCCGCTCTTCAAACGCGACGCATCGGGTTGGTCCAGGCGCCGGCGCCCGGCAGCCGCCTCAGACGGGTGAAGCCCTCTCATTGGAGGCGTTTGAAAAAGCAGCAGGTAGCGCTGGGAGGACTAATGCACTTTTTTATGTCTGCCTCTGCCTAAAGCGCGTTTCATCACGGCGAGGCTCCAGTTACCAATCACTCAGTGGCTCAGCTGAATGAAAGCTCTTTTGTGCGCGCTCTGATGTGCACTATTTGATGCATGCATTCGCCTCTCCTCGGCGTAGCGAGTCGGTAACCTGAACGTTTTTTTTTTTTTTTTTTGTAGCGCACTTCACGGCTAGGAAGGGATCATTTCATGTGGAGGAGACTCCTCAGATCACAGGCGCCGAGTTTGGAGCTACGGGCGCCATGGTAACAGACAGGGGAGTTAGAGGAAGGTGAAGTTTTTGTGACGGTTCTGGGGTCTCCGGCGCGTGTTTGCGACTTCCGCTTCCGGGGTTCTCTTCTTTTTTTGCCCCAATATTGTCACGCAAGATTGCGAAATAGGTAAACCCCGCCCTCCTGCCAGAATTGGCAGGGATAGGCTCCACCCCCCCTGACCTGATGCTGACCCCTGCAGACTTTTTGGATCAGGTTTAAAGACTCTCCTCAAACCTGTGTTACCCTCCCCAAAAGGCGTTCGTCTTATTTCAACAAGCGTGTTTTATATTTTTGAATCAACAAGTTGGCGTCTGCTCAACAGTTTTGATAAGAACTTGAGGAGGGAGGGGGGGACGTCGGCGGTTTAATGAGAAGGTTGTTGTTCCTTTGCAACATATTGCCAAGACATGGATGGGTAATTATCTAATCAAGACTTTGAGGAAACGTCGTCTCTTTGCTCACCGCTGACCTGCTAACCATCTGCCAGAGTTTCCGTGGCGAGACGTCTAAACGCTCAGTCGATGGCGACGCTGTAGGATGTCGGTTGAACGTTCAAACCAACAAATTATGACTGTAAGGATTATAAACGATGCACCGATGCCTGAGTGCGACGCCGCCGTTGCTTCTGTGGGATCTTAAAGGAGAGGAGTCAAGAAAAGCTCTCCTGACGGCTGAAATGTTCTCAAAGCACTTTTTAATTTTTAATTCCAAAGGGACGGTTGAGCCACCAGAGGGAGCAGCTCGCTTTGATTTCCCTAGACCCGTCCCTTAAATCTAATGTAAAGATTTTCAAGCAGGGAAACAGGTTTCTGAGTTTACCCACCGCAGGGTAGTCTCGCTGTCGGTTGCTTGGATTGGCATCAAGATCAGGGGAAAAACCGCTGCATGGATTTTACATGAAACTCTATGTTCAGGTGGGTGGTGGTCCAGAGTAGACCCCCCCCCACCCAAAGATGATGGTGATTCTGATCAAGAAATGGAGAGATGGCACTCCTGAGTCCAGCCCAGAGAGAGATAGTCTTGATAGTCTAATAGTCTTGATGCCCTTTGATGGGCGATCTCACCACATCCTGTCTTCCTCCAGTTCCTGTGAGGCGCGGATAAATGGGTATCATCACAAACCAGGTTGATCTGGTTTCCTGATCGGCTCCATGTTTCCGTGTGAAGCGACGTCGCGTTCGAGCGAGCGGGAACCCGTCTTCCTGACCGTCGACAATCTGTTGATACTTCGCCCAAAATCCCAGATGAAAGGAAACACAGCTTATGCCGTGAAACAAGCGTGGCTTCCCACCGGCGCCGAACTCCTTTGCGTTTGATGGCGCCAGCAGGGCCTCTAAACACGTATTTTCCCATCTTCCCCGTCTTCCTTCCTCTCTTTTCCTCCCCCCAACAAGATGTCTAGGGGGGGCGGTTCCTTTGATTATCTGCGCCGTGGATTAATTGCTTTTCTTAACCTCTGCACAGGCGTGCTCCGGAATAGCCCTGGAGCCGCCGCCGCCGCACGTGCCCGGATGAACCCCCGCCACCAGGAGGAAAAACAACCCCCCCATCACCACCACCTTCTCCAAATCTCTGACCTTCATCCGTCCATTTTGCCTGGGATGTTATCATCAGCATAATCAGCGTGCTGGCTTTGTTTGTTTGGATGGTGACTTGGCACGGCGAGGCGTTCTTGGCTGTATTTTCAGGACACGCGTGTGTCGAAACAAGGCGTGTTATTGTCATGGAAATGCGTGGCGCCCGGGTCACGATGTCACCCCGTCGTTTCTTAACAGTCCATTCCCTGATTGAGAACGTTTCGGCCTTGAGTTGTGCTGGCTAAGCGATTTTTTTTTTTAACCTTTTTACGACAGGCATGCGCCTCACGTCACCGAAAAAAGGTCCCGGCCTCTGCCTCCGACTCGTCGCAGAAGGACAGTCTCCTTTTCTTTTTTTGTATTTATTTAAAAATCCTGAAAGCATCCTGATGATTTATGCGCCGCATCTCGCATGCAGATCATCCGCCGGACCTTCAGTTTGTGCCAAAATGAGTTTGATTGCGGCGCGGCGAAGGAAAAAGTCGTGATTTAATTTCCCGCCGTTGCAGGTGCGGACTAGCGAGTTTGACATTTATGTTTTATAAAGATGTTCCTCTCAGCCCAGAGAGCTGCTTGGGAGGAAAGTGTTGGATTATAACCTTTCCGGTCTCTGCTGGAAATTCCATAATCCAGGACGTCGTGGTCTCGCTCTCGCGCCAGGAAGTAAATCCAAATTAACTTAAATCTTACGGTAATTCTCTATTTTTTTTGCGAGTGTGTCCTAATTGGTTGAGGTGAGAGCGCCTTAGGAGATGAACCAACTCCCCCTTACACACACACACACACACATGCACGTGCACGCCCACGTGCACGCTCACACTCATTCACTCCCTAACAGGCTGGACTCCCCGGACTGAACGGTGTTGCTGATTTTCCCCATCAGCAAAAAGCCGGGATGAGCGGAGCTAATTGAGCTGGGACGCCCCGGCGGTGGGGGTAACAGTGGTGGTGGTGGTGGGGTAACGGGGCCCCTTCACACACCGACTCGTCACTTCCTCTTCTTTATTCATCCGCCGATATTTCCTCAGTCCCACATCTCCAAACAACAACTTGGCGCCGCACAAAAAGAAAGTATTTCCAACGCGCGATTTCATATTTCGATGCATATTGATGCCATCTAAAATAAGATTTAACTGCGTCACACGTTCTCTGCCTGGTTGTTTTTGAAGCCCACCGAGTTATTCCGGTATTAAATAACCCTCGACGCGGCATAAATAAAACGTACCTGCCAGCCGTTGACGGAACCGGCGGCGTTCCGACGTCGACACCTGAACGGAATTACAAAGCCTTAAATGGACGAAGCATCGACTTGCAGACTCGCTGACAACAAAAGCAGATTACGTGTTCTATTTGAGGGATATTAAGATGTTATATGCCGTTTGGATGTGCCCTGGGAGGCCCGTCGTAAAAGCCACAACAAGCTGTTGAGACGGCGACTCAGACTTGTTTCCATCTTTTAGCTGCACTCGGGGACTGATTATGGTCAAGCAAACGGCCTTTACCTGGAAAGTCACTTTCAATTTTCTCGTCCACCATTTGTTAGCATGGCTAATGTCTCATTAAGTCCCTCATAGGGGAAATGATGTGCTCTTTGGGTGAAGGTTAGGCTCTCAGCTTATCATGAGACAAAAGAGAGACTGATTGTCGCAGCCGAGGCCACGCCTCGGATCGCGTCGTTCACACACACACACACACAAAAAAAAAAAACAAGTCCTATTTGTGTTCCTGCAGGAGCTGCTTCATTACCTGCAATCTATTAGCCCTCCCCCGGATAAAAGTTAAAAGATTCGGACTAAATGATGAATTCTTTCCCCCCGCGTGGCGTTTCGTGGGAAGGAGACGGGGGTGTTGTCGGCGGTTTGGCGGCGGAAGGGCGGATTTTACATTATCAAGGAGATAATTACAAAGCAATCATAAGCTCTTTCCGGTAAAGTGGTAAACAAGCTAAGGGCTTGTGATCTTTTCCCAAGAATAATTAAAAACCGTTTCTCATTCTATGCATCGGCGTCCTTTCCGCCACTCGACGACCACCTCTTGGCGTAATAAAGCCGGCTTGGATATTACCTGAAGGAGAGGTCCTTGAGCGAGAAGAGCTTTGGCATTTCTTTGACCTTTTTTGTCACGTTTGTCGCCCGACTGAAAAACTTAATGAAAGAGTTCCAAATCCGACTCGGTATGTTTTTTTTTTTTTTTTTTTTTTTTGTCTCTGAGTAACAGATGGATTTAGTCGTCAGGAATATGAGATGAGACGTCTTTCCATTTCCATTTCCCATCCCATCAAGAGACGTATAGTAGCTTCCAGGATCCATACGGCGCAAATGAGCTTTGGTAAACAGGGTAACTTGACGATAGCGATGTTTTCCAACTTTACTTTGGCGTCTTCTAGCTTCAAGTGCTTTCAGGAAGTGCTCGTTTCAAATCAATCAAAGGTACTTGGCGGTTTATTCAGTCCAGTAAAATTAAATTGAAGCAAACTGGACGAGAGGAACGATTTGTTTTTATGGACTCCATTCCCCAGACGGTGTCTATAACCAACTTCCTGTTCCCCAGGGGGGAGGTATGTGTGGCGTCGCGGCTCCGACACGTACCCGTTCCTCCACCTCTAACAACACCAGAATCAGTCAATTATCCATGGAATCGATCAACATAACCCCGCCGCCACTCATGTAAAAGAACCGATCAATCTGCGTGGGCCAGTTTCGCTACCCCCTCCCCCACCCACCCCCTTCGGCGCGGTACAAGCGTCGGCGTGTGCGCGCACGTGTAAGGCGCCGCGGGTCGGCCCGCTGATGGATCTGTCGGAGCGACGGCCCCCGTCTGCTGATTTATGGTTGTTTATCGCCGCGGTGAGACGGGGAGTTGACCCCTCAATCGAGGTCGCCGCGACTTCCCACGACGCTCGCGTGGAGCGAGCCGCGCCATCGGCTTCGTCTGGAAAAGGTATCCGCATTTAAATTTTTTAATTTATTATTATTTTTTTTTATCAGCGCCTGAATTTTTTAAATGTTTGCACTCCAGAGCTCTTAACTTTGACCCGCCCCGGCGCCGCCGCGCTCCTGCGTGCCAGCTGCACTTGCCAACTCCTTGGTGACTTCATTACTAAATGAAGCGGCCCATAATTACACATCACCGCGGTGATAAATGCTGCTGCAGCAGTCTGCGAGGCGTACAGAGGGGGTTTGGGGGGGCTGGGGGGTAGAGGGACACCACGTCCTCCCTACCTGATGACATGCGAGGTTTATCACGTTGAGCAGAGACATGGTCACCTTACCGCGGGCCTCATTGTGACAGCCGGCGACACTCCAGAGCGCCATCGGAAATCAATAAGCCTTTGCTCTTTAATTGTTAAAAAAAAAAAAAAAGAGCCCCTCCCTGTTTACAGCGTCACATCATCAACCAGGACAACCTGACTTTCATTTATTTTTGCTTTTTCCACCCTGTCTAACCCTTTTCTCCTGTGTCGGATGCGCCGGATGGATGATTGGTAGATCATGTGACACGAGACGGCGGCGGCTGGGTTTAGTTTTTAAAATGCAGACCAAAAGATTTTATGTTGCTCTGCAGCGACAGAGCATTGTTAGCTAGCGCCAACTGGATGAAAAGCGATCTACAGTGATCCCTCGTTACTCGCAGTTAATGCGTTAAGGACTACCTGCAAAAAATGAAACTATAGCGACTAACTATTTATTTTATTATTTACAGTAATTTAAATGTTTATGAAGCCTCAAGTCAAAGTCAAAGTCAGCTGTATTGTCAAGTGTTCCATATATGCATGACATACAGCACAGATGAAATTGCAGTCCACTGTGACCCACGGTAAATAGGCAGTACAACAGGCAGTACAACAGGCAATACAACACAGGCAGAACAACAGGAAGTACAACAGGAAGTACAACAGGTAGTACAACACAGGCAGAACAACAGGAAGTACAACAGGTAGTACAACACAGGCAGAACAACAGGAAGTACAACAGGAAGTACAACAGGTAGTACAACACAGGCAGAACAACAGGAAGTACAACAGGTAGTACAACAGACAGTACAACACAGGCAGAACAATAGGAAGTACAACAGGAAGTACAACAGGTAGTACAACACAGGCAGAACAACAGGAAGTACAACAGGTAGTACAACACAGACAGAACAACAGGAAGTACAACAGGTAGTACAACAGAGGCAGTACAACACAAGCAGTACATCAGGCAGTACAACACAGGCAGTAGAACAGGCAGTACAACACAGGCAGTAGAACAGGCAGTACAACACAGGCAGTAGAACAGGCAGTACAACACAGGCAGTAGAACAGGCAGTACAACACAGGCAGTAGAACAGGCAGTACAACACAGGCAGTAGAACAGGCAGTACAACACAGGCAGTAGAACAGGCAGTACAACACAGGCAGAAGAACAGGCAGTACAACACAGGCAGTAGAACAGGCAGTACAATACAAAGTATGAGACGAAACACAAAGGGATGTTAAACATCTCTATACAATCTCTAAACCCGTAGGGGAATACTGATATTAATACTGATATTAAACCACCTTCTATCTGTATTACCTTTTCTCACACTTCTTATAGATTGTTTAAAGCGTTTTTAAGTGTTTCTTTCATACACGGAAGTGCGCTGCGTTCCGTGAGTCTCGGAACGCAGCGCACTTCCGGATATCGTCAGCCAATAGAATGCAAGTATGGTATCACGTGACTACCTACTAAAAATCTACGATGTAGCGAAGACCTGCATCTTGAAGCGCGAATATGCGAGGGATTAATATAGTTCTTTTCTCTGAAGGCCAGTTATTATGGGATGCTTTCGCCCAAAAGGCATGAGTCCAGGCTCTTCACTTAGTCTGCACCAGCTTCAGCTATTAGCGAGTCACATGGGGGGGGGGGCTGCTCCAAATCTGGGTCTTCTCTGGCTAATTAACCGCTCGGGCCACAGTTGGCCATTTGCGGCGTTTAATGGCGGGACGGTTGCCGCAGCTGTCCTCCGTCGATCACTCATCTGATTTGTGCCCTTTATGCCACAATTTGCGCCATAAAATTTATAAATAGCCAAAGCTAGAATAGCATTTATCGCTCTCATTAAAGTGACAGAGGATATGGTGCATAATACGTCTTCATGTAGGCAGCTGCGAAAGGCTGTATTTTAATTACGAGGACGAGAGGTACGAGTGTAAAACGGCTTTCCGTCCCAGTCGGAGAGATTCCTGGTGATTCCTCGAGCGAGGGGTCTAATTATGACGACATTGTGGGACTTCAAAACGCTTCGAGCGACGGCTGATCGCGTTTAATTTTCCTCTCGCTTCTCTTTTTTTTTTTTTTTTTTTGCCCCCCGGCTATTCAGGGCAACAGGCTGATTAATTATTTATACCTATCTGTTACAGTATGAAAATCGGGAGGACGCTAACGCAACACAAGTAATAACACAAGTAATCTAATATTCCCTCCTCGAGTGCCGAGTACAGACTCTCCGAGTTCTTCGTTTGGGGATGGGGAGCGTTTCGTGTTCTTCCTGGTTGCATCTCGGCGCCAGCCTGATCCTGCGATATGACTCCCCCCCCTATAAGATGAGAAGTTACAGTAAAGGAAAAGGTTCCACTCCTTCTGAGATGCCTCTTGCATGAAATTCTGCTTCATGCACATTAAATTGAGGATGTGGAGGATGTCTGTTTTAGCTAAATGTAGTTCCCAATCCTCCCACCAACCCGCTTTTTCTCTCTCTGGATGTTTATCCCGACTCCATCCCGGGGGAGAGCGCTGACTACATGTGAACGCATCACTTCTGATTAGCGTGGGTGTTTTAAAAAGATGCCCAAAGTGGTTTTTTTTTTTTTATTTTTAAACTCCAGAAACAAACAGTGGTGTGGCCTCCCAAAGGAAGACTGCCATTTCCTCGCCGTGGTTTTTTTTTTTTAATCTCCCAAATGCTGTTAACTTCAGGCTCTAAACTGTGGGCTTGCAGATGTCTTGTTTTTCATTGTTTTTCACATCACAAGGCGATGATATCGCTGCCGGATGGTGACAGAGCTGATTTAAAAAGAGAGGCAGAGAAATTCAGCTACCTCTATTCTACAGAGGATGGCCTCTTTTTTTTTTTTAATTTTGCAACAGCCTCACTGTCATTCAATTCTCACCGTAAAAATTTACATATAAAGTGTCTGATAAGAACATTTGTGTTGCGCAATTTGCGACGAACACGAATGTTGGGGGGAAATTTTTGACTTTGTTTTTTGAAACGCGTGGCATTTTGTGTGGAGGAAAAGAGCGAGGAAAGATAGGAGGTAAATAGCACGGCGGGGGTGGGGGTGGGGGTGGTGGAGGGGGGTGAGAGGGAGCGCCGACCGATTTGCCTCCGTTTTGTCAAAAGGATTTACGGCGCAAGTGTGTTCAGCCATCAATCAATGGTGGCGCACTCCAAGGACAACTTTGTCTCTTTATGCAATTTGTAAAGCTGTCCAGTTGAATTGATTCCTTAACCAGGAGCCGTCCGGCTCCCGGAGACGAGTGAACCCCCCTCCGAAAGGAACGCCAACATCGGCGTTTGCTGAAAAACAGACGATAAATGATAGAAGCGGCGAGTTTGAATGTAACGTAAAGAAGAAGTGATTGTACGTCAACTTATATGAAGAGTCAAAAGAAAGGTACTCATGTATCAGTTTATCCTGACGTAAGTCATCGTATCCTAATGTGAATCTTTTTATCCCAACATGTATCCTTTTATGTTACCCTATATCTTTTTATTGGTTTTGCTTCTTTTCCATTCACGAGTCATCTTTTTAAGAACCCTAAACTAAGGAAAGGACTATTAGCGTGTTAGCATCAGCATTACAGTTGTGCTGCACAACCATTCAACAAACAGACGTTGGTAAAAATGTGACATTCTTGCTTACAAATGCAACGTTAAAGTAAAGGATCCTCCCTTTTTTTTTTTTTTTTTTTTTTGCCCTGCCCAGTTCCTCTGTCGTCCGTTGAGGACTTTATGTCGATTCCTGCTAACGGCGGGTGAACAAACCTCCTTGGCGGAGTTAAAAATTGCCCAAACATGGTGGCAAAGGAAACCCAATCCCGTATTTCCTGCTGAGCTGGCACTCGCCCTCCGTTTAGTGGACAATGGGAGAGTGATTCCAGAAACAGGCTGCACGCTTTAATAATTGATGCTGGACACCATGCTCAGATTTTCAGATTCATAATAATATCCTCCTTAGCCTTTTACCCCAACACACACACACACACACACACACACACACACACACACACACACACACACACGCGCACACACAATCTGTGTACAAACACCAACGATCAACGTCTCGCTCATTCGCCCGGGTGCAGCGATCGCATTAATGTGGAAATGATAAAAATTCAACATTAATGGCGTGTGATGTATTACGCTGCAGAGTAAATGTCTAAACGCTGCTTTTTTAATACGCTCTTTAAGATTTGAGATTAGCATCCCCTCATTTTTCGGCTGTGAAAATCAAATTCAAATGAACATTTTCTTTCCGTGCCGCCGACTGAAATGACAAGAACCATAAATATAGAAACCAACTGAGTCAAAGATTATCTAATGGAGCGTGCGTCAGCGCGGTTTGTCACCAGCTTGATACCGCCGCAGTTCTTTAACTATAGAAACCATTTTATTTACCAAATAGTGCACGTTATTTTTATTTTTTTTGCAGTGTACTTTATCATTCATTTAAGATGTGAAAACATTCCGTTGACAGCTGACACGAGGCGCCTTCGCCGGCCCTGTGAAGAACGGCTGAATTTGTGACAACAAATAGCCTCAAAATATAGTTCATTTCGGTTTGATCCGGGGGAGAAAAGCATTCCGTCTGAGTGCTTGTCTCGCAAACAGAACCATTACATGTCAGCCTCGCTGCACATTTTGTGCTTTATAAGACAGATCTGCAGGGAGGGAGATCTAATATTAACCACGGCGCTTTCTTTCACCAAACTTCTCTTTGGACACGTCGTCTGTCAGTCATTGCCAAACCCCCAAAACCCTTCGGCCTTAAACCGAGGTTGCTCCTGCGAAGATCTCAAATTCTCTCCTGACAAGTGAATTTCTACCACACAATTGTTCCGTTTTTATCCATCTTCATCTTTAATTTTTACACATCTTATGAGTTCCTGCACCTGAACTGGGTCGGCTCCTACTTCTGCATCTGCATCCGTCCCATTCGCACTTATCCTTTCCTGAATGTCGCTACGAGGCTATGAGGAACAATGGCATCGTCGTTCCTTATCCCTAACTAGCTGAACAGCTCCTCCTAGTGGAGAACAGTGGACTGCTGCGTGTGGATGTGGGAGTTGGTGACATCATATCCACAGGAAGTCTTGGGTCAAACTGGGATACAATGGTCACATTTGATTAGTGACTACCCGTCCAACATATAACCTTTATTATAACACTATTTCTAAACTCTGTTCAGAGTCAGGGGGGGTTCAAGGGAACAAACGGCCAATTCATTGATCCAGCTGTGCTCAGATTGCAGGCAGCAGCTCCCTGCTCAGTCCCCCCAATGAGACATAAAAAAAACAAAACAAGAAATATAAAGAAACTTCACCAGGACAATCTGGAGCAGAGGTGCCATTCCAGCTCGTTTCAGAGCCATGTGACCCAACGGCTCAAAATAGCCTCTCGCGGTTCCTATCTAAAGCACCGGACCAGCGCCATGTCTTCCCGGTGTATTAGAAGTCAGTCCAAGACTGTCTCTTGTCGCTTATTTGACATTCTGCACACCTGTCTGTTTGCCAAGCAAGACATGGTGCCGCCATTGATCGAGCGAGACCCGGTCAGTCAAGAGGAGTGTTTGCCCCTTTGGGTTATCAGTGACATCACTCCCAGGAAAAGCTGCATCCGCCTCTCCCCTTTCCTCATCGATAGTTTGGGGAGTGCATTAAGAGTGGCCGTACAGATTTATTGAGACGCGCCGGCACCTCCCCGTGCACCCAAAGGGCACGGGGCAACAATCCAGTCTTACTGCCTTCCCCTGCAAACAGTGTTTATTTACTCGCTCTCAGGGCGGCGATGAAGGCAGCTCTGACAGACAAACAATCTTATGATGCAGCCTTCATGTCAGGGCTGGATTTTTTTTTCTCTCCTCTTCCTCTCTTCTCTCAATCCTTCCTTCCTCCAGAACGTCTCAGTCAGTTGTCAGTCCTTTTCCCCTCGCCATGGGCCCTGTTGACACAGGAATCTGTCACTCCTCGCACGGGGGAGAATGGGACATGTTGGCGGCCATTACTATTCATGAGGCAGTGTGATCCACTCTGTCACCCGTTGTCAGCCAGAGGTGTCTGCACTGCAGCCCCCCCACCCCTTTTTACTCTCTTTATCAGCCAGGGGTGGCTAATGAGAAGCACCAAGTTAATACCACCACTAGAACCGCAATGGCTTTAAACCTCTTAATTCATTTAGACACCGCTAATTGAAACCCATGTGAACCACACTCTGGACACCATCCATTTTTTCCCCGCAAGCTTTCGCCGAAAGGGAAGCACACGATCGCGACTTCATCCAAGTTTTGAACCTCGTGCCGTGGGATTAACTCACCTTGAATTTGTCTCTTTTCTTTCTGAAGCAGTCGGTTGCCCCGCCTCGGGAATGTCAGAAAGTCAGAATTAAGTCTTCGTGGGAAATGTCAGGAGACAGCCACAACCGAAAGGAATTAACGCCGGCGTTGACGTGCCTCACCGAGAATAACCAGTTCGGATAGTCACAAACATCTTAGTCCAATTACAGCCGGCAAATACAGCAGCCGTGACTAATACTAGACGACCTCCTGCATGTGGGGAAGCAGAAATGAAACGTTCACCCTGTAGTTGTCAGACATGACTTAGACGTCCTGGACTTGAGTGTTTAATCAGCATTCAGGTGAAGGTATCTCTATCCCAGCACACCTCTGACTTCCTTCATATGGCAAACCCTTTCCTTTCCTTTCCTTTCCTTTCCTTTCCTTTCCTTTCCTTTCCTTTCCTTTCCTTTCCTTTCCTTTCCTTTCCTTTCCTTTCCTTTCCTTTCCTTTCCTTTCCTGTCCTTTCCTTTCCTGTACTACCCTCGATGCATCTTTATGCGACACTGAAGGGCTGTGCCCTAATGATAGGAGATCATTCTATCTACGTTAGATTCAGCTGTAAATATTTAAATGAGCCATCAGTCGATGGTGTAAGCGATAACGGGTCCATCTTTTACCTGCCCCTTCTTGTGTGCGACAGCGGGATGTATTTAGTTGACTGCATCATGTCCCCAAAAGCGCTTGATTTGCCGGCATAAATTTTAGGAGACACATATCCTTCCCCGCGCCTGCAGAGCCAAATGCTTATTCATTTACCCATTTGTCATTTCAATAGTTATTTTATGGTGGTGCTGTATTAATTGAACTGCTTCTACTGCACAACAATTCAAGGCCCAGTGAATCTATTACAAAGGGAGTGTGCCGGAAACATCGCTGAACGGGCTCACAAATCAGCCTAAGCTGAGAGGGGAACCTCACAATAATGCAACACAATCGCACTAATCTTTCATTTACAATGTGCTCCTTACTCAGCCAGGCAAGGAAAATGCCTTAAAAGCCCGAAGTGCCTTCTATGGAAAAAAACAGATTGATTTCGGTGGGACTTCCACAAGATAACTATGCTTGGAGGAGTTGTTGGCCTTCGTCGGAAGAGGTACCCTATATGTTAAATTTACAAAAGACATAGTTTTTTGCTGCTTTTCACTTCAGTGGTTTTTGCTGTAATCACCTGGAAAACAAAGTTCTTCTTTGTAACAACCAATGGGACAGTCGGTACCGCCAGGTTCACTTTACAGGCACTGCTTCGGTCCTTCCAACAAACGATGAAGGAAGAAATTTGGTTTATCTCCACTGATTATCCAGGCATTGTAAGTCTGAAATATTTTTAGCCTAACATTAGCAGGCATGCTAATGTTGACAGACACCTCTGGGTCTTGATAGATGGACGACTTGCGTTGGCACACGTTGGCTTGTCATTTTCATCTCCCACGGAGGCAGGAGAGGCGTTGCTACCTCACCCATGAGAATGAGAATCTTAATGAAGTGCTATAGTGTGTGGTATCCCATTATTATTATTTTTTTAATCTTGTAGAGTCTGCATGTTTGAGATTCGAGAGAAGATCATCTACGGAGATTCTCATTATGCGAGTGCTGAAGCCCTATTTCAGAACGGGATTGGACTTTAAAGCTTTAAACTCCTGTAGGGTAAGCCCATCTTAAGACGCTCCTTTGCCCAGACACGAGTTTAAAAGGCATCGGTGTGTATGATTTCACTGATTCCTTGATTTCCACTTTGAAAAGCTGGCGTTCTGAGCTCAGACGTTAGAGGTTTTAGTCAAGGAAGTTTTGTGAAATATCCACTTATCGATTGTCGAGCCCCCCCCCCTGGCTGCTTCGCTGTTCTTCATATGCTGCATATTGTGCCTCCTAATGCACCGACATCTTAAGCTGATCTAATCGGCGAGGGCGGTGTGGCGTCACTCGCCATGTTGCGTGGGCACGGCAATCAACACAAATGTGTTATCAGAGCTGATGTAATTGACCCTTAAATCATGGTGGCAGCAATCAAGATTTGTCCGGGAGGTAATTGGCCAACAAACTGGCTCTAGCCTCCGTCCGCTAGAGGCAGGAAGTGTTAACTCATTGGCTGCCAGCGCTTTGTCGCAACTCATCTCCTTCGGCGGACTTTCTCCAACGGTCCGGACATTTATTGTTGTTTTTGTTCTGTTCTTGACCAATCCCAAGATGCTGACATACGTAAAGTTTGTCGCATCATAAGCTGCCGCAACTTCTCCGTCCTTCCTCTGATTCTCCATCCCCTTTTCTGTCACTGGATCAGTTTTCATGATGATAAACTCCATGATTAGACGCTTATTTTTCACTGACGAGCTCTACCAGACCGTCCCCCAGGCCTACCCATTGAAAAACCTGATTGATGTCTAGAGAAGTCTTTGGCAGTGTGAGTCTGAGGGTCTGCATCCAGCTGATGGAGGCGTTCAGGAAACCAGACCAGCTGTTTGTCTGTTTTAATCCCAGCGTGCGCGGTCGGCCGGTGTCGAAATCTATCCACCAGGTGTACAAACATACCGTCGCTCTGCCACCGCTGCCGGTGAGGGGACACTCCATGTGGGCAACCTCCTGGACCTTGTGGATCGGTGCCAGATTCGTGGCCAGGTTTTGCTTTAGAACTCAATCAGTGGTACCGACAGAGTTTTGGGTGCCGCTACGCAACAGGTAGAGTATTCTCCACTTCTGCCAAGGGAACATCCTGTATTTCATAGGCTCCGCAGGGAGCAGGCCTTCCGACACACAACCATTTCACCTTACGGCGACGTCTGGCACCAAAGAATTGGGTATGCAGCGTCCCGCGGCGTCACCGGGCATCGACTGTGGAAGGATTATATATGTACAGAGTGTCTCCTAAGGGGTTCTGTTTTGACATGCACTCTTCAGGGCGGTGGGGACGTCTCATTTGAATCCCAGGGTCTCAAATCCAAAATCGCTCAAACGCTGTCCGTCTCCTACCTGACATTCTGTCACCTATTAAAGTAACCGACGTATCGAGATTTGAGACATGAAAAGTTATTTGAATGAGACTAATTTATCTTAAATATGGATTGAAGCTGAACACTGTTTTGATTTCTCATTTCCTTAATAAAGCTGGTGGGAGGAAGACGGCGGCCCCCCTTTTGCTCGCTTTGTCACTTTAATTCATCTATTATCTTGAAAGACTTAATAATACTTCTGTGACTCAGCACTCCGTTCTCTAAAACAAACAACATGCTCCAGAGCTGATGGGGACATCCAATTTAACTGCCATCTTAATGGAATCTATAATAAGCGCAGGGGCACAATAATGGCAAAGCGCGGCATCTTGTGATAACGCGGCGAGCATCAAAACCCCTGTGATCACCAAACAAGTGCAGTTTTCTTCCCCTCAGAGGAGCAGAAAAAACAAAATGTCCAGATGTCATTGTGGAGTATTCCCAGTGGGCTCCTTCCAGGAGGCTGTGTTCGCGCTCCAGCAGCCCTCGCGCCGTATAGACATAATCCGCAGTCTGCGGCAAAGGGACTTCCAAAATTCCCAAGATGTCCCCACGACTTTCATTTCACGAGCCCCCTCCCGAATCTGGCGATCCACGAAGGGAAGGAAGGCCCCCAACGCAGAGATAAATACGTGGCGGCGTTTGATCTACGGCCATCAAACGAAAAACAATAAAGCAAATGAGAGTGTCAAGCCGGGGTCTCCCCGTGGGAGCTACAGGGGCCACGGCAGGATTGATGAGATGGAACCCAGCTGGAGAACAAAAAGTGTGCGGACATCCTTCTTGGATCTCCTGCAGGTCATCGGTGGCACGTTGTTGATTATGGAGCTCAAAAAGTTCAAAGTTTCTCCAGGAAAGAGGTTCCGCGGCATCCTGGAAGGCCGGGCCGACGCCGATCCCAACTCCAGGAGCGACGAACCCGACGTCTCCTCGGCAAATATTCAACCGAGATTACATGAAAGCCAGAGGAATGACAGACACGTGTTCGCAAATTGGGTTTCATTTGTTTACTCCTCTGCGATTGTGCCCCCCACCCCCCACTTCCCATCCCAACCCTCCCCTCCTGGCTCCAAAGGTAATGATTGTGGTGGGACCAGATTAAAGGCTGTAGTCAGCTGTTTAGCGGCGCTCTGCTTGCGGAGATTAGCGGCAGCTGCTTGGCGACAGACTTGGTGGGAGGAAAAAAAACAAACCATCACGGCGCTCCATTGTCTCCGAC